>CM068738.1:47773405-48973405 GCA_035136125.1 Quercus rubra
TGAAGAACAGGATTGCTTTCGATCCTTATCGAATCCTTTACCAATGGCATTCTTCATGAACTTTTTGAACTGCTTTCGGATATAGGATTTCATCTTAGAATCTTCATTGCCTAAAGACTCATCAGTGTCACTACTCCTGGCCTTCAATGTCATACTCTTTCCTTTACTTGATTTCCCTATCCTTGACAAGCCTAGCATATAGGTCTACAGGTTGCCAACTAGTTCTGTCAAAGGAATTTTGTTAATGTCCTTCGACTCCTCAATAGCGGTGATCTTGGCATGAAATCTCTCGAGCAGAGACCTAAGCACCTTTCTAACAATCTTAGGTTTGGGAATGGTTTCCCTAAAATTAAAGGCTGAGTTCACTATGTCCTTAAGCTTGGCATAGAACACACCAAACAACTCATCCTCCTCCATCTTAATCTCTTCAAAGCTTGTAGCAAGCCTTTGAAGCTTTGAGTCCTTGACAGCCTTGGTTCCCTCATAGGTTGTCTCGAGGATGGTCCATGCTTTCTTTGCAATTTTAGTGAAGAACTATATCAGAAAAGTTGTTGAAAAATTCAACATGCAAGATGCTAATCCTGTTAGCACCCCATTGGCGAATCACTTCAAATTATCTGGTAGTCAGTGCCCAAAGAATGAAAAAGAAATCAAAGACATGTCAAAGGTTCCATATGCAAGTGCAGTTGGGTGTTTAATGTACGCGATGGTTTGCACCAGGCCAGATTTGGCTCATGCAGTAAGTACTATCAGTAAGTACATGGCAAACCCAGGTAGAGAGCACTGGAATGCAGTGAAGTGGATATTTAGATATCTGAATTGAACCACAGGATATGGGATCCTATTTGCGAGGCAACATGGGGATAATTCAGTGGTAGGATATGTGGATTCAGACTATGCAGGCAATATAGATGACAGAAGGTCTACAACAGGTTATGTGTTCACACTGTCAGGAGGGCCTGTTTGTTGGAGATCCACACTACAATCCCTAGTAGCCGTGTCTACTACAGAAGCTGAGTACATGGCGGTAGCTGAAGCTGCAAAGGAAGCACTGTGGTTGAAAGGGCTAGTCAAAGAGCTTGGTTTGAACCAAGGAGTTCAGTTGCATTGTGACAGTCAAAGTGCCATTTACTTGGCAAAGCATCAGGTTTATCATGCTAGGACAAAGCATATTGATGTCAGATTCCATAAGATAAGGGAGTTGACTGCTATAGGAGAAATTATTTTTGAGAAGATTGACACTTCAGAAAATGCAGCTGATATGTTAACGAAGCCGGTACCTACAAGCAAGTTCAAGCATTGCTTGGACTTGATCAGTATTTGTAGCTTGTGATAGCCCGTAAGGGCTAAGGTGGAGGCGATTGAAGAATTTAGTTTGTGAAGCTTGATACAATTCAAGCCAAGGTGGAGATTTGTTGAAATGGCTTGAATTTGTATGACGGTGGATTAACTTGAACAAGATTCATGTATGGCCGAAATCTTAGACTTCTTGGTTGATAAAAGTCTTGGATTCACATTGGTCTAGAACACTTGACATGTAGCCGAAATCTTTGACTTCTATGTTGATAGAAGAATTGCATATTCTCTCATGTTCTGGAACATTTTAGATGCATCACCTTTTAGCCGAAATATTTGACTCTATGGCATTCATGAATTGTCAAGAAGGCAAGGAAACAAACCAAATACATGTAAGCTGAAAACTATGACTTGATTAACAAAGTCAAAGATATACAATTCCTTGGTATGGAAGCTTGCATGCATTGAATGTTTAATGGATTTGCTTAGCCACTATTGTTGACTTCCTTAACAATAGAAGTCTCTAGTGTGCTCTTTGTTTTGGTATTTCGGCTAGAGTTTGGCTATAAATAGAGATGGAGCAATTGAGAACAAAAGGCTAAGTGTGAGAACAAGGAGAGTTCCTACGTGAGCTAGGGAGATAGCAAAATAACTTCTTCTGTGTGTGTGCACCAGAGCTAGGAGGTTGTGTCTTGCAAATTGTCTAAATACAATAGGGTGTTCTCTACTTATTTGTGAGAGAATCAAGGGTGTATTTGAGGTTTGGGTTTGTGTGAGAGTGTCTTCAAGTCATTGTTATAATCTCCACAATTATAGTGAAAATTTATTATGTCGCCTCCCGTGGACGTAGGCATATTGCCAAACCACGTAAATTCCTTATGTCATATTATCTTCTCTCTCTCTTCTTTAATCTTGTGTAAACAGATTTATTTCACCCAATTTTCACAACAATATAATATATTAAAACATCAGTTGGGTCGGCAGCCCCATTACCTCCATTGTAGTACTAATCAGAATTTTTTTTTTAAATTATTCTTAGAACATCATTCACGGTAAGGTCGAATTAATTAGTCTAAAAGGGCCCCAGGTTACGTGTGAGGAAATTTCTTAAAATATTTTACAAATTCTTTTATTGGTTTTACACAGAAACATCCAAGATCCTGCAATGTGAAAATAAAAAAGGAAAAAAAATATTTAGTTGCTTTTGCATTCACACAACTACTAGGTAATTGCCATCTATATTAGTTTATAAACTATATATCCAATCCATTCTCTTTTACTGTAGTTGACATGCATGTCCAGGCATTACTTGGTCCAGATGTAGCTTGCATATTGACTTTCCTCACCCAAATAACTAAAGACTCCTTAGGGTCTCCTCCAAATCACTGGCCACTGTACATAGAATACAGGGTGGTCACAGGACCACTCCTGGCCCGGAAAATATTATTATTATTATTATGTATAAATTTTAAAAATTTATAATTTTTTTATCCTTAAAAAAACTTTGGGACAACCTTATATATTTTTTAGGCCCAACATAACTAAACTCTGGACAAAATTTGGTAACGAACTTTGTTGTAAGCTAAGGCTACAACTCCATTCAATATATTTTTTTTTTATTGGTTTTGAATTTTAACAAATCTACCATTTAATTACATTTTCTTCTTATATACTTCATACTTGCAAAATTTCAAGAAGATTAAAGATCAATAGCTATGTTATCAATCATGATAGGCCAAGAATGTATTGACCCCCTGTGATAAATTAATCAATTAATTAGCCAAGTTGATTAATTAATCAGATTAACATACAATATGCGTGACAGCAAAAACAAATCACCAATTAAACTAAATATGCAGCAGAAATTAAATTGACAATGTGATTTGTTTTCAGATGGGGAAAACCTAAAAGGCAAAAACCTCATCGGGTGATTTTGAGGTCACCACTCCCGAGAATCCGCTATTATCACAACAAGCAGTTACAAGTTAAGAAATTCTAGTACCTTATACTAACCTATAGTTGAACCCTTACCCCAATACCCAATTGGACTTGTTATGTAGTGACAATCTCTCATTTCAATGCACGACTCCCAGTACATGACTAACCAATAGATGGGCGGATCCTAGTACGCAACTTAATTACCAAATTGAGAAAGATGTTGGCTGCAAAGTTCTTCAGTTCATCACACAATGAAGATCAAGAAGCTTCATGGTCATAAAATCCTATACTGTACAAACACAACAGCTTCTTCAAGAGAAAGATGAACCGAGGCAAATTCTGTCTTCGGTCATAATTTGCATGAACAAAACTTTGCTTCACACTTGTACAACCTTTGACGGCCTTTAAAATAATCCTTATATATGTTTAGGATTGTAAGAAAAGAAAGCCCAAACATATACCTACGAATTGGATGAAAAACAGCTCTGGAAAACTAAGTTTCATAAACCTCCATAGATAGCTATCTATCGAGCTAGCTGTTGAGCTTTAAAATCTAGCACTTTCCCACTTGATTCTTGGATAGACTTGCATGGCTTTAACACTTGAACTTGAAACCTTGTTCCTTGAACTATTAAACACATCGTAGATCTACCCAGTTACAAGTAAAGTGCGTTTTGTCAAATGATTAGCCAATTACATAAAATAGTGACATATGTTCCTAACATTGAATCGCATATGTCCTAACAATTTCCCTTTTTGGCAATCCGTGACAAAACCACAACAAACAAATGAACATATGAGAGAAGTCATAAATCACTCAACTCATACTCACTTGTTGGATAAAATAAAATCTATCCTAACACAAACTCTTGAAAAACTTTGCAAGAAGAGAGTTTATGGCAAGTAGATTTTGACAACCTATATTTCTGAAACACTTTAGATAAAACTCATCACGGCATCTTAGTGTGAAACAGAAATAATAGATTGCATACAATAAATAAGAAACATATGTATAAAGAGAGAAAAGAAACAACACATGGAGAGATAGGTGAATAACATACATCAGTATATATATAAACCAAATATAAGTACAATGTATGTCAAAATGGCCACAAGACCAATATACAAGAGATAATGTATCTAAAAGAGAAAGAAAAGAAAAGATACAAAAATCCGCACTACATCCCTCATATAAACACTCCCCCTATCTCCAATACTAACACTCCTCCTATGAGTATGACTACTCTCATCTCAAAATGACTCCCCTTTTTTGTCACGAGTGACAAAGGGCAAGTATATCAAGTAGACATCTCATCATCACTAGGTGAGCCATCATCATCATCCTCATCAGCATCATCACTATTGGAGCCATCGACACTCTCATCCTCAGATGCCTTGGGAAAAAAGAGAGGAAGCCATAGTGAAACCACCCATGACAGCCAGTCGTCGTGCAATACAACCAACACGGGTGTTCACCTGACATAACTCATCGTTGAGAGTGTCAAGGCGATCATCCATGTGCACAAGCTGTGCCTTGATGGCCTCAAGTGTTACTCCACTTGCTGAAGACAAAGGAGCGGTAGAAACTAGAGGAGCTACCGTCTGTGTCTGGGGCTACCTTGGTCTCAGCTGTGCTGTGCTCTGTCGAATAGTAGTTGCATCTATGGCACACATATATGTGAAGTGGGGAAACTCAAGATAAAAGACGAAAGAATGACGAAGGAGCCGTGTGATAGCTGAAGGAAAAATGAGCTTATCATGAGTCACTGTATCCTTATAGACATCTATAAGGGAGAGTATGAAATGAGAAGGGAAGTCAATAGAGATATCCTCTAAGAGGGATAAAAAAAAATCGAGCACGAGGCTCTATGATAGTGTTATAGTGAGACAAAGGATGAAGTATTAAGGAATCTCGGTCCTTTAGCAAAGGCCGAGCAAATGGGTGTTTTGACGTTCACCCCAAGAAGATGATGTCTCATAGAATAGAGATGCGAGTTTGTCTTTAGACACAGTCTTAAGACGATCACAACCAGGGTAGTCAGGATGCGTTACCCTGGGAACGTGTGGTACCTCGGATACAATATTCAAAGTAACTACCATTCATATACCCCGAACGCGAGTGATAAACTGGGGTATAGAATAATCAAATCCGTTTATATTGGAGTAGAACTCCTATATGATCATGGAAGGGCACGTGATCGAGACGCCACAAAGTGACTCCTAACCCCTACTGTGGATGACAGTGGGTAGGTCAGTGTCAGAAAAATCTGACAGAACGACTTGGCATTCCGAATGAATGCCTCGTTGTGAAAAGTTCTCCAAGAAGTCCAATTTGGCCTTCTCATCATGGAACCGGACATGAAAGGGAGTAGGGTCAGAAGGAGAAGAAGAAGAAGATGCTTTGGAACGAAAAGGGCTCTGGGACGGAGTGGACTTACATTTAGATGCCATGATGCAACTAATGCAAGAGGGAGAGAAAGAGAAAGAGAGAAGGAGACAATCAGAAAAGCACCAACAACAAGTATATCAAAATATATAGAATTGAAGGTACATATGCATGAGAGTGCATGAACATGTGACATGCAAATATAAATGCATCATGGGCTCAGCCCAATCCAAACCTACCAGCACACAACATACCAACAAAGTAAACACACATCTAAAATGCATGAAACATTATTGAAATGCAAATGTGATGCAATGCATGAAGTTTTAGACTCATCCATCCCAAAAATTGCACAAAAACTTCATTAATTTTGAAAAACCCCAAAGTTTATCAAAAATCCCAAAAGTTAGGTTAGAAGATATGAAATGCATGAGAAAGAGGGAGAAATCAACATACCAGATGAAGGAAAATGATCTTTAGACCAAAGATTGAGTGAGGAAGAAGTTTGGAGTGCTTGAAAGGTGTTTTGGGAGGTGAACAGACTGAAAGGATCGAGAGAGATCGAGAGAAATGAATCTGAAATCATGAGGAACCTTTTATAGAAACTTCATATACCTCGATTGATCGAGAGCTATCGAGGTTTAAAATGCACCTTTTATCTATCAAAGAGCAATTAAGGAGCTAACGAGAGGTGTCCACAGCAAAGATTCTCAATGGATCAAGACAGCTATCGAGCAAGTATTGAAAGGTCAGAAAAGTTTCTCGATGGATCGAAATAGCTATCGAGCAGGTATCGAGAGGTCAGAAAGTTTCTCGATGGATCGAAGTAGTTATTGAGAGCTATCGAGAATGAGATAAAAAGAAGTTGAAGGGTCTCGATAGATAGCCTATCTGTCGAGAGGTGTTGAGAAGCTATCGAGATTGCTTAAAAATAGTTTTCAAAGAAGAGAAAAACACAGATATGAATGCAATCAAGCATGCTACTCAACCAAAGATCCAAACAACATTTTAAGCTCTCAAAATCATCTCTCAATCAAGAAAAATGTCAAGCATTTAGATCCAAAATAGACATACACACTAAACAAGTCTAACCAATTTTATATTTCAAAAACAAGTTAAGACAGTTTAGTGAACATACATTAACGCATGTATTCCTTGTGATGGCCAAATCACATTGTACCTGCATATGTATCAAAAGTAGCAAAGAATATTGTGTGTTATGTGTGAAAAACATCGCATGATTGCATAAGTGTCTACATGTTATGACGATTTAAGATATGAGAAAATCACTTTAACTCACACACAATCATAACTGTTTGATAGGGACTATCACCTTCGAGGTACATCCTATAACTCCCACATCACCTATAAGACATGCTTGCAATTATATATAAAGTATTTTGATTCTTTTTGCTTTTAATTTTCTTTGCATATTTTTCTTTTAAGCAAACCATGCATGGGCATATAAGAGATAGAAAAGAAATACCCAATTATGTTAAGCATTTGACATTCCACTTTTGCTATGTCTAAACATACAAATGTCATTTCATGATTAGCGGGTAACAGTGGTGAGATGGTTATTTATGCTTTTTTTTTTTATGATTTTCTAGTCCTTCTCATCAAAAAGAGTGATATAAGTGTTAAGTACAAGAGATTACTTAACCTTACTCATCACAAATACGTGCTACAAAACTCACTTGCTTAGTTGTGCATAGAGACACTCATCTAAGCTACAAAAGATAAAAAATTTAGAAAAATTTGTTTCAATGGCCATCTAAAGTACACAAGTACCAATGTACACAAACACACACTATTTTTGTATTTTTCTGATTTTTCAATTTTATTTATTTATTTTTATATGAAAAACAAAATAAAGCAAAACTGAAAAATAAACAAAAAAAACATGTTTAAACAAAGCAAAGCATAAAGCTAGACTGATTCAAAACACAAAAGCAAAAGACGCAGGTAATGCAAAAACAAAAACAAGAAGCGGAAAGAGAGAAAAGTGACAGAATCACTTGGAGCCCTTTTCCTTCCACACCTTGGAAAAACCTTTCCGTTTCGCAAACCCTTGATCCGGCGGTGAGGGGGAAGAATTAAAACCATTCAAGTTCAAAAGAAACATGAGGGTTTTGAGAAGATCTCCAAGAGTAGCAAAAGAGGATGGAAACTAATTCTGGTTTCTAAACGCGATCATGTTGTTGCTCTGTTAAGTGGCTAACCACTTATAGCAATTAGGTCGAGTATATCCAGCTGCTCTAGAGTGATGACAAAGATACTGCTTCTTCTATTTAGGCTTTTGAGAGTTTCCCTTTTTAGCCCTAGGGTTTTTAATCTCTTTCTTATCAAGCTTAAGGGGTGCTCCTAAGATAGATTTACCCTTATCTAAGTTCTTACTAGCTAAAGCAAATTTGACACTAGTGTTCTCAGTTTCAACATTATTACTAAGAGGAACAAAAACAGTAGTACTAGCAGAAGCAATACTAGAAGAAGAGAAATCATACCCTAAACCGGTTCAATCAGAAGCGGATTTCTGAATATTGAGCATCTCGCCAAGTTTTGCACTTGAAGTCCTCTCTAATTGAGCTATGACTTGAAACAACTCCGCTTCAAGTTTCTTGGTCTTCTCAGCCAAGAAATTATTCTCAAACCTCAGTGCTCGAATAGTCTGATTGGCTTCATCAAACTTTGTGGAAAGCTCTTCACGATCAAGCTCCACATCATTGAGCTTCTTGGTGGCCAACCTGTAAAGTTTCTCATGCTTCTTAGAAACCTTGTACAATTTCTTATAGGTTGTATGGATATCATCTTGATCATCCATTGTCTCGAACTTAGAATCCACCAAGTTCTCTTCTTCATCCATATCTTCAACGATCCCTTTAGTAGGATTGACAGTGGCAATGAAGGCATTCAAGATTCCATCTTCCTCATTTTCTGAATCATCCTTAGGTTCGGTGTCACTCAATGTAGCAGCAAATACCTTACTCTTCCCAATGCTCTTGAGATATGTAGGGCACTCCTATTTCATATGTCCAAAGCCTTGACACCTGAAGCACTATGGTCCTGAGGGAATAGTGTACGGACCGCCATCCCTAGCATCCTTCTTCCCTTTGTCTTGGCTCTTGAACTGTAAGGAGCTGGATTACCTACGGTCCTTGTTAAAGCCCTTCCCATTGGCATTCTTCATGAACTTCTTGAATTGCCTTGTAATGTAGGACTTCATTTTAGAATCTTCATCGTTTGAAGACTCATCAGTATCACTGCTCCCAATTCTTGTCAAACCCAACTCATAGGTCTGCAGATTGCCAACCAACTTTGTTAAAGGAATTTTGTCAATATCCTTTGATTTCTCAATCGCGGTGATCTTGGCATGGAATCTCTTAGGTAGAGATCTGAGCACCTTTCTCACAATCTTGGGTTTAGGAATGATTTCCCCAAGATAGGCTGAGTTCACTATGTCCTTGAGCTTGGCATAGAACTCATCGAACGACTTATTCTCCTCCTTCTTGATCTCTTCAAAGCTTGTAGTGAGCCTCTGAAGTTTTGAATCCTTAATAGCCTAGGTTCCCTTATAGGTTGTCTGGAGGATGGTCCATGCTTCCTTTGCAGTTTCAATGGAGGATATTTTCTTGAAATCCTCTATTAGGTTCTAAATTTTAGGACTTTGTGTATTTAGAACTCTAATTTGTATTGTTGGCAAACCATGATCAAAATAATGTGTTTAGAAGTGTTTAAGCTAGCTCAAAGTTGTATGTCAATGTAAAGTTGGAATCGAGTGTAAAGCAGAAAGCACTGTGGCTTTCGGCCTGGCTCGATCGATCGAAGCTTAGGCTCGACCGATCGAAGCTCGGGCAGATTGCTTTTCTGCAGAATTTTCCAACTCAGCCCTAGTTGTTTTAAAACGTTTTTAGGGTTTCTTATTTGTCTTAAGCATAAAAGGCAAACCCTAGCCACGTTTTAGTGTTGCTCATATTGCGGTTTGTGTAAATCTCTTGTGAGATCTAGAGGAACTTTCCTTTACACAAACTTAGGGTTTTCAAGGAGGAGATGTTCTCTACACCTTAATGATCAAAACAGTTGCTGCCATTAAAGCTTAAAGAATACACAAGCGGGGGTGCTTGTAGCTGGTGGGAATCCAAGAAAGAAGGAATCCGTGGATTCGGAGCTTGCACATGGTCGAGTCAGTAAATTCTACTGGTTGGTAGCATTAGGAAGTCAAGCGAGGGTGCTTGTAAGTCCTTTTGTATGAACTTCGATTCTTTCAAGATAGTGGATTCAAGTTTACCTTGAGGATAGCTAGGTCAAATCCTCCCCAGGTTTTTACCGGTTTGGTTTCCTGGGTGATCATATCATGTGTTATTTATTTTCCGCTGCTTTGCATGATTTAATCTTTATTATTGTGATAACCTAGACTTGTTTAATTGGACTAAGTAACAACTTGGCTAATTTCCTAGGTTTAATCAATTGTTTAAGGGGTTTAAAAACTGTCAAGTGGTATCAGAGCAGGTTGCTCTTTTGTTGTTGATCCTTTGATCACTGAGCTGATCCTTGACCCCTGTTGTCATGGAACACGAACACTCTCTAGTTATTCCTCCTCACTTTGATCGGAATAATTATGCTTACTGGAAAGTAAGGATGAAAGCTTTCTTGAAATCCATTGATGAGAGGGTGTGGAACTCCGTTGAATACGGATGGGAGAAGCCCACTACTCCTGTTAGTGAGTGGCAAACTTCTCAGAAAGAAGCAGCTTCGTTTAATAGCAAGGCTATGAATGCGATTTTTAATGCTGTTTCTATGGAGGAATTTAAAAGAATCTCAAATGTTGAGATCGCTCATACTGCTTGGAATATCCTCCAGATTGTGCATAAAGGCACAATGGCTGTCAAAATAAATAAATTGCAGCAATTGACTTCTAAATTTGAAAGCATTAGGATGTCTGATGATGAATCTTTTGATGAATTCTATGCTAAACTGAATGATATTGTTAATTCTGCTTTTAACTTGGGTGAAATCTATGATCAACCTAAAATTGTTAGGAAGATTCTTAGATCTTTGACTGAGGACTTTAGACCCAAGGTGACTGCCATTACTGAAAGCAAGGATGTGGACTCTATCCCTGTTGATGAGCTTGTAGGATCTCTTCAATCCTATGAGTTGGATCTACCCAAAACTACCAAATCCAAATCAATGGCTCTTAAGTCAGTTGATGATGTTGATAGTGGTGGATTTGATGATGAGCTCTCTGCTACAGAGATTGCCTATCTTGCCAAAAACTTTAGAAACTTTCTCAGGAATAACAATAGAAAGGCAAGAGGCACAAACACTGGTGAACCTAGAAATTTTAGGAAGCATGATCCCACTAAGGTTAATAACAATGATAAACCTAGAGAAAGAGTAGGTCAAACTTCCAATAATTCTTTGGGCTCTCAATGTTTTGGATGTCAAGGGTGTGGACACATGAAATCTAAATGTCCAACCTATTTGAAGTCTATGGGTAAGGCTATGGCTGTAACCCTTAGTGATGATGAAGTTTCTGATCATGATTCTGATTGTGATGAGGATGGAAACTTCATTGCTTTCACTGCTACTACTGTAGTTGATGAGAGCATATCTGTTGAGGAGAACCCTTCTGATGGGGAACTCTCTGAAGATGCAGATCTTCAAGAGGCCTATAACAAACTTTGCAAAGTTGCTGCAAAGGATGCTATGAATGTTGAACTTAGCCTAAAGAAAATTGAATCTCTTAAGCTTGAAAAGAAAATTTTGCTTGTTAAATTGCTTGATGCTAATGATCTTTTGAACAATGTGAAAACTGAAAACATGCTTTTGCTTGATAAAGTTAAATCTTTGGAACTTGATTTATCTGTTGCTAGATTTGCTAGTTCTAAACTTGATCAAATGCTGAGTGTTCAAAAGTCATCTTCTGACAAAACTGGTTTAGGTTATGTTGATAGCATCTGTGTGTCCGCTCCCCATTGCACTAAATTTGTTCCTTCATCTTCTTCTTTTGAACCTTCAGTGAGTGAGATAGTGAGTGAAACTGTCAAACCCTCTGTGAGTGAGGTTGCTAAACCCTTAGAAGGTTCATCATCTAGGAAGATTAGGGTTGATCTGAAAGAATGTAAGCCTAAGAAGCCTACCCTATCTAAGGACAAGACACATCATAAACCTGCATGGGTTTGTCACTTTTGTGGAAAGACTGGACACATACGTCCGAATTGCTACAAGCTGCAAGCTGTAAAGAGAGCAAACAAACCAAAAGTACCTGTGCCACAGGCACTTGATCTTATGGTACTTATTGGTGATTTGGTAAAGGCTTTAAACCTTTATTCCAATCCTGGAGTTGGAAATCATTCTCAAGTGAATAAGAACTCCAATGCTCGTGGTACATCTAAAAAGTTTTGGATGCAAAAGACTTGACCTAACTGAGTCCTTCTGACATTGTCCTTGTGCTTCACTGCTCTACCCTTTGTGACCATTGTTCTTTGGTTTTGTTTTTTTCTTGTCTCTAAGAATTGCATAGCATAACATTCATGCATTTCATTCTAGGTGTTTTTTTATTTTTATTAAAAAAAATAAAAAATAAAAAATAAAAGGGAAAAGGAAGAGCATTTTGTTTTGCACTATTCTTCTTGGTTTCTGAGAACAAGGTTGGTCAATTTATTTTCACATAACATGTCTTTTGTACCTTGTTTAGCTTTGATGAGCTTATTTATTGCACTTTACTAGTTGAAGATTTATAGTGCATGTTGTGTGGGAAAGATGTGTATGGTTTTTGATTACTATGTCTTAATCTTGAAGTCTCATGTTTTTAAATGTTGGACTTGAACTTTTAGAGAAAGGAATAAATAACCATCTCACCACTGTTCACTAGCCAATCATGAACACCTTAGTGCATATCATAAGATTTTGTGCTCGAGAAAGTGTAGCACATGCACAAAAAGAACATAAGGTGAAGCCTCGGTAAAAGTGCTTAATTCTTAAAATCTAATTGGTGTGTACTATTAGGCTTGATGCCAAACTCACATAAACTTAAAATTGGAATGTATATTATGAGGTATAAATACAAGAAACTTACATGATTGCAAGCTTATGATCTAGGAGATGTGGGAGTTATATGATGTAACTCTTTAGGTGATAGTCTCTTTTAAATTCTTTGTGATGAATTTTGTAGACTTTGTGATTGATTTCTATTCACATATCACCTCACATGTATCTCAAGTCTTTGCTAATTGCATACACTACACGAGTTACTCTTTGCTAAACATTGTACATGTTATTGTGTGTGTTTAAGGTCTGACCAACCAAGTTTTTTTGCAATCACTTTGAATTATGTGCAAACTAAATTTGTTGCTTGAAAATTTGTGGAGAATGCAAAATTTTGTTTTTGGGAATATTGGGCTTAAAATTCTTGTTTGGAAAATCATATCATCTCATACTCATGCATTTTTTGTCTTAAATTTTAATGCTTTGAGTTAAATCAACTTGTTTTTCAAAAATTGTGTTTTTCCAGAAAAATATGGTGAGCCTCTACCTGATTCGATCGGTCCATTTTGTTTTTCGACCGATCGAAATTTTTAAAACTTTAAAATTTTTAAGAGAGGGAGTCTCTGTCTGTTTCGACCGGTCGAGGCTGATTTTCGACCGATCGAAACTCGTGTATCAGGTTTTTTAAAAAAGCAGAATAGGACTTTTTCAAAGTCACTATTCAAACTTTTTCAAGTTTTTCTCTCTCTCCGCGTTGGCTCTTGGCTCCACCATCAAATTTTTGTCGTTTTCCTTCAAGATTTTTGCAAGGTTTTTGTCCTTAGAAGCCGGTAAGACCCTTTTGCCCTTCTTTTTCAAGTTTATTTCTTGTTTTCATGCATTTTTCATGCATTCTCATGGCTATTTTCGGCATCTTCAAAATTTTTGGGGTTTTTGATGATTCAAGCCTATTCTTGTGTAATTGATCAATGGGTTTTTGTGCCATGATGTTATATTGATGTTCCCTATAGTTTAATTTGATCAATTTTGTGGTTTTTGAAAAATTGGAAATTCTAGGGTTTTGAATTTGTTCCGAATTGGAGATTTTGTCAAATTAGGCTTAAATTGATGAAATTGGCTTCTCCAATTGATGTATTTGGTCATTATTTTTGTTATTCTATCATGGGTAATGATCAATTCGTCAATTTTTTTAAAAAAATTGATCAAGTGGTTTCATTTCTTTTGGGGGTTTTGTGTTAAACACCTTAATGTGCAAGCCAATTTTGTAATTTGAATCTTTTTGACTCAATTCACTGCATTAGCACATGCATCATGACATTTAAACTTGTTCATGCATCATATGGATTTTGATTCCATATTTTTGTTTTTGTGCTAACTTGCAGTCTGCCCTTGGTTTTTTGGTTTGTGGTTTTTGTTCTTTCACTTTGTGTTTTGATCCTTATCTTAGCACCATGCCTAGGAAAACTAGAGCTCATAGGACTACTTCCACTTCCTCTGAGTCTCCACCTAGAGTAGAGCTGTTTAAGAATGATAAGTGTAGAGAAGCCTATGACACCTTGAACTGTAGGCGTAAGATCTGGTCTGAGCGAGCCGTTGTGTTAGATGCGCTTGATTCGGCCATTAGGGCCAATTTTGAGTCTAGGGGTTGGTTGCCTCTCGTAGAGATAGATCATCCACCTCCGACCGCCCTAATTAGAGAGTTCTACTCGAACCTCTCTTGCCACATCTATGATTCCAACACCTTAGTTAGGAGTTGGATACGAGGTGTAGAGTTCACCATTACCCCTCGGGTGGTGGCTGAGGCTCTTGGGGTGCCGGTTGTTCGGGATGCTGACTATCCCTATGATGAGACACCCTCTTTAGATGTTGTCATGTCTTGCATTACTGGGTCATCTATCCAGTGGGGTTCTGATTCTCGGATCACGCCCGCTGAGCTTATCGAGACTGCCTATCTCCTCTTTAGGATAGCGTGTCATTCTGTGTGGCCTATCTCTCACTTCCACACCATCCCTTTAGAGCGATGTGTGTTTTTGTACGCCTTTGCTTCTGGAGCGTCCATCAGTTTTCCTCACTTGTTCCTTCGTTCTTTGAACGAGGTTCATAGGAGTTCTGTCGTAGGGCATGCGCTGATTCATCCTATTTTCGTTCATAGGATTCTGCTCTATTTAGGTCTAGATGGTTTTCCATCAAGTGAGCATGTTCATGTGATAGCTCCCATAGGTGCCACCTTTCTACGTCAGAGGGCTGCTCAGTTGAGGGTTCCTCCTTCTCGTACTAGAGGTGCGTCATCTAGTAATGTTCCCCCTCCTCCCTCTTCTACAGGTATAGCTGCTGTTGAGACTTCAGGTGCTGCTGCTGAGGCTGAGGCTGATGTTCCTCCACCGACTGCTTCGAATGATTCAAACATTCGTCGTCAGTTGGATCATGTCTTGACCATTCAGGCGGCTCAAGGACAGATTTTGGTGGACGTCCTTGATGAGATTCGTGCTTTGTGTGCGGAGTTAGCGCAGTTTAGACCACCTCCCTTTTGATGATGGATATCTTGTTTGCCCTTTGGCATTCCGTCACAAAAAGGGGGAGTACTTGTAGGTTTTTGTTTTCAGGGGGAGACTTTTTCATTTTGGTTGGAGCTTGTGGAGTTTTAGATTGTATCTAGGTGCTTCACTGTGTACTTAACATTTTTAGCTCTTATCTTGTTTTTTATGGGATATTCATGTTAGGGGGAGTTTTATGTTTTTGTTGGTACTTTATTTGTTTCTTGTTTCAAACTGCTTATTGATTTATATTTATGAGTTATTCATTGATATATGTCTTTATTTGTGTGTTGTTTGAATTCAAGAAGTTATTTTGTTTACTTGTATTATTTCCACACATGCGGTTATGCATTTTGTTTAGTGTTTCAGGAAATATGCAAGTTGATTCAATTGAGCTGCTGTCTACACTTGCAATTGATGGATAGTAGTTAGGATTGAATTTGGTTTATGAGCATTATTTTGTAAAGGGCTTTTCATTTTTGTAAACTTTGAGCTTCTAAGTTGTGTTTTGTCACGGATTGCCAAAGGGGGAGTTTGTTAGGTTCTAAAGTTTAGGACTTTGTGTATTTAGAACTCTAATTTGTATTGTTGGCAAACCATGATCAAAACAATGTGTTTAGAAGTGTTTAAGCTAGCTCAAATTTGTATGTCAATGTAAAGTTGGAATCGAGTGTAAAGCAGAAAGCACTGTGGCTTTCGGCCTGGCTCGATCGATCGAAGCTTAGGCTCAACCGATCGAAGCTTGGGTAGATTGCTTTTCCGCAGAATTTTCCAACTCAACCCTAGTTGTTTTAAAACGTTTTTAGGGTTTCTTATTTGTCCTAAGTATAAAAGGCAGACCCTAGCCACGTTTTAGTGTTGCTCATATTGCGGTTTGTGTAAATCTCTTGTGAGATCTAGAGGAGCTTTCCTTTACACAAACTTAGAGTTTTCAAGGAGGAGATATTCTCTACACCTTGATGATCAAAACAGTTGCTACCATTAAAGCTTAAAGAATACACAAGCGGGGGTGCTTGTAACTGGTAGGAATCCAAGAAAGAAGGAGTCCGTGGATTCGGAGCTTGCACGTGGTCGAGTCAGTAAGTTCTACCGGTTGGTAGCATTAGGAAGTCAAGCGGGGGTGCTTGTAAGTCCTTTTGTATGAACTTCGATTCTTTCAAGATAGTGGATTCAAGTTTACCTTGAGGATAGCTAGGTCAAATCCTCCCCAGGTTTTTACCGGTTTGGTTTCCTAGGTGATCATATCGTGTGTTATTTATTTTCCGCTGCTTTGCATGATTTGATCTTTATTATTGTGATAACCTAGACTTGTTTAATTTGACTGAGTAACAACTTGGCTAATTTCCTAGGTTTAATCAATTGTTTAAGGGGTCTAAAAACTGTCATCCTCATTTGTGACTACACTGAATAATGCATTCAATGCCCTACTATTGAAGTTTACTGCCTTGATCTTAGCATCATCTTAGTCGGCCGGCACTTCCGTAGGCTTAGTCCAGCCTATCTCCACAGCTTGTCACACTTTCTCATCTAAAGACTGCAAGAAATCTCTCATGCGTACTTTCTAGTATGCATAGTTAGTGCCATCAAATAAATGAGATATAATAAGAGACTGTCTTCTATCCATGACAAACAGGGGTCAATGGATCACATAGTAAAAATTAACCCTAATCAGTGTGTGTCTGCATTGATACCACTTGATAGGCCAAGAATGTATTATCTATTAATCTAATTAATTAATCAGATTAACATACAATATGCGTGGCAACACAAACAAATCACCAATTAAACTAAATATATAGCAGAAATTAAATTGACACGGTGATTTGTTTTTGAATAGGGAAAACCTACACGGCAAAAACCCCACTAGGTGATTTTAAGGTCACCACTTCCGAGAATCTACTATTATTATGACAAGCGGTTACAAGTAAAGGAATCTCAATACCTTATACCAACCTACAGTTGAACCCTTACCCCAATACACAATTAGACTTGTTCTTTTGTGACAATCTCTCCTTTCAAAGCATGGCTCCTAGTACGTGACTAACCAATAGATGCGCGGATCCTAGTAACCAAAAGATGTTGACTGCAAAGTTCTTCAGTTCATCACACAGTGAAGATTAAGAAGCTCTTTGGTCACAAAACCCTAGGTGTACAAACATAGTAGTTTCTTCAAGAGAAAGATGAACTAGGGCAAATTTTGTCTTCGGTCACAATTTGCATGAACAAAACTTTGCTTCACACTTGTGCAACCTTTGACGACCCCTAAAATAATCCTTATACATGTTTAGGGTTGTGAGAAAAGAAAGCCCAAATATATACCCACAGATTGGATGAAAAACAGCTCTGGAAAACTGAGTTTCATAAACCTCGATAGATAGCTATCTATCGAGCTTTAAAATCTAGCACTTTCTCACTTGATTCTTGGACAGACTTGCATGGATTTAACACTTTAACTTGAAACCATGTTCCTTGAAGTATTAAACACATCCTAGACCTACCCAATTACAAGTAAAATGCGTTTTGTTAAAGGATTAGCCAATTACATAAAATAGTGACATATGTTCTTAACATTAAATCACATATGTCCTAACAAATCAAATGTTTAAATTTTGAGTTTTTGTAGTCTAAAATTATACATAAAAAATAAGTTTATGAATTAAATAGTAAATAACATTCGATTGACATGAAACTTGACATGTGTTTTAAGAACATAGAGAACATGTAATTCAACGGTTAAACTTGCAAAATATGTAACAATGTTAATTTGTTTAGTGAGAGTTATAGCCTTGTGTTACAACTTAGTTTGTTGCCAAACTTTGTCCTTGAACTTTAGTCCCCTTAACAATATATTAGGTCCTTGCATAAAAAAAAAGTCCAAATTTTTTTTTAAAAGAGATGTAGTTTGCAACATTGATAATGAGACTATTTCAAAATAAGAAAATTCATAGAAGGAAAATGTAAGACTTTATGTGTTTGCATGTGTGTGTGTGTGTGTGTGTGTGTTTTTGTCATTAATATATGAAGTTCTCTTTTTTATTAGATCTTGTATAATTTAAGTTTTTTAATGACTACCCTCAAAAAATTTTTTGGAGTCGCCACTGCAATCCAAATCCCATTTCATCAATATCTTTCTTTCTCTGCTCTTCTCAACCATTTGCACCTAAATCAAAAAAACCTCTTTGGTTCTTGGAAAGTTCAAAGAGTTATTGGTCACACCTAGGGACGGACTCAAAATTTCAAGTTAGGGGGCTAGAGATAAGTGAAAAATAAAAATAAAAAAACTTCAAATAAGCATCTATATTGTATTAACAAACTATCAACCAAGACAAATACACAAAATTATTTGTTTCTCTTCAAATAAGCATCTATATAGTATTAACAAACTATCAACCAAGACAAATACACAAAATTATTGTTTCTTTCTCAAAAAAAAAAACAATAAAAAATCATTGTTTCTTAATATATTAAGATGCAATCATCTATCAACAAAAACAAAAGACACAAAACACTATTATTTCTTAATACATTATCTATGAAAGGGAACTCGATGCTGTTTTAAATCTTTAAAATCATTTATGATTGAATCTGGAATTGGAATAGCAACATTAACAGTTGGAAATACTACATTAACTTATGAAGAATTTGAATCTTTTCTTTTGAAAAAAAATCAAACATTGTAGTTGATTTACTCATGATCTACAAATAAAATAAGAATTATATAAATTTAGTATTTCTCACTAGTTTTCAATTTATAATTTACAAATTTATCTAATTTCAAATTATTAGTTATAGCATTATGAGTTAACAATAGGAGCAAGTGACAATTTTATTTTCTTAAATTTCGGTGACATTTTTTTTAATATTATATAAAATTTTGGGTGACATTTTATTTAAAATTTGAGTATAATTTTAAATAAAAGTATTTTGAAAACAAGATTTCAAAATGCAATGTGTATGAAGTATGTAATAAGATTTTCTGAAAAATTTTATCTACTTTTATACATACATACATACATATATATATATATATCAAAGCTCAATTTTTCTTTTTCTTTTTAGCTGACATATTGATATACAATAAATCTATAGGGGCTAAATCTTCAAACGGAGTTCTTATTGATTTGCTCTTTAGCAAAATTGATTTTATGAATCTGAAGTAGAGAAAATTTGGGCCACAATTTGTGTCCCCTGTAGTTCTAACTTCTCATGTACGTGGTCAATTATATATGATTGAGAAAACGTACTAAGTCGTAGCCACAACACGCTAGAGGGAGTGAGATAGAGGGAGGAGAAAGAATTTCATTTCCATTATTTAGTTCTAGAGTGTAACCTCGTGCATATGCACACTTGCACAGTTGCAATTAAAAACAATCATAATTACACGGTTCAAATTATACAATTTTTTTAGAAGATGTTTAAATTATACATGGTATTAACTTACACATTTTTTAAACCATACATTTCTAAAACATGTATGGTGTTAAGTTGTTTTTATAAAATAAAAAAAAAAAAATTGCTAAGGGGTTCATGGTTCTTGCCACCGGTTTGTGTGGTCCAACCCCAGTTTTAGAAATTCACGGAATTAACAAAAAATCCAATTCTTTATACTTAAAAAACCGGTTTTCATTCCGATTCTCAGTTTTCACGGTTTGACCTCTTGATCCGGTCCGGGTTTGAAAACCTTGTACCTAACCAATAGACTACTAATAAAATTTTGGTATTATATTCCATGTATTTGTCTTTCTCAAAAACGTCACATGTGAGCAAAAAGAAGTTTTGATGAGGACCGTGGTATGCCACTTAATCCTGAAAAGCACTGCTTACCTCACCTAACCTAATCAGTGGACTACTAATTGATGTATTTGTCTTTCATAAGGCAAGGTCATATGTGACCAAGAATATGCTTTGTGAGTAAAATAATTTGCCATCGAAAAGGACAACCCACCTAACCATTTTAGAATTATATACTACCATGTAATTGGTCTTTACTAAGTAACGTCACATGAGACGGAGAAGAAGCTTTGTCAATTAACAAAAAGCTTAGTTAACTATTGCCACGTATAGACTATAGAGCCAAATCAAACAGGTGGACTGCTCTCTTTGGTAACTAGTGGAGTAACTGCGCGATGAGCAGATAATGTTGTAAGCTGAGAAGGTTAAGTAGAAGATTAAACTTATTTCAAAGTAATAACATGAAATAAGACATTATTTTTATCTTTTTAAAAATATAATTGTAGGTAAATTCTCAATTAGAATTTCTCTTTTTTTTTGGATAAGTAAATTAGAATCGCTTAATCTACCAATGCCATTCCCTAATTAGTTACACTAGTCGTGGATCCACGCGTTGCAAGTGATAATTTTTTTTTTTTAAGGTGGTCTCATTAGTTTAATTTTTTACAATTTGGACTAATTTAATAAAGAGTAATGTATTTTACAATTATATTTTTATTTATTATAGAAGCAATCACAAATGTAATATATATATATATATATTTTTTTTTTTTTGTCATACCAAAATGAAAAAAATACCAATATTTTTTCAAGAATTCAAAAGGCAAGTTAGAATGCCTCTAGTGCACTGACATCACTGATTTTTTCTTTCTCTCTCTTAGGCCGTGTGACAGTCTGTGATTTGTGATTTGTGCAGGAGCATTCAGATGCAGTTACATACAGAGATAAGATCTTGGATGATTATTGTGATTTGTGCTTGATTTATGGTAATGAAAGTTAGCATAGTAGATCAAGTTATTTTGACATCAAAATGGAGATTGACACCAACACCCTGGGGATGGGGATTGACGATATAATTGGTGATATGCAATCTCCAGCTACGGAGTTTGAAATATCTCATCTGAGAAGAAAGCGAAAATCTGCTCCTTCGTCAACCTCAGCATGTATCCAAAAAGTTCGGAGAACCATTAAGAAAGAGACACAAGAGGCAGTTGAGGGGAAGCCATGTGTAGTAAAAACATATTTGGGTACTGAGGAAGACAAAGACTACAGCTCAATAGAATGTATAGTTGCAGCACTTCAAACTGTTCCTGACATGGTTGATGAGATCTTCTTGGAGGCTTGTGAACTTTTAGAGGATGAGAGAAAGGCCAAGATGTTCGTGGCCATGGATGTCACAGCACGGAGGAAGTGGTTATTGAAAAAGCTTAGACGGTAGCATCTATTTTTCTTGTTAATGTCAGATATAATTTTGGTACTTTTTTATTGGGTAGTTTTTCCAATGTAAATCAGATCCTATATTAGTGTAAAGGCATTTTTCAATGCAATTTCCTGTATGATTTCCTTATTGAAATTTGAAAAGAAAAGAAAAAAAGGGAATTGAATTTGTTTTTGCTGGGAGGTCCTGCGCATGGTGATGGTTGATTGTAGCTGGATTTATGGTTGATTGCCTTGAATGTTGATGAAAAATACATTCTCAATCGATATTTTTTCCAAAACAAAAATAGATTGAAGCTTTAACATGTGCTGCATGTTTATATCTTTTAATGTATATATGACAGTAAATGGACTTATTTGTGTCCATGTTTTAGGGCGTAAACTTTTATCTACAAGTGAAAAAGATTTTTAGCTATTTAGCTAGCGTATTGATATACACTAAATCTGTATGCACTAAATCTTTTAATGGACTTTCCACGCATCTCCTTTTCTTGTTTGAGTGTGAGATTTTTGATAAAAAATTATTGTGCTGAGTGGATTCTACTTTCTTTACTTTTTCAATTTTCTCCTCTCCTAATAACCAAACAAAGGAAAGTTTAATATTTCCCTTTCCTTCTTTCTTCTTTACACCATCAGTGTCATGGAAAAAGAGGGGAAATTTGTAGGAAAATGAGAAACGTGTGAACAAAAGATAGCTACTTTTCTGGAAAGTCAGAAACATGTGGACCTCTCTAAATAGGAAATTACCATTTTGTTTGACCACAATGACCAGTATGTTGCTTAGAAAGTTCCAAGATTTATTTTAGGTTTCACACGGAAGCTTGCATGATATTGCAATAAAAATTATAAAAAGCATATGTGGTTCTTGGAAAGTTCAAAGAATCACACCAAAAGCAATGTAAAAAGCATCAATATGGGACTTCAAAGTTCAAAGAGTTCCTGGATACACCAAAAGCAAGCCACCTTTAAAGGCTTCTCTTGCTTGCATTCACCCTCTTCCTAATTTGTCTTTCACTTTCCTGAGTTATATTGCAATCCCTTCACAGTTTTCTTTCTCCTCCTTCCAAATCTTTATAGCTGTTTGCTCATAAATCTCAATGGCTCTTGTGACTTGCAAAGGAGCCTCATCTTCTTCTTTCACCCACCAACCCAAGAAATTTGATGTCTTCTTGAGTTTCAAAGGTGAAGATACCCGTCTTGGTTTTGTAGGCCATTTGTATAATGCTTTGTGTCAACGGGGTATTAACACCTTTATTGATAATAACCTTCAAAGGGGAGAAGAAATTTCTGTAGGACTTCTCAAAGTCATTGAAAGTTCTAGGATTTCAATAATTGTATTTTCTAAAAACTATGCATCCTCCAAATGGTGCTTGGATAAACTTGCCAAGATTGTTGAGTGTAAGAAAAAAGACCAGTTAGTGCTATCGATTTTTTACAATATAGATCCATCAGAAGTTCGTTACCAAAAAGGAAAGATTGGAGAAGCACTATCTAAACATGAAGAAAAATTAAAGGATTACAAGGTGCAAAGCTGGAGGGAAGCTTTATTTGAAGCTGCCAATATATATGGTTGGCATTACCAACGAAGGTATGTATTTAATGACAACTATAATACTTTTTATGAGTTTCACTGGTTTGTTATTGTTGGGTTCTAAGATTTTAGGTTTAAATGTATTAGAACTTTGATTTGTAATGTTGGCAAACCATGATCAAAACGTTTTAGTCTTTGTTTAAGACTTGCTCAAAGTGTGTTTATATGTAAAGTTGGAATTGAGTGTTTTACAGGATTTACTGTGTAAATTTTCCTGGCTCGATTAATCGAAAATTAGGCTCGATCGATCGAAGCTTGTGCAGATTGTTTTTTTGTAGAATTTTCCAGCTTAGCCCAAGCCCATTTGACATGTAAGGATTTATGTTTTGTCTTAAGTATAAAAGGGAAAACCCTAGCCACGTTTTTTGGTTGCTTCTTATGCTGTGTGTGAATCTGTTATGGAATCGAGTGTTCTGCAGGATTTATTGTGCAAATCTGCTTGGCTTGATCAATCGAAGCTCGTGTAGATATACACTAAATCTGTATGCACTAAATCTTTTAATGGACTTTTCACGCATCTCCTTTTCTTGTTTGAGTGTGAGATTTTTGATAAAAAATTATTGTGCTGAGTGGATTCTACTTTCTTTACTTTTTCAATTTTCTCCTCTCCTAATAACCAAACAAAGGAAAGTTTAATATTTCCCTTTCCTTCTTTCTTCTTTACACCATCAGTGTCATGGAAAAAGAGGGGAAATTTGTAGGAAAATGAGAA
This sequence comes from Quercus rubra, assembly GCA_035136125.1. Lineage (NCBI taxonomy): Eukaryota > Viridiplantae > Streptophyta > Magnoliopsida > Fagales > Fagaceae > Quercus > Quercus rubra. The sequence continues at coordinate 47,797,018 of CM068738.1, forward strand.
ACGTGTGAACAAAAGATAGCTACTTTTCTGGAAAGTCAGAAACATGTGGACCTCTCTAAATAGGAAATTACCATTTTGTTTGACCACAATGACCAGTATGTTGCTTAGAAAGTTCCAAGATTTATTTTAGGTTTCACACGGAAGCTTGCATGATATTGCAATAAAAATTATAAAAAGCATATGTGGTTCTTGGAAAGTTCAAAGAATCACACCAAAAGCAATGTAAAAAGCATCAATATGGGACTTCAAAGTTCAAAGAGTTCCTGGATACACCAAAAGCAAGCCACCTTTAAAGGCTTCTCTTGCTTGCATTCACCCTCTTCCTAATTTGTCTTTCACTTTCCTGAGTTATATTGCAATCCCTTCACAGTTTTCTTTCTCCTCCTTCCAAATCTTTATAGCTGTTTACTCATAAATCTCAATGGCTCTTGTGACTTGCAAAGGAGCCTCATCTTCTTCTTTCACCCACCAACCCAAGAAATTTGATGTCTTCTTGAGTTTCAAAGGTGAAGATACCCGTCTTGGTTTTGTAGGCCATTTGTATAATGCTTTGTGTCAACGGGGTATTAACACCTTTATTGATAATAACCTTCAAAGGGGAGAAGAAATTTCTGTAGGACTTCTCAAAGTCATTGAAAGTTCTAGGATTTCAATAATTGTATTTTCTAAAAACTATGCATCCTCCAAATGGTGCTTGGATAAACTTGCCAAGATTGTTGAGTGTAAGAAAAAAGACCAGTTAGTGCTATCGATTTTTTACAATATAGATCCATCAGAAGTTCGTTACCAAAAAGGAAAGATTGGAGAAGCACTATCTAAACATGAAGAAAAATTAAAGGATTACAAGGTGCAAAGCTGGAGGGAAGCTTTATTTGAAGCTGCCAATATATATGGTTGGCATTACCAACGAAGGTATGTATTTAATGACAACTATAATACTTTTTATGAGTTTCACTGGTTTGTTATTGTTGGGTTCTAAGATTTTAGGTTTAAATGTATTAGAACTTTGATTTGTAATGTTGGCAAACCATGATCAAAACGTTTTAGTCTTTGTTTAAGACTTGCTCAAAGTGTGTTTATATGTAAAGTTGGAATCGAGTGTTCTACAGGATTTACTGTGTAAATTTTCCTGGCTCGATTAATCGAAAATTAGGCTCGATCGATCGAAGCTTGTGCAGATTGTTTTTTTGTAGAATTTTCCAGCTTAGCCCAAGCCCATTTGACATGTAAGGATTTATGTTTTGTCTTAAGTATAAAAGGGAAAACCCTAGCCACGTTTTTTGGTTGCTTCTTATGCTATGTGTGAATCTGTTATGGAATCGAGTGTTCTGCAGGATTTATTGTGCAAATCTGCTTGGCTTGATCGATCGAAGCTCGTGTAGATTGTTTTTCTGTAGAATTTTCCAACTCAGCCCAAGCCTGTTTGACGTGTAGGGTTTTATATTTTGTCTTAAGTATAAAAGGGAAAACCCTAGCCACGTTTTTTGGTTGCTCCTTATGCTGTGTGTGTGAATCTTTTGTGAGATCAAGAGGTGTTTACCTTCACACATACTTAGGGTTTCCAAGATTCAAGATTATGTCAAGAACTTGGTAATCGATTTAGTTGCTGCAATAAGAGCTTAAAGATACACAAGCAGAGGTGCTTTTTCTTGTTGTGAATTCAAGAAAAAAGTAGTCTGTGGGCTCAGAGTTGTCACGTGGTCGTGGTAGTAAGTTTTCTACTCGAGGTAGCAATAAGATGTTAGTGGTCTAAATTGCTATTGTGTAAATTTCAATTCTTTCATAGTGAATTCGGTTTACCTTAAGGATAGCTAGGTTAAGTCCTCCTCAGGTTTTTACTGGTTTGGTTTTCCTAGGTCATCATATTTTTGTGTTCTTTATTTTCCTCACTTTACAATGATATGATATATTTGTGTTAATTTAGATTTGATTAATTTGACTAAGTAATCACTTGGCTAATTAACTAGATTAATCTGGTTGTGTTTTAAGGGATCTAAAAACAAACAAGTGGAAAGTAAGGATGGGAATAACTATGCTTATTGGAAAGTAAGGATGAAAACATTCTTGAAATCTATTGATGAGAGAGTCTGGAACTCCGTTGAATACGGATGGGGGAAGCTCACTACTCCTATTAGTGAGTGGCAAACTTCTCAGAAAGAAGCAACCACTTTCAATAGTAAAGCTATGAATGCTATTTTTAATATTGTTTCTATGAAAGAATTTAAGGGAATCTCTAATGATGAGGTTGCTCATACTGCTTGGAATATCCTCCAAACTGTGCATGAAGGCACAAAGGCTGTTAAAATGAATAAGTTGCAGCAATTAACTTCTAGATTTAAAAGCATTAGGATGTCTGATGATGAATCTTTTGATAAATTCTATGCTAAGCTTAATGATATTGTTAATTCTGCTTATAATCTGGGTGAAATCTATGATCCACCTAAAATTGTTAGGAAGATTCTTAGATCTTTGACTGAAGATTTTAGACCCAAAGTGATTGCCATCATTGAAAGTAAGGAATTGGACTCCATCCCTGTTGACGAACTTATAGGATCTCTTCAGTCCTATGAGTTGAACCTACCTAAGACTAGCAAATCCTAATGAATGGCTCTTAAGTCTGTTGATGATGTTGATGTAAGTGGATTTGATAATGAGCTCTCTGCTATAGAGATTGATTACCTTGCCAAGAACATTAGAAACTTTCTTAGGAATAATAACAGAAGGGCAAGAAGTAAGAACACTGCTGAACTTAGAAATTTTAGGAGGAATGATTCTACTAAGATTAATAACACTGAAAAACCTTTAAAAAAAAAAAGGTCAACATTCTAATAATTCTATGGGGCAAGAATGTTTTGGATGTCAAGGGTATGGTCATGTGAAATTTGAATGTCCAACATTCTTGAGGTCTAAGGGTAAGGCTATGACTGTAACCCTTAGTGATGATGAAGTTTCTGACAATGAGTCTAGTAGTGATGAGGATGGAAACTTCATTACTTTCATTGCTACTGCTGTAGTTGATGAAAGTGTTGCTGTTGAGGAGAACCCTTCTGATGGGGAACTCTCTGAGGATGCAGATTTACAAGAAGCCTACAATAAACTTTGCAAAGTTGCTGCAAAGGATGCTACAAGTGTTGATTTAAGCTTAAAGAAAATTGCATCTCTTGAACTTGAAAAGAAAATTTTGCTTGTCAAACTATTTGATGCTAATGAATTGTTGAATAATGTGAAGACTAAGAACATGCTTTTGCTTGATAAAGTTAAGAACTTGGAACTTGAATTATCTGCTACTAGAGAACAAACTAATAGGTCTACAAGCTCCAAACTTAATCACATGTTGAGTGTTCAAAAGTCTCCCTTTGACAAAACTGGGTTAGGTTTTGTAGAAAGCATCTCTGTGCCTGAACCCTATTCCACAAACTTTGTTCGTTCTTTTGAACCCCCTGTGAGTGAGGTTGTCAAACCTTTTATGAGTGAGGCTATTAAATCTGTTGAAGTTGCACCGCCTAGGAAAATTAGGGTTAATCTTCAAGAATCTAAACCTAAGACTCTTAACTCGCCTAAGGGCATGTTGCATGATAAGCCTGCATGGGTTTGTCATTTTTGTGGAAAGTCTGGGCACATTCGTCAAACTGCTAAGCAAGCAAATAAACCAAAAATACCTATGCCTCAAGCACAACATTTTATGGTACTCATTGGTGAGTTGGTAGAGGCTTTAAACCTTTATTCCAATCCTAGAATTGCTCAGAATTCTAATGTGAATAAGAACTCCAATGCTCGAGGTGCATCTAAAAAGTTTTGGATGCAAAAGGCTCAATCTAATTGAGTCTTTATAACATGGTCCTTGTGCTTCATCGTTCTATTCTTGGTGACCATTCTTCTTTGTTATTTTTGTTTTTCCTTATTTTTATTTCTAAGATTTGCATTGCATAACACTCATGCATTTCATTCTAGGATTCATTTTGTTTCTTCTTTTCAAAAAAAAAAAAAAAAAAAAAAAAGGAAGGAAAAAGGAAGCAAAATGTGTTTTGCATTATTTTTCTTAGATTTGAAATCAAGGTTGGCCAATTTATTTTTACATAACATATTTATGTACTTTGTTTAGCTTGGATGAGCTTATTTATTGCACTTTACTAGTTGAAGCCTTGTAGTGCATGTTGTGTGGGACGATGTTTATAGTTTTTGATCACATGATCTTGATCTTGAAGTCACATGCTTTTGATTGTCGGACTTGAATTTATTGAGAAATGCATAAATAACCATCTCACCACTATTTACTAGCCAATCATGAACATCTTAGTGCATATCGTAAGATTTTGTGCTCGAGAAAGTGTAACATATGCACAAAAAAGAACATAAGGTGTAGCCTCGGTTTAAATGCTAAAATTGGTGTGTACATTATTGGACTTTAATAACTTCACAATCAAATAAAATTGGTGTGTACATTATCCCGGCTATTATTAATAAGTTTTTGATCAAATAAAATTTGTGTGTACAATATGAGGCAAATCAAGAAACTTACATGATTGCAAGCTTTTATTATAGGAGATGCGGGAGTTATATGATGTAACTCTTTAGGTGATAGTCTCTTTCAAATCTATGTGATGAATTTTGTAGAAATTATGCTTGATTTCTATTTTCATATCACCTCACATGTATCTCAAGTTTTTACTAGTTGCACACACTACACAAGTTACTCTTTGCTAAACTTTGTACATATTATTGTGTGTGATTTTGGTTTGGCCAACTAAGTCTGAAAATTCCTTGAATCTTATGCAAAACATGTTTAATGTTTGAGAATTTAAGGAGAATTGATTGAAAATCTTAATTTTGGGAAAACTAGGTTCAATTCCTGTGTTTTTGAAAAGCATTTCATCTCATACTCATGCATTTTATTCCTAAAATTCAATACTTTGAGGAGTTTCTGCATAAAATTGCTTTGTTTTTCAAAACTTTGATTTTTTCAGAATTTTGATTGATCGAACCTGTTTTTCGACCGATCAAAATTACGATTAAAATTTTGGTCAACCTTTGTCTGTTTCGATCAGTGCTCGATTGCTAATGGATCAACTGAAGCATTTTTGATTGATTGAATCTATTTTTTGATCAATTGAAAATCGCGATGAGAGTTTTTTTAAAAACTTTTGTTTTCACGTGTTTTACATGGTGTGCTGTTGCAGACAACCAAAAATAAAACTTATACTCCTAAAAATATATATAGTAGTGCGAGTAAGAATCGTTCCCACGGAGAGTATCTAGCCTAGTTTTATGCTACGTGAATAAGGAGGGGGGGTTTGAGTATAATGAAAACAATTTTAAGAAAAAAAAAAAAAAAAAAAAACAACTAAGGAACAATTCAAATTAAAGTATCGAAATTAATCAAAAGAACCAAGGTCCACCATCGGAATTTTACAACTAATCATCGATGCAAGTATATATCAATTCACACTTTGAATATTCACCATCGGTACAATTTTCCTATCTCTCCTTAGTCATAGTCAATTAGAAAACAAGCGATCTAATAAACCCTAACTACTAAACAACCCAAGACAAGCGCTAAAGGTTTAATCTAGTAGCAGTCTTAAGAATTAGAGAGATCGATGAAACTAAACAACACAAACATAGGCAGTTGAATTTAATTTAGTCGAGCATTCTTCCTAAGATCTAATAATTTCTGATGCAGCAAATCATTAAACCTTGGTTACTTCACAAGTTAGAGAGATCAAACAATTACAGATTTGATATCTAATCTAGCAGTAGATTGCAACGAACAATAAACTAGTAGGCCTCCTAGTAATTAAACGAGACAATCATGAAAATAGGCACAGAAGAACATTCGATATTCAAAGCATAAATTGAATAATAAAAACAAATTAGATCTCACAGTTTTATTGATTCCCAGGCTTCGGTCTCCTTTGACCAAATATAAAAGTTTAGCCAAAGAGGGCCATGATGAAAACTTAAAGGAAAAAATCAGAGAAGAGGGGAGAGAGAGGTGTGTGTGTCCAATTCTGATTTCTCCTCCCCTTTTTACACGTTAATTCCCCCTTTCCCAAGTCTACAAAATCTCTTAAAAATATTCTCAATAATAATATCCAAATCTAACTAATTAAGGAAAAATATTTAAAATAAAACAAAATCCTAATATAACTAGGAAAGTGGTGGCTTTCAGCTGGAAATTTCATGCACCAAATCTGGAAGCTTCTGAAAATAAACCCCATTAGATCTGCGTATTAGAATTGCAGGCAAAGGAACATTCCAGAACGTCAGCAATGCAGGTACAACATCTTCAAGCCCGATTTCGACCTTGATTCAGCCAGTATCTCTCAAAACTCAAAACATGACAGTTGTAGGGCTTTGTCTTGGCGTTCCACGTCATCTTGAATAATCTTAATCGGAGCTTGGATGAGAGAGTTAAGCCCAGATTACAAAGCGATGTCAAAGCTGTCCAAAATCGCCCAATTAGCTATGTTTTGCACTTAACGCCTCCATTTGCATCCTAAATCAAAATATAAGAATAATGAGTACATTTAGGCACCAAATAAATATAAAAGACTAAACATTAAGGGAGAAAATTATGACAATTTGCATTCTCATTTACACTATTTCAAACTTTTTCAAAACACTTTTCTCTCTCATTCGATCGGCCAAGGCTACCAAAGCAATTTTTTGTAATTTTCCTCAAAAAATTTTGCAAGGTTTTTCTTCTCTAAGGCCGGTAAGACCTTTTTACCCTTCCTTTTGCATTTATTTTCATGTTTCATGCATTAAATCATACACTTTGGGGACAATTTTGAACCAATGGATTTTTGGGATTTTTGATGATTCAAGTTGTTTTTCTTAAAATTGATCAATGGATTTTTGTTATAAGATGCTATATAACTGTTCTTGCTAGTTTAATTTGATCAATTTGGTGATTTGTGAGAAATTGAAAATTCTAGGGCTTGAATATACCCGAATTGGGAATTTTGTTCAATTAAGGTTTAAATTGATGAAATTGGTTTGTTGAATTGATTCATATGATCATTAGTATGTATTATTTATATTGTTTAATGATCAATTGGTCATAATCTTTAAAATTTTACAAGTGGTTTTTCAAATTTTGGGGTTTTTGTTATAAACTCTTTGCTCAAGCCAATTTTGTGATTTTAAAGTTAAATTGAACTTATTCTCTTTGCATTAGGGCATGCATCGTTTGATTATACTGTTCATGCATCATATAGATTGTTATTTTCTATATTGTTTTGTGCTAACTTACAGTCTGCCCTTTTTTTTTTTTTTTTTTTTGTTTCCTTTTTGGTTCTTTTCTGTTTGTCTTGTCATTTCCTTAGCATCATGCCTAGGAAGACTAGAGCTAATAGGACCACCACTTCTTCTCCTTCCCCCACCTTTGATAGTGAGAGGTTCTTGAGTGAGAAAAACCAAGAAACCCTTGAGAAGCTTAACCTTAAAAGAAACATTTGGGCTAAGCGAAAGGTTCTATTAGATGAGCTAGATGGTGAGATTAGGAGAAACTTTGAACGTAGGGGTTGGCTTCCTCTGCTGGACATTTCTCATCCTCCTCCGGCTACCTTGATTAGAGAGTTCTATTCAAACCTCTCTGTCCACTCCTATGATGCCAACACTCTAGTGAGGAGTTAGGTACGAGCTGTAGGGTACACCATTACCCATTCGGTAGTGGCTGATGCCCTTAGGATGCCATTGGTCCATCTAGTTTATCCTTATGATGAGTCTCCACCCCTTGATGACATTATATCATTTATTATTGGTACTTCTATCCAATGGGGTTCTGATCCTCAGATCACCCCTCACAAGTTGACCGAGACTCATTATCTCTTTTTTCGGATTTCTTGCCATTCTATCTGGCCTATCTCTTATCTGCACACCATTCCTTTGGAGAGATGTTTGTTTTTGTATGCTCTTGTTTCTGATGCTCCTATGAGCTTTCTTCATCTTTTCATTCACTCTTTGATTGAGGTTCATAGGAGTAGTTCTACTTCTCATGCTCTCTTCTTCCCCATTTTTATTCATCGGATTCTTTTACATCTAGGTTTAGTTGAGTTTCTGGCTTCTGAGCCTGTCCATATCATAGCTCCCATAGGTGCCACATTTCTTAGGTAGAGGGTTGCTCAGATGAGAGCTAGCTCCAAACGTCCTAAGGTTAAGCCTTCCGGTGTTGCACCTCCTCTTCTCTCTTCTACAAGTGATACTATGGCTGAGGAGTCTGTTGATCCTGCTATTGCTATTGATTTTCCTCCACCTTCTACCTCGGATGATTCAAACATTCAACGTATGTTAGAGATAGTCATGACCATTTAGGCGGCTCATGGTCAGATTTTGGTGGGCATGCTTGATGAGCTTTGTGCTTTGTGAGCAGATCTGGAGCAATTGATACGGTCGCCTGCACCACCTCCTTTTGATGATGGATTATGATTTCCCTTTGGCATTCCATCACAAAAAGGGGGAGTACATTTGTAGAGGGTTTTTGTAGTTAGGGGGAGATTTTTGTATCTGTGGAGCTTCTGGAGCTATTAGATTGTATCTAGGTGCTTCATTGTGTATTTACATTTATTTACATTTTTGGCTCTTGATGTATTCTTTGTTTTGATTGGGTTATTCATGATAGGGGGAGATACATTGATTGTATATATTTCTTGTTTCACATTGCTTATTGATTTATATTTATGAGGTTATTCATGATATATGTTTTTTTTGTGTTATGTGAAATCAAGAAGTTATTTATGTTTTACTTGTATTTTCCACACATGTATTTATGCGTTTGTTGAGTGTTTCATGAAATATACAGGTTGATTCGGTCGTGCTGCTGTTTACACTTGCAACTGATAGATAGTAGTTAGGTTGAATCTGTTGTGCTAAGCAATATTTTTGTAATGGGCTGTTTTTGTAAACTTTGAGCATTTTTTTTTAGTTTGTGTTTTGTCACGGATTTCCAAAAGGGGAGTCTATTGGGTTCTAAGACTTTAGGTTTAAATGTATTAGAACTTCAATTTGTAATGTTGGCAAACCATGATCAAAACATTTTAGTCTTTGTTTTAGACTTGCTCAAAGTGTGTTTATATGTAAAGTTGGAATCGAGTGTTCTGCAGGATTTACTGTGTAAATCTGCCTGGCTCAATCGATCGAAAATTAGGCTCAATCGATCAAAGCTCGTGCAGATTTTTTTTTATGTAGAATTTTCCAACTCAACCTAAGCCCGTTTGACGTGTATGGTTTTATGGTTTTTCTTAAGTATAAAAGGGAAACCCTAGCCACATTTTCTGGTTGCTCTTTATGCTGTGTGTGTGAATCTTTTGTGAGATCAAGAGGTGTTTGCCTTCACACATACTTAGGGTTTCCAAGATTCATGATTATGTTAAGAACTTGGTGATCAATTTAGTTGCTGCAATAAGAGCTTAAAGATACACAAGCGGGTGTGCTTGTACTTGCTGTGAATTCAAGAAAAAAGTAGTCCATGGACTCAGAGCTGTCACGTGGTCGTGGTACTAAGTTTCCTACTCGAAGTAGTAATAGGATGTTAGTGGTCTAAGTCGCTATTGTATAAACTTCAATTCTTTCATAGTGAATTCGATTTACCTTGAGGATAGCTAGGTTAAATCTTCCCTAGGCTTTTACCGGTTTGGTTTTCCTAGGTCATGGCTACCTACTTTTATTACCATTTGTTTATTACATCTCACTTTCGAATGACTAGTAGGATAGGAACTTACCATTTTGTTTGACCACGATGACCAGTATGTTGCTTAGAAAGTTCCAAGATTTATTTTAGGTTTGACATGGAAGCTTGCATGATATCGCAATAAAAATTATAAAAAGCATCTGTGGTTCTTGGAAAGTTCAAAGAATCACACCAAAAGCAATGTAAAAAGCATCAATATGGGACTTCAAAGTTCAAAGGGTTGCTGGATACACCAAAAGCAAGCCACCTTTAAAGGCTTCTCTTGCTTGCATTCACCCTCTTCCTAATTTGTCTTTCACTTTCTTGAGTTATATTGCAATCCCTTCACAGTTTTCTTTCTCCTCCTTTCAGATCTTTATAGCTGTTTGCTCATAAATCTCAATGGCTCTTGTGACCTGCAAAGGAGCCTCATCTTCTTCTTTCACCCACCAACCCAAGAAATTTGATGTCTTCTTGAGTTTCAAAGGTGAAGATACCCGTCTTGGTTTTGTAGGCCATTTGTATAATGCTTTGTGTCAACGGGGTATTAACACCTTTATTGATAATAACCTTCAAAGGGGAGAAGAAATTTTTGTAGGACTTCTCAAAGTCATTGAAAGTTCTAGGATTTCAATAATTGTATTTTCTGAAAACTATGCATCCTCCAAATGGTGCTTGGATGAACTTGCCAAGATTGTTGAGTGTAAGAAAAAAGACCAATTAGTGCTATCAATTTTTTACAATATAGATCCATCAGAAGTTCGTTACCAAAAAGGAAAGATTAGAGAAGCACTATCTAAACATGAAGAAAAATTAAAGGATTACAAGGTGCAAAGCTGGAGGGAAGCTTTATTTGAAGCTGCAAATATATATGGTTGGCATTACCAAGGAAGGTATGTATTTAATGACAACTATAATACTTTTTATGAGTTTCACTGGTTTGTTATTGTTGGGTTCTAAGATTTTAGGTTTAAATGTATTAGAACTTTGATTTGTAATGTTGGCAAACCATGATCAAAACGTTTTAGTCTTTGTTTTAGACTTGCTCAAAGTGTGTTTATATGTAAAGTTGGAATCGAGTGTTCTACAGGATTTACTGTGTAAATTTTCCTGGCTCGATTAATCGAAAATTAGGCTCGATCGATCGAAGCTTGTGCAGATTGTTTTTTTGTAGAATTTTCTAGCTCAGCCCAAGCCTATTTGACATGTAGGGTTTTATGTTTTGTCTTAAGTATAAAAGGGAAAACCCTAGCCACGTTTTTTGGTTGCTTCTTATGCTGTGTGTGAATCTGTTATGGAATCGAGTGTTCTGCAGGATTTATTGTGCAAATCTGCTTGGCTCGATCGATCGAAACTCGTGTAGATTGTTTTTCTGTAGAATTTTCCAACTTAGCCCAAGCCTGTTTGACGTGTAGGGTTTTATATTTTGTCTTAAGTATAAAAGGGAAAACCCTAGCCACGTTTTTTGGTTGCTCCTTATGCTATGTGTGTGAATCTTTTGTGAGATCAAGAGGTGTTTACCTTCACACATACTTAGGGTTTCCAAGATTCAAGATTATGTCAAGAACTTGGTGATCGATTTAGTTGCTACAATAAGAGCTTAAAGATACACAAGCGGAGGTGCTTGTGCTTGCTGTGAATTCAAGAAAAAAGTAGTCCGTGGGCTCAGAATTGTCACGTGGTCGTGGTAGTAAGTTTTCTACTCGAGGTAGCAATAAGATGTTAATGGTCTAAGTTGCTATTGTGTAAATTTCAATTCTTTCATAGTGAATTCAGTTTACCTTAAGGATAGCTAGGTTAAGTCCTCCCCAGGTTTTTACTTGTTTGCTTTTCCTGGGTCATCATATTTTTGTGTTCTTTATTTTCCTCACTTTACAATGATATGATATATTTATGTTAATTTAGATTTGATTAATTTGACTAAGTAATCACTTGGCTAATTAACTAGATTAATCTGGTTGTGTTTTAAGGGATCTAAAAACAAACAAGTGGAAAGTAAGGATGGGAATAACTATGCTTATTGGAAAGTAAGGATGAAAACATTCTTGAAATCTATTGATGAGAGAGTCTGGAACTCCGTTGAATACGGATGGGGGAAGCCCACTACTCCTGTTAGTGAGTGGCAGACTTCTCAGAAAGAAGCAGCCACTTTCAATAGTAAAGCTATGAATGCTATTTTTAATACTGTTTCTATGAAGGAATTTAAGGGAATCTCTAATGTTGAGGTTGCTCATACTGCTTGGAATATCCTCAAAACTGTGCGTGAAGGCACGAAGGCTGTTAAAATGAATAAGTTGCAGCAATTAACTTCTAGATTTAAAAGCGTTAGGATGTCTAATGATGAATCTTTTGATGAATTCTATGCTAAGCTTAAAAACTTGTAGAGTAACTATTGCGCCAAGGGTACGTGGTTGTAGTTCTAGTATAAAAAATGAGTTGTAAGTTGTAACAAGTTTCAATTATTAGTAACTGGATTTTCATTGCAACTCACACTCAAAAAAAAAAAAAATATATATATATATATATATATTTTCCTTGCAACTTTATGCTAAATGTATAGTTATCATAATCGTACCGAAACAATGGATTTTTTTTTGTTTTTTTTTAGAGTCAAATAATGGTTGAACCGTCAAATTGGTAAACAATATGAAAATCCGAACGTTATGACCAAAACATTAGTTTCACAACAAAAAAGCTAATTAAATCATGAAAATTGATGGTTTAAAAAAAAATAATAATAATACTGAACCACATGGTTTTATTCAAATCGTTTGGTCTTTAACGTTATTATTATTATTTTTTTTTCATATCAAATTAATAACTATACTTTCCTTCAATTATGCACTTTTATTTATGGTCTTTTAAGTCTTTTGCTTTTAAACTTTGAAATGAGTAGTCAAATGATCAATTCAAGTAACTTATTATTTAGTCATTATTTATATAAACATATGTAAATTCAATATATGAACAATAATATCCTATTAATTTCAATCTATGTAATTCCTACATATTTATGTTTAAATTGAATGTAAGTTCATCTTTTCATAGTTTATCTTTTTTTTTTTTTAATTTATTTTTATTTGTTCATATTTAAAATAAATTTATCATTGGTACAACGGTTGAGTCAATCATCTAATGGTTGAACCAATGAACTACCATACCACCTTGATGATTAAATGCTCAATACGTCATGACAACTATGTCTAGAACCCTAAAACTAATATATATATATATATATATATGCTAACATAATGATTGCTATAGATTTATGAATTTGTACATGCCACTTACTGTATTTGATAATTATTCAAATTTAATTCACAAGCCGAACATCTTAAATTTAGTTCATTTTCATATTTCTATTTTCTTTTTCTAAATTGTGTGTTTGTATATATATGATAAAAATCTAAATCGTATATTGTTTTCATGTTCTGTGAATGACAGTTGCAGCGAGTTTGAATTTATCCAAGGAATTGTTGAAGAGATCTCAAATTTTAAATTAAATCGCACGCCGTTATTTGTCGCACGATACCCAGTTGGAATAAATTATCGTGTAAAGACCATACTTTCAGATATTGAGTCAAATGATGCTCATATAATAGGTATCTATGGCTCTAGTGGAATAGGTAAGACAACAATAGCAAAAGCTATTTTTAATAGAATTTGTGATCATTTTGATGGATTTTGTTATCTGGAAAATTTAAGAGAGAGATCGAGGATAGATGCTAGTGTAATCGAACTACAAGAGACACTTCTTCTTGAGATCTTAAGGGATAGAAATTTAAAGGTGGGTAACAAATCTAGAGGAATCAATATGATAAAGGAAAGACTTTCATTTATGAGGATCCTTTTAGTTCTTGATGATGTTGATAAATGGATCCAAATAGAAAATTTGCTTGGAAGATGCAATTGGTTTGCTTCTGGAAGCAAAATCATTATAACAACAAGAGATAAACACTTGTTAGCTACTCTTGGAAAATGTTGTTCAACCTATGAGGTTAAGGAATTAGATCAAGATGAATCTCTGGAACTCCTTAGTATGCATGCCTTCCAAAGCAACAAACCTAAAGAAGATTATTTGGAACTTGCAAGTAGAGTTATACAATATGCCAGGGGACTCCCATTAGCTCTAGTAATAATCAGTGCTGATTTAAAAGGAAGAACTAAACCTCAATGGAGAAGTGCAATAGATAAGTATGAAAGAATTCCTAATGAAGAAATTCAAAAAATACTCGAAATAAGTTATGAAGGATTGGATGAAATTGAAAAAGATATTTTCCTTGATATTGCATGCTTCTTTAAGGGATTTTTTAAGGAGTATGTCATGGATATATTGAATGCTTGTGATTTACATCCAATTTATGGAATTCAAAAACTTATGGATAAGAGTCTAATAACTATTGATCAATATGATAGATTGTTGATGCATGACTTGCTGCAACAAATGGGTAGGGAAATTATTCGACGGGAATCACCACGAATGCCTGGAAAGCGTAGTAGGCTATGGTGTTATGAGGATGTTCATAAAGTACTAACACAAAATATGGTATGCATTACCTTGGTTCATTTTCTACTTTTTTTTTTCAAATGGCAAATGTAGTGATTATTTTCCATTTAAATGTTGAAGAAAATATAAGTTTATTAGTTTAGTTATTGTTCAATTTGAACTGTCATTATACTTTTAGTGAATTTTAATGTATAGTATGATTGACTTGATGTTTTGTCTAATTAGGGATCGGAAAAAATTCGTAGCATAATGATATGCTCACCTGAAGCATCAAAGATGAAATTAGAACCTAAATGTTTTGAGAAGATGAAAAATCTCAAGTTCCTTATGGTTAGTAATTTAGATACTTGTAGAGGTCTCAAATATCTTCCTAATGAATTAAGGGTTCTTGATTGGTCTGGATTTCCTTTGTCTTCCTTACCATCCAATTTTGATCCTCAAAAACTCATTGCACTCAACATGCCAAAAAGTCGGGTTACATTGGACAAGCTTTTCAAGGTATAATCATTTTTATTTATTTATAAATTGTTATTACTTTATTAAACTATATTTTAATAACATTTGTTGGAGTTAAAAATTTTGATTTTCTTTTTTCTACAGAGGATACAATGCAAAAACTTGACATATATGAATTTCAATTTCAATCAATACATTAGGGAATTACCCGATTTATTGAGTGCCACCCCAAACGTAAAGAAATTGGATCTCCAAAATTGTACAAAATTAGTCAAGATTCATGACTCTGTTGGATATCTTGATAAGCTTGAAAGTTGGGACCTCTGGGGTTGCAATGAACTTCAAATTCTTCCAAGTTGTATTGTGATGAAATCTCTTAAATATTTATATCTTTATAATTGTGAAAAGGTTAAAAGGTTCCCGGATATTCCACAAGAAATGGAAAATTTAAAGTATTTAAGTGTGGGCCGCACTGCCATTAGTGAGCTTCCTCCATCAATTGGGAATCTCACTGGGCTTGAGCGATTAGACATAGGTTCCAGTTTCTATTTGTGTCAACTTCCTAGTAGCATTTATAAATTGCAGCATCTTCGCCAGCTCTTGCTTTCCGGTAACGTCAAATTTCCAAAAGGCGTGGGGATTGGTGGACAAACAGCAACGTGCAATTCTTATGGTGGCTTTTCAAAATATTGTTTTCCAAAGTTGAATTTTCTAAAAAAGTTGACTTCTTGCTTCACCCACTCAGAGAAATGTTTATTATCAGGGAGTAAAGATTTGAACCTCCAAGAAAGCATTATCAGATTCAATAGACTAAATTGGCTTGTATTTTACGATTCCAAGTTCCTTAAGAAAATTCCAAAGCTTCCAGAAAGTATAAGAGAAGTAGATGCAACAAACTGCATCTCGTTGAATTCAGAATCATCAAGAAAATTAATCCTTCAGGTACCCCTCCCTTTCTCTTAAAGTAATAATAGAAACAATTTTGGTTACCTTTGCAAATACATTTACTAGATTTGTTGAACTTCAATTTCTTAAAATTCCTAATTTCATGCAGTTTGGAAGAATTTTAGGGCTTTCACTGAATATGAAATGTTTAGGTGTGAAACACAAAGTATTAATGGATTCGCATTCACATCGCAAATTATCAAATCAGATTGATTGCTCTTCCCGGGTCTCCCTCTCCAAGTTCTACGCAATTGAAGATAAGTCCTTTCCCACTCTAGATGCGTATTTGGTTGATTATGGAGAGATATATGGTAGTAAAGTACCAGGAAAGAAGATTCCAAATTGGATCAATCATCAAAGCATTGAAAGTTCTATATCATTCTGGGTTGGTTCTAAGTTTCCATCAATTGCTGTTTGTGTTGCATTTCATCTAATTTCGTTGAAGGACAGTTACGCTAACAATGATAATTATGGTTCTATTCGTGATGATGAAATCTATTGGGTTTGTGATATCCACATTTGTACCAATAGTCATAAGCAACGTCGCATGTTTAGGACGTATTTTTATGGATTGAAGTGTGATCATCTGTGGTTTTACGATGAATCTCACAGCAAATTACAGAGGGATTTCGGAGACTTGATACAAGGTGATCAGAATCATGTTGAGATTTCATGTAAAATCGCTCATTGGGTAAGTAGAAACGGAAAATACGCTCCTGTGATTGCAAGGATGGGGGTGCATGTGGAATGCATATGTCCTCCTCAGAATTATGTTATCATCCCACACAATTCTCAAAATGTTGATGACAACACAGGGCTGCTTGAACCTTTACTATCTCAAAATGGTTCACATACGGACTCAGACACTCGAGACCTTTCAAGCTCCTCTAGTCCCTGATGACATCTGATTCAAGGCGTCCAATGGATATAGCAAATGGGTTTGATTTGGGTATTGACTCAGCAGAGGGTAATGGGTTTGACTTGGGCTCTTCTTCAGCCAATCCCTTTATAAAAAGATGACTTCATTTTCAATCTATATCCACCGTCAAAGAAACTGAGTCTCATGTGAAGAAATATGCCCAGGTATTATTTTTACATTGAAACTACTTTCCTCTAGAAGACTTAATTCAATACAATGCACTGTGTATTATGAATATATATATATATATATATAAGAAAATTTTAGCAAGTCGGAGTAGGAGTGGATTGCTAAGTTGAAATTTTAGAATTATATATTTTGCTCATAAAGTCATTGCCCTGTTAAATTTGGTACAATTTCAAAGTCATTTGAAGGTTAAGCATTTGGTAGAACTAAGCATTTCATTAGGAGTGACTTAAAATCTCAGGAAGAGATTTTGCTCCCTTCAAAAAGAGGAAATTTGTGGTTTCTTATTTTATTTGAATAGTTTATGATTTTAATTGTCTTCAATGCGTAGGCTGTACAATGCTAAGTGGCCAAATCGGAGTACTTTTTCATATAATCAATCAGCTGTAATACAATGTCAACCTCCTCTAATCTCTCACGAAATTGGGCACCTCTCTCTTTGCCAATTGATTCAAGGCTTCAATTAGATGTGACGAAATTGGGCACTAACACGCGCCGCCTACGTTTCCGGATCTTTCCCACGCACCGCCACGATTTCCTATTATGTAGCTCATCCATTAGTCACATGCGCTGTCATATCAGCCGTGTCTACCACCGATCTGCCTACGGAAGAAATATGGCTTTCAACCACTGTTACACGCACCTCCATGCGCTACCTAGGTTTTTGGCTTCTCCTCCATGCGCCAGTGGAACACCCATATGCCGAAAACTACTGCTGATGTCATCTGACGTCACTGGATGACATCATCACTCCACGTCAGCAGCCATGCAAGCACCTCCACATCAAGCCTATTCCACGTCAGCGACACGTCATAGGATGACGTCAGCGGCTCTGCTGTTCGATCCATGACCCAACCCAGAAACCCAAAATCGACCCGGACTAGTATCCGTTGACTTTGACCCTGGACCAGTTGACTTTGACTTTTTGCGTTGACCTTTAACCAAAAGTCAAAATTCTCAAAGAGCCTATCTTGCTCAGTTTTTCACATAGATTCTAATTTCGGACTCCGTTTCTTCATTTGAAACTTGAAATTGGTTAATTGGCACATTCTTCATTGTGGTTTCTTCAAAGGCACTCTTCACGACATCTCCAAGTGATCTTCTCATGCTTATCTAACCTCAAGCCTTCATCGAGCTTCCGCCTTGAGTTTGAGGGAGGGTGTTAGAGATATGTATTAAACATATTAGCCCAATGTAATAGGCCTAAGCCCATTCCTGCTTGTACTAGTAGTCTAGGGTTTAGTCGCCTATATATACTCATGTTAGGGTTTATTGTAATATAGGTTATTGTACTACACTCTTATACATAATAAAGATATAGCCCTTAAGCGATTCCTCCGTTGATGTAGGCCGACAAGGCTGAACCACATAACCCTTGTATTCTCAGTGTTCCTATTCTTTGTTTCTCCTTCTGCATCCACTTTAGCATATACAACATGGTATAACACTTCCCGTTTCTAATAATAATACATATATTCAACAAAACTTAAAATAGAAAATAAAGTTATATGATCATGGTAAATGGAAAGCTAAAACTTTACTTGGTTGACTATTTCTTTAGAGCAACCATCAATGAGAATAACTCTCTAAAGAGAATTCTGCATTGCTTAAAACGAGTACTATGTAGAACAAAAATCGATCACCTATCTCCTCCCTCATTGAACAAAACTTTCCATTAAAATTAAAATTATTATTATTATTATTATTATTATTATTATTATATGTAATTGGGGTTATTAGGACATGAGAGTAAATTTATACACGTTACATTTTTTATCATTTTTATTTTTTCTTCCCATTCCAACAGGAGTTTTCTATTCTTTTACTTTTTCATCCGTTCAACAAGCCACATGAGCGAAAACTAAGGTTATGTTTGGTAATTGTTTTTGTTTTTTGCTTTTTGGTTTTCAGAAACTTATTTTTAGTAACAGAAATTTAAAAAAAAAAAATGGTATTCTTCTATTTTCAAAATCAAAATTTTAATGTAAAGATTTTGGTTTTATTTTTTTTGTTCCCACCAAGATTTGAAGCTTGGACTTCACTTAAGTGCATAGTTACACTTGTTTACTTTGTGTTTTCACGCTCCCTTGGAAACTGAAAATTAAAAACACCTATTTGCTTGTTTATAGTTTCCTTTCTAAATTTAGATGTGGAAATTGATTTTTTTTTTCCTATTTGTTTTCAATTACCAAACAAGTTTTCAAGTCTAGAAAATAGAAAACAAATTTTGAAATAGAAAACTGGGACAAAAACAGTTACCAAATTGTGGGGATCAAAAACACAAAGCTACGATAACTAGCTTCGAATTCAAGATCAACACAACTAATTTCTTGAGGATGGGAGATGGAAATCCACAAGGGGAAGATCACAAAGATAATTGGCAACAAATATAACTAAATTAAGGCTTTATATGCATAGAAACAGTATTCTCAATGTACAAAAACAGAGGTTTTAAATGATAGATATAAGTGAAGATTTTTCTCACTTTCTCTCTCTTGTTGTTCCTTTGATTTTTTCTGGATCTCCCTTTCTATTGCTCTCCTCTTTCTTTCATAGCCATCCTCCTCTTCTTCTAGCTAACCAGCTCTTAGTTGGATTTAGGGGGATACTTGTCACATCAGCATCTTCTCCTGCCATTTCTTGATCACAAAAATAGATTTTTGTGGGTGTTTCCATTGTCCAGGCCATTCATTCAACATTCAATGTGGCTAACATTGGGTGAGGAAAGCCCTTAATGCGAAGGTGACTGTTACATTGGGCTCTGCATTTTTTTCAACGTGCTCCCCAAGAAAGTAGGTGACTAAAGGTTGTCCCTGGCGAAAGAATGATCGCTTCTCGGTGTAGTGGGCATTTTGTGGTTAGAGTGGGCTGGGTTGCCTCCTGCGGTATTGGGCCCAAGTATTCTGAGTAAAGGAGTTGAGACCGGTCCAACTGCAACTCAACTTGGTCCGGCTTGTGCACAAACCATGCCTCGTCTGCCAGGAGCACGCCTACGGCGGGCAGAACTGTTTCAGATGGTTTGTGGTAGGCAGATATGATAATAACAAGATAAAATAAAGTACTTTGAAATTTTTTTATTAAGGTAAACAGATAATCCCTACTTAAGAAAAAGATAATCACAATTTAACCACAATTATTTTATAAGAAAAGCAAGGGAAATAGGGGGTGATATATGAGTTGATTGAGAAAGGGAATAAATCAAATCAGGTATGATCTGCAGGACCAAAAACCAAAGAGGGAAGAACGCCTCTTCTCAAAGTGAGTAATCTCTCAAGGAGATCCTATCATGGAAATTAATCACTTTGAGGGAAGCAGACCTAAATTGTTGGTACACAAGAACACTCTTTGTTTCTGGTAGAGAGCAACATTTTGAAAGGGAGAGAAGGAATCAACCTATTGGTGCATGCCTGCCATTCCAACTCTCTATCTTTTCTTTCCTTCTTTTCTAATATTCCCCTTTCTTATCTTTTTCTTTCTACTTCTTTTTCTTAATCCTTGTTTTCCTGTTTCCTGGTTTTCAAGTTTTCAATACTGTGGTGCTTTCATCTTTTTTTTTTGCACACAGCAAGGGTCTCTTTATAATGCCTGCCGTGACCAAATTTTACTATTTTAGCCCTTAATCACCTTTGTCTGGTATGGGTGTACCTACCGACCACTACTAGTCCGTTTGTGTGCCACTCCCTATTGCTAGACAAAAGAAAGCTATTTTGTTTGTTTGTCTGCTATGGTGCCCTTTTCTACTACGGTGTGGGTGCCTTCTCTCTCCCTATCCCTTATGGCATGTACCTAATGGTTCCAGCTCAGTTTTGCCCCTTTGGGTGGTATGTCATCCCAACAAGACACTTCCCCTAAAAGAGCCCTAGTAGGAACCTCAAAATAGGTTTTTCTCTCTCCCCACCGCCAAACCATGCCCTCTTACCTCTAACCCATGACCTCACTATATCCTATATAGGCTGGGTACAGGCTGATGAGGTTTGGGCCTTGCATATGCCTCTCTTCCATGTATGTCCAAAGTTTGTCTGCTACCCATGCGTCTGCTGTGGTTGGTCTGCACAGTCTGCCATCTGTTCTTGACTATTTTCTGGTTTCCTTTTCCTTTTCCTTTTATGGCTTGCCCTATGCAGGACTAGGCCTTGCTTGACGGTGGGCGTTGCTCTTTCTTCAGCCAACCCTTTTTCCTACTACCATCTCTTTGGGCCTGCCATTTATTCTTCTCCTAATGGCCTAGCAAGGCCATTGGTTCTTTTGTTACATCACCGGTGGGCTCCTGTGTCCCACTTGTTTTCCCTTGAGCGTCCTAGGCCCGTTTGCTTCCCTTGGGCTTTCTCGGCCCTTTTCTTAACTTTGCATCACCATGAGCTTTTACTTAATATTTTGGGCTTCCCTGGCCCAATTCCATTATTCCTCATCCTTAGGGTTCATGGGCTTGCCATCAACCCGTTACTTTCTTTGCTTTCATTACTTTGGGTCTGCCGTGGCCTATTCTCACTTTTCTACATCATATACTACCCATGGTTTTCTTTTTCTCTCTTTCCAGACTCCTTTAAGCCCATTTACCTCTTCAAGGCCCATTTGTTTATCTCATAGGTCCGTGATCCATTATTCCTATCGCTTGGGCTTAATGGGTTTTTTATCCATTTGCCAACTCTTTTCTTTCCATGTTGTTGGGCTTCTCCCTTCCACTTGGGCTTCCGAAATGACCATCAACATTTAGCCCCCTGAACATATGAAGCATTCCTGCAGTTCATATGTGAATAAAAACTTTCTTACCCTTTCTGTCTTTCCATCTTCTTTTCTTTCACAAGCTTTTTGAACAGTGGTCCCTACCTTACACGCACACACATATATTCCTGCAGTGGATAATGTTGTCTCTTTGGATTTCCTAACTTGGAAATTATTTTGAAACACAGCCGTCATTTCATTAATTTCATCCTCTTTTTGATAGATGACTCGTTGCCTCCTTTCGTGCTGGCATTAATGACCTAGGTATTTAAGAAGGAGTCCCTCTGTAATCAAAACACAAACTCCTTCCTTCTTTCTAAAACTCTTTTTCCATTTTCCCTTTCTTCTCTGTTTCCTCTTCCTCAAACACCCCATACATCTTCTTCGATCAAATTCTTGCACAATGACACCAGCGAAAAGCCAAAGCTCCTCCCACCGTAAAGGAAAAGAAGTCATCTTCGATCCTCCCACTGCACGTGGTGTAGATGAGGAGGCGGTGTACTCCGAGTCGAACCCCTTTGGTGAGGAAGAAGTGGATCATGACCTAGACAGTGAGTGTGCTTCACTTATTAATCCCTGGTACGACATTCATCCCCATTTCCCAAAGATTCCAGGCGATTATGTGCCACCGCCGCCGGGCCGTGTATGGCTCGCTCCTTGCTGGCGAAATACGGACTCTTCTTGGGCTCCATTAGCCTCTTCGATCCCCAATCTAGTCATTCATCAGGGTACTTCACTTCCTATGCCCATCCATTTCGAATTTGGGTCGGGTACTGCCTTGGGTTGGAGAGAGTGGGTGGACAATGAGTTATCTGACACCGACTTTATGCGGTTGTTGCAACGGGCTAGTGTTTTGAAAGCCATAGTTTCATCTCGTTGTTTGTCCAACTTTCGGGACCTCTTTAACCTTCGTCACTTGATCCGCCGATGGTGTACCACCACCCATACCTTTTTCTTTTCCTGCAATGAAGTCACTGTAACCTTAGAAGATGTGGCCAACTAGTTACTCCTACCTATCCTTGGAGACGTTGATCCTGCCACCTTAGAGCTTTCCCTGGAAGAAGAGGTCGTGGAAGTTGAGTTGAAGAAAAGGATGAGCGGGAATGCCAAGTTGTCTTACTGGGTTAGTTCTTCTTCTAAATTTTCTGAGTCTACCCGCCGTGCAGCCTTTGATGTATTTTGGCTTTGCAAGTTTGTTTTTAGGTCCCATCCTCATTATGCTGTGAAACCTTTATATTTTTGTTTGGCCATTAAGATTTCTACTAGGGTTAGTCTGCCATTGGCTCCTATGTTCTTGGGGCATCTGTATGTTCAACTAGACATCTTGCGGAGTGATGAGAGCCAGGCAGGCTCCTGTCATATAGCCACCTCCTCTGTTCATAGTACTATTTTGCAACACCTGCTATACGAGCATTGTGCTAAGCATTTGTCAAAGTTTAGGCCCTCTCGTTTTGCTAGAGATTAGTACCAGTTGTGTCCACAGGCCATTACTGATTTTTGTCGCAAATTTGAGTCAGACTTTCCATTGGCCTTTCACTGGGTTGGTTTTAAACCCATTGACCATTCTGCTGTTGAATCCTTTGATCAAGGCGTAGGATTTTCTTGGAGAGCTTATAGAAAATTAGGTGCCAGTTATACATGTGTAGATTCTGCTATGAATTTGTTCATTGATACTGCCGAGACTACCACCCTTGACCGACTTTGATGAGACCAAAATCACTTATTTGGCAGCCACCAATGCTGGGTGGCTGCCTTATTTGGCCGATGAAGGGATTAGGTTTGTTCATTATCCTACCAACCAAGTAAGAAGGCAGTTCGGACTAGATCGAGACATTCTTGATGATCTTTCTTTTCTTATGGAGTCCCCGACCTCTATCCGACCTTTCCTGCAGCCCACTGCCTTTGAATTTTGGAGTCAACATTTTACTGCAGTTACCGTTTCAAGTTCACTGAAGGAAGGTCTTTGTACCCTTGCTATGCATGGATATTGGCAGGCCGTGATGACTTCGTTTGAAAAAGAGTTGGTAGGTAGTCATGGCTTCTCCCTCGTCCCTCCTGATGGGCTTAACGCAATTATCTCACCTAATCCTCGGTTGCTTTTGCCTTCCAAGTTTGTTTTAACATATGCCAGAAGCAGAATCAGTCTGCTATCTTTGAGTGGGATGATGAGAAAAAGGGGTGGCATTGACATGCCGGTGATTATCCTTTGGGCTGGGAAAAGAAAGTTAAAGTGACAAATATTTCTGTACCGAGCAAGAAAGCTCTTGCCAAGCTTAACCCTACATGCTCTGAGCGTGTGCAACTTTTGGCGGCTTGCAAGCCGCAAGCCTCTCGCGAGTCCCAGTCGCGAGTCTCTGCTTCACTGCACTGTCTTGAGCATTTCTTCACACTCTCTCACACACTACCCTTACATGATTCCCACCTAAATACAGGGTTTCTAAGTGCTGTATTACAAGCAAATTTTTCACGGAATAAAGCCAACATATGGTTGATTAAATTCAACCTTACAATCTCTCCCTTTGGCTATTCCGTGACAAAACACCCTAAAATAGACTCTAGACTTAAACGTGAGTTTGGGAACAATGGCAAAACTCACTCACACCTAAATCTAGAAGCTGTGAAGCTCTTGAATCATATGAACATGAATCTCCTGAAACACAACAATACACCATGATCATTGTATGCAGAAAAGCATGAAATGCATACGAAGTAGATATGATGTGATCAAGCAAAGATGGAGTTAAGAAACAAACCATGGCTTGATCAAACAAGCAATCACTACAAGGTAGTGACCACAATGCTCATTCACACTTGGAATGAACACTTGAACATACAAGCTAACAAGAACAATGCAAGTTACTTGTATGCCTAACACTCAACCAATGCATAATACACTAAGTATATGCATTTAGGAACAATCCTACAAGGGCACAAGAGTGACAGTACTTAAAAGAAAATGCATGACATTTAGATAGAAGTACTAATTTAAACAAAGAATAAAAAGGCTGCATAAAGCATGGTACAAACCATAAAGCCAAA
Source organism: Quercus rubra (assembly GCA_035136125.1). Lineage (NCBI taxonomy): Eukaryota > Viridiplantae > Streptophyta > Magnoliopsida > Fagales > Fagaceae > Quercus > Quercus rubra. The sequence goes on from CM068738.1 coordinate 47,821,462, forward strand.
TATGCATAAAAACATAACCCTAAAAGCTTACATAAGCAACATGGGTACAAACCACAAAATACTGAATAAAAACTTAAACAATATAAGCTAAAAGTGCTTAAAGTTTCTCCCCTTTAGAATGATGAGAAGCTGTGATGCACTAGGAACATATATACTTGTAACCTGAAACACTTACACAAAACACATTAGACCCTCAAGGTAAAGCAAGTAATAAAAGGACAAGTATAATGTAACAAGTAAATTGCGATCAAGTAAACATGATGTGAAACATGTGAGCAACTTGATCAAACACCAAAACAGTCATATAGAAATGACTACAATGATCACATAGCAAAGCAAACGATCATCCGAACATGCATTCAATGGAGCACAATAGCATAGGGATATATGCATGTCCAAAACAAACAAAACAAAGTTTTCTTATTAACTCCATGTCTTCTCCCCCTTGGTATATGCATCTCCCCTATGAAATATCTCTCCCCCTATAAATATGCATGAGAAATAGAATTTCTCCCCCTAAGGATGTGCACAAGAGTTTCTAGAGTATACTCTCCTCCTTTTTGTCAGGAATAGATAAAGGGTCAAGAAGAAATGAGGGCAAGAGATGAAGGTACGAACAATGCTAATGATGCATGAGGGGTGCGAGATGAATGAGAAAATGAAGCTCAAACCTAAGACAATGTAGAATGCTACAGAGCATAAGGTAGACATGACATGCCAGGATGAAGAAGCAAGGCATAGACCAATGCATGACAAGGGTAGCAAAGGTGTGTGCAAGAGGTGAATGTGTGCAATGCATGACCAATGGATGAAAAATGCACATGTGGGGCAAGGTGTGTTAAATACACAACCAATGAACCAAACATGTTTCTAATGAGGAAATATGAGAAACCCCAAAGTTTGGTACTCATCGAAGTCCAAACAAGCGAGAAAATGTCTAAGAGGCATTTTATCAAACACCTAGCATGCACACTATGAACAATAATGTGAAACAATGCATGAACATCATGAAATCCACCCTTAATACATGTTCTTTCTGCCATAAGGGCCAACAACCAATGCAAATCAACAAAAGAAACCAATCCCATGAAAAAATTTGACAACAATTAAGTTTTCCCAACCCTTATGATGAAAATCCCAACCAAGAGCACAAAAACTCTCCAAAACATAATTTAAGGATCAAAATTAATGAAAAGAGTTTATAATTACCTTAGAGATGTTAAAGGAATGAAAAACCATTCAAATTGATTAAGTTTTGATGTAAAAATATTGAAAGAGGGGTTTAAAAAAGGATGGGAGAGGTTTAAAACAGGTTTCCCATGAAAAAGCTCTATAAAAAGCTGATTTTGGGCGTTTCACGACTGGGCGAGTTGCAAGAGAGTCGCGAGTGAGTCGCCAAAAGCTTCTAGATGAACTCGCGACTGGGGTTTCGCGACTGGCGAGTCACCAACTGAGCCGCGAAAAACTCTAACACCTATTATTTCAATACAAAACATGTTTAAACAATGAAAAACAAAGTAAACACTAAACATGAACACAAGGAGTGATAAAAATCACTTCCAAAAACATATAAAATGATCAAAAATCTTTTTGGATTCAACCATATATGATTGAGCACACACACATCACATTTAGACAAGTACAATCTAACAAATGAATAAGACATTCATTGAACATTAGGCATATGTGTTGTGTGTGTGCACGTTTAAGCAATGGTTTTTTCACCAAATTGTAACATAAATTGAAGTCATATAAAGCAAATCATGCAATGATGTAGTTTCTTAAATTTTTAATAAAATTATTTTAGTCTACCTCACCAATAGGTAAGTTCCTGTGTATAGCATGGGATAGCGACTAGTAATAATAATAATAAAATGCTTAATTTCTTTATTTATTGATGAAAAAATCGCCAATTGCCTTGCCAATTGTCTTATCTATATAATATCTCAAATAAAATACATTCATTCATTTTGATAAATTTAATTTTTTTAGAAATTGGTTAAGGCATAAAAAGAAAGCAATGCTGTTCACACAATTTTTATGTTTTTCGAAACAAATTTCATCATTGTTGAAGTTGTGGGTACACATATGAGTGTCATTTGACAACATTATTTACAGTGGATCACTTTAACAATTGTGAAATTTGTTATGAAAAAATTTGAGTTCATAGCATTATTGAAAAGAAAAATGGTTATGTTAACTAATGTCATTTTGGACTCATCAAGATGGTTTCAACAGATACCTCCTACAATGGGAAATAGTAAAAACTAAAAAAATATAACTTTTAAACTAAAAGTTATTCGACTCCTAGAACCAATAGATTATATTAAAAAAATTCAACTTGAATGGGACCCAAAAGAAAATACTCTCTCTCTCTCTCTCTCAAAGTATAGTTTACAACTAGTCACTTTAATACATGCACTTCTTCTCAAAAAAAATAATAGTGTAGCTCTTGTCAACAAGTTTCATCAAACTATTTTTTTCTCTCTTTTAACCTTAAAATTGTTATCACAGATCATGTTTAAGATAAATAAATTTATTTTATGTTTTGCATAACATGCTTTATATACAATTGTTGTTAAAAATCTACTCTCATTTTGATTTTAAGTGAATTTGCCTATTACTTGTAAAGGATTTTCTTTTTAATTTTTTTATTAGCAAAAAACAATATATAACACAAAAATTAAGTGAAAATCACACAAATAAACTGTAAAAAAGATATATATATATATATATATATAATATTTTACTTACAGTTATCACCTTAAAACTAAAATTCTATCAAGGCATAGAAAAAGGAAGAAACGGACTAGAAATGCTGATTCTTTTGACGCACGTGGTATTTTCAAACAGTTTGGATCAGAGGAATGGGGGGAGTATCTTATCTGTGAAGCTCATCTTTCGCAGAGATTTACGTTTGATAAAAATGGATATTATCATTGTTGTGCTTCAATACCTTTTCCTGAAAATATGCAAGTGGACTGAACCATTTTCCTAGGAGAAACGTTCTGTCAGGCTGTGGCGTAAAACCTGTGTTTTACGCCAGCCAATAAACTCATGCCACGTTGACAATCCACTTAAATCCCTCTCCAAGACTGAAAACAGAGAACAAAACGATCCCTCAGAGAACGAAACAGAGAACGAAGAAAGAACTCAGACGAAAGCTCACCGCCACAGCCCTCCCTCTTCCATCTTTGCTTGCCCAACCTCCACCACACCACACACCGGAGCTCACCGCCACAGAGTTCACCGGAGCTGTGCGTGAGAACGAATTAAGAAAACCCATCTTCCATCTTTGCTTGCCCAAACCTCCACCACACCACACACCGAAGCTCACCGCCACAGAGGTCGCCGGAGCTGTGCTTGGAGCTTGAAAACATACCGGAGCCGCCGTGAGCCACGATCCAAAGGTTTTTTTTCATGATTTTCCCTTTTCCCCAATTTGGATTTCGAATTATTGATGGGTTTTTCTGGGTTTATGGGTTTTTCTGGGTTGCTGGATTTGGTTTGCTGAATTATTTGCTGAACGTTTTAGGTATCAATGTGATTTCTTAATTTCAAATTATTTTGGTTTTTCTGTTTTCTGATTGCTTTTTGATTGCTGTACGTAGAGGGTACTATTTGTTACAATCTTTGTCATCTAATCAGTTTCTTGGCATGTCCATAGTGCAAGAAATTAGGGAAAAGAAAATAAAATCTGTTATTAAAAATAAAATAAAAATAAAAATAAACATTGAAGGGGAATGAGGAACGTGCTTTCTGGCATCAGTTTCACTGAAGAAGGTGCTTTGAAGGCATCATCTCCTCTGCCGACAGTCCTCTCACTTGGCATCTGGCCTGAAACAGAAAAAAAAAAAAAATGCGAAAATTCAGAGAATAAAATTTACACATTGCTAGCTGAGATTCAAAGTAACTAAAATCTATATATTTCCAAGGGTGAATTTTCAGCAAATGAAATTCACACATAGCTTACTACGCAGAGGCCAGCTAAGGCTAATCTAGGTTCTCGAATTAGCTAACACTCTTGCACTCTTTATTTGAGATAGTGATAAATTTTGTCTTTATAAATGCATATTTCAAACTGTCCACTAAAAAAAATGTTCTGCAGATACAGAATATTGATAAAAATGAAGTGTAATAGCTGATTTGATACCTAGGAGAGTATTATCTACCGATGAAAATTTTGCAGGGAAAATTTTGACCATAGTTTCTATTATTTGCTAATGAATACCATTTGTATGTTTGCTCAAATATCTTTATGCTGTCCTGTTTGATTATTTTTTTATGCAAATCATTATATCTTTATGCAGTCCTGTTTGTTGTGTATGGCTCTACTATGACAGCTTAATACTCAAGTCCATGGCATAAGGTGCAGGAGATGACTATCATTTAACATAGATTATGCACAATTTTGCTTGACTAAATTGAATTTGATTTTTTTTTTTTTTGGGTTGGTAGTTACCTAACCCAATTTTAGACGATTCAAAAGAATGTTACTTATTGTATGATAGGATTGCTGAATTGTTTCCTATATATATTTCTTTCAATTTGTGCTTCCTTTTTTTTAAACAAAAAAAAAAAAAAAAAAAACCTTGACTTATAACCTTGACTGAATTGTTTCCTTTTTTCTTTTTTTCTTGGATTTGTATTTCTTTCAATTTTGCTTCTTACAGGTGCCTTTCCGACAAGTTTACTTACTGTGGTTATTGAATTCTCCGCTGTCAACTTTAGCCTCTGGGACACAGCTGGTATCATTTATTCGATAACTATTAAAATATTTTTAGTTTCAAATATAATTTATTCCTACTTGTAATGTCAATTTTCTCTTACTTGTAATGTCAATTTTCTCCTACTTGTAATTTCAATTTGCTCTCTTTATGTACCAATGTACTTGGAGCTTTTTTATGTAATAAAATTTATTGAGTGGAGCTATATGTACCAACGTACCAATGTACTTGGAGCTATTTGATAGCTGTTTTATGTACTTGGAGCTATATGTACTAATGTCAATTTTTTGTTAATGATAATTGTAATATTAGCGTAAAATTTTCCAATTAAACTTTAATTTTGTAATAGAACTAGTTTGCCAAATTGGGCAAGTTTAGTATTATAATAGTACAAATTTTAATTTTATTCTTAATTGTTGCTTATGAATTTTTCTTCTCTTTTGTTTTTTATAGGTCATATTGAAATATAAAATTACTTGAATTGAAAATATGAGTGTGAACAACAAAGAACCTGAAACAATCTCACTTTCTGATATGGTGGATGACTTAGTATATGATGAGTCAGAAATAAACGAAGATCAAAATAATGTAGACTTGTCATTGGATGATTCAAATCAACCTTTTGCATGTAATAGGCATTCAGAACCACATCTTGATATGGTATTTGAAAACTTAGAGGCTGCTCGTGCATATTATAATGCATATGCAAGGCGAAAGGGTTTTAGTATACGAGTAAATCATACTCGAAAGAATAAAGATAAAATAAGGGTTGGAATTGAATATGTTTGTTCGAAGGAAGGATTCCGTCGTCAATGTAATGAAGACAATGAAAAAAAAAAAAAAAAAAAATTCTAAACAAAGCAAACTATACACTAGGAGCAAACTTGCTCAGTACAATATAAGACACGCCTGACTAAAAGGCTTTTGAAACAATATCAAATCTCTAGCATACAAGACATGTTCTAGAGCATATACAATATCTTCCTAGCCTACCATATATTTGTCTATCTATACAAAATTAAGAAGGAAAGGGGGCATTCCTCCACCCAAATTCCCTTAAAATTTCTCTTGAGAGCTTCCTTTGCTATTACATGAGCTGCTTGATTACTTAAAGAATTTGTAAAACTAAAAACTTTTCTAAAGTGTGATGATCTCCACTGGATGTCTTCAACCGATGTTCCAAAAGGGGGAAAAGACATTTCTCTGGCTTTTAGAGCTAGGAATAGATCAGTAGTCACCTTCAAGCATGAGATCATACAAACTCAAGTCAGCAGCAAACTATATTAGTAAACTTATTATTTGACAAGTGATACAAAATGTATTAGTAACAAGAAAATCTATATAAAAGCAACATACATTTTTTTTTTTTTGGATAAGTATTTACAAGCAGCATACATAGACTCCCTCTAAATAATTACAAGCTAAGATCATATGATTGACCATACATCTTAATATAAAATTTGTCACAATTTTTTTGAAAAATTTCTAATTGAGAATACATTCATCTAGAATAAAACCTGTCATGGTTCAATATACAAAAAAGATGACCTTACGTTGGAAATACAAAAAGGAATATGGTTCTATGTCTATCCACCACAATTTAAAAATTATATAACCAAATAGCTCCAAGTACATGAAACAGCTATCAAATAGCTCAAAGTACATTGGTACATTGGTACATATAGCTCCACTCAATAAACTTTATTACATGAAACAACTCCAAGTACATCCTTATTTGCACTTTGGTACATATAGAGAGCAAATTGACATTACAAGTAGGAGTAAATTATATTTGAAACTAAAAATATTTTAATAGCTATCAAATAAATGATACCAGCTGTGTCCTAGGGGCTAAAGTTGACAGTGGAGAATTCAATAACCACAGTAAGTAAACTTGTCGGAAAGGCACCTGTAAGAAGCAAAATTGAAAGAAATACAAATCCAAGAAAAAAAAAAAAGAAACAATTCAATCAAGGTTTTAAGTCAAGGTTTAAAAAAAAAAAAAAAAAGGAAACACAAATTGAAAAATTGAAAGAACTATATATAGGAAACAATTCAGCAATCCTATCAATCTACTTGTCATGTTTGTTTTGTGTGAAAGAGTGCTGTGTCATGGCACAAAATAGTGCTTCTCTAGTTATGTGTAAGAAAGATCTTTGAATGTATCTAAGCTTCAAGTTTATTGAGAGAGTCTTTGTACCACTATTATAGTTCCCTAATCAGCTCACCAATCATTTTGTCTATCATCATCATATCCTTTAGGACACTCTACAGATTCACTCAATTGCTTCTCTTGATCAGCTCACCAATATTTTACTAAATCACTTCCACTAGGCTGCTTTCGCAATTATACATCCAAACTTGGTATCTCTTAACCCATCTTGAGTTCAAGTTTATTGTTGGAATATATCAAGTAGGCCCATACTATTGAGTACCACACTGCCTTGTACTTTTATACAATAGGTCTATAGGTGTAACTTATACTATCCTAGCAAGGTTAGTAGACATATATATAGTGGCTCTCATGCACTTTATATTTAATTTTAATTATATTACTCAGTTTTTTCATTACCAAGATAAATTTAAAAAAAATTAAAGAAACTGTAATACCATCTCTCCTGAGCCACTTGAAGAATGCTACTAGCCCACATATATGCTTAATGTCCTAATCTTTTTAGTGGACAGTCTGAAATATGAGTACATTAACTTCTAAATTCACAATCCAACCGACTCTTCCTTATCAACATATGTCCTCTAAAGTTATCAATTTGGAGTTTCAATTCTGACCCCTCACCACACACACACAGAGACCTTAAACCAGTTTAAGGAATTCATAGAAAGAATAAGATGTGTTAACATATTAGAAAGTTTTTTTTTAACTTAACCAAAAACAATTAAAAAAAAGAAAATACAAATGTAACAGAAGGCTACAACCTAATTTCTTGCACTATCTCTTTCCTCTTTAAATGGGACATGCCAAGAAACTTATTAGATGACAAAGATTGTAACATGCATCACTTCCATTCATACAAGATTTTCCCCAACTAGTTCTCAGAATTTCCTTGAATGTATCCCAATTCTTCATAAATCCAACACGCAATAATTAATAGACACAACATATATAATCAATACAATTTCTGAACCAATAAGATGACCACTAGTTGAACTGTTGCAACATTTGTACCAGAGTCTTGACAGGTCCAGGACCAATTGAAAACTGAAGAAATAAAAAAGCTAACTCTGGAGAGGATTACCTATACATCTCCAGCAGCAAATAAACCTTCAACTGAAGTTTTTGCAGTACCCTATACGTACAGCAATCAAAAAGCAATCAGAAAACAGAAAAACCAAAATAATCCAAAAACCAAACAAACCCCAATCAAACATCTCTAATTCAAAAACCAAACAAACCCCAGATCATATCAAAACCCAACACAGCATCTTTCATTAGAACAATACAAGATATGAGAGAGCTCACATTCAAATTTTCCGGTTTTGAAACCAAATCATCAAAGCTTAGATTAACTAATAGCAGCAATCATGCAAATTCACTTAATTGAGAGAGCTCACATTCAAATTTTCCGGACACATAGAAGATTTTCCTCAAATCAAACACACCGAAACCAAACAAACCTTTGCATCGCAACACCATGCTCACGGTGGCTCCGGCATGTTTACAAGCTCTAGCAACGAATCCGGTGACTTGTGTGGCGGTATGCTTCGATGTGTGGTGTGGTGGAGATTTGGGCAAGAGGAAGTAGAGGGTGGAAGAGGGAGGAAGCAGAGGAAACCAGAAATTTTTGCCTAACTCGTTCTGGTTCTGATTTGGGGTTTAAGCGAGCTGTACTGTTTAGTGGCGGTGGTGGAGGCGTGAAGGAAGCAGAGGAATGGCGTGAGAGCTGGTTTTCTTTCTTCGTTCTGCTCCGGTGATCAGAGGAATGGTGTGAGAGCTTTGGGGTTTTTCTGTTTTCTGGCGTGAGTTGTTTTGGCTGTTTGGAGAAGGATAGCTGGGAGTTTTTTTTTTTTTTTTTTTTTTTTTTTTCTTCTCTTTCTCTGACGTGGTGTGGTCTGATTGGCTGGCGTAAAACACTGGTTTTACGCCAGCTCCGGACCTAACGTTTTCTCTTTTCCTAGATATCAATGTGCTTTTCTTTTTAGTAGCCAAAAAAAAAAAAAAGATTAGAATATATATGCACATTAGCACATAATTCATTAGAACAAAAATTGAAAATAGCTCAAGCCCAAAAACTGAAATTTTTTATTGATAATCCAACAAATCCGAAGAACTTCATCATACATAACCACAATTGAATCTGAGAAAAGGACAATAAGTCGCAAGGGTAAAATAGCAAATGATAATGAGTCTAAAAACAAACCTGAACAAACCATGGGAATGCCTTTTGTCTCAGAGAAAGTGAGGTTTCCCTGGAGATTTTCCATAGCTCTTTGCTCCCCATCTCCTCTTCAACCCCAAATGTTTATAAATATCTTTGATTTAATGTATATTTAATTTATTTATATATAATTTAATCTATGTTATAAATATCATATTTATAATTTATATTTTTTATACATATTTTACTGCCATCCCTAAAACTATTCTCTCTCTTAGCAAGATTTTTATATATACTGTATTATTATAGCATATATTTATAATTTTATTTTTATATATCCTTGATCTATGCGGATTTGATTGATAAGTGTGTGCTGTGCGGTTATTTACTTTTACTATATATGTATGTATTTGGCCAGCAGTATGTTTAAAACATGTCTAACATGTATGCAAAACTACATTACACACACGTGCGCACGTGCGCACACGCGCACACACACACACATATATATATTAAAGTGAACAAGAATAAGAACAAGTGTGAAGTTTAATTTCGTGTCCAATCTTGTTTTGATGTTTGTCGGGGATGTTTTTTTTTTTGTGTACGACAAGGGCCGAGATTGCAGAGATGAGCCCAAAACTCCCCTTGGGTTCGTCAAATTCGTTAGTTATTTGGAGAGCCAAGCCCAAAATTCACAATGTGGGGTATACAAAGGCTAATGGTGCTTTATGGAAAAAGAAACCAACACAAAAATGAAAACATGAGAAAACGCAGAAACTGTATATTCATGAGTCAGAAATTTCAGCCCACAGTCACACAGAGGAAGAAATTGAAGGAGGTCCCGAGGAAGAGAGGGAGAGTTCCTCTATCTCAATATTTTCACCCCCAGCCCTTCAAAATCGTCCATACACTAGGTAGTTGAATGGGCTTTTTGTGTCAAAGTTTTTGGGCTTTTTGTGTGGAAAACGTTCCCTTTCTTGTGGGCTGGTGATGCATATTTATACCAACCTTTAGGGGATGCTTGTGACCAGTTCTTAGGTGGAAGGAAGGCCTTGGACCTTTTAGATGCTATCTTTATGACTTGGTGTGTTATGTTTTATGCTTGAGGAAAGGTTTGGTTGCTTTTTGCATGATTTTGGAAAACAAAGTTGTTCCCTCTTTATAGTTGCTGTCTCTGGTCTTTGTAGGCCTTGGAAGACTACATTTAGGTGACTGAGTGGGCTAGGCTGCTCAGCCTTTTTCTTAGAGTCAGTTGCCTTGGTGTGGGAAAATGGAGCTGGGCTAAAAATCAGGGGCACAGTCACACAAAGCATGGAGTCAAATCTGGGGTGGAAATTTTTGACATTGGACCTCCTTCATGGGCCCCCCAGTGTCCCTAGCCCATTTCATGGCACATACAGGCTGGGCCTATGTAAAAGATCCAATGGGAACTAACCCACACCCACCAAAACCATTCCTATTCAATTCTCCAACCATTTGCATGGGCTTGGGCCACGCAACAGAGTAGGATACATTGATAAAATACATTAGTCGGACCCGCTAAGCAATTGGACTTAGTCATTCCGTCGAACCATAAAATTTGTCGCGAAAATGACCGTTAACAATGTTTTTACAATTGATTGTTTTACTTAAAGACTGTAGATGGGAAAGCTGTAATGTGTAGGGAGATACTTGAGAAGGTGGATAACGAAAACCAGTCAGTCACATACAACGTGATTGGAGGAGAGAGGTGCCCACGTCATTTTTTTTAATCTCAATAAAGTAGTTAGGCTTAGATGGATTGTTTTGTTGACCCCATTTCATCCCATTGTTTGTATTTTCCCTCTCTTAATCTCTTGTTGATGAGTTTGGATTTCTATTGCACAATTGTACGAATTAGAAACAAAAGGTCAATACCACTGGAAACAATAAAGTGAAAAACTAGGTAAATAGAAGACATCAACTTAAAACTACTATTGTATCAATGCGTAATTTGTATCTGGAATTTTAAGAATTTAAAATTTTTTCGTTTTTCTTCTTTTTTTGGGGGGTGGGGGGTTGTTGCTTGGACTAGATTGTTGGTCTGCCTAAGCTTGTGTTTTGCTTGCTCAAACATATTCATATGTGCCACTTATGTCTCATATAGGACTTTAAAAGGTTTCCCCCTAATGTGTTTGATATGGTGCCTTTGGTTTGGTGTTGCTCTCCAATTGGTTGTTTGATCTTATTTGATGACCAGCTATTATGGTTAAATACAATTATGTGTGTGTGGTATTTTCTTTTTTGATCAGTAATTCTGTTCTTGGTGTATTATGGCATATTTTATTAATATTTGTATGTTCCAAGAGTATATGTAAGTTATAGATTTCCAAAAATGAGCTTCCAAGTAATGTTTATGTTGATTTATACGCCTGTCATATTTGGAGCTATCTTTTCAAACCCATTATGTGGCGATTTATAAGACTATTCATTTGTGATTTAAACAAGTCACATCACTCATTAAAAAAGTCATGTGACAAACTACATATAGATGGTCTCTTCAATTTTCATGTTTTATCCTCAAGTTTTCTTGTTTTTCTTATAAAAAAAATTGTTTAATCCTTAAGTTTTATTAAACTCATATAAAACAATTATATGAGTTTAACTAGAAAACTTTTGTTATCTGGTTTATAGTTTTTATCGGCCTTGAATGGCACAGGAAAAATGCTGCGAGTTTTGAGATAAAAATGGTGTTGGTATATGTTTTGCACGCAATGACTCATATCTTGTTAGAGCTTGTGATCTCTCTATGGATGATGGATTGGTGAACCCATTATTACACATATTTTATGAAATGCACTTTGATTAATCCAAGTGCAGATTGGTGGCCAATGAATGCAAGTTCTGTTTAGAACAACTTGGAGATGATGATGATGATAAAATTTGTAGTGTGAGATCCAGCTACGATATGAATACATGTTATATTTAATTAATGAATTTGAATTTGGAAAAGTGTACTTGAGGAGGGGAAGAAGAATTGTCACCCTGATTTTCTAAAAGACGTATTAATTCTAACTGAACTCCATTCCTCCATGCTTAGGCTGCCAAAAGGTCATCTCCAAGGACAGTACCAAGGCTCCTAGCTTGTTTCCTAATGTAGGTAGTTACGACTTAAAATTTAAGCTGTTGCTATTCTATATGTTAATATAAATAACGTAAATTTGTTGAGAACAAGTAGAGCACCTATTTATCTATATATATATATATATATATATATAAAACCGAAACTTTTGAAACTCCCACAATTTTTCACGTCAGCATAACATTAAAATAAATAAATAAAACATAAAACAATAAAACCAAAACCGAAAGAAAAAAAAAAAAAAAAAAAAAAAAAAAAAAAAAAAAAGTCATAAACCCATTCCCTACCCGACTCTGATTTTCACGCTTTCCCTTTCACGAAAACTCTGCCATTACCTTCCTCCCAGCTCCTCCTCAATCACAGCCATGGCAAGCCAATCAGACCCACAGCAATTCAACACCCAACCCATCCAGCCTACCTTTCCCAATCCTCTGCCTCTCCCTTTCCACGGCAAGACCCAACAGACACCTCACGCTTTCCCTTTCACGAAAACTCTGCCATTACCTTCCTCCCAGCTCCTCCTCAATCACACCCATGGCAAGCCAATCAGACCCACGGCAATTCAACACCCAACCTATCCAGCCTACCTTTCCCGATCCTCTGCCTCTCCCTTTCCACGGCAAGACCCAACAGACACCTTCAACAAGGGTTACCAGAGATACACATATATATTTACAATTGAGAAAGGCTTAAGACAATTTGGTTTTCCTTTGAAGGAAACAGAGAGATAAAAAAAGTGGGTATGATAAAGAAAGGATCTAGGAAGATTACCTTTTTGAGATTTGGCTTAGAATCCACAAAAAACAGAGATACTCAACCAACGACAAGCGGCTAATAACTGGTTGTGAGGAATACAGAGAGATAAAAAAAGTGGGTATGATAAAGAAAGGATCTAGGAAGATTACCTTTTTGAGATTTGGCTTAGAATCCACAAAAAACAGAGTTACTCAGCCAACGACAAGCGGCTAATAACTGGCTATGAGGAATATAGAGATTGAGAGGAAAGGAACGATAACGGTTTCCGTTGAAAGCCTGTTTGATTTGGATGGAGTTATTAGACAGATTTTTGTTTCAACATGGTGGGCCTTTTGAGCCCAATATGGTTTTAGCCTAATGGGACCCAGTTATGGGCCCAAAATAATGAATTATTGGGCCTATCCAACCAGAATACTATTCATTCTATTAATTTTCGGCTGCTAATCTGCTTTACAATGGCCGAATAAAATTTAGACAAAATTCTGTTTTTTTTGTGTGTGGAAACTGAGCTATTGGTCAATTTGAATTGTTTTTGTGGGGAAACTAAGCTATGATTTATTTTTTACCCCAGCCTATTTCGTATTCTAGAGTTGATTGAATTGTAGTTTTTGTGCACACACTAAGATAATCAAATTGAATATATGTTTTTGTGTGGAAACTGAGCTATTAGTCAATTTGAATTGTTTTTGTGTGGAAACTGAGCTATGGGTTTGAATTTGTTTAGTGGAAACTGAGCGAGGTGGAGTTATCAGCTTGCTTCCTTTGTTTTTGTGTGGAAACTGAGCTATGATTTATTTTTTACCCCAGCCTATTTTGTATTCTAGAGTCAATTGAATTGTAGTTTTTTGCAGACACTTAGATAATCAATTTGAATATATGTTTTTAAATATAATGAATGCATTGAATATTTAGTGGATGACATAAAATAAATGAAATTGAAAAATAACAACATGCTACTAGAGAATCGATGTTGAATTCCAATAGCTAATGTCACATCATTTGGAAAAAATTGGTAGCTTTCCCGTGCATCGCACGGGTTAGCGACTAGTTTGTTTATAAAGAGCAGCTATGTTTTGATTGTATTAAATAATATCATTTCTTAATTAAAATGGTTCACTGTATTAATGTGTTCATATCTCTAATCTCATGTAACTGGTAATATTTTTTAGTTTGATTGAAGTTAGATCATTACGGTGTCCTTAGTTGTGCATTAATTCTTTTCTTAGCCCATTTTGCTTAACGTTGCCTATGCTTGCATAGGAGAGGATCTTAGGAACTTCTTGATGATATTAGAAGAGATTATCTTTTGTCGAATGTCTAAAAAAGAGGAGTTTCCCGTTGTACAATTTTGAAAGAACATTAAATTCAAACAAATTTATGAAAGAGAAGCAAACTAGCAGTGCTTATCAAGCATATAGTTTTAACTTTGCAAATTCCTTACTTGCCCTTGAATGACTTTATTATCTAACATAATAGGTGATCAATGAACATTTGAAGTTTGAACCTTGTTGCCTTTTTTAAAATGGCACAATGCATGGTGGAAGAAAGTTTTTACTCTTTAACTATACTAGAGGGTAAACAGAAATATCATATGACAAACAATTTTTGCTTTAGCTTCATTTTGTTAAGTCTACTCTCCCTCCGCCCCCCTTTCTAACATGCAAACAGGCGTATAAATCAACATGAACATTACTTGGAAGCTCATTTTTTGAAAACTATGACTTGCATTCCAAGACTAAATGCAAGTCATAGTTTTCCAAAAATGAGCTTCCAAGTAATGTTTATGTTGATTTATACGCCTGTTTGCATGTTAGAATTGTGTAATTCATGTTCAATATATTGCAGTTGTTTGTGTGCCATAATAATAAATTAGTAAAATACTGCAATTTATGATCTCATATGTAGTTAGAAAGAATAGTGCTTAAATTTACTGATTTTATGATCCTTACTAATAAGGGCACCTCCAACACTGATCATGCAAGTTTATGGCATTTCCTTTTTGAAGTTTTCTTATTGAGGAATTTGGTGTGAAATTATCACTCAAATATAAAATTAGTTTGGTTTTGTTGTCACTAACCACAAACCAGATTTGGGGACTAGCATTTGGTCTCATGTGAACTGTATTTTTGTTACTAGTGCTAATAACTCAGGGCACTTTTTTGATGAAGCTTCTGTCATCTTAGGATATTTGGATGAAAACTGACAATGGTTGGCAACATTAAGCTCTCAGATATTCTTCGTTTTTGCATTGACTTGGGAATGAAATTGGGAATTGCAACCCTTAATTGAGACTTGGTTAATAAAGCTTGACCCATTGTTATCAGCTTAAGCAACTTGGATCCATAAAATTATTATTTAATGTGCTAAGTTTATGTAATTTTTTTGATTTGCTCTTTGTCCTTGATTTTTCTTTGTGGTAGACTTAAATGTTTTGCAGCTAGTGACAAGTAAACTTATTTTCATTTCATGTCTAATGATAATTGGTTGAATTGCTTTGGGACTGTAATAGATCTACTGTAATTGCTTGGGGGCCAAAGAGGACACTTACACTTCTACCTATCTACATGCTGATGACTTGTTTGAACACTTGGTTCTCAATTTTGAAAATTGTGTTGTTAACAGATTGGTAGAGTTGTGCCTCTTGCTAAATCATTTGAGCGGCTAGTCGTAAAAGCATGACTATGTCCTCAACAATATAAACTATGCTGGAAAAAATGAATTTTAGATTAAGCAATGCATCTGCACAGTTTCTTATAAAATTTTATTGAATGGTTCCTTGAGTAAAGTTCTTTCCCTCAATGTGGCTCTAGGCAAGGGGATCCACTTTTGCTTTATAATTGCGCTATTTTTGTTCAAGGTACTAATGATATGCAGCATAGTGTTTTGAAAATTTTAAGGTGGTATTGTTTGTAATTTTTTCTAGAGACATTGTAGGGAGCAGGTGAATTCATTTACTAAAGTGGAATTTTATTTGTGCTCATCTAAAAGAAAGATCGGGGCATAGGAATTAGGATGTAGAAAATGGGTCCTTTGAATCAGGTTTGATAGCAAAGCAGTTCTGTTATAAAGGAGTTATTTGTATTCCAAAATGTTTGGTGCATAAGGAGTTAGTGGCTAAGTACTGTAAAGGAAAGCATTTTTAGTTTCAGGTTTAAGCGCTCTGACTATTCGGTTGGAAAGGTGTCTTGTATTGTAGATATTCAGCTTTGGCTGAAACTAAATGGCGTATTGGAGATGGTACTTCAGTTTCGCTGAATCATCTACTTGGTTTAAGTTGAAGGGTAGATTGAAAAATGAGAGTTTTTATGCTAACTGTAGATCTAATTGATCATGATATTTGTGTTGCAAATTTTCTCTCACTAGGAAACTTTTCCAGCCTACAGTGGTAGGTGAAATATGTAAGATTTCATTGTATAAGGGGAAAATTTAAGGACAAGTTAATCTGGCAACACTCTGAATCTAGTCTAGACTTTAGTGTTAAAAGGGTATTTCTTATCAAAAAGACTATACTTTAGAAGATAATGACGGTACTGTTGTTTCTGCTTGGCTAAATTCCTTTTGGGCTAGATTTGAGAGCTTGATATTACCTTTAAAGCCTCGTTGGAATGGAATGGAATGGAGAGGAAAGAAAAAAAAAATTTAGAATATTATTTTCTTCCCTTATTTGGGAGTTTTAATGGAATGATTGGAAAGTCCATTCCCTTATTTGGGAGTTTAAGTGGAAGGGAATGGAATGAGTAAAAGGAAACACTCATTCTTCTCTATTCCCTTAAAACCTCAAATTTTCATTCCTCCCGAAATTGGGAGAAATGAGAGAGAATGAAATTAGATTTAATAAATTTTTTACTAAAACTCCCAAAATACTCCGATATATTCAACCCTTTATTTTAAATCAGGGGTCTAATAATAATATTGTCATAAAATAATTCCATTCCATTCTCTGCATATTACTCTCAAACAAGATTACTTACATTCCATTCATTTTCATTGATTTCCATTCTTTTATTTTAAAACATCCAATTAAGATTACTTAATTTCATTTCATTTTATTCTTTTCCATTCCTTTCCCTTATTTAAATACATTTCATTTCATTCCATTCCATTATTTTCCATTCCTTTCCCTTATTTAAATACATTTCATTTCATTCCATTATTTTCCATTTCCTTATAATCATTCTATTCCATTCCATTTCCTTATAAACTCCCAAACGAGGCCTAAGAGTTTGATAAAGAATAGCCTATTTAGTTGAAACTAAAAACTTTTTACTGAAAATATTGTAGATAAAGTTAAAAATTAGTCGAAATAGTATAGTGGGTTCCATAAATAATACAAAAAAGTGAAATGGGACTTAAGAATAGTGGCAAATATAAGCTAAATAGTAAAAGAAGCTGCCAAAGATAAGTTTATCCCAAACGCAACCTAAATGTCCTATTTTTTTTTGCGGAAATAATTAATAATGATTTGTTTGTTAAGTTAGACCTAAATTAGAAGACAAGTTGTAGTTTCTGATTCATGCGTGATGTCTTGTGAATATGGGGAAATTGTGAATCATTTGTTTTTCTGTTGTCCAGTTGCAGGAGCACTTTGGTTTGTTTCAATGTGTGGTATTAGAATGGATTTTTTTTTTATACATTAAAAAAAAAAAAAAATTGGGGTTTGGGGTAAGTTAGAATAGATTCTTTGCAGCTCTAATTAGTGAGGGTTAGGTTAGAGAAAGGGCTACATTTTTTTCTTTGGAAATAATGTAGTTATTTTTCTTGTTATGGAGGTTATCAACTTTTGCATCTAGTTCCTTTTACGTTTCCCTCATTTAGGTTGTTGTTTCTCTACTATTACATTTGGAACAGCTTATTTAGCTAAAACTGAAAACTTTTTACTGAAAACACTGTAGATAAAATTAAAATATAGCTGAAATAGTACAATGAGGCCACAAATAGTACTAAAAAGTGCAACGAGGCCATAAATAGTAACAAAAATAAGTAGAATAGTAGCAAAATTAAGCTAAATAATAAAACAAACTGGTTTTTAAGCTAATGTCAAACGCAACCTATATAATTTTTCTGGTTAGGAAACAGCAATAAGTTGTAGGCATTGGAAACCTTTCCTTATAGACATCCCTTTCATTCCACACCAATGATGTGAAGGTGGAATTTAATCCAAAATCCTTACACAAGTCGTAAAAAAGTCTGCCAGGAAGCTAAGTTAACACAAGTTCTAATACAAATGCTGAAATTTGTTTCATCTTATAATGTGCTAATGTTCTAAGTTTTTTCTTTTGGTCAAAGTTATCTATTACTAACTAATAGCTAAAGAAATAAGTTTTTGGTGTTATATGAATGAAAATAATACATTGAGAGTGATCAATTATTGTTGAGTGAGGAATATCAAAAAATTATTGTTGAGCAAGGAAGTTGTGATTTACAACTATGTTTTATGTTGGATTTATTCCATGACAAAAAGTGTTGTAATTGTTCTAATTTTGTTCCTTGTACTTTGTAGGATTTTATTATATTGGGTTTAGTATTAAGTTGGAGAAGACTCAAGCTTAAATGAAGAATCAATGGATTTCGCGAGAAGCTCGCGAGAAGCTAAACCGCAAAAGAGCATGTGAGGAGCACATGACTGGAAGTTGAAGAGTCGTGCCAGGCTGTCGTTGTCGCGAGTGTCTCGCGGGTAAGGCCTTCCTGCAAGACAATCGCGAAACATTTTGCCTGGAGGATTTTTATGTGTGAATTCCTTACCCTTCACCCATACTATATATACTCTCATTACCCACAAATGTAAGAGAGGCTATTCAAGGAGAAAAACCCTAGATAAGTTTTCTACAACACACACTCATCTTTTAGAGAAAGAGCTACTCATCCTTAGTGAGAGTTCATTGTAGCCTCTTCTCCTTCCCTCTCCCATTATCATACATTGAGAGGAGATTTGTACCAAAATACAATCCACACCTTTTCAGATTGTAGTGAGTGTTTTTGGAGTTGCTGGGAAGCATTGGAAAAAGCCAAGGATGGCAGATGCAACATGGAGCTTGTTGCGGGATCCGGAGAGCTAGACAAGACATGGTTCCGAGAAGCCTTGTTGGAGTAGGAGCTTGAAGGGCTTAGGTACAGAGGGTAGATTAGGCTTGGAGGGTCTCTTGCTTATCCATGTATTATCTGTGTTTGCATCTCTCTTCCCTACTCTTGTTTATTGCATTTTACTGCTGTGTTGCTTTGATTATGAAGTAGAGCAGCTTTCTTGTTTGTTTGCTTGCGTTTACACTATTCTGCACTTAGTATTAAGTTAGTATAAAATCAATCAATTCGTAATTTGAATGAGGGGTCTAAACAAGCTCTTGTGTTTTCACACATTTCAAGCTTTCAATATTCAACATGGTGTATCAATACTAATATTTATCAGTCAAAATCACCCATGATAAGACCAGCAACTTCTGAGGCAGTAGGTAGATTATATTGTGAAGAATGATTGGTACGGCAATTGACGAGACACAATCTCATATCTACGGTATTATATTAAGTGTAGCGACCCCTGGCCATTCTGAAAACCTTAACCAAAGCATTGTTTTCATCAAGCATATGTATTAGAGAGTTAATAGTTTTGGGTTCAATGCCATCATTTTCTTTATCAGATGAAAATGACCTTATCCTATCTGCACTTCATTCTCTCTATCAAATATGTAAAGTTGAGCAAATTTTGGTTATGATCCATCAACTGGTAACAAAGAGCCAATTTGATGATGATTCTGTCCATTTAACCTAAAGACATAAGAACCATTTCCATCATTTAAAGTTTTGTCAACTTTCCCACCCATTGACGTTATTGCAAACATTGCATTATATCGCCGATGATTGTCATGGAAATGCACAAATGAAGGGCCACTGTAATTCAGCAATTCTTCATGAGCTGGAGGCGCACGTTTTAACAAAGGTAAATAAATTAGTCCTTCCAAACAGCACAATGAAAACTTTGGTTGTGATGGTCTTCTTGACTTGACATTCCTCTCTTCACACCATAGAATAGCCCCACAACTCTCACATGTTTGTGTTGGCTTGCCAAAATTCCCTGGTTCAGTAAATTTACTTGTTAGAAGCAGCAATATTGAATGGGAGTTAGCGCGAACAACAATGTCAAATATAAATTTCAAAGGATTTGAAAATAATCAATAAAATCGAACTTACTCAAGTGGACATTCGAAGTAGGAGCTTTAGTTTGTGTATCCTGCTGAGTAAATAAATCTATCAATCAAGAGATGTGGTATGAGTAGAAGGCTAGTTAAAAGAAAAGGGTACAGAACTAACAATGAGCACAACCAATGTAATTAGCAACTAATGAGAGGAAGCAATTTAAAAAAAGAGCATAAATAATTTCTTTCGCAGGCTTTATTTAAATTTAAAGAATCTAAAACAAAATCAAGTTTTAGTTAGAATGTCAAATATTTAATTGGTAGCTATTGGAACCAGCTTGTTTAGCTCTACAATTAAATAGATAAATCTGAACAATTACTAACGCTGCTTATAATATGCCCTTCCTATTCAGCTTATCATATTTTAGATTAATGAAGATCTCGGACAATATGATAATTTTTTTATTGGATTCAGATTAGGCAATATTCATTTGGTAGTTTTCAAATGTTAGTAATGTAGTGATTATGATAGCCCTTGTGGAATAGGCCCAAGTTCCATATGTTTGACTTTCTTCTTGTTCATTTTTCCTTGCCCTAATGGAATTTGAAATGTAATGGCTTGAAATTCGATGGAGCTCGTTCAATGATAAGATAGATGCTTTCTTTTTCTTCAAAGGGATGACTATTGTACTTTATGGTTGGCAAATAAAAAGCACTACTACTTGGTGGTTTAGAACATCCAAAATAGTGGTGCTAAATAGCTATATTGCTATTTTTAGCAATATAGCTCCACAGCAGTAGAGCTATTTTTAGCTATTTGACACTACAAAAAACTACTTTATCTATTTTACCTACTCATTTTACAAAACATCCAGTAGCAGTAGATCTATTTTAGCTTTCAACATAATAAAATAATATAAACATCACAATAAAATAATATATCTACTACAATAAAATAATACATCCCACTACCAAAAAAAAACACCACAAACCAATCAATGGCACAATATACAACCAATGCCAACCAAGAACAACCACCTACAACCACTACCAAAAATACAAATTAGCCAAAAACCACCACATAAATCACCACCAACACAACCACACCACCTCTAACCCACGAAACCTAGCCAAACTGCCACCACGAAGCCAAGAGAAACCCACGAAATTGAGCCACACCACAAAACCCAAGTGAATGGCTTCCATGGTTGGCCTCTTCATCAAAACCCCATATGATCCCTCTCACTCTATCACCAAATTTTCAAATACCCATTTCGCCCCTACCTTCAGAGTCTCTGTTTCCGTGCCTTCAGGTCGAAATAAACGGAGGCTCCAAGTTTCCTCCAAGTTGATTGAACCTGACGGGGGGAAGCTTATGGAGCTTCTGGTTGATGAGCTTCTCAAGGATTTAAAGAAAGGAAGGCTTTGTCTCTGCCTAGAATCAAGCTCTAAAGCATTGATCTTCAATAGGTCCATGTACTCAGCAAAGGTTGGCAAGCCCACTCCATGGGTTTATGCGAGAATCTGAGTTCCTCCAAACGCTTCATTTCAACACGCTCTGACTTGAAAACGGGTTGGCCATGAACATGTCAGTGCCGATTGTTTTGGCCATCGATGACTCGCAAAAGCATCGAGAGAAGCAGAGAGGAGATGAGGGAGAGAGAAAAAAATGAGAAGGAAAAAGGAAGAAAGAAGAGAAGCCAAAGAGAGAGAAAAGAAAAGAAAATAGAAAATATTTTTTAAATGGGAGAAGGGAGAGAAGTTTAATATATTTTTTTTTTTTTTAGCTTCTTGCTATAGTGCACAGCCATAAATGGCTATGCACTATAGCAAGAAGCTAAAAAAATTTAGCTATAGCACCATTGCTGCAGCATGCATTTTAAGTATTAGTGGTGCTAAAAATAGCAATATAGCTATTTAACACCACTATTGTGGATGCTCTAATACTTAAAATGCATGATGCAGTAATGGCACTATAGCTAAAAAAAATAGTAAGATTTTATTAAACTTCTTTCTCTTCTCTCATTAAAAAAAAAAAAAAAATTCTCTTTTTCTCTCTCTCCAGCTTCTCTTCTTTCTCATTTTTCCTCTCCCTCATCTCCTCTCTGTTGGATCTTCATCTATTATGTTGGATCTTCATCTTTATCGTCGATCTATTCTGGGTTTATCTCTGATTTGTGCTGGGTTTGTCTCCGGAGACCCATCTCGCCCATGTCGCCATCCCACGCCGCCAACCCATCTCACCCAATCCTCCATCTCACCGCTCACCCAACGCCGACAAGCCTAGTCCTCCATCTCAGCACCAATCCAAGCTCCATTGCCGACCCAAGCTTCATCGTCAATCCAAGCTCCACCGGCACTGCCTTTATCGAACTCAAGAGTTCCGCGAGACCAATCAAGGTAGAAACAAGACAGAGGAATTTGGCTTTGGTGGTGTGACTGGATTTCATGGGTTTCCCTGGGTTTCATGGTGGTGGTTTGGCTGGGTTTCATAGTAGCTGAGTTTCGTGAGTCAGTGGTGGTGTGGCTATGTTGGTGGTGATTTGTGTGGTGGTTTTTGGCTAATTTGGATTTTTGGCAGTGGTTGTGGGCGGTTGTTCTTGGCTTGCTAGTTGTTCTTGGGTGGTTGTGGGTGGTTGTGGCTTGCACCATTGATCAGTTTGTGGTGTTTTTTTTTTTTTTTTTTTTGGTAGTAGGATGTATTATTTTATTGTATTAGATATATTATTTTATTATGATGTTTATATTATTTTATTGTATTGAAAGCTAAGATAGATCCAGTGATGCTGAATGTTTTGTAAAATGAGTAGATAAAGTAGCTTTGTATGGTGCCAAATAGCTAAAAAAATAGCTCCACTACTGCGGATGCTTATAAGTCAAATTACATATATAGGAATATCTCTACTACATACATACATACGTCTATATTGTAAATGGCATAGTTAGACATGTATGCATGACGTCCCATGCATGCTTTTTCTTGTAGTTTCCTTGTCACAAGAAACTGGAAAATTTTTTGAAACAGCATGATATTAGTGAATTTCTGGTTATGTAAAAGAGTCATATTTATTCATAAATTACAAACTCAAGAAAGAGTATGTGTGTAGTGTATGATTTATCTAAAATGCAATAACAAGTTTGTTTTTGGTCATATATAAATTTTTACATTTGATCCCTCGCAACTTACAATTGATGTTTTCGTTTTCCCCATGGCATGGTTTGCCATAAGAGATTATTTTCCAGATATTCTCTTATTCATGAAAAGGTTTTTATGTAACAGATAGATAGATACATGAATAAACAAAAAGAAATATACAATATTTGAAGAGGCATTTACAAAGCTTTCTTGTAAAATATCTTCCCTTGTAGTAACTCCCTAAACATTATATTTCATGTGTAGACTGTTTTTCTAGTGAGCCACATTAAATATACACTTGTAATGGAGCACTGTATATGTGAACGTTAGTAACCTTAAAGTCAGATATGTTTACATTTTTTTTTTTTCTCCTCCTCTTGAAAGGTGCCCTGAACTCAACTTTACTATGAGTAAGCATTTGTGTAAATCATTTTATCTTAATGGTAGGATATTTTTGGGAAGCTCCGCATTTGGAAGTTAATTGCATCAATTTTTGCCTTTTCATTACACTAGAATTGTTGTTTGGACTCCACTTGCTATACTATTTCAGGGTCTTTGAGAGGCAGATAGGTTCCAATAACTACTCAGTGAGTAAACATCTAGCTTAAATTACTCATGAGTTCAAATTTAATACTTATGTATTATTATATATGCCTTTTGTAGAAATTATATCACATGTACTGAATTTCCACTATGATGCAAATTTCTAAGGATGTAGGTAAGGGGAATTTTTTTTCAAAGCATCTTTAGGAAACTCACCATTCTTATATGATTATTTTTCCTTGTAGCTACTCAATTTGGTTGGGCCTTAGCAAATTATAATCATTAGCATTCTGTTGGGCAGTATAACTGCATTATGTGGCTCAATACAATCATGCCTAAATGTAAAAAAATATTCGGGGAAAGGCTTCATTTTTGTTTTTAGGGGTTTGGTTATAATTATTAAAAAAAGGGGGGTATTTAGCTCTACAATTTGTTTGTTTGTTTAGACCCCTTGAACCAAATTGTTTAACCTAATAAATTAACCAAATTGATTATTAGGTTTATTGTTCAGATCTAGGCTAAACAAGCATATATCATATCATGCACAATAGCGGAAAAGTAAATAATACCACAATATGATGACTCAAGAAAATTAATGAAACAAACCGTTTCAAGGTAAAAACCTGGGGAGGATTTAACCTAACTATCCTCAAGATAAAGCAAATCCGCTAGATAATCGAAATTTTTACAATCAAATTTAACCCTAAATCTATTGCTACCTCATGTAGTAACTTACTGATACAATCACGTACAAGTTCCAAATCCACAGACTCCTTCTCTCCTTGGATTTACAGCAACACAAGCACCCTCAATTGTGACTTTGAGATCCCACTCAAAGGTTTCAGATCACCATCAGTAATGATCTCGTAGCAGTAACTAGGTTCTACCACCACTTGATTGTAGATGATCCTCTGGTAGATTCTTGTATAGTTAGAAGGTACAAAACCTCTCAAATCTCACAAAGAGTAACACACAAGTCTTCCAAAAGTTTGAAAAACATAGCTAGGGTTTCCCTTTTATATGTGGACAAGTTAGAATGAAACCCTAAACTTTTTTATGGGCTTGGGCCTTGTTTAAACATTTTGCAAAGTCTGATTTCTATGATTCTTGATCGGTTGAGCTTGGCAAAATGTGACATCCCTTTTTTGCGGTTAACTCAAACTTGAAGCTTGAAACCTACACATTTAAGCATTGCCTAGAAAATATACTAGACATGTTTTGTTCTCAGTTTGCCAACACAAATAAATGATTCTAAATATTTAATCCTAAATCTTCAGAACCTAACACAATTTAATAGATAGATATGAACAATTACTAAATCAAAACAAACTGGATTTCAATTGTTTTTCAAACATTCACATGCATGTATTTTAATTTGGATGTCCATACATATAGTTATAAAAGGCATGTTCGCAAAAGAAATTTAAAAGGAAAAAATTAAGTTCTATTCCATTCATTACGTATAGGGTTGCTTAACTTTGGCAGACCTTATCACGTGGATCAAATGCTCGCCAGGAAGATGATCAGCTGAATTTAGCATTATTAGTAGTGCAAAGGCACAGATTCCAAACAACCACTGCATATCATTAGTGATGGTTTTTAGACCCCTTAGAATACAATTGATTTAACCTAGGTAATTAGCCAAGTTGTTACTTAGTCCAATTTAACAAATCTAGGTTATCACAATTACAAAGATCATATCAAGCAAAGCAGCGGAAAAATAAATAACATAAGATATGATCACCCAAGAAATCAAACCGGTAAAAACCTGGAGAGGATTTGACCTAGCTATCCTCAAGGTAAATTTGAATCCACTATCTTGAAAGAATCGAAGTTCTACAATAAGACTTACAAGCCCCCACGCTCGACTTCTTATTGCTACCAATCAGTAGAACTTACTGACACAACCACGTGCAAGCTCCGAATCCACAGACTCCTTCTTTCTTGGATTCACCACCAGATACAAGCACACCCGCTTGTGTTTTCTTTAAGCTTCAATGGCAGCAACCGAGTTGGTCATCAAAGTGTAGATAATATCTCCTCCTTGAAGACCCTAAGTTTGTGTAAAGGAAAGCTCCTCTAGATCTCACAAGAGATTTACACAAACCGCAATATGAGCAACACTAAAACATGGCTAGGGTTTGCCTTTTATACTTAGGACAAATTAGAAAACCCTAAAACGTTTTAAACAACTAGGGCTGAGTTGGAAATCTGCAAAAAAAAAAAAAAATTTGCCCAAGCTTTGATCGATCGAGCCTAAGCTTCGATCGATTAAGCTAGGCTGAAATGCATAATGCTTTCTGCTTAACTCGATTCCAACTTTACACAAAACGTACAACTTTGAGCAAGACTAAAACACTTCTAAACACATTGTTTTGATCATGGTTTGCTAACAATACACATTAGAGTTATAAATACATAAATATCTAAGTCTTTAGAACCTAACAATTAGTATAACAGAAATTTAACCTAATATAGTACTGGATTCTGTGAAGTGCTCCCAAAGATAGTGTTCACATTATTTGGAATTAAATCAGTTTCCACCTCTTCTAGCATCACATCCACAGGAACATCTAATAAGTTGTCATCTATAACTTCTTTGTCACATCTTTGGAGAATTTTATCATTCAATTGAGATAGCACTAATGTATTTTCCACATTCCCAAAATCAAAATCACATCCAATAATAGGGACCTCAAATAGATTTATATTGTTGGTTTCACTTTGAACTGTAGAGGTACCAGGACCATACAAAATAGGAACATCAAATAGATTGCTAGCATCCACTTCACTTCTAATATACATCTCAACTTGAGTTCAGCCAACTCTTTTCTTATATAAAATCAAACTTCTTTTTGACCTTCTAGCTCATGCTTCATCCATAGCTATCTCAAGTAATATATTTGTATTATCGAACCATTAACACAATATTACCACTGAGTACTCACCATATTTGTTAATCACTTGAAAATTTATTGACTGGAAATATACAAAGTTTTGGTAGTTTGTGACTACCATAAAAACGAAAATGTTAAAAGCTCTAACGAAAAGCATATTAACAATCAGTCATATAATTTACTAGTAATAATAAGGGCATTATCACTTATCAGTAAAACAGTAGCTAACCTTTGTTAAGAGAAAAAGAAATTATTAATGCATTATCGGGGCTAAATACTAACCATATTTTTGTAATCCTAACATAAACCAAAAAAAAGAAAAAAAAAACTACTAACATTTGTTAAGAAAATAAGCAGTTACTATGCAATATCACAACTAAGTATTTGCTGTAGGGAATTTAATCAAAATCCCAACCTGTGAGAAACAAAAAAAAATAGGGAAAACACAAGCCAAAGAAAGCAATCACACACACAAGATAATATTTACGTGGTTCAGCAATTTTTCTATGTCCATGGAGTTGCAGAGATTCACTATTATCAAGGAAAAAGAAATACAAGGTGCGGCTACAATTTTCTCTCTCGTAAAAAACATGTCAACAACCCTATAAAACCCTAATCACCAAAGTCAGTTCTACAATGGGCTAAAAAAAAGTTTATGGAGCCCTTAAATAGGCCCTAAGTCTCTACACATTTTTTAACAATTATTCAATCAATAAAATTCAGAATTTTGTCTTTCTATTTTCTGGTGGATTCTAGACCCTTCCTCCTCGTGAATTCAAGGACCCTTGTAGATTCAAAGAACCCTCATGGATTCTCGGTTATTTTCAAAAGCAAACATGTTTTGTTTCTTGTTTTCTAGAAGTAGACGTGTTCTACTTCTTGACACTTCTACATCAGTTGGTATCAAAACCTTAACTTATCCTAGTCTGGTGGCTGAGGTATGAGATAGTAGCAATTCCGATGACAGAAAACTTAGTAAGTATTACATGACGTACAGCTAGCACTCATAAATATCTTTGTTAGGATGCCATCATTAGAGCCTGGGAACAATAGGGATAATTGTTACGGAGACATAACTCACGCGCAACCTATTGGTAAGCAAATCTCATATAGGTCTTATAAGAAAATTGTAAGTTTTAATGGTTATTTTTTAAAAGAAGATTTTCTTGATTGTTTACTTGATCTAGAGGATTTATTTGACTATGAGAATGTTTGTTTTGAGAGAAAAGTTGAACTTGCTTTGTATAAACTTAGTAAGTATGCCTTATGTTGGTGGAAAAAAGTACAATCTAATGGAATCCGACAAGGTAAAGACAAAATTTTTTCATGGCCAAGGATAAAAAAGATGCTTGCTATCAGATTTTATCTGTTAAATTGTGATGAAATTTTGCAGTATACAAAACAAGATTATTATTGGCCAAGAAGTTCATACTTTAATTATTTTGAAGAGCCATATATTCCACCAATAAGAGAGGAATTGCATGTTGAAGAAAATATTGTTCTTGAAGATTATGTAGAAGTCAAAGAACAAAATATAGAGATTTCTGAAGAAATTCTTGTTATGGAAGAAGATCCTCAAATCAAGATTATTGTGGAGGAGAATAATGAAGATCCTATTGTAGAAAAAGATCTTGAAGTCGAGATGATAGAGACCATTGAGGAAGAAATTGAAGAGGAAAGTTTCAAGGATCTCAATGAAATCAAATCATATGATTGTTAATCTCAAGATCCATTATTTTGGTGGTAAGCAATACACCAAAGTCTATTGATTTTATTGGGGTTAATAGATTTGATTCAATTGTCAGTTCTTATTTGGTAAATCTCTTTAGTTATTTGAAGACTAAGGAAAAAGAAATTCAAGTTGATTTGTTTATTCCATTGATGAGTTGCAAGTATGGAAAGAAAATCAAGGGGCTCAAGAATTCGAAGTATTTGTTTATTTGGAGAAGAAGATTTTAGATTTCAAAGATGAACTCGATGACGAGTATGTTTCAAGTGGAGGGGTCTGATGTAGGACAAAATCTACAATTTAATTTTTGTAATTATTTAATTTTAATATTTTTATATAAAAAACGTTATTTTAGATTTAGGTGATTTATTTCCTTATTTTTAGGTGCTTTTACTGCTTTTTAGGTCAAATTTGGTTCCTATTATGGTTAGGTGTTAATTAGGAGTTACTTTAGAATATATTTTCTTGTTTGTCAAGTTTTACATAGCCCTTAAATAAGCCCCTAAGTCTGTACACATTTTTAAACAATTATTCAATCAATAAAATTCAAAATTTTATCTTTCTATTTTTTGGTGGATTCTAGACCCTTTCTCCTTGTGGATTCAAGGAACCCTCATAGATTCGAGGTTATTTTCAGAAGCAAATGTGTTTTGTTTCTTGTTTTCCAAAAGTAGACGTGTTCTGCTTCTTGCCACTTCCGCATCACACATCACTTTTCCAATTTTATGACAATCCCCTGGTAACAAAAAATATATATAAAATAAATAAATAAATAAAACTACACCACATGCAAATGTTATTAATGACATTTCAACATCAAAACGTTAATTATTTTTTAAAAATTTTATGAAATAGAAATTAGCAATTTAAATAATTCCCTACTTTCCATGTAGCTTGTTACAAAACAGAAAATCAATATTCAACATCAATCATAGGAAAACTAAAAAAATTATATAATTAAAGAATAAAAATTATTCACAAAAAGAAAGGAAATGATAGGTAGATAAAGGAAATGACTAATCAAACCTTAGGAATTGTTGGAATGCGTTTTGCAGAGCATAAATTAGGACTATTAAAATTGTGAAGAAAAGTAAAATTGGAATAGAATGAGAACCTCTTCCTATATAAGATATAGAAATACCCAAAAGTATGCATCATAGATCCTGAGAGATCCCTTTCAAATTCCATAGCATTCATTGAAAAAGAGGGGAGTTGTATATTAAGGTTCCTAAACTGGTGTGGTAACTAGCAAGATGCACTGTTAGTTGAGTAGGAGAGGAAGGAATTTGGGATTTCTAATTTGTGTTTGATTATTGTAGAAGAGGAGGTGAACCTGAAAATATGCAGGTTTGATATTAAAGAAGAGCAGAATGTTTTATTCATAAAAAAGATAATAATACTATTAAAAAAGAGCACAACATTTAAATGTAAAACACAGAATTCTAGAAGGGAAGGTGAACCTAACATTTTATTCAGCAAAAAAGAAAAAGGAGCACAACTTTTTTTTAATGAGATAATTGATGGAAAAATACAAATTTGTATTGCATACAAAACATACACAACGGAAAAATTAATGGATCTACTTCATTCGCAATTGATAACATGTACTATATAAATTTTAGAGTTTAAGAACAAGAGAGTGTATCTTAGTGTGGTGAATTTCAAAACAAAGATGAAAAGTACTTGGGAACACTTTTAATCTTCACTCCAATTTTACTAATGCCCAAGAAGTGTGGTCTCTCAATCAGTTTCTATGAATTTGTTCAAGGGAGAATGAGAGAGTGTCCAACCCTCACATACAAACCATTTCATGTGTCTTTCTAAAATTCCATATATTTCTTTCCTTGTAACTGATTATCTAATTAGGCTAGCCTTTTGGGCCTTTCCAATTGGGCTCTAGTATGTGGCTCGAAGTGGGACCAAAATGGAACAAATAGGACACTAGCTCCAATGGGCCTTGGGCTTTTCTATAAACTCTTAACAAGTTCAAAGTTACCATTAATTATATTTAATAGCACTATATAAATATAATTGCACTCTAGGCCTTATTAAATAAATTATATCCCAAGACTTTATTATACATGCAACTCCTTCATAAAATATTCGTAGTAATACAAAGTCATGAATATAGACTGCCACTTTATAAATTACTATATCTTAATCCTTGAGTACCCGGTTTAATCGTTTAAGTTATTCATCATGTATTTATGAAATCCAATTTCATAAATACATGGATTTCATAAATACATACTTTAGTAACTATTTACTAAAGTAATCAAACCTAACATTCTGAATAACAAACCCATTAAACTTATCTCAAGGGAATATTTTGTATCTCCTTTAAGAGACTATGAATTCTATCTTGAGAATATATGTTCCATCAACACTAAATGTGGTTGTCTAACATACTGAGGTTTTGATCGTTACTTTAAATTTCACTCCTGATATATCAAAAAAACCTACATTTTATGATCAAGTCCATTATTCTCTCAGGACTAAGAGTTTATGTAAATATAAGTCATAAGATTTATTATTCATTTGATAGTAATTAGGAGAATAATAAATCTCACAGCTGTCCAGTTCAATAGGTTTTAACTCTTAAAACATATCAACTAGAAGTCTCCCCTTCCATTATTAAGACAAATCATCTTAGTTGATATGTTACAGTCTTCATAGATGAAATGCCCAATTTCATCACCAACTACGAACTAAAATTCTGAGTTTACAAAAAATTTATAATTTATATCTTCTATGACTTTTCACATAAATCGCATACTATACACCTCATGGACTATATGATAATTTCTAAATATTCATGTTATCATTATTTTAGATAATAATAAAGAAACTTTATTAATAACAACATTAAGTTATACATAATGTCATACATAATAACGTATATAGCATCATACAATAGGATTTAAGGACACTAATCCCAACAATAATTATGATGTGGTCTCACTTAAATTTAGATAGATGAAGTAAAATTGGACTTCAATTTTAGATTTGAATTGAGCAACTGGAAGAATAATTATGGTGTGGTCTCCACATAAATCTAAACACATGGCACAAAATTGGAACTCTAATTTGGAACTCTAATTTAGAATTCTAATTTAACTTTCTTTGAGCTTCACCTATATATATATATAGATATTATAGATACAGAAAAATTGGCAAATGTTGTACACATTTCCAAAATATGTACAATATTTACCATATTTTTACAAATGTGTACAATATTTGCTACTTTTTGTGTGTCTATAATGTAAGCTTACTTTACAAGTACAATATAAACATACAAAGATCCTTAAAAAATAAACAAAAACAAAAACAAGCTCAAACCAAATTAGTGTACTTGAAAAAAAAAAAAAAAAAAAAAAAAAAAAAAGGCAACTCACCAAATTGACCAAACCAAAAACACTATTCATGAGCCTCTTGGCTCTTTTTATATATTTAATCAAAATAGAAATAGACTTATATAAAATTTAGGTAGTTTTTTATGTTAAATTTTCTTATTTAAAATCCATTATTTTTAGTTTTTAATATGACTAATTCACTTGATGGTGAATAAGTTAGATTACTAATATTAATCCTTATTTTGTGAAAATTAAAACTATAATAAATTTTACACCACAGAAATCTTACAAACCGATGTGATAATGGAGTTATGAAAAATATGAAGCAAGAATTTATTCTTGACTTTACGAAAGAGAAAGTACATGAGGTCTAATCTTAATCTATATAGATATAGATATGGGTCTTTTGATGTTGGTAACATCGTGGGTCGTGAGCACAATTATTGAGGAGAAAGACATTAGTTTCTTTGTGCTTATTCTCCTTCTAGATTTTCCTAGCATCTCTGCTTCTTCTTACATCTCTCTCTCTCTCTCTCTCTCTCTCTCTCTCTCTCTCCTAACAATTCAATGTTTATGATATTTGTTATCATCTTCAACCACCCCCACGACAACAACAGCAATGAGACTCTTGAGACTTAAGCTAAGAGAGGGAGTCTATGCCATTGACGTGATTTTCTCTTGAGATTTAAGCTAAGAGAGGGAGTCTATGCCATTAACGTGGTTTCAATTTTCTTTTAGATTCCTTATCTATCATGTGTCTTATATCCAAATAAAAATGGAAGAGAATGAGAGATTTTTAAATAATAGAGGACCCAAACCCTAAAAATAATGTCATACAAAAGTTCAATTGCACCTCCACTTCTATCAAATTGTGTAATTGTTTCTCTCTCTCTCTCTCTCTCTCTCTCTCTCTCTATATATATATATATATATATATATAATTTTAGGGTAAATTACAACTTACCCACCTGTGATTTAATCAAAATTTAAATTGTCTATATGTGCTTTGAAATTTGACACTTTACATACTTAAGGTTTGACCAAAATTTAAGTTGCTTATCTATAGTTTGAAATCCTATAATGCAAGTGTTCCATTGGATTCTTTTTTATCTTTTGATCTTGTAATTTTATGTTTTTTTTTTTTTTTTTTTGTGTTTTTGTGTTTTTGAAGGGGAGAGACATAAAAGTGAAGCAAAATTACATATTTAGCACTATTTTTCATAGAGTTGAGTTACGAAACTCTAACTAAGCTAACCTTAGGTAAATAAAGTATAAAATTTCAAACCATAGGTAGATAACTTAAATTTCAATCAAGTCACATGTGGGTAGACTATAATTTTTCCATAATTTTAATATGGGTGAAAGAGGAACAAACAAAAATTGGAAATTTAAAGAGTCACAAAAAGAGAGAGAAATGGATAAATGAGAGCTACACTTAACCAGATGATAAAAGCCATTTAAAAAATCAATACAAAAGACTAAATTAGGAAACCTACATCTTTGCCATTAATACGTACATAACAGTCCTTAACAAAAAACTACTATCATGATTACTACACCTCCAATAGTCAAAACACCTTACAAAACAAACACAAATACTACACTTCCAAACAACTTTAAAACTGCCAACTATGTGAGTTGAATACGTACTTCAAAATTATAATACCATATCAAATTCAATTATCAATTGATACAAATTTATTACCGAGGAATTAGTAATTATCTCCCATCTTCCACAGATTTCAATACTTGCTCTCTGATGCTATCATACTCAGCAGTTGTACTAGTAGAACAACCAATGCCAACATCAATGTTGAAAGAGTGACTAGTTGCACTAAGTGAGTACTCAATCTTTTTTCCATCGACATCAATGTTTCCCAATGGATTTTTTTCCATACTTCTCAATCTCTCCAGCTCCTTTGCCATTTCTTTCATG
Organism: Quercus rubra; assembly: GCA_035136125.1. Lineage (NCBI taxonomy): Eukaryota > Viridiplantae > Streptophyta > Magnoliopsida > Fagales > Fagaceae > Quercus > Quercus rubra. Next base: position 47,855,103 of record CM068738.1, read on the forward strand.
AAAGGCCTATCCTCCCCTCTCAAACTTAGGCACCTTTTTGCAAGATTAGCAATTTCCTTTAGTTGCTCAATATTACCCTCACTGACAATGTGATCTTCAAGAATTTGAAGTAGGCAATCCTCTTTTATAGTAGAAACAAAAGATATTGCTAGATTTCTATCATTTTCTGGCCTATCAAAAGAAAGTGCCTTCTTACCTGTTAATAACTCTGTCATAACAACACCAAAGCTATATACATCACTTTTTCCAAAGCTATATACATCACTTTTTTCTGTTAGTTGGCTAGTTTGCATGTATTCTGGGTCCAAGTACCCCCAAGTTCCTTGCACCAAAGTGTTCAATTGTGTTTGATCAAGAGGAACTAGCCTTGAAGCTCCAAAGTCAGCCACTTTTGCTGTATAATCATCATCCAACAGTATATTCGCAGCTTTCACATCTCTGTGTATAATTGGCATAGAAGTTGATGAATGCAAGTATGCAAGTGCTCCTGCAATTTCTGTTGCAATTTTCAAGCGTTTCTCCCATGAAAGTAAGGATGATAGACTTTTATCATGAACGTGATTGGAAAGAGTCCCATTTGTGATGAATTCATAAACAAGTAAGGGAACTTCTGTTTCTAGACAACAACCAAATAGCTTAACCACATTCCTATGGTTAATTTGGGTAAGAACAATCATTTCATTTATGAATTGCTCGATTTGGTTTTGATCACCAATTTTGGACTTCTTAATGGAAACTACTGTGTTATTTGATAATAATCCTCTATACACAGTTCCATAGCCTCCTTGACGAAGGACTCTACTCTCGTCATAGTTGTTGGCGGCCTTTTTGAGCTCTTCTGTAGTAAAGATTTTGGTTGTCTCAATAGAATTTTGGTGATTAGAGAGTTGCTGTTTTAACAATAAGCCACCATTTTGTTGGAAGAATTTTTCTTTGAGTTTGATGAACTTTCTTTTTTTCAATCCCCAATATATCCAAGAACATCCCAGAAGCAGTACTAAGAGGCTGAATATGCTGATACCTACACACATTCAAACATGCATTTTCACTAAGAACAGTGTTTTAACTTTATACTTTTGTTAGTATCATTGTCTATTTTATGGCAAACATTTTAACACAGTAAAAGGGCAAATTAAATATTTAATATACGTATCATATAAGGATGAATCAATCAAGATTTCAATTATACCGTAAATAGTGACTCAGTGACTGCCACATAAATATAAATCTCCTATGAGTGGCTTTAATAAAATCCAACTCATGTCAAATTATATCAAAACTAAAAATAGAACTGGTGAACCAAGTTTTGAATTGACGTCCTTTTAACCTAATAATGGTTTGTTTTATTATGGCTTGTAAATCAGGTCCAGAAGACAACGTGAGTAACGTGACCAAACATGACAATGGCAGTCTAAAAAGCCAACGTGAAAAGATTAAAAAATGTCGTGAGATTTCTCCATTTTGAGCACTAGATGTTTGTTATTTATTTGAAAGAAATGAAAAATAAGAGGATTAGCATAGGAGGTTTAAAAGTTTCCTTCTATTTTACGATAAAAATAAAATTTTTTCTATTTGACACAATTAATTGCAAAAACATCTGCATCAGATTATCTATAATATACGTTTTTTTATTAAAATAATATTTTTCACATTTTTTTATTATTTTCCTTATCCATACATGGCCCTACCACCTTACCACATGCCACTTCTCTGAACACTCTCTCTCTTTCTTTTTCTCCTTTCCCTTTCTACTTTCTTCTTTCCTCTTCTCTTTCTTTCTTCTTCTACGTTTCTTCTTCTTTAGCATCTTCTTTCTTTCTTCTTCTTCTTTTCATTTCTAAAAAAAAAAAAAAAATCTTTCTCTTTCTCCCCCTCTCTTTCTCTATCAATCAGTGCTCTCTTCAAATCTTAAAAAAAAAAAAAAAAAAAAAAAAAAAAAAAAAAAAAAAAAAAATAGGCTCTCTACCAAGCCTCCATGGCTCAAAACACTCACACTCTCTACTTAAGTTGATTTTAAGTTGGGTTTGTGATGATTTTCAATAATTTTGTGTTGATTGTGTTTGGATTAAATTGATGTCGTAATGGGTTGGTGGCGGTGGTGGTGGTGGTGGTGGTGGTGGTGGTTGGTTCGTTATGATGGTGGATGGATGTTGGCGGTCGGCTTCTTCTTCTTGGCATTGAAGATTGGGTGAGAGAGAGTCTAATAGAAAGTTATAGTAACCATGCATATATGTACGGTTACAACAACAATTTTGAATATAAATAGTGTTTTAGATAGATTGATGTGGGTAGTTTTTGAGCAAAAATATGTAAAATTTGAAGCTTTTTCTATTTTGCACTGACTTGTGCAAGTGCTCTAAAAGGATAAGTCCATTAGGTAGGTCCTTCTATTTTGAAAAAGGTTATGAGCAAAAACCTTCAAATACTTCTTATATCTTTCTATTGAGTGTGAATTTTGAAAAGAGAAAGTTTAACTACAAAATTAGTTGTACCTTTAGATTCTTACTCGATATTTTTTTATTGGAAATGAATTTTGGCAAAATATCATTAGATTATATTTACTTCTTATATCCTCTATACTTATAAAATTTCTAGAAAATTAAAGATCAATAGTTATATCATCAATAAAATGTTTAAATTGAAATTTTTTGTAATTAAAAATTATTCATAAAATATAAACTTATAGATCATATAGTAAGTAATATCCGATTGACACAAAATTTGACCAATGTGTTAAAAGTGTAAAGAATATGCAATTCAACGATTAGATTTTTAAAATATGTAGTAATGTTTATTTTATCGAGTAAGGTTGTAACCTTAGGCTACAACCAATTTTGTAGCTAAATTTTGTCTATTTTAAAAATCTAAGCATTCAATTACATGTTCTTATTATATCCTCTATTAGAGGTGTGCAGCAAACCAAGCAAAATCAACCCGATCCAACCCAACCCGTTGTTGGTAGGTTGGGTTGGGTTATGAAATTTTTTGGTTGGGTTCAGGACTTAAGATTCACAAATTTATCTAACCTAACCTAACCCACCTATATTTAATATGTATTTAAAATTTAAAAAATATATTAAAAATATATATTATACAATTTGTTATTTACTTTTTTGCCCATCTTCCTAAATAAAACTCAAACAGTTCTCTTCATATAGTTTGTGTTTGTTTGGTGTTATGCTCATGATTATTTGATTATAAACTTACTCTTATTTGTAGTGGTGTTATTCTAATGTTCAATTTAATAATAATAATAGTAATTAAAAAAAAAAAAAAACTGTCCAACCTATGGATACAACTCAATCTACATGGATTGGGTGGGTTGGGTTGGACCTCTATGATGAGTTGGGTTGAGTTGAATTTTTTTTAACTCACCATGGTAGGTTAGATAGAAAAAACTACTCAACCCAATCCATACACACCCCTATCCCCTATACTTGCTAAATTTCAAGAAAATTAAAGACCAATTACTATGCCATTAATCAAATGTTTAAATTTCAAATTTGTGATCTAAATAATGCATAAAAAATAATTTAATTGATTGAATTGTAAATAACATTCGACTTGAATGAAATTTGACACACATGTTAAGAACATAAAAAACATGCAATCTAACTATTATATTTGCAAATTTCACACTCAATAAAAATATATGTGAGGAGTTTGAAAGATTTTTCTCCAAACTAGTTTGAAGATAAACCTTTTCCGTTTATGTTACTCTTCTGGTCGTAAAAGATTAACATATGGCCGTGACCGTGTGTGTTTGATAGGAAGAAAAAGTTAAATTTTTAAATCATTGCTGACCTCCTTTTAATATATGGCTTAGCTAAGAAAAAACCATAACGAATGTTTATGAGTAAGGCTAGGACCTTACCTCAAAATCAATCTCAGAAAAATATTTTTAGAAATACGAAAATGGCCATGATTTTGGTCCATTAATCGTGATAGATTGATCCAACTTAATGATATGATTTAAGTAAAAAAAAAAAAAAAAAAATTTTGATGATATGATAGAATCCTCTACATGGGAGGATGATGATATGCAATACCATATTGATGGTTGGGGAAAAAAAAAAACAACTTTTGCTCCCAACCATCTGTAAGGTCCTTTTCCTCCCAACCATCGATTGGGTATTGCATTTCATTCAATAACCTAATCATACGATATAGACATACAGTAAATATACTCACCAACCGCGAGGTAAATTGTTAGTGATGGAACACATACTTCTTCAACCTTATGGTATCCATTGATGCACGAACAACGATAACTCCCGACTTCATTAAAACAATTTTGTTTTATCGGGCATATTTTTTTCTCCTTGCATTCGTCAATGTCTGTAGTTACAAAGGTCATTTAAAGTAACTAAGAAGAATTAATTCAATGCCCAAAAATAAAACACTAAGAAGAAGTATAATCAAAAGAGACAATCTATTTAAACGAAAGAGTTTGGTTTACCTCCAATACTTTTTAAATTTAATATATCCTTTTTGTTTTAAATATACAAAGACAAGTTGTAGTAAGTTTTAATCTTCATTTTTTATTTAGTTAATGGATAATATAGTAATATTTCATTAAAATAAAAAGAGATTCATTTTTAAAAAATACTAGAGATAAGTCAAATCCTAAACAAAAATAAAAGTATTGCCTAGCAAATTAAATTAGAGACAGATAAAAAAATTTCAAAATTTATTGAAATTGTAAGTCACGATTTGTATAACATTATTTATACATGCATCCATCATCATCATCATCATCATCATTATTATTATTATTATTATTATTATTATAAATCACAACCTATCAGTTTAAAGTTTAAACACTAGTAAAAAAAAAGTAACATTTTTTGTGTAACTAAAATAAGGCAATATTTTAAAAATTCATGAAAAATATAAACCTTTTATTATTTTTTTAAAACTTGTTGTAGATAAGTAAGTAAATTGAATATATACCTTGGCAACCATCTTTGAGGTATGGGTTCCCGTTGTAACCTTTCTTGCACTTGCAACGGTACCCAGAACCATTTTTGAGATCAGAACAATTGCTATTTGCTCCACATATGTAATTCCCTTTGTTCCGAGCAACTTTACACGTCTCGTTACCAATTGCCCAATCAAGAACCATTGGAAAGGATATATTGTTTTGTAGACTGGTTAGATAAGCTGAGGAGAAATTGAACTTGTCTTTCTGGATAATGAAGGCAAAGCTGCATGGATTGAAAGACCAGACATCTTTGTGTTTATTAAAGCTATATGCTGCAAAATCAATACCTGTCAAACCTTCAGGAATATTTATACGGCAACACCCAATCCCAGAGCAATTCCCATTTACAATATTGCGTGTGTCGTTACATTTGGACAGGCAGCCAATGGTAAACGGTGCATCTTTGAGAGTACCATTAAGGAATGCGTAAGTGTCACAGCCAACTGCCACAAACTTGTTTTTGGTGACAGAAACTGTGAAATCGGGGACCTGGAGCCATGATTCCGTGTTATTTGACAGAGGCGTACCCCACTGGTCGTAACAGTTAATGGAGTTATACATCAAGATGTCCATCTCTCCTTCGATGGAAATGTTTGTAATGTCGATGTTTCCGATCATTGGTTGAGGTTGGCCGGACGATTTGTTACAGTTGATAGAAAAGTCCCTACTTTCTTCTTCCCAGTACCAACCTTCAGTTGTGCCAAAGGGATATGGAATTTTTACATCCCCACAGCTGTCGGAGCAGTTAGGCAAGGCTAATGGATATGCTATTGCTGCGGCTGCCATTATTGCTGTTAACATCACACAAACCCAGGTGACTAGCACAAGCATCGAATGGAAACCCATAGCCCCACTACTTTCCCAGAAGTGCATCTAGGATTAGAGTTTTGGAAGTTGGTACGTTTCAGCTTTTAAGGCCCATATGGTAGAGCATCTTAAATATACATTTTTAATTTTTAAACAACACTACATGTATTTTTATACATTTTTTTATTCACACGTATTTAAAAAAATTACAAACAACATTATTCAAATTACTCTACCAAACGGACCCTTAAATACTAGACTTTTTAAAAGCACCCTCCAGGTAGAAAATATGTAGGACTATAAAAAATTTTCACAATTTTTTACAACAATTGTGATATGACAATGTATAATTAGCAAAGAAGAAATAGTATATTTATGTATGAATGATAATTAAGGGCCTGTTTGGTATCCTATTTCAAACTCACATTTTTATATTTTAAACAACATTATACATATTTTCACACACTTTTTTATCTATACATAGTTCAAAAAACTAGAAACGTTTACCGTTTATCATATTAAAACTGTAACAAAAACGTTATCAAATAATTTGTGGACAAAATTCCTCACCGCGTAAAGAGAAGACCTATCATGATGTGCATTTTTATGGACGGATCCTTCACCTCAAACGTAGACCATAAGTAAACCTTTGCCTTTTCTTTTTTCTTTTTTTACTTGATAACAAAAATAAATAAATAAATAAGGTAGACATTGACTTTGACAAGGTCTAAATTAAAATTATACTGAAGTAATACACAAAAGCACCAATTAAACTTTTTTTTAAGTATAATTCACTCAGTTGCCTATAAGGGTTAATTGCATGAGGGAATCTATATATGTACACACCCAAATTATTAAAACTTATAATCATTACTCCAATTTTAACAAAGACTACGTCACATTTTAAAAAGAAAAAAAAAAGATTAAGGGTCCATTTATGAACGACTTATTTAATTAAAATTGAAAACTTTTTATTGAAAATACTATAAATAAAGGTAAAAACTAGCTGAAATAGTATAATAAAACTCATGAATAGTACCAAAAAGTGAACTATGACTTATAAATAGTAACAAAAAAAAGCTAAATAGTAGTAAAAATAAACTAAATTATAAAATAACCTAACTTTAAACTTTAATCTTAATCACAACCTAAAAGTGGGTATCAAATCATATTAAAATGTGGTTTAAATCAAGTTTTAGCTTCTTTTTTTTTTTTTTTTTTGGGTACTATCATGGTCCCACTGTACTATTTGTGGGCCATTTTGTTGAAAAAAAAAAAACTTTATTTTTTTGATAAAAACATCTTATTTTTTGTAAATGCACCCACGGTTGGGTTATTGGGTCAGTTAGAGCATCCACATTCCAAAATTCTATCTTATCTCATTTTATCATATCAAAAAGCAACTTTATCAAGTATACCATACCATTTTACAATACTTCTAACATCCCAACTTTTATTTTACAATACTACACACTAAAATAATATAAAATTATCTACCATATATTTCTAATTTCTATCTCTCTGTCACTCTGTCTGCCACACCTCCACACAACAACCACCCTCTCATCCACACCACCTCCATACACCAACCACCGTGACCCTAAGCCCACCACAATCCCAGCAAATACCAACCCGCAGACCAACCAAAAACCAACCACAAACCCAGTCACAACCCATTAAAAAAAAATTATCAAAAAACCCAGTCACCACCACACAGCAACCACCATGACACCAAACCCACACCACACAACAACCACCATGACCAAAAACCCACCAAATATGCAAGCATAAACCAACCAAAAAACACCCACAAACCTAGCTACAAACCCATTAAAAAATAATCAAACAAACCCACATCAACCACCACCACCATCAATCACCCATCCCCACCACCACAAAAACCCTCCACCACCACGAACAACAAATATAGAGAAACCCACAACCAAATCTAAGATCAAGCAGTGTTCGAACTGGCCCAACGCAGCATTAACGGACTCACGACCCATGACTTCCCCAGCCTTACCTCCATGGCCATGGCGTCACTGATTCATCGTGTAATCCTGGTCCAACTTCTGATCCTATTGACAGCAAAAATCTCAACGACGGCCAGACCTTGCAAGACCCTCTTCATCTCCTCCTACTCTTTCTCCTTCAAACCCGTTAACCAACAAAACCCTTCTTATTCTTCATCCTCGGGATTCGTCACTATCTTCACCGAGATCAGCCACTTCAACCCAAAATCCCAATTGCAAGAACAAGCCTTTCCCACCACCACCGAGATCTTCCTCTTCCGTGACCCGATCATCGACCCAGACCCATACCGCCACCATCGAGACCACGCCACACGCCATGCGCCGATCTCACCACGTCGTGACCATGCCGAATCCAACCCAACTTCGGTGGCATGCTTTGAGAGAGAGAGAGAGAGAGAGAGAGAGAGAGAACTGAGGATGAAAGAAAAAAAAAATATGAGTGGGAGAGAGAAAGAGGGAGGAAAAATAATATAATAATTATACAATACTGCTACAATACCATCCTACATATAAGATGGTACTATAGTAGTATTGTAAAAAAGTTTACAAGTTAAGAAGGCTGGATGGAATGGGTTTTTTGTGCATTGATTGTAACATATACAAACATATGTTGATAATATCATTCAAACCCAAATGACTTGCCGCACAAGCATCCTCTAGAAACCCATAGCCCTATAATTTTGGAGAAGAGTGTCTTAGTGCATGGAAAACATCATCAATGTTGGGTTTTTTTAAAAGCAGACAGAATATAAAATAAATTAGGGGAGGGTCTAGTGCAATAGCCACATGCAATTCTTTTCACATCATTTTTACTTTTCAAAATTAACTTTTTTTAACTCTTAACTTTTTTACTTTTTTAACTTCCTTAATCCAATGATTGATATCAAAAGTTAACTTTTTAACTTTTAATCTAAACCATTGAGAAGGTATTTCCTGGTACAATACTGCACCAGGTCTCAATCCAACTATTGTCAATCATCAATTGGGGTGTCCCAAATTCCATTATCATTCTACTATGTAGGCCGTACAAGTCCTCGTCTTTAAAGGGGTGTTTGGCTGTGTTGTTTAAACAACAATTTTCATTGTTTAAATAACACAACACGTATTTTCATAACACTTTTTCACCTACGCATATTTTCACAACACTTAAACAACGTTGTTAGAATAACATTACCAAACGGGCTCTAAATCTCAAAGTGCACGTCGCATATGATAGGGGCCGGAGTTTGAACTAAATTGTTTTACTTACTAATGAAAGTCTTTGTATTTTATTTTATTTATTCAGATATTTTAGAATTACACCATTATTCTGTAATTTTTGTAGCAATTTATTGAAGTAATTAACTATAAGTGGTTGAAAATTATTTTCATATGAACTTACTAATTTTTCATTACTATTTATAATTAACTCTATCTGAGTTGTGGCTAGTTAGAGGATCGCTCAAATTGCATAGGGAGAAGAGTCTATTTACAAGACTATTGTAATTGTTTATTCTAAAGTGAAATTTCCAAGATAGGTTATTTATATTTTAGAGTGGTTTTTTATACGAAGAGTTCATCAAAAGATTTTTACTTTGTCACCAAATCCTTGTGTCTTTTTATTACTTTTGGATTGTGGTGACATGTTTGTGGTTGATTATTTACCATTGTTGCACTATCTATTGGATAATTTGGATTATTAAAAATGGACTAAAGTGACACTTAATCTACTAATTTGTTAGTTGGGTCTAAGTAAGATTATTCAATAGGTATACATATATGAATCAGGATAAAAATTATTCAATGTAAAGATAGTTTAGTTAATTCAAGGTGACTAGTCTCTTGAAATTAAGGGGGAGAAAATGTAAGGTGACAATAAAAGAGAGGTGACAAGTGTCCAATGGTTATGTGCTTAACCCATAATCTGTTGTCATTTTTCTTTAGCTGCCACCTTACCATTTATGCAGCAATTATTGCATACAAGGTTGCAGTAAATCCTCTCCCTATAATAAAAATAATAAAAGTGTTTTGTATTTTCGTACTTACATTATCAAAAAAAAAAAAAAAAAAACCAAAAAGAACCTAATTAATTCAATTAATGGCTTACATTTAGTATTATTTTTTTATTATCATCAAGGTCAACAGTAGTTCTCTCTCCAAAATAGAAAGACATTGAGTGTTGTGGGGACCGACCCAGAATAACAAGCGGGCTGGGCCTTGGGCCCATCCGAGGACCATCCCTTCCGAGGAGACGTCGCGGCCCAGAATCCCTGCCCAAGCCAATTGGGGCCGAGAAAACACATCCGAGGAGTAATTCCTCCTCGGACATTCCAAAGTCCAGATCAATGATGCATCCCGGTTACTGTAGCCCTCACCCCAAGCACGTAAAAAGAAAGAGGATTCAAATATTCCATCAAAGGCTGTCACCACCACATTAAATGCACCACAGCTACTCTCCTGGCCGCATTAATGGGAAGAAGACCCCTGAACAGTGCCACCTTGGTTACTACAACTCACAAGGAACTGGTAAGGGGGTCTGATGGGACAGGTGCTCAAGTGGGGGTTTGGATGATCAACAAGTGTAAGGCCCAGATGATAAAAGAAAGCCTATATAATATGTAGGAGGCCCCCAAAGAGAGGGGAGGCAAGAATTCATTGTACGAATGCATGACCATGAATAAAACTCCTAGTTCCCCATCCATCTTCTTGATTCACGTTTCTATATCCATTAAGGACATGCAACGAACCGTCTGAGCCAACTGAAACCAAGTTCTTCAGCCCATACTCTACAAAATTCATTGTGTGGGACTCATTAAGGTATCAGTTAGCACAACGGTCAAGCATGGCAGAACCAGGCCTACACCAGGAGAACCCTCACCAAGCTAACTCTCAACAGACACAACCCATCGAGTCTCAGAGGCAAAATAACCCTGCCAATCCAAGCGGCAGGGGGAATCGTGAAGGAAGCGTGCATCCTGCCCAGACAGGCCAGAGTCACACCCAGATAGGCAGTCACGTATCCCAGAGGCGAAACAGTCATTAAGCCATGCAGGGAGAGATAGCTTACCTGAAAAGGGAGTTAAGACGTGTGACGCGAAAACGATCTCCCTCTAGCTCAGACGAGTCCTCTAATGGGGAGGATGCGAGTTACCGACAGAGGTCAAGGACCCCCCCGAGTGAAACCTTTTCTTATAAGAGGGAGCCGCGCCCTGTACGGAAACATGAAAGCCCATCCAGCAAGGGTTCGGGAAATGATGCTATGAATAGGGCGCTAGACCAGATTTCAAGGTCACCCTTCATGCATAGAATCGAAGGGGCTAAGATGCCTCGACGCTTTAACCAACCAGCGTTCGCCATCTATAACGGCCGAGCGGGCTCGGTAGAGCACGTGAGTCAGTTTAACCAAAAAATGGCTATCTACTCGCGAAATGAAGCCTTGATGTGCAAAGTCTTCCCATCCAGCTTGGGACCAGTGGCGATGAGATGGTTCAATAGCATGAAGAAAAATTCCATAGGCTCATACAAGCAGCTCACTCAGGCTTTCTGCTCCCGCTTTATTACAAACACCAGAGTCCCTCAGCCCCTGAGTTCGCTACTGTCCCTATCCATGCACGAGGGAGAGACCCTGAAAGCATATTCGGACAGATATTGGGAGGTATACAACAAGTTAAATGACAACCATGATGATGTTGCTATAAGCACATTCAAAAGCGGCCTCCCCACCGAGCACGGCTTAAGGAAATCTCTCACTGGTAAGCCAGTTGCCAACGTTCATCAGTTGATGGACAGGATCGACAAGTACAAAAGGGTGGAGGAAGATCAGTTGCAAGGAAGGGGAAAGGAGAAGACCATTCCCCCCAAAGCAAGTGATTTTAGGTCGGAACGATATAACCATAACCAGCCGAGGAGAGATTTTCCGCGACAGGCCGGACAGAGTAGCACGCAAACGGTGAATGCCGTGTTCCGAGAGCCAGTACAACAAGTGCTGGAGAAAGTAAGGAATGAGCCCTATTTCGGATGGCCGGGAAAGATGGCTGGAGACCCTTCCAAACGTAACCAGAACCTATACTGTCACTATCATCAGGACCATGGGCATAATACTGAGGACTGCAGGAATCTATGGAGTCACCTGGATCAGTTGGTCATAGAAGGGAAGCTACGTCATCTTCTGCACCCCTCGAGCGGCCATCCCGGTCAAGCAATGCAAGAGCCTCGAAAGGATGTGTCATTAAGACCCCCCGCCGGTACGATACATGTCATCCTCGCCGCACCAGGAAGAACTGGGCCACCCCCTTCCAAGGTATTGGCTGTTGGTCGGCTCCCCTCCGAGGACAGACAAAGGGAACCTAAAAGGTCTAAAAAGGGAAGCTCTTTAATATTGGGGTTCTCGGACAAAGATAAGAGAGGAACTATCCAACCTCACGACGACGCCTTAGTGGTTACGTTAAGAATTGGAGGCTTCGACGTGAAAAGGGTGTTAGTAGACACAGGAAGCGCAGTAGAGATAATGTACCCTGATCTATACAAGGGGCTGAACCTGAAGCCGGAGGATTTGACAGCTTATGACTCCCCCCTTATCAACTTCGAAGGGAAGACTGTTACGCCCAAGGGGCAAATCAAGCTACCCATCCAGACTGGATCGAAGGTGGTGGAAATAAATTTTATCGTGGTCGATGCTTACTCACCCTACACAGCGATAGTGGCCAGGCCATGGATCCACGCCCTGGAAGCCGTATCCTCTACACTTCACCAAAAAGTAAAATACCTGTCCAGAGGCCAGGTAGAGGAGATTCGTGGAGATCAGGCCATGGCCAGGCAGTGTATGGTGGCCACCATTTTGCATCGGTCCCATGCTGAGTCCTCGGCCCCTGGGAACTTATAGCAACCAACCACCTCGGCAGGGCAGGACGGTGAGCTAGCCGAGGAGATAAGGTGTGAAAATTTAGATAAATTCATCGTCAACGACGACCCGGAAAAGTTTTTCCAGGTCGGGTCCGAGTTGCCTTTTCAAGAAAAAGAGGAATTGGTCGGATTTCTCAGAAGAAATGTCGATGTGTTTGCATGGGACGCTTACGACGCCCCGGGGGTTGATCCTAGCCTTATTTGTCACCACCTGAATGTTAATCCCTCTTCCACTCCGAAGAAGCAACCACCCCGACGTCCCTCAAAGGAACATGCTAGTGTTATAAGAGACGAAGTGGCAAAGCTGAAAAGAGCAGGGGCTATTAAGGAGGTCTTTTACCCCGAATGGTTGGCAAACACGGTGGTGGTAAGGAAGAAAACAGGGAAGTGGAGAGTCTGCGTGGACTTCACGGACCTAAATAAGGCGTGCCCGAAGGATCCATTCCCCTTACCTCAAATTGACCGATTGGTGGACGCGACTGTGGGACACCCTCGAATGAGTTTCCTAGACGCCTTCCAGGGTTATCATCAGATACCCCTTGCGTTAGAAGATCAGGAGAAGACAGCTTTCATGACACCCGTCGGAAACTATCATTATAAGGTGATGCCGTTTGGACTAAAGAACGCAGGGTCAACCTACCAAAGAATGATGACTAGGATGTTCGAACCGCAGCTGGGCAAAATCATTGAAGTGTACATAGACGATATGGTCGTAAAAAGTAAAATAGTGTCCGAGCACATGAAAGACCTTGAAATCATCTTTGTTATATTAAGGGAGCACAAGTTGTGACTCAATACCTCCAAGTGTTCATTCGGGGTCGGGTCGGGGAAATTCTTAGGGTATATGGTGACCCACATGGGAATAGAAGTAAGCCCCGATCAAATCAAAGAAATTAACAGACTACAGGCTCCTCGGAATCCAAAAGAAGTACAGAAGCTCACTGGCATGATCGCAGCATTAAACAGGTTCATATCACAATCTGCGGACCGATGTCGACCCTTCTACCTCTTGACAAATAAGTGGAAAGGGTTTGAATGGTCGGAGGACTGTGTTCGGGCCTTCCAGCAGCTTAAGGAATACCTGTCGCGACCACCCATCATGTCCAGCCCTGAGGCAGACGAGGTATTATTTGCATACGTGGCTGTAGCTCCCCATGCTGTAAGCCTGGTACTGATACGGGATGATAACGGGGTGCAGCGACCGGTTTACTACGTGAGCAAATCATTACACGAGGCCGAAGTGCGATACTTACCTTTGGAAAAAGCAATTCTGGCGATAGTGCACGCCACACGAAAGCTCCCTCACTACTTTCAGGCGCATACGGTCATCGTTCTAACCCAGCTTCCCCTTCGAGCGGTCCTTCGAAGTGCCGACTACACAGGGAGGATCGCCATGTGGAGTGCGCTTTTGGGGGCTTTTGATATTAAATACATGCCCAGATCCTCCATCAAAGGTCAAGTCCTCGCAGACTTAGTCGCGGAGTTTGTTGAACCCTCCGTAGAAACAATAACCGAGAAGAAAGACATGGATGGAATTGTGGTTGGTACAATTTCAGCAGGGGGGACCGTGCATTGGAAGGTCTACGTGGATGGCGCGGCCAACCAGAGAGGATCTGGAATTGGAATAGTTTTAATATCGTCAGACGGTGCTGCCATTGAGAAATCACTGAGACTCGGGTTCTCGGCTACGAACAATGAGGCTGAGTATGAAGCCTTGCTTCAAGGGATGACGATGGTTCAAAGATTGGGCGGAGGGGTAATAGAAGCATTCTCGGACTCTAAGTTGGTCGTTGGCCAAGTGACGGGCGAGCTGGAAGCTAGAGATGCTAGAATGCAAGAATATCTAGGACGAGTCAAACGCCTGCAGTCGAGTTTTGAATCCTTCAACCTGACACACATCTCCAGGAATACAAACACCCATGCAGACTCGCTGGCCACCCTCGCCACGTCCTCGATGCATAATCTGCCGCGAATGATCCTTGTCGAGGATCTAGCCCAAGCGAGTCCCATTACAACAGACCTAGCATAGGTCCATCAGATCAGAAAGAGTCCCAGCTGGGTGGATCCCATAAAAAACTTCCTCTAAAACGACATCCTACCAGAGGGAAAATTGGAGGCAGAGAAGATACGGAGGAATGCTCCTCGGTTCTGGCTATCGGAGGACCACAAACTATATCGGCGCTCCTACTCTGGGCCATACCTACTTTGCATACATCCAGAAGAATCCGAGTCTTTACTCGAAGAGTTACACGAGGGGATTTGTGGAAGTCACACTGGAGGGAGGTCGCTAGCACACAAGGCACTCACCCAAGGATACTGGTGGCCAAACATGCAAAGAGAGGCCCAAGAGTACGTCAAGAAGTGTGATCAGTGCCAGAGATTCGCCCCAAATATCCATCAACCAGGAGGGGTCCTCAACCCCCTCTCCAGTCCTTGGCCGTTCGCACAGTAGGGACTTGATATTGTCGGTCCTTTCCCCAAAGCTGCGGGGAACAAGCGATACATAATAGTTGGAACCGACTACTTCACCAAATGGGTGGAAGTTGAACCTCTGGCCAACATTAGGGATGTAGATGCCCAGAAATTCATCTAGAAGAACATTATCACCCGCTTCGGAACTCCACACACACTCATTTCGGACAACGGTCTCCAATTCGACAGCAAGAACTTTAGAGAGTATTGTCGCAAGTTTGGGATCATTAACCGATACTCCACTCCCGCCTACCCCCAAGGAAATGGACAGGTTGAGGCCGTGAACAAGGTCATAGTGAACGGACTGAAGAAAAGGCTGGATGAGGCAAAGGGGAGATGGGTGGAAGAGCTCCCACACGTCTTATGGACCTATCGGACAACGCCGCGAGGATCAATCGGTGAAACCCCCTTTTCAATGACTTATGGGGCTGAGGCCGTGCTCCCAATCGAGAACAACTTTCCCACACTGAGGTCTAGCTCCTTTACCCCGGACAGTAACGACGAGTTACTGGGAAGAAGTCTAGACTTAGCCGAGGATAGAAGGGAAAGAGCCACAATCCATATGGCCTATTATCATCAGAAGCTGAGACAGGGATACGAGACCAACGTTAAAATACGACCTTTAGGTCCGGGTGATCTCGTGATGAGAAAGATTCTCGGCAGCGCAAAAAATCCCTCTTGGGGCAAGCTGGGGCCCAATTGGGAAGGACCGTATCGCATCACATCTGTGGCTGGGATAGGTGATTATTATCTAGAAGATCTGGATGAAAAAACTGTACCTCGACCGTGGAATGTAAACAACCTAAGAAGATACTATTATTAATGAAAATGGCTTTGCCCATGTTTTGTTCCATGATTATCCTATACCCACTGGTCTGTGGCAACTGTTCAAAGTTTTAAACAAAACGTAAGCCCTGCATGGCTCCTCGGACCACAGGCTTAAGGGAAATTATTACTTACGCGATTATTCCAAGTTTTAAACAGAACCTAAGCCCTGCATGGCTCCTCGGACCACAGGCTTAGGGGAAATTATTACTTACGCAATTATTCCAAGTTTTAAACAGAACCTAAGCCCTGCATGGCTCCTCGAACCACAGGCTTAGGGGAAATTATTACTTACGCAATTATTCCAAGTTTTAAACAGAACCTAAGCCCTGCATGGCTCCTCGGACCACAGGCTTAGGGGAAATTATTACTTACGCAATTATTCCAAGTTTTAAACAGAACCTAAGCCCTGCATGGCTCCTCAGACCACAGGCTTAGGGGAAATTATTACTTACGCAATTATTCCAAGTTTTAAACAGAACCTAAGCCCTGCATGGCTCCTCGGACCACAGGCTTTGGGGAAATTATTACTTACGCAATTACTCCAAGTTTTAAACAAAACCTAAGCCCTGCATGGCTCCTCGGACCACAGGCTTAGGGGAAATTATTACTTATGCAAATTATTCCAAGTTTTAAACAGAACTTAAGTCCTGCATGGCTCCTTGTACCACAGACTTAGGGGAAATTATCACTTAGGGCAACTGTTCAAAATTTTAAAGAGCCTAAGTCCTGCATGGCTCCTCGAACCGCAGGCCTTGGGGAAATTATTACTTATGCAAATTATTCCAAGTTTTAAACAGAACCTAAGCCCTGCATGGCTCCTCGGACCACAGGCTTAGGGGAATTATTACTTATGCAAATTATTCCAAATTTTAAAGAGCCTAAGTCCTGCATGGCTCCTCGTACCACAGGCTTAGGGGAAATTATCACTTAGGGCAACTGTTCAAAATTTTAAAGAGCCTAAGTCCTGTATGGCTCCTCGGACCGCAGGCCTTGGTGAAATTATTACTATGCAATCTATCAAAAGTTTTAAAACGGCATCCCTTTCTCTCGTCCATATATATTTATATCATTGTAAACGATAAATAAAGGGATAGTATCAGAAGACATCCATAAAAAACAAAGGGAATGTTCTATATTAATCCTTCAAAATCATTACAGTGAGAGGTCTTTACAAATGAGCAAAAACAAGACAACTCTCATATAAAAAGAAAGAGGAAGAGGAATGCAATACTTAAAAACCTAAAATCTAGACCTTAGCAGGAGGATTCTCTTTCTGCTCTTGTTGAGGAGGAAGAACCTCGGTGACGGACGCTTTCGCAGAATCCTTGGCTTTATCAAGCAGAGGAATGGCACCAGGTATAGCCGAGACCTGCTTAGAAGCTTCAGAAGCGCCGTCAGGATTCTCTCGGATCTCCGGCGGAAAGAAAACCTTCCCGGGCAACCTCAGTGCCGAATCTGCAGGAATTCCTGCGGCATCAAGGGCGTGAGCCCATGAGATGCTGCAATAATCCCTACACACCTCCGAAATTTCCCCGGAGAGCCTGGCTTCAGTCTCTTCAGCCCCGAGCTGATAGGCAGCTTTCTTTTCAGCCTCGGCAGCGTCCCGTAGCAGCTGAGCCTCTTCTTTAGCCCGACGGGCCTCTTCCTCAACCTTTTGTAGCATGGCCCTGAGATCCAGAACTGTTTGTTTTTCAGTGGCTAGGCTGGTCTCGGTCACGTACAATTTTTGGCGTTGATCCTCCGCTTGGGCTTCAGCGTTCTTCAAACTGGCCTTAGCACTTCGGCGCTCTTTCTCCTCTTTTTTGAACATCTCCGCAAGTTCAGAATTCTCATGCTGGAGGGACCCCACGAGTTTCTCCACCTCTGTCCGAGACTGGGCCTCTGCTTCAGCTAAGCTGCGGTTGCTGCGGCAAAACTCCTCAGCCACAAACACTTGCTGAGTTATCTGCGAACAAAACAAAAATTGTTTCAGAACACGACAATGTTCAATAATCTAACGAAAAGGTAGAAGAACGGCTTACCATTGCCAGATCCCTTTTGAGGGATAGAAAGAGCTCGGCCTGGGAAAACCGCCTGTAGGCCTCCATATCCCGGGGGAGGAGTACCGGCTGTTCCAAAACCTCGGCTATGTACCCCGTTCGGCCCCTGTTGTATTCTCGGACCGATGCAGTGTAAGGGATAGCAACCCCGTCAAGCTCCATCCTTGGCCTCCATGTGCGTGGTTGAACACGCACCTCAGCCCGGTTGTCCTCCTCTCGGGGCTCTAGGGAGGAAGCCCCTTTGCCCTTCTACCCCCGGGTGGTCTTTTGCTGCTTGCCCTGGCAGGGCACCACCTCGTCTTCCTTAGGGATGTCAGCCGGCCTTTTCTTTTTTGGGTCCGGATTAACCTTAAGGCCAAGGTTAGGAGGAACCTGAGGAGCGGTTGGAGGATGGTCTTGGGTCAGCGACTCAGAGTGCACCTTCGAAGATTGACCTTTTCCTCGGATAACATCAGCTCTCGTAATGTTTTTCCCTTGCCAGCCATGTTGTCCACCTCCTCGTCTGAAGAGCCGTCCGAACAGGTTATAATAACTGGAGCGCCGACCGCAAAATTTGATCCTGCTCTCCTTCAGGGTCTTTACAAACCTCCTCTTCCAAATAGAACTCGTCTATCTCCTCCTCAAGAGAGAGACGCGAGGATTCGGTCTCTTCTTCAACTGGCGCAGCAACGTCAAGGTTGGCTGACGGAGACAGTTGCGCGGCTGGTGGAAGATTCCAAGCGCCAGGTAACACGACGGGCTTAAGGTCTCGTGCGGCCAAGAACCTGGGCTTGGATACGTCAATCCTGGCCAACCTTGGACTACCGACTCTTATCGCGTGACCAATGGGTTGGAAAGAGCGGGTCAATGGTTGGTAGCCCAAAATCAAATGACACGCGCGTAGCTGCCTGTCCTTGGTAACGTAAATTTCTGACCTTAGAAGATAATTCAGGGCCTGAACGTTTACGTGGCTTAGCTTGGGAGTAAGTACCGCCTTGTCTGCAACACAGCCGAAAAGGAAATTAGAATTAAAATACAATTTGACTTAAGCAAAAAAAAAAGGGGGGGCGAGTCCGAAGAGCTAAGCCCCCTCCCTAAAGGACTGGCCCTAAAGGCGCCGCACCTGGAGTTCCTGCCCGAGTTGGGTAATGAAGACCATCGCTCCACTCTCCTGAAGCAATGAGGAAGTCATCCTTCTTGGTCTTATTGGATATGGGGAGGCAGGAGATTGGTCTAACCGCCTCAAATCGAGATTTAAGGTAATACCCTCCTTTCTCGATGTAGTGGCACTCGTACAGGTGAACCACATCGTGCCAGGTCAGGCCTAGACCCATCCGCTCGTTTAAAGCATCTATGCAGCCTAATATCCTAAACATGTTTAGGGCACACTGATGCGGTGTCAACCTATGGTGTAATCCTACACATGGGGAGAGTCATTCCTCCCTCTATAAAGGCAATCATCGGAATGACCACTTCGCCCACGTCTCTATCTAGCAATACTCCTTCCATGGGACAATACCGCAGAGCCACCCCCTGCGAGATGTGGTATTTTGCCCTAAAAGCCTCAATGGCAACCGGGGTGTCTACTAGGTCTTTGAATCTACGCATCTAAGCCAAACTAGAGGAATGGAAATAAAGACCGAAGAGAAAAGTAAAATCCGAGGAGGAACTCGAAGCGACAAAACAAACGCAACTTACGAATATTTTCACCAAATGACCGGCGAGGCGATCAAAAATCTCTTCTAAAAAGGGGGCTTCGCGAAAACGATTATGGAGATTTGAAGGACGGAGATGCTCGTGGACTTCTGGGCGCCAGAGTTCTCTGGAGTTCTCTGTTCTGATAAAAGGAAAAAGCAGCCTGTTTGGCGCTTTATATAGCAGGTGGGAGAGAGAGAAACAATCCCTCCCGCTCAAAAATTCAAGGGACAATGCTAGCCGTTGGATCCACATCTCGCCGTTGGATGAAGGAGACATAAAGTTGTCTGGAGTAAATGGCCGCGCCTCGAAAATTGTAACGCGTCAAAAGTAACCGCTCGCACGCGTGGACCAAGATTTCATCCGTTCCGCCCTTTATAAATGTCAAAACCCCGCTTTTCTCCTTGGAGGGAGATCAGAACCGGAGTTTTGAGGGGCTATTGTGGGGACCGACCCAGAATAACAAGCGGGCTGGGCCTTGGGCCCATCCGAGGACCATCCCTTCCGAGGAGACGTCGCGGCCCAGAATCCCTGCCCAAGCCAACTGGGGCAAAGAAAACACGTCCGAGGAGTAATTCCTCCTCGGACATTCCAAAGTCCAGATCAATGATGCATCCCAGTTACTGTAGCCCTCACCCCAAGCACGTAAAAAGAAAGAGGATTCAAATATTCCATCAAAGGCTGTCACCACCACATTAAATGCACCACAGCTACTCTCCTAGCCGCATTAATGGGGAGAAGACCCCTGAACAGTGCCACCTTGGTCACTGCAACTCACAAGGAACTGGTAAGGGCATCTGATGGGACAGGGGTTTGGATGATCAATAAGTGTAAGGCCCAGATGATAAAAGAGAGCCTATATAATATGTAGGGGGCCCCCAAAGAGAGGGGAGGCAAGAATTCATTGTACGAATGCATGACCATGAATAAAACTCCCAGTTCCCCATCCATCTTCTTGATTCACGTTTCTATATCCATTAAGGACATGCAACGAACCATCTGAGCCAACTGAAACCAAGTTCTTCAGCCCATACTCTACAAAATTCATTGTGTGGGACTCATTAAGCCAGGGCTTGACAGTTCAGGACCAGGTTAACCAAAATCGTGACCCTACAAGTGTCCTTCTAAAAAATAAGGAGTATTGCACTAATTAATTACTTTACCCTAGCTCAAAATTTTAACATTAGCAAGTTCTTTTTCAAACACTGTCATTTGCTTCCATCTTTATAGTTGAATTTTTAAACCATTACTGACATCCTTTTAGCCTAAAGATGCTTTGTTTTATTGTTCCTTTTAAATCAGTCAATCAGGTCCACTAGAGAAAAAGAGAATAAAGATTATTAAAAGAAAAAGAAATAGAAAATGGATTACAATGATATTTTGAGTCTTTTGGCTGAATATTGTAAAAGATGAAGTTTATATGTGATATAGGTATTGTTCAAACTTATTTGGGAAAATGAGGAAAGAAACGAATTTCGACAACACCAATACCGAAATTCCGAGAAAAAGTAGGAGAGAGGAGAGAGAAATGATGTGACAAATGTGGGAGAGAGAAAAAGGAATTTCGGCAATAATATTGCCAAAAATTTTAAAAAAAAAAATTGAATTGCCGAAATTGGAGGATTAAAAAAAAAAAAACTGAACTGTGGCAAGACTAATACTGCAACTACAAACTATTTTACCATATTTTTACAAACTATTATTATGACCAATTTCTTACTGGTTCTCATCAGGGCCCACCAATAATATCATTTTTTTATTTACCAATAATCACTTATCACATTAACAGTTTATGAAAGTTTTGGTAAAAAAGTTTGTATCTTTAACATTTTGCCAAAAGTGAATGATTTAAAAAAATGAATAAAAATAAAATAAAATAAAACCTTGATTATGTAAGATTAATGCTACAGCCACAATTTTGGAGTAAAATTATAGAGATACACACTCTTAGTCATCCAAAAGTGTGGTTGTAGCATTAATCTTACCACAATCCTTTTTTCTTTTTTTTACTCCTCCAATTTCAACAATTCAATTGCCACAATTGAGTTTTTTTTTTTTTTTTTTAATAAATCCTCCACTTTTGGGAAAATGCTAGAGATACAAACTTTTTTACAAAAACTTTCATAAACTGTTGATGTGATGAGTAATTATTGGTAAATAAAAAAGTGTTATTATTGGTGGGCCCTAATGAGAACCGATAAGGAATTGGCCATAACAACAATTTGTAAAAAATATGGTAAAATAGTGTGTGACCGTAACATTACTCTTGCCACAGTTCAATTTTCTTTTTTTCTTTTTTTTAATCCTCCAATTTCAGCAATTCAATTGCCACAATTCAGTTTTTTTTATTTTTGGCAATATCATTGCTGAAATTCCTTTTTCTCTCTCCATATATGTCACATAATTTCTCTTTCCTCTCTTCTACTTTTTCTCAAAATTTCGGCAACACCATTGCTGAAATCGCTTATCTCCTCATTTTGCCAAATAAGTTTGAACAATACCCATATCACAAATAAACTTTATTTTTTACAATATTCAGCCAAAAAACTATGATATTTCTCTAGCAGAAAACGTGAGTTACATGACCATTTATATGGCGACGGCATTCCAAAAAGGCCAAAATGAGCTTAATAAAAAGACTAAAAACGGGTCATGATAGGTAGGGCAAGTCTGTGTTTCTCTTTTGGTAGAGAAAGTGAAGTATAAGTGTGTGTTTGACAAAAATTAAAAAGTCAATTTATTTTATTATTTAGCTTATTTTTGTTATTATTTATGGACTCCACTGCACTTTTTGGTACTATTTATGGATCCCACTGTACTATTTTAGCTAACTTTTACCTTTATCTACAGTACTTTCAGTAAAAAAATTTCAATTTCAGCAAAATAAACGAATCTCAAACAAATCCTAAATATATTAAATAATCATGAGTGCGTCTGACCTTTAATTAGTGCTTGGCATACGGATTGACTAATTAAAGACTTAAACCTCCCATTGTTGATTGGTCCGCATAGAGTGCAGCAATCACAAACTTGAGAACTTTTGTTGGCCAATTTTATATACTAACAGTCTGAATCAATTTCTTTGTCGTCGTCATCGTCATCATCATCATCATCATCATCATATATATATATATATATATATATTTTTTTTGATACCAAACAAAGGAATAGTTCATACATGGTTACATAAAGCAGGATTGTACCACCTATAATACAAAGGTGTGTTCACAGCCTGTTTAGCAAAACACCAAATAGCCTTAACTACTACATGAGGGACAACTACAGTATTACAAAATAAACCATTTTGAGAAAGAAAGTTCAAGTCAGCTATCCTATTGCTATCCAGCCAATCTGTACTTTTCCTCAATTTGAAAACTTGATGGAGATTGACCCTATCAGTTAAGAACAAAACATGCTGAATGCCATAGTTTTTAGCTATGATACCAGCTTCCACCATTGCTTCAAGTAGAGCTCCTATTGCTGTGTTGGCGAGACTACAATAAACCCCTGAAAACACTTCTGCTCCTTGCATATTTATAGCTACAAAAGTGTATGCTCTCCTTTATGGCTTTGTTCTTCTTGCTTCAACTAATTTGATGATGAGCTGATATTGCCCTGCAACTATGAGATGGGCTAACTTGGCTGCTCTAAGCTCTCTTATAGGATGGAATGGACTTTCATAAGCCTTCCTATACCTGCAAGATAGAGTTTTGGTTGTTAGTATAACCTCTAAGGGATTCGGGTTCAAGCCTTGGTGAAGCACTTTGTTTCTGTGATTCCAAATTAACCACAAAATAGTAAACATTGATTAAAGGATGACCAAGCTTTGATCTTCATTATTTAAGCAAGAGTTGATATAGTCTTTTAGCCAAGACTGAACAAACACATTGGTGATCTCAGAAGTATGCAGACCAAGATCCGATCCAAACCAACAAGCTCTAGAAAAGCTGCATAAGAGAAACAAATGTGTAGGAGTCTCTTCTTTAGCATTACATAAGGGGCAAGTGTCATCATTATTGATTCCTCTGTTATGTAGAGTGGCCTTGGTAGGTAAGCTATCATGGAGAAGTTTCCACACAAAATTGATAATCCTTAAGGGAACATGGGCTTTCCATATTGCAGTCCATATCTTCCTTTCCTACTGGAATTGTTGTGACCCTAAAAAGTCTTCAGTTAATAACTCATAAACTGTCTTGGTACTGTAATTCCCATCCCTTAAGTATTTCCACATAAGCCTATCCTTAGAATCATTGATTTCTGAAATGGGCATTTGCAAAATGTTGACAGCTTTAAGGTGATGATGTAAGCTCCTAATTAAATCCACTTTCCAACTTCTAGAATTATGATCAATAAGATCTCTTACTATGCCGGACTATAAAAAAGGAAGAAAAGAACTACCCCTTAAGCTTGGCGACCAATCGAGATGTGTAAGGGGTATATCAAAAAGGTCTCCAACCAACCATCTGCCTTCCCTAAGAATAGGATCACCTTGCTGAACAATATTTTTCCAAATCCAGGAATGGTGTGCTTTAGGTGTGTGGCCTTGCAAGGATTCTTCAGGATGGTACTTAGCTTTAAAAGTTCTAGCTAAAAGGGATTGGGGACTGTTAATAAGTCTCCAATACTATTTTGCCAACAAAGCTTGATTCATAGGGCTGAACTTCTTAATGCCAAGACCACCCCCCCCCCCCTAATCTTTTAGGATTGCAGATTTTATTCCAATTGATCAAATGAAGTTTTTTCTCTCCAATTTCATGACCCCACCAAAAAGATCTCACAATAGAATCCATCTTGTTGCAAATAGATTTAGAAACCTTAAAATAAGAGAAGGTGTATAAAGGAAGAGATTGGAGGACAGAAGAGATGGGCGTAGTTCTGCTAGCCTGTGAAAGAAGCCTAGCTTTCCAACCCTGCAGCTTGGAATTAAGTTTATCAATCAAAAATTGAAAATCAGCAATACAATTCCCTCTCAACTTAAAATTAATACCAAGGTATTTGCTGGGGTGTTGGACAAGGTTCACATTCAAACTTCTAGCTATGGATACCTGACATTCCTTGGCCATGTTTGGGGAGCAAAAAAGGTCAGATTTGGCTAAATTTATTTTCTGGCCCAAGATAGAGCAATACCAATTTAGGATGGATTGGATATTACCTAGGGAGTTCCTGTCATTCTTGAAGAAAATAAGAGAGTCATCTGCAAAAAAGAGATGAGTGAAAGAAATACCACTCCTTCCTACTTTCACTCCTTTGATCTTATTAGAGTATTCAGCCTGTAGCAAAGAAATAGAGAGAATGTTAGCACACAAAAGAAAGAGATAAGGAGATAAATGATCTTCCTGCATTAGGCCCTGTGTTGGATGAAAGGTTGAAGTTAAACTCCCGTTAACTAGAAGAGTGTATAACACAAAAGAAACACATTTCATAATCCGTCTAATCCATTTGGGATCAAACTTCATGGTTGTTAGGACAGCTTTCAAGAAATTCCAGTTGACTCTGTCATAAGCTTTGGACATGTCTATTTTTAGAGCTCCAAAGAGAATTTCTTTCCTTTCTTTTTCTTTAGGGTGTCCATGATCTCATGAGCCAGAAGAATGTTATCAAAAATGTTTCTCCCCTGTATAAAAGCGTTCTGGTATGGAGTTATCAAACTATCCATTACAGGTTTCAACCTATTAACCATCACTTTGGATATCACCTTATAGATCACATTGCATAGGCTAATAGGTCTGAAGTGAGAAACTTCATTAAGGAAGGGTTTTTTAGGAATAAGAACAATGTAGGAGTGGTTTAGAGATTTAAATAAGGAACTTGAGTGGAAGAAAGCTTGGACAACTCTTGTAACATCCTCTTTCACAATGTCCCAAAACACATGGAAAAAGAAAGCAGGGATGCCATCAGGACCTAGTGCTTTATGGGCTCCTATTTGAAACACAGCACACTCAATTTCAAAGTATGATATTGGTTTGTTGAGTGATAAGTTTTGCTCATCTCTTGACGTAGGGATGTTGAGATTTTGGAGCTCCTCTAGAATTTTATCCACACTTCTAAAACTACAATCTTCACAATTTGACTCAAAGTGAGAGTGAAGAATGTTTTCAATCTCATTAAGATTGTCAGTAATATTGCCATCCCCATCTTTTAACTGAAGAATTCTGTTTTTTGCTCTTCTTTGTTTTACTATAGTTTGAAAATACATTGTGTTTCTATCACCATAGAGGATCCAATTAGTCCTACCTTTTTAAGCCCACTTAAGTTCCTCTTTATCAAGTAAGTCCTCTAGCTCTTCTCTCAGCTACCTCTCCTTTCTAATGTCCTACAGAGAATTAATGGAGTTTTGCAATTGCTGTAGTTGATCCATTTTTTATTTAATATCAATCTCTACTTTACCAAACACTTCTCTATTCCATTTTCTAGCTACAGTTTTGATGTTGTTAAGTTTATTCCTTAATTTTGCAGCTCTAGACCCATTAGACTGCCATTCCCAGGCCTTACTAACCATGTCCCTACAACTGAGGTGGGTGATCCACATTTGCTCAAATCTAAAGGGTCTATTTCTGAAGGTTGTTTAATGTTCAAAATCCAGGATTATAGGTCCATGATCAGACTTGATAATGGGGAGATTCCTTAGGTAATATAAATGGTATTGGTTGATCCACTCAGTACTGGCAAAAGTTCTATCTGATCTCTCCATAACAAAAGATTCCTCCCCCCTTTTATTCATCCAGGTGAATTGTTGCCCAGTGGCCATCAAGTCACAAAGTTGAAGATCACTCAACACTTGCTGAAATAACTCAGCATCAACAATGGGGTTTTGGTTAAAAGAGAACTTTTCCTCTCTTGAGAGCACTTAGTTGAAGTCTCCAATACAAAGCCAACTAGGTTGAGCTATATCTTTTAGAGTTTTTAATTGTTGCCAAACCTCATTCCTCTTGGCTAGTTCAGGATGGCCATAAACAAAAGTAATAGATAAAGGTTTGCCCTTGTTATCTGTAACATCAATATGAATAAGGTGTGGGGATTCATGAACCACCCTGAGAAAACTCCTTTGCATCCAAGAAAGGATAAGACCTCCACCGAAACCCAATCTAGGAACCTCACAGCCATCAAAAAAACCACATTTATTTCAAATATCCTTACCCTTACTACTAGCTAAACAGGTTTCCATTAAGAACATGACATCAGGATTAAAATCATGGGCAATTTTTTGAACCTGCAGAACAGTAGAGGATTTGCCCAAACCTCTACAATTCCAACTTAAAATCCTCATGGTTGTTAGGGAAGCTGTGAAGGGCCAGCTTCCCAACACCCATTTGGATTAAAAGGGATATGATCATCAACAGGATAAGCATAGTGTAAAACAATACAACATGTATAACCCTTAAGGAAAGCAGGGTTACCTTCATTGTCGAGGCAACTACAAAGTAGTTTTTGATGGATGTTCCTCCCCAATCTTCCTATCTCCATGCCAAGCCTTTTCCTTGTTGATCCTCTGCTATTACTTGTACTTTCATCACATCGAAGATTTGAGTTCTGTCCTGGGTCAGAATTAAAGGTCACTGGAGATGTTGAAATTGGGTTTTGCCTTTGAGGTCCATGTTGGCCTGTATTTTCCAATCCTCTATCCAGACTTAGGGCTATATATATGTATATACACACACGTTTGTGCTTTAATTATTAATTGTGTTAAATTTTTTTTTTCAAATTAATTTTAGAACTAAATCAATCTTATCTTTAATTATAGCAACTTAAACTTATAAGCATAAAATTGATTATAATTTGAATGTAGAGAGAGATGAGATTAAGTAAATTTTGAAGCATCACAGTAAAGATTAATAACTTTAAGTGTGCATTTGGGTGGAGATTAAAAATTAAAATTATTTCACTATTCAGCTTATTTTTACTATTATTTATGGGCCCTGCTATACTTTTTGGCACTATTCATAGTCCCATTATACTATTTTAACAAACTTTTACCCTTACCTACAGTACTTTTAGCAATAATTTTTCAGTTTCAACAAAATAAACGATTTCCAAACACATCCTAACATAACTTGTTACGCGGTGTTGTGAGTTGTAGAAAAATGTCTTTACATGAACCTATTATCATCTTTTTGCCACTCACAATTTGCTATATGGATAAATTGTGCCACTATATGGTACCAGCATAACTTCAATGCATAGAGCGAAGTCAATTTCTCCACTTATTTGCAAAGTAATGAACTTTTTAAAGTTCTAATACTAGTGGAGTGTCCACCAAGATGAAAAGCAAAAGGACAAGGTTTCTTCACAAACTCTTTTAACTCTCTATCTTTTTAATAAATTTTAAAAATTTATTAGTAGTCGTTTATACTCTTAACACCCATAAATTTTATTTAAATTGAAGTTTATTTAGCATTGAATCAATATATTTATTTTTTATACAAAATTTTAAACTATAAAAATTTAAATTTTAAACATTTAATTGATAATATAGCTATTAGTTTTTTATTTTCTCAAAATCTTACAAGCATGTAAGATATAATAAGAACATTCAATGCTATCTAATAATTAAATTTTTAAAATTTATATATAATAAAAAGATATAGAGAAAGTTTGAAGGGTTTTTTAATAATTATGAATTTTTATTTTATTTTAAACCAATTGAAGGCCCACCTAAATCTAATATATTCCTCCTTAGTCCTTATTAACAATTTGTGGCTCAAATAATTGAAGTCCCCAAAAGTGAAAAAAGCAAAGCAAAGTATCCATTGCCCTCTGGAAGTGGAACCCACTATCTCAAAAGCCTGAGGGCATACTCTGGTCAATGAAGTCCAAGCAAAGTATCCATTGCCCTCTGGAAGTGGAACCCACTATCTCAAAAGCCTGAGGGCCTACTCTGGTCAATGAAGTCCACGCGGTGCATTATCAGTCCACAATTCGCACTCACACTCAGACTCACACTGATCTTTTCTTCAACCCATCGACAAGTAAAATGAATTTCCACACTTATTTCACTCACACTGATGCATGGGACCCTAACTAAAAGAAATTACGAGTCTGGTTGTTACCGTGATTTAAACCATAGTTTTCAATATTTAAACAATATTATACATATTTTTATATATTTTTTACTCACATATATTTTCAAAAAATACAAATATCTTTCTTAGAAATCACTTACCAAATGAACTCTACAAGTTTAGAACCCAATAATGGAAATACCATTAATCTCTTGTCGGTAAGAAAAACTTGGGAGATCTTTTCATTTTTCACCGTTGGGATTTTAAAATTTTCCTCCAATTATATTATTCCATCATTAATGAAAAATTTTCTCTTTTCTTTCCCTAATAAATCAATGATCCTCATTTGAAAAAGTCATCACCTCTTAGTAATGTTTATAGAGATAAGCCCAGATTCACGTATTCGAAAATGCAAAACATGCAAATTGTAAAAGTTGTAAATTGAAGATTTGATCACTTACTCGTGAATTATAAGTTATAATAAAGAATATCTTTGATTTGACACCACCTCCACGTGTCTGACCCAATTTCTACTCTAATAAATTTTAGTCCATTAATCACCATGCGTATAAATAATTAAGGAGTTTCTTTTATCAATGTGATATTCCACATTCGGCTCGGAGAAAATTTATCTTAGGTTCAAAGAGGTGGGTAAGATGAGTAAAAGGGGTGGTATTGGAGTTGTAATGGCTCTAGAGAAAATCAGAAGAAGAGGGGGTGAGATGAGTAAATGAGGTGGCTGGAGTTGTAATGGCTCTAGAGAAAAATTGGATGGAGAGGTGGGTGTCTGTACTTCAGAGAACTTGTGAAGTTGGAGGTAAACCCAAAGAAGAAAAAGCTTGCAACTGAGCTTGGATTTGACAAGTCACTGACTTGGGCTCCACATGCCTGCATCTAATTACAAACATGCCACCCAAACTCATATCATAAAAATTGGAAACAGCCTTAGTCTTAAACTCAGTTTCCATTACTCTCCCTCAAAATTTTGAGTTTGGAGTTATGAAAGTTTGACCGCAATGACGTGTATGGTGCTTAGAAAGTTCAAAGAGTTATTTCCGGACGAAATGACTAATTAGTCATAATTTTTCAACCATTTAGTTAGTAGTTCTAATTACAAAATTATATTATTTACTAGCATCTTTAGT
Organism: Quercus rubra; assembly: GCA_035136125.1. Taxonomy (NCBI): domain Eukaryota; kingdom Viridiplantae; phylum Streptophyta; class Magnoliopsida; order Fagales; family Fagaceae; genus Quercus; species Quercus rubra. Next base: position 47,884,965 of record CM068738.1, read on the forward strand.
CTTTTAAACTCAATTTTGGCCTATAAATCGAGCATTAAAGACTCTATTTATATGCTCTAATTACTTATGATATGGCATACTTTTCCACGTGGCTACATAAAAATCGAGTCTTTAAGACTCGATTTCTAACCCTTATAAATAAAAACAAATCAGAGAGGAACACCAGAACATCAGAGAAGAAAGCAGAGAGAGAGAGAGAGAGAAAAAGAGAGAGAGAGAGAGAGAGAGAGAGAGAGAGAGAGATCGGAGTGGGTGGCTTCAGATCGGCTTCAGACCACCGCGCGCAACCCAGGCAGCGCAACCCCAGGCCGCGGGTGACCCAGGCAACGCGACCCCAAGTCGCGCGCGGCTTGGGCAACGCGAGCCCAAGCCGCGCGAGCCAGCTCTTTCTCTCCCTCTGATCTGAGTCTTTGGGATTGGGATTGGGATTGATGTGTTTGAGATTTCTTAAATTTGTTTTTGGACATTCCGGCTTGTCTATGAGACTTAAAATTTTTAAAAAAAAAATTGGGTTAGAAATCGAGTCTTAGAGACTCGATTTCCAAGTAGACGCCACGTGGAAAAAAAATTCACATCGGACGTGATCAATTCATAAAAATCGAGTCCAAAAACTCGATTTATAGGCCCTAAATCGAGTCGTTTAGACTCGAAATGCTAGTAAAAAATATAGTTTTCAAACCTTAACTACTAACTAGGTAGTTGGGAAAATTAAATTAGTTAACTAGATTCCCCGTTATTTCCATGATATTGAAAATTTAGTGAGTAACTTTCATGGGATTCTTCGTCCCCAAACCAATCCAAAATAACATTACACATATTTTTCACTTATATGTATTTTAAAAAAAATACAAATAATATTACTCAAATTTCGTTACTAAATTAACCGTAGAAATTTCAAAAAGTAACTGGTCACAGTTCACACAGAAAGCAAAACTATACTTAAGTCTCCTCTTCCTCCTATACAGATAATTAGAGGTTTTTTGGAGGAAGGCTGTTGCAGTTTGTTTTCGTTGAAATTGAAGATTTTATTATTACTTTTTATAAAGGTTTTTAATTAATTTACGGTGAAAATTATTTTTGAGGATGTTTTTATCTTGTTGAGATTTGACAAGTTGTGATAAAAAATAATAACTATAGTACTCAAATTTGGTTTGTTTACTTTGTTATCAAAATCAAGTTTAAAACAAACTCGATTTTTATTTCCAAACTTAATTTTTTTATAGAAAATTCATAGTTGAAATTAAGCTTGTTCAAGAGCTTTGTTATGTCCATTAAAGTTTATTTAACATAACATTATTGCATAGTAGCAGCATGATAGTCACTGTAATTTTTATTCAAAATTTTCTCTTTAAATTTAAAATTAAACATATTAATTAATCACAAAAAATATTACTTTTAAATTAGATTCACAAATAACAATCTCTCTCTCTCTCTCTCTCTCTCTCTCTCTCTCTCTCTCTCTCTCTATATATATATATATATATATATATATATATGTGTATATGTATCATGGTAATATTTAATATTGCTATACTTTCCTTGCGCCACCTCATTCGTCATGCCATATATTATATTTTAGATTGTGTTTTGGTATTATGTTTCTTTCATTTCCCATCACAGAGTCTTCTCCCTCCATTTTATAACTTTAATTGAATTTTGGTTTTGATCAATACTTAGTTTTTTTTTTTAAATAAGAATTTGAGTTTATATCAAAATACAATCTAAATAGTTATGAATTTGAATATACCTACCAATTGTTTAAGAAATAAATTATTATGAAGTCTATCTTTTATTCCTTTAGTTTCATTTTAATTTTTGGTTAAGATAACATCATAATTTTGTAATGAGTTTTGATTATCATGATAATTTCCTTATTTTTTAAGAGATGAAAAATGTGAATAATAAATTTGAAATTTATAAAATTTAGTTGTATATTGAAAAAATATAACACACTACAACAGAAGGTAGAAAAATATGATTCACCTTAAAAAAAATATTAATCAAACACACAAAAAGTAATAGAATTATATATTTGTAAAGATAAAAAAATAAAAAAAGATACCTGTAGAAATTTTTTTATAAAAAAATAAATAATACTTAAAATAATTATTATTTTTTTATATATTACATTACATTACATAATATATTTATATATCCAACTAAGTTGAATTACACAAAATAATACCCCAGAAGAACTCTAATAGGAATTAGGAAATAAAAAAGATCACAGCAATATTTTAAATTTTAAATTAAGTCTTCCTTACAGTTACAGTCAACGTGAACTGTGAAGAAATTAAAGAACCAAGCCGCTCCACAATAGCAGAAAGAGAGAGTACAGCAGCAGCCGTACTTTGGAAATGGAAATTTGCTGTGAAAGAGTACGTAGGTAGATGGTGAAATGCATAAGGAGAAACCAAATACGAAAATAGTGTAGCTGCTCAAAGTGCATGCAATAATGAAGTTGAGGGCCCACCCACGTTCTGATATCTCAAAAGCAAGGCCAGCTCAATCAACGAATAAGTCCACATCGTACATCACCAGTTCACAGTAGAATCCACTCTACAATCTAAACAGCAGGATTTTGTATATCCGGTACATCACCAGTTACATCACCAGCTCCCGGTAAATCACCAGTTCACACGGTACACCACCAGTTCACACTAGAATCCATTATATCCGGTACATCACCAGTTACATCACCAGCTCACGGTACATCACCAGCTCACACTAGAATCCACTCTATAATCAAAACAGCAGGATTTTGTATATCCGGTACATAGACGGTGAAATGAATAAAAGGAGAAACCAAAGTGCATGCAATAATGAAGTTGAGGGCCCACCCACATTCTGATATCTCAAAAGCAAGGCCAGCTCTGGTTAATCAACGAATAAGTCCACATTGTACATCACCAGTTCCCACTAGAATCCACTCTATTTTTTTTTGAGTAAAAAACTAAAAAGCAGAGCTAACTCAACTGAAATCCACCCTATAATCCAAAAAGCAGGGCCAACTGTTAACAACGAAGGATGAGTCTGTCGGCAGCTTATTTCTTTTTTTTGATTATACAGGGTAGGCTTAAAATTCGCTTATTTTATTTTAATGAAATTTATTTTTGTTAAAGGTATTATATATAAAAGTAAAAATTAATTAAAATAATATAGCAAGATTTATGAATAGTATTAAAAAATATAGTAAGTTGTAGGGTCACAAATTGTAGCCTATACCTTAATAGAAGCAGAAAATGGGCCCAACAAGCCCAATACAATAAATTTGTGAGAGAGTGGGTTAAAGAATTGGGCTAACAGCGATTTTTACAACAGTTATTGGGGTTTGAGCACTTGGCCGAGAAGGCTAAAACACATAAACAAGCTAAGATTTTATGTCCGAGGAATGAGGTTTGGGCAATTTTAATGGGTTCTAATCAAATCCGAGGGGTATGATTTTAGATAAGATGCTTTCTTTTAGATTATATCTTTCCCGGTGCTACAGTAGTTATTTTTTTGATGTTCTTTCTTTTTTCTCTCGCGTCCCCTTCTTATGAAGGGTTTATTCCATTATATAGTCCTTCACTGCTCGATCCCATTGTCCACTTGTCTGTCATTTAGCATGGTACTTGAGTTTCCACTTCCTCTCTTACGACTTTTTGATTCTCTGGGGATAAAGATGACTTTCAACACTGTTCAGGGGTCTTCTCCACATAAATGCGGCCAGGAAAGTAGCTGTGATGCATTTAATGCCGTGGCAGCAGCTTTTTCTTAAGATATTTCTGCATCCTTATCCCTTCCATATGCATTGGTAATCTACCTTTACCTCTGGAACTTCCTGGAAAGTGGACTAAGGGAAAGCCGAGGCTCCTCTCACCAATAGACGTCATGTCCGAGGAGGGTATTCCTCTCGGACCAACCTCCTTGGATGCTTACGCGTTCTACCGTTAGTTACAACGGTCCTCTATGATTTCTTCTCCTCGGGCGTAGTGTTGATGAAACGCTGTTCCTGGGCCTAGCCCATGGGCCTAGGTTTTTGCTCCCCCACAATAGCCCCTCAAAATTCTAATTTTTCTTTCTGATCCGAGGAGGAAAATTAGGATTTTGATGTACATAGGCAATTGTGATGTAGTCCTTAGTAGTATTTGAACTTAGGCGCGTGCAAGGGCTATTTCTGCCATTTCGCGAGGGCTTCTGACGCTTGGGAACTCGCACAATCATCATTAAGCGCTTAGAATTGCGTTTCAACCAGATATCCTACGGTGAAATATGAATCCAACGGTCCAGATCGCCACTCCAAAATTTGGGCGGGATTGCGGTTTTTCTTTTCCCATTCCCACTATAAAAACTTCCAGGCGTTACTTTTTGCTTCTTATCAGAGCTTGCAATCTCAAAGTATTCATCTCCAAGCATCCATTATCCTTTCACAAGAAAGAGAGCTTGACGATCTTCCAACGACCAGAGGAATGAATCCGTGTTCATTCTCACGTAAGTTTCGCATTCCGACCTCCGTTGTATTCTCGGCTAACCTCCTCGGCTAACCACCTCACCTTATAGAGACTAACAATGGGTAGATTCGAGCGCTTAGTGAACACTCCGGCCAAGATAGAGTTGTTCAAGGAGAAGTACCACATTCCCTCAGAGGTGGTGGTACGTCATTGCACCACAGAGGGAGTGGAGTTTGACCGGAAGATGGGAGAGGTGGTCATCCCCATGATTGCCTTCATAGAAGGGGGGATGACCATCCCCATGGGTAGGATTACACGGGACTATCTTCGTGCGCATAGGCTGTGTCCCCATCAGTGTGCCCCCAACTTCTTTAGAGTCCTAGGGTCAATCGACGCCTTGGATTGGCATCTGGGGTTAGGATTGACATGGTACGACGTCGCCCACCTGTACGAAGGTCATATAGAGGCTCGGGCAGGCTTTTACCTTAAGTCCCGTAGCAATGTGGTCAAACTGATATCCTGCCTTCCTAAGTCAAATAAGGGGATGAAGGACGACTACCTAATCCTGTCGGGGCCTTGGAGCGATTGCTTAGCCTGCCCAACCAAGGCCGGGACACCAGGTGGAACACTTTAGACCTAGGATTTCTAACTTTAGCATTAAGGATTATTACGTTACCTTTACGCTCATTTGCTTAGTTATTTTGTGTTAGTGTGACTTATTATATATTTTTTGTATAGCCGAGGTTTAATAATGTGTCTTACTTGTTTGACAGATAAATTTCTTACCAATCCGAAGCTTAGCCTGATCAACGTTCCGGCACTAAATTATCTGCTGAGGTCAGAAATTTTCGTGAACGACGACGGACAACTACGAGCGGTCCACCTCATCTTGGATTTTGAACCTATTTCTCGGTCCTTCTTAGACGTCGGCAACTCCATCCGAGCAAGGGACTATCGATTGGCGCGTATAGACGTGTCTCGGCCACATTTTCTTGCCAACGACGATCTTCTGCCGGTTGACCATCCCATTCCACAGGGGATTCCCCTCGTTGTCGAACCGTTACGCGAAGTAGCACTTGGGGAAGCCATCCTCCGAGAAGAGACAGCTTCTTCTTCGTCCCTAGAACTAGAGATCGACAAGTTCAGGTTTGAAGAAGAAACAGTACATATATCAGAGGCCGAGGAAGGGGCGGACGAGCAATCGAGCGTGCACCCTCCGGCTCAGGTGATAACTTACATCGCCGATTCAACCGACGAGGAGGAAGACATGGCTCCCCGAACTGGCCCAACTTTGAAAGAGTTGATGAAGGGCAGGAATCATGGGCCATCTCCCCAAGATAAGGGCAAAGCCAAACAAACTGCACCCCCTCCCCCTCCTCCGCCCCAAGTGCCTACTGACCTTGGGCTCAAACCGAATCCGGATTTGAGGAGGAAGAGGCCGGTGGAGCCTGCTGAGGAGGGGGAGTTAGGCCCATTAAGGGGCAATAAGCAGGCCAGGCCTGCACAAGAGCGAAGGAGTAGGAGGTCCCACTCTGTGGAGAGCCACGAGGAGCGACCAGCGGCCCAGGTTCGTCAGCCACCACGAACCTGGTCACCTGTATTGGAGGTCGATGGCGGTCCCATCATGATGGATGCCTCCCTTCGGCATTTTCGAGGTGGCCATGCAGGTCGTATGGCCGACGCTCTGCTACAACCACTCCTCCTTCCGTCGGACCTGGCGGCTTACAGGAGCTTTAACTACCCTGATCTGCTCCTTTCCATGAAGAGGGACTTGGCCATGGTAAGTTACTTCAGTTTGATTTCTTTTTATTTGTACATTATTTCTTAAGTCTAAGACACTTTTTCCTTTTGCATAATAGGTCGCGCAACAAGTGTACGTGGCCGAAGAGTGGGCAAAGCGCTTTCGCGATGAGACGAAGGCTGCTCACCAGGCCCGAGAGACTGCGGAGGACCATTTGAGCGTGCTGAGAACCCAGCAGAAGCAGTTGGCCGAGCAAGTGAAGAAGGCCAACCAGGATAAGGCCAACACTGAGGCTGGAAGGAATAATATGGAGAAGCAGGCGGAGACTTTTCGCAGCGAGCTGCACCTCTGCTAGATCAACTTAGAAACGGAGAAGCAGATGGTGACAAGTCTGCGCGAAGAGCTTCGTCAGGCCAAGGAAGCTGCACAGCTACAGAAGGAGGCAGCCGAGGCCGAGAAGCAAGCTTCTTATGCTCTGGGGGTGGAAGAAACTCAGAGCAGGTTAACTGAGGAGTTTGCTTCTGTCGCCAGGGACTACTGCGACGTCACTTGGGGGAAAGCCCTTGACGCCGCCGGGGTCCCTGCTGACTCCAGCCTTAGGAAGCCTGAGAGCGTGTACTATGATCCTAACATCCAACCGCTCTCAGATTCTGATCCTCCTCCTCCAGAGCAGCCAGCCTCAGCGTCTGAAGCTCCTGCGGCAAACTTAGACCTTCCAACATCTGTGGAAGGCCCAACAGCCACCCGTCAGGACGCCGGTCAAGGGGAAAAAGCTGAGGCCTCCCAAGGTAATGCTCCGGGTGCTGCTCCTTCGCAGCCTGAACCAGTAGCCGACCACCAAGACCCCAAGACCAAGGCCTAGGACATTTGTTTTAGTGTTTCTTTTTGTTTTGTTTTTTTTTTTTTTTGTTTTTTTTTTGTTTTTTTTTTTTTTTGTTTCCTATGCTTATCACATCAAAGATTTGTAATGTGTTTTAATCATTAATGAAAGTATACTCCTTTCGTTTTACGTATCATAGCAAGTAGTAGTAAATCTCTCCGCTGTCATTTCATTTTTTTTACTTGCGTTAAATAGATGATTAACTTGACTGAGAAGTTCTGGAAGTTAACATACTAGCTAAACACAACTAAACAAGAAATCTGAGTCATGCGTTTATATCTATATTTGAATATTAAAAAAGGGGGATAGAACAAGTATTAACTAACCCAGGTCATCTGGTCAGAAGTCTTCGGTCATGACCAAACTTAAGTGAGAACACTTCGTAGAACAATGAGGGTGTTAACTAACCCAAATCATCTGGTCCGAGGACTCATGCATGATTGGATTTAAGTTTAAACACTTCCTAGAACGATGGGGGTGTTAACTAACCCAAATCATCTGGTCCGAGGATTCATGCATGATTGGATTTAAGTTTAAACACTTCATAGAACAATGAGGGTGTTAACTAACCCAAATCATCTGGTCCGAGGACTCATGCATGATTGGGTTTAAGTTTAAACACTTCGTAGAACAATGAGGGTGTTAACTAACCCAAATCATCTGGTCCGAGGACTCATGCATGATTGGATTTAAGTTTAAACACTTCGTAGAACAATGAGGGTGTTAACTAACCCAAATCATCTGGTCCGAGGACTCATGCATGATTGGATTTAAGTTTAAACACTTCATAGGACGTCAGGAGATAAGGAAAGGGGTATACATATTTAACATAAAGAACGAATATTGATCAAACATAAGTTTATTAATAATAATACCTTTTCAAATTATTGACATTCCAAGGGCAAGGTACTACAAGTCCATCCAAGTCTTCCAAGAAATATGATCCAATGCCAGCGTTGGAGGTGATGCGGTATGGCCCTTCCCAATTTGGCCCTAGTTTTCCCCAAGCGGGGTTCTTTGCCGAGCCCACGACTTTGCGCAGCACCAGGTCACCTGAGACCAAAGGTCTTGTCTTTACATGGGCATCATAACCTTGCTTCAGCTTTTGTTGGTAATGAGCCAATTGAACCATTGCGTTTTCCCTTTTTTCATCAATCAAGTCCAGACCTTTCGCCAAGTTTTCGTCGTTGTCTTTTGGATTGAATGAGCTTGTTCTCGTCGTTGGGAACCCGAACTCTAAAGGGATGACTGCTTCAGTTCCATAAGTCATTGAGAAAGGGGTCTCCCCAGTGGACCTGCGGGGTGTGGTCCTGTACGTCCAGAGTACATGTGGGAGCTCCTCCACCCATCTGCCTTTCGCGTCATCCAGTCTTTTCTTCAATCCGCTTAGTATGACTTTATTTACAGCTTCAGCCTGTCCATTCCCTTGAGGGTAAGCCGGAGTAGAATATCTGTTAGTGATACCCAACTCTCCACAGTAGTTTCTGAACATCTTACTGTCAAACTGGAGTCCATTATCTGTGATAAGTACATGTGGGACACCGAATCGAGTAACGATGTTTCTCCAGACAAATCTTTTCGCATCCACATCTCTAATATTAGCTAGAGGCTCTGCTTCAACCCACTTTGTGAAATAGTCAGTACCAACTATCAAATACTTCTTGTTTCCTACAGCCTTAGGAAATGGTCCGACGATGTCTAAACCCCATTGAGCGAATGGCTATGGGCTAGATATTGGATTGAGGGTTCCTCCTGGCTGGTGTATACTCGGTGAATACCGTTGACATTGATCTCACTTTTTGACGTACTCCAAAGCTTCTCTCTGCATGTTCGGCCACCAATAACCCTGAGTAATGGCCCTATGCGCCAAGGACCTGCCTCCAGTATGACTTCCACAGATTCCCTCATGCATCTCCTCCAAAAGCAATTCCGTTTGATCGGGATGAACACAGAGCAGATAAGGTCCAGAGAAGGAACACCTGTATAGCTTATCATCCTGTGACAGCCAATAGCTAGGAGCCTTCTTTCTTATTTTGTCGGCCTCCATTTTCTCTTCGGGTAGAATATCATCCTTTAAGAACTGCATGACGGGGTCCATCCAGCTCGGCCCCATTCTTACTTGATTGACCTGTATTGCGTTTGCTATTATCGAGGGTCGATGCAGGTCCTCAACAAGGATTAGGCGAGGCAAGTTCTGTGCCGAGGAAGTTGCAAGAGTGGCCAAGGAGTCCGCATGCGTGTTGCCGCTTCTTGGGACATGTAGCAAGCTAAAGGATTCGAACTCCATTTGCATGGCTCTCACTTGGCTAAGATAGCCTTGCATTCTCTCATCCTTGGCTTCAAACTCACCCTTGACTTGACCCACAATTAGCCTTGAATCCGAGAAGAGGTTAATGGACCTTCCTCCCATCTTTAGGACCATAGTCATTCCTTCTAGTAGTGCTTCGTACTCTGCTTCATTATTCGTGGCAGGAAAGCTTAATCTTAACGACTTTTTGACGGTGATCATCTCTGAAGATGTCAACACTAGCCCAATGCCCGCTCCTTTTTGGTTTGATGCTCCGTCTACATGCACTTCCCACGTCGGAGGGGGACACCTGGTGATACCACAGGCTAGCTTTACGCCTCTTTCCTCTAATGATAATTGACTATCCGCTTCTGGTTCGGTGAATTCTGCCACCAGGTCGGCCAATACCTGGCCTTTAACTGAGGTGCGAGGCATGTACTTAATGTCGAAAGCTCCCAGGATTGTACCCCACTTGGCTATCCTTCCCGTGTAATCTGCACTTTTAAGTACGGCTTTTAATGGGAGTTGAGTAAGAACAATCACCGTGTGCACTTGGAAATAATGAGGCAACTTGCGTGTGCCAAGCACCACCGCTAATATGGCCTTTTCCAGTGGAAGGTAGCGTACCTCTGCCTCATGCAGTGACTTACTCACGTAGTACACTGGCCGTTGCACGCCGTTGTCAACCCTTATCAATACTAAACTTACTGCATAGGAGACCACTGCAATGTAAGCAAAAAGGACCTCGTCCGGCTCAGGGCTTGACATGACAGGCGGCCGAGCAAGATAGTCCTTGAGTTGTTGAAAAGCCACGTCACATTCCGTCGACCATTCAAAGCTTTTCTATTTATTGATCAACAGAAAGAAAGGTCAGCACCTGTCCACCGATTGAGATATAAATCTATTCAGCGCAGCGGTCATTCCGGTTAGTTTTTGCACTTCCTTTGGGTTCCGAGGAGTTCGCATACTGATGATGGCCTTAATTTGGTCGGGATTGACTTCAATTCTCCTGTGAGTAACCATATAACCCAAGAACTTGCCTGAGCCAACACCAAACGAACATTTGGCGGCATTCAAACGTAGTTTATAACTTCTGAGAATTTCGAAGACAACTCGAAGATCTTCAAGGTGTTCAGATGCTCTTTTGCTTTTCACCACCATGTCATCTATGTAAATCTCCATATTTTTCCCCAATAATGATTCAAACATCCTCGTCATCATTCTTTGGTAAGTGGAACCTGCGTTCTTCAAACCAAATGGCATCACCTTGTAGTGGTAGTTCCCTACTGGCGTGACAAAAGCAGTTTTTTCTTGATCGTCCAATGCTAAAGGTATCTGATGATAACCCTGGAAAGCGTCCAAGAAACTCATCCGAGGATGGCCGACTGTGGCATCTACCAGTTGATCAATTTTGGGCATGGGGAATGGATCTTTTGGGCAGGCTTTATTTAGATCTGTGAAATCAACACATACTCGCCACTTTCCAGTCTTTTTCTTGACCACCACCGTATTTGCCAACCACTCAGGATAGAAGACCTCTTTGATAGCCCCTGCCTTCTTTAGCTTCGACACTTCCTGACGGACCGCTTCTGCATGCTCTTTAGACGGCCGACGAGGGAGCTACTTCCTGGGGGTCATCACTGGATTAACATTCAGATGGTGGCAAATGAAGTCTGGGTCTACCCCCGGAGCCTCGTAAGCATTCCACGCAAAGACGTCTATGTTTCGCTTAAGAAACTCTACCAATTCCTCCTTCTCTAACTGGGGCAGTTGAGATCCGACTTGAAAGAATTTCTCAGGGTCATCTCCTATTATGACCTTTACAAGATCTTCACATTTCGCCTCCTCGGACAGCCCATCTTTGGACAACATTGGGGGTTTTGATTGCTATAGCTCTTCTTTTTGAGCCTCAGATTCTGCTTCAGGCTCATGTCGGATAGCTGCTATCATGCACTGCCGCGCCATGGTTTAATCACCCAATATCTCTTCTATCTTGCCTCCAGAGGGGTATTTGATCTTCTGATGCAGGGTGGAAGAAACTGCTCCTAAAGTATGAAGCCAAGGCCTTGCAACAATCGCCATATAAGGGGAGTAGGCGTCCACTACTATAAAATCGACCTCCACTATCTCTGCTCCGGCTTGCACTGGCAGTCTGACCTGTCCCCTCGGAATAATAGTCTTTCCCTCGAAGCTCACTAAAGGGGAATTATAAGGCGTCAGATCTTCAGCTCTTAGGTTCAGCCCCTTGAAGAGATCAGGGTACATGATCTCGGCTGCACTACCTTGATCCACCATTACCCTCTTTACATCATAGCCTCCGATTCGGAGGGTAATTACTAGGGCGTCGTCATGAGGTTGGACAGTTCCGATCTTGTCTTCGTCCGAGAATCCCATGACCAAGGATCGGCTTGATTTAGCTCTCTTTGACTCGTGAGAGTCATCCTCAGGGTACAGCCGAGTCACTGACATTACTCTGGAGGGGTATGACCCCGTTCTGCCCGGTGCCGCAAAGATAACATTAATAGTTCCAAGAGGAGGTCTTCGAGGATTCCCCCTTTCCGATCGAGTTTCCGTAAGGCTACCCAAGCTATTGGAATGATGCAACAGCTGTTTTAATCTGCCCTCCCGGACAAACTGGTCAAGGTGATCCCACAAACTTCTACAGTCCTCGGTGGTATGACCGTGGTCTTTATGATATTGACAATAGAGATTTCGGTTTCTCTTTTCGGGGTTTCCCATCATCTTATTGGGCCACTTGAAGAAGGGCTCGTTTTTTATCTTCTCTAGGACTTGGTGCACAGGCTCTCGGAATACAGCTCCAACTATTTGGCTGTTACTAGATGCCTGCTGCTCGGCATAATCCCTTCTCGGCCGGTTATTATTGTACCTGTCCGGTCTAAACTCTCTCCTTTCTTGGGGGACAAGCTTGGCTTTCCCTTTTCCTTATTGCTACTGCTGTTGATCATCTTCTATCCTCTTATATTTATCCACCCTATCCATTAATTGCTGCAAGCTGGTGACCGGCTTCCCTGTCAGGGACTTCCTCAGGCCATGTTCGGAGGGAAGACCAACCTTGAAGGTTCTGACGGCAACCTCATCAAAATCTCCGTCGATCTCGTTAAACATCTCCCAATACCTCTCGGCATATGACCTCACAGACTCCCCTTCCCTCATTGTCATTGATAGCAAGGAATCAAGGGGTTGAGGAACTCTGCTGCATGTGACAAACCGGGAATAGAATGACTGAGTAAGCTTCTTAAAGGAACCGATGGAGTTAGTCTTTAACCCATCGAACCATCTCATCGGCATCGGTCCTAGGCTAGAGGGAAATACCCTACACAACAAAGTTTCGTCCTGAGAATAAACCGCCATCTTCTGTCTGAACTGGCTCACATGTTCTACAGGATCGGTACGTCCGTTGTACATAGAGAACGTAGGCTGATGAAAGCGTCTGGGAAGCCTTGCCCTTTCTATTCCCCGTGTAAAGGGAGACTTAGAAATTTGGGTCAGAGCTTTCTTCATGTCTTTGGTTCCCACTCCCCTTCTAGACGAACTTTTTCTCCTTCTTTTGCGAGATTGCTCCTCGTCACAGGAGTAGGATTCACTGGGAGGAGTTTCTGAAGAATTCCTGTAACTGTCCTCTTCTTCATCGTTGGAGGAGGTGTCAGAATTTGAAGGGATACGATTTCGCTATGCTCGACGGAGCTTCTTTTTCAAATCATCTATTTCATGTTGCAGGTCTTGTTCATCAGCATGTTCTTGCACCAGATGGCTCTTTCGTCGATAGCCACTTTTCCCCACATGGATCGTCCGCGAACTGCCTTCTCGTTGATTATCCACGTGGTTTTCCCGTTCGAGGTTAGGGAGTCCGTTTGGTTGACTGACATTAACTGATTCTGCATGAGGCGGACTGGCCTGTTGTGGTCCTGAACCAGCCATAACTGTCGTAAATTTCTACTAGCGCTAATCCTCCCCACAGACGGCGCCAATTGTAGGGTCACAAATTGTAGCCCATACCTTAATAGAAGCAGGAAATGGGCCCAACAAGCCCAATACAATAAATTTGTGAGAGAGTGGGTTAAAGAATTGGGCTAACAGCGATTTTTACAACAGTTATTGGGGTTTGGGCACTTGGCCGAAGAGGCTAAAACACATAAACAAGCTAAGATTTTATGTCCGAGGAATGAGGTTTGGGCAATTTTAATGGGTTCTAATCAAGTCCGAGGGGTATGATCTTAGATAAGATGCTTTCTTTTAGATTATATCTTTCCCGGTGCTACAGTAGTTATTTTTTTGATGTTCTTTCGTTTTTCTCTCGCGTCCCCTTCTTATGAAGGGTTTATTCCATTATATAGTCCTTCACTGCTCGATCCCATTGTCCACTTGTCTGTCATCTAGCATGGTACTTGAGTTTCCACTTCCTCTCTTACGACTTTTTGATTCTCTGGGGATAAAGATGACTTTCAACACTGTTCAGGGGTCTTCTCCACATAAATGCGGCTAGGAAAGTAGCTGTGATGCATTTAATGCGGTGGCAGCAGCTTTTTCTTAAGATATTTCTGCATCCTTATCCCTTCCATATGCATTGGTAATCTACCTTTACCTCTGGAACTTCCTGGAAAGTGGACTAAGGGAAAGCTGAGGCTCCTCTCACCAACAGACGTCATGTCCGAGGAGGGTATTCCTCTCGGACCAACCTCCTTGGATGCTTACGCGTTCTACCGTTAGTTACAACGGTCCTCTATGAACAGTACGCTAAGCTTAATGAACAGTTTTTAAGGGTTCATTTGATTGATAAAATGAGATGAAAGATAAGATTTTAATTTTTTTTCATTTTTGTTTAATTGTAAGGTAAAAAAGTGGAAGGATGAAAAAAATTTATTTGGTCAAGAAGAAAAACTAGAAGATAGAAAATTAAGTTTGTATAAATTTAACTTTATATCTCTATTAAATAAAAAAAATAGTGTATGATCAAATGGAAACTTTATTTATTTTTAAATATAATAGTACACAAAATTCAAGAACGCAAAACTTTTTTTTATTAAAAAAAAAAGCCAAAACTGATGAAAAAAAAATAAATGAGCACAAAAAAAGAAAAAGAAAAAAAGAAACATAAGATTCAGAAAACATTGAAAAAAAAGAAGAAAAAAAAAAAAAAAAGAAGAGTGAGACAACATTTAAAAATAAAAAAGAACAAAATTGAAAGAAAAGATTTATAAAACCAACAGTTGAACGTTGGGAGTTGGTGTTGCGGTAGTTTCAGAAAATATATATATATAGTAGGTCCCAAAAAAAAAAGTAATAAGTATATATAATCAAAAGCATTGAGATACTTTTGAAACGAAATGATAGGCATTGCCTTGCAGGCTTGCAGCCATGGTTGTCAAAATCCCGATCTGGATCCTACGATCCTACGATTTTACGATCTCACCTACCTAAAACGATCTAAATCTTTCAAGGATCTTTGCGGTCGTTCAGGATCGGTAGGATCGTACGATTCTGACGATCCCAAACAATCTTGGTTTCTTGTAATCTTCTTTAACTTGATAAAAGGCTCAGTTGGACCTAAATGAAAAATAAAATCTTAATAAACCAAGTTTTTCCACTCTAATGTAGAGAGAGTGTCAATTAGACTCAAATTAAAAATATTCCAATAGAGTATCACATTTTGAGGTTTTTGGCATCTTTAAATAATGCTTACAAATGAATGTAATGATGTATGGTAATTATATCAATGAATGTATAATTTATGTGATTATTTAATATACTAATGTGTATTTTTTGTTTTTTTCTCAAATAATGTAGGATCTTACGATCTACGATCCGATCCTACGATCCACGATCCCACCTACCTCCCACGATCTTACCTAGGATCCCAATTTTGACAACCTTGCTTGCAGCAATAATACTAGAGACGAAGTATATCAAGGTTTTTTTTTTTTTTTTTTTTTTTGTGAGTAAAGACGATAGAAACTTTTATTAACATCAAAGAGAAGTACACGTAAGACTAGTTTTTAAATTAAACTAGCACTGGAGGGGCAGCACCAACTAAACTATGGTGTCGCAAGAAAACAAGACAAGTCAGCCCAGAGTAGGAGAACAACATGATAATTAATAAAGAAAAGCAAACCCATCCAGGTCCCATATTTCCTATACTTGAGCTGCCATAAGTTGATGACATTCATCCACCAGCCCCCATAAAACGACAAAGTTGTGATGAGATGGGAATAACATTAATTACTTACATTTTAAATTTTTTTATTATTATTATTATTAGATTACTAATTGTCTATTTAAGTTATTAAAAAAATAATAGATTTAATCATTTAACTATAGTCTAATTGCCCCTCTCACATGTGAACCTAAATTTTTTTAAAATAAGTGAAGCTCAACACATGAGATTTTTAACATTTTAAATGTGAGATAGAATAAAGTAAGGAATCGAATTCAAAGATTTCTTGCTTGAATACTATATTAAAATGTGAAAAATATATATAATTTTTCTTTTGTGTCACAAAATAAGCCACATAATATTTTAAAAATTGGTCCAAAATTTTTTTATTATTCTTGAAAGAAATTCTTATAAATAAGTAAATTGAATACCTTGGCAACCGTCTTTGAGGTATGGGTCCCCACGGTAACCCTTCTTGCAATTACAACAGTACCCAGACCCGTTGTTGGGATCAGAACATGTGGTATTTCCCTCCACATATGTACTGAGCAACTTTACACGTCTCGTTACCAACTGCCCAATCAAGAACCATGGAAGGGTATAATGTCATTAATTGCTTTGTAGACTAATAAGATAATCTGAGGAAAATTGGAACTTGCCTTTTCGTATAAGAGCATCACCATCAAGTGTTTCATAAAAAATGTCATTTTGACACACCAAAAGCCTACTTTACTATTTTAGCATATCATTTTATAACATACCATTTATCAGATGTTCTATTCTTTAATTTTAAAAATTAAAATAATATATACAACACATTAAATAATATATTTACCCAAAACCCAACAAATATACAAATGCATAGCTTTCAACAATCACCACCACCCAAGAACCAACAAACACCGCTATAACCACCGCCACAAACTACAAACACAATCACTAGATCCTCCAACAAATTTCAAATCCAAAAACCTCAACAACAACAACGAAAAAAAAAAAAAAAAAAAAAAAAAAACTCAAAATCTTCAACAAAACCCCAACCCAATAGATCAATCAACGACCAAACTCAACCAACCATCGGCGGCGAGAGCTGTGGAGGACAACGAGCAAAGATCGGCAACTGCCCCTAGGCGAGCAGAGCTTCAGATCGGTGAGCAGAGGTTCAAATTGGCGAGCTTCAATCGGCGAGCTCTGCTTCAAATCGGAATCGCCTTCTTCTTTGTGACAGGAAAAGAAAGAGAGAGAGATAGTGATAGGAAAAAGAGAGAGAGAGAGAGAGAGAGAGAGAGAGAGGCGAAAAAAAAAAAAAAAACCCCGAAGCCACTGTGAAGATGCTGGAGAAGAAAGAAGAAGAAAAAGGGAAGAGGGAGTGACAAGAGCAAGGAGCAAGCGGAGGAAGAAAGAAGAAAAAAT
This sequence comes from Quercus rubra, assembly GCA_035136125.1. Lineage (NCBI taxonomy): Eukaryota > Viridiplantae > Streptophyta > Magnoliopsida > Fagales > Fagaceae > Quercus > Quercus rubra. Next base: position 47,901,891 of record CM068738.1, read on the forward strand.
GTAAGAGAGAGAGAAAGAAAAGTAATAAAGAAGAGAGAGGAATGAATAAAATAAATTTTTTTTTTTTAACACATCTATCCGTACCGTTCCAAAGATGGAACAGTACTGTTCATATGTGTCAAAATTTATAAGATTTGGCACACCTCATGAGAAGGGTTTTTTGGTGTTTGGTGTGTCAAATGTGTCATATTATAGCATTTAACACACCTGCTATGGATGCTCTAATAAAGGCAAAGCTACATGGATTGAATTCCTAGACTTTTGTGTGTTTATTGAAGCTATTTGCTACCAAGGTAATATTTTGCATTCCTTTTGAAATATCAATCTGGCAACACCCAATCCCAAAGCAAGACTCGTTCACTACGTTGCTTATGTTTTGACAAACAAACATGCAACCAATGCCATAAATGAACCAAACCGATCATGAACAATTCGACAGCTCGATAAAAAACTCGTTCATGTTTGTTTGTTTATAAATAAACCAAGCTTGAATGTTAGTTTTAAGCTCGTTTAATAAACAAGCCGAGTTCAAGCAAAAAAATTTGTTCACAAACAAGCTCATTGAGCAATTAGGCTTGATACAAAACAATTCAAGTATAGACTCATTTATAAGTTTATATATGTTCGCTAAATGTACTCATTACACATATTCTTAAGGCATATGCTATATGTAATTGGCTAATCCTTTGACAAAACGCACTTTACTTGTAATTTGGTAGTTCTAAGTTAGGTTTAATGTATCAAGAAATATGTTGTTCAAGAATATCAAGTGGTTTCATTAAAGACATGAAGATTAATCCAATAAACAAGTGAAGAAAAGCTAGTTCATTAAATCTCAACAAAAGCTCGACGATACTGCTATCGAGGATTAATGAAGAAGCTCGACATAATCTCGACATAAGCTCAATCTATCAAGATCTACGATTTCAGAATTTCCAGATCTAAAATTCGGCCCATAATGACTTGTTTGATTAGGATTTCTTTTCTTACAACCCTAATCATATATAAGGCTTACTTTAAAAGTCATCAGGTATGGAAACAAAGACCTAGAACTCATATACTCTGTGTGAAACTATTGTGTTTGTGTGCCTTAGGATTTTGTAACCAAGTGCTTCCTGATCTTCATCGTTTATGAAGTGAAGAATTTTGCAACCAACAACAATCATTCAAGTTACTAAACTTAGTCACGTATTGGGATCCATGCAAAGGAGTTAGTTACAAATTGGAGATTTGTGCAACAAAGGAAATAAGGATACTACAAGATCAAATTCAATTGGGTATTGAAGTAAAGGTTCAACTGTAAATTGGTATTTTGGAATAGGCCAAGGTAGTAATAAAATTCCTCATACTTGTAATCGCTTGATTATTGATTAGTGGATTCTTGGGAGTGGTGACCTTAAATTCACCCGATAGGGTTTTTGCCTTGCGAGAGGTTTCCCCATTTGTCAACAAATCACCGTGTCAATTTAATTTCTGTTGCATTTAGTTTATTTGGTGATTTTTTGGTGCCTCCACAATTTGCATGTAATTTGACCTAATTAATCAATTTTGATAATTAAATTAATTAATTGAGGTCAATCTATCTTAACCCAACAAGTGGTATCAGAGCGAGCACATTCTAATTAGGTTTTAATCTTTGCTGTGTGATCCATTGACCCCTGTTGTTACGGACCATGGACTATTGTTGATTATACCTCGTCTTTTTTATGGTACTAACTATACATACTGGAAAGTACAAATGATAACTTTTTTGCAGTCTTTAGATGAAAAAGTCTAGCTAGCTATCGAGGTTGGATGGACTAAACCTACTAATCCGCTCGTGTCTTGAGATGATGACAAGATCAAAGCTGCAAATTTCAATAGTAAAGCATTGAATGTCCCGTTTAGTGTTGTGACTAATGAGGAGTTTAAGAAGATCTCATCTGTAGACACTGCATTTTGTACCACTTAAGACTCAAGCCCCTGTTCCCCAATGATGGTAAAATTCTAAAGCCCAATATTGGTTCAGGGCCCAATCAAATTATAAATTGACTTGAGGAAGGTTTTTATGAAAAATATAACTCTTTTATGAATAAAATAAAATTGTTTTTGGAAAATAAAGGGCACAGAAACCCTAGGGCTACATACGTATACATGCATATGTGTACGCAGGTTTGATGTATGCGTACGCAGCTAAGGTTCCAGAAGCTATAAAATACAAGTTTTTCTACATTAAAGTTAAGGTTTGGAATGAATCCCACATTTTTTGGAAGCCGTTCCAAACCTCCATTTTTCAACTAGAAATAGTAATCAAAGAGAGAGATTCTCACAAAATATCCTTAAGTAAATATTTTCTGATTGGGCCTTTTCTGACCTTGATCTTCAAGTTTTAAGATTACTAATTACTTTTGTATTTGATTGTAAATAGATTAACTGAGGGGAACGGTGAAAATCAAGCTTGAAAAGCTTCTTGTTGGAGGTAATGAGTTTGAACCCTTTTCTTTTCATTTCCTTGTTTAATTTTGTTTTCTATTAATTTTCTTGCTTTGTTTATGTTTTAATATGTTTAGGTAGCTTAGGGTTTAGTAGTTTTTTGTTTTAAAGCATGTTTAGATTGTTGGTTTTTTTGTTTTATTTGTTTTAAAATGACAAAAATATTTTATTTTGTGTCTTGTTTTATTTTTCTTGGGGTGTATTAGATGAATTATAATATCTCTCTCTTGATTTAGAACATGCTTAATATTGTGGAGAAACATAGAAAGTGTGTGTTGCATAACTGAGTGCATGAGCTATTTCTAATTTCGTATAAGTATATACTAATTTGTACATGTACTCATGAGTTAATTAAGAAATTTATATTTCTTGTTTGTGTACCCTCTATAGCTTAGTTAAGCATTAAATGTTTTCATGCATTGCATTTGCATTTTATTTATCTAGCATAATGTGTGCTTTTTGATTTTTGATCATAACATAAAAACACAATTTTTTTTTTTTTTTTTTGGGTATTGCACAACACTAAATGTGTAATTAAGGTTGGCCAATGAAATTTATATTTCATGTATGTGTACCTTGTTTAGCTTTGATGAGTTACTTTTTGCACTTTGCTAGTTTGTGCTATTTAGTGTTTAATTGTGTGAGTTGTTTACAATCTTTGAACAAACGATCTTGATTTTGATGTCACATTTTTTTATTGTAAGGACTAGAAAATCCTAGGAGAAATGCATAAATAATCATCCCACCACTGTTACTCGCCAATTATGAACACTTGTGTGCAAATTATAAAAGCTGTGCTTGGTAAGGTGTAACACTTGCACAACAAGATAAAACGAGGTGTTGAAAAAGAATTAAAAATTATATATGTAACAAGGGTATTTTCTTTTCTATCTCCTATATGCCCATACATGATATCTTTGATTGTGCTCAAAAGGGGAAAAAAATGTTTTTACATGATTGCAAGCGTGTTTTCTAGGAGATGTGAGAGTTATATGTTGTAACTCTTTAGGTGATAGTCACTTTCAAACCAATGTGATTGATGATGTAGAAAATTTGCTTGATTACTATCTACATATCATATTTTCTGTACTTTGTACACTTACTAGTTGCACACACTACATGCAAATCTATGCTAAACTTAATACATATGATTGTGTGTTAAGTAATATGACCATCTGAAATTACTCATTGTGTGATGTTTAATACATTTTCTTTGGGTTGGGTAGAATTTAAAGAGAAAATTTCTAAAAACTTGAGTGGAATATGTTTTTAAAAACTTCTGGAATCAATTTTATGCATTTCATATCATGAAAATTGGTTTTCAGTTGTTTTTTCGCAAAAAAAAAAAATTCAAGTTTTTCAAAATTCTAGTTTTTCAAGTTTTCGATCAATTGAACCTGATTTTCGATCGATCGAAAAAGTTGAATTTTTAGGCCAAAACTCACTGCCTCTTTCGACTCTTGTTCGATTCTTGCTTGATCAGTCAAAATCTGTTTAACTGTCCTTTTGATTGTTGCTCGATTCCTCTCGACCGATCGAAATTCGAATTTTTCTAATTTTTTAAGGGTATGACAGATCAATTTTGTCTTTTTTCACCAATTCTCTTCAATTGCTCTTGATCCCTTTTATTAGAATTTTTTTGTTTTTTTGACTTTTTCCAAGTCAAAGCTTCAAAGGTTTTCTCTCTCATATCAAGTAAGACTCTTTTACCCTTTCTTTTCCTTCAAATTACATACATTCATGCATAAATTTCTCATTTTCTTCAAAAATTTTGAACTCAAAGAATTTGGGGTTTTTTATGATTTTTGGTGTTTTTGATTTTGGAATGGTTAATGGGTTTTTGTGTATGCATGTTGTTTACGTGATTTCTATGCTTTAAATTAAAAAATTTCGTGATTTATGAAAATTTTCGAAATTAGGGTTCATGTGTTCTTGAGGAAATTGGAGATTACGTTCAATTGGATAAAATTGGCTAAAATTGACCAATGTTGTTGATTGATTGATTGTTTATAACACGTTTTATACCTATTGTGATGGTCAATTACTCAATTTGTGTGTTTTTGAAAAATTAGGGTTTTAGTTTTTCAAAAATTGGGGATTTTTCATTAAACTTGAATTTGGGTCAGTTTTTTCAAAATTATGAGAAACTTGAACATTTTAATGCATTAGTTCATGCATCGCTTATGTCTATGCATCATGTAGATTTTGAAGATTGCTTATATACTATGTTTAATCTCTCTCTAATGCAGTATGCCCTTGTTTTTGTGTTTCGTTTTGTGTTTCCTCTCTCTTTAGATCTTAGTAATGGCTCCTAACAATGCTAGGAAGTTTAAATCCAAAGCCAAAAGAGTCTCTGGGTCCTCTTCTAAACCATTTGAGGTCTTTAACTAAACTAGGTTTCATGTTTTTCAAAATTTGATTCCTTGGTTAGGTATAGGTCTATTTGGGGTGAGAGACAAGTCAATCTAGATGAGTTACATCGTTCTGTGTTTCAAAATCTAGAGTTTAGGAATTATACTGATTAAAAGTTTCTAACAAAAATCTTGCACTAGTATAAGTATTTTCAAGTTAATTCGAATAAACTAATGCATGAAGATATGTATTTATATAGTATTTAGTTCTTTTCTTGCATTGCAAATCAATATGATAGTTTAGCGTCACCCAAAAAAAAATTAATAATAATCTTAGTTCCGCCTCTGATCATACACGTGTCTAAGAATATACCACTTAAGTGTAAGGATGAAAATTAGAGTCACTACTTGGAACCACTACTCTTTTGACCTTTATATGAGGCCCTATATGCAAACATTTTCAATAGAAAATCTTATATGACCAATTAGGGGTGTCCACCCAGACTCAGACCTGACCCAACCGACTAAACCCGACCGAAACCAACCCACCCGTGACCGATCCAAGAGCTCCGATGGTTGGCGGCTAGTTACAAATCCCAAAAACCGACTCCGACAGGTCAGTTGGCAGGTTCTCTCCTCTAAAACCCTCCTCAACCGACCCAACCATAAAACTTACCAAAATCAAGCAATTCAAGCCTTTTCTGACTAGTTTTTGGTCAAAATAGTTTAGATCCAACAGGATATATACCAGATTTTGGGAGATCTCACCGAATCTAGTGAGATCTCAGCCAGATCTGGTGGAAATCTCACCGCCAGGAATTCTTTTATTTTTCTTTTCTAGTGATCTACTCACATATTAAAAAAGAAGAAGAAAGCATTAGGAGGAGAAGGAGAGATGAGCAAAAAGAATTTGTACTCACCTAATTCAACTGGGAAATGATTGTTTTGGACTAAAAGATCTACATGTTGGATGATGGTGAACATGGACTGCGACATAGGCCAAAACGATGCCACCAAAATATTCCTTTGGTTCCCAACTCCAACTACCTAGAAAAGAAAAGTATCAGCCATGATAACTGTAACCGGAGGCTCAAGCTAATCAAGGAGCTGCACAAATGGAGCTTCCTGTTGGAAAATTGCCTCAAATTCCAATTGTGACTTGGAAAGTCAATTAGGTTTCCTAATTGAAGAAGGAAAAATTAATTTGGGTTTCCTTGTTGTAGAAGGAAAGACTACTCCTTGGTGTGAATATTCTTTGTTAAAGAGGTAATGTATTCCTAATCCAAGAGGGAATAGATTCCTTATTAAAGAGGTAATGTATTCTTAGTCCAAGAGGAAATAGCAAAATGGTCTTATAAATAGACAATGCTACAAAGAATTTGATGGCTTTGGCCCAAGGGTTCTCCCTATGGAGAGAGGGAAAATAGAGCGTGAAACCAAGAGAGAGAAAAGAGATTTTCGCTTGGGAGGAACGCAAGAGGAAGGAGAGTGCAAGGTATTGTCGCCTTCAAGAAGATAGCAAAGGAGGAGAGAGTAAAGGGTTGCCGCCTTCGAGAAGATAGACAAGGAGGAGAGAGCAAAGTGTTGCTGCCTTTAAAAAAGATAATTAGTGTGTGTGTGTGTGTGTGAGGGCAAAGAAAAAATAAGAGAGATTTTTCTTTAGCCGTGAGACATACACAAGAATTATTGTAATTGATTTGATAATAGTGAAATTATTTGGAGTTTGTACTGTGGTTTTTTTCCCTTCAAAGAGAAAAAGTTTTCCACGTAAATTTTGTGTTCATGTGTGATTGTTATTTTGGATTGCTAATATTTGTGATATTATTATTTGGGACCCAACACTTCCAACTTTGTCATGGTAGCTTCAACAAAGTAGTTAACGTCAACGGCGTAGCCTAGCTCTGATGGGATAACGTTAGGTATGGTGCCAAAGCGAATGTGATCGGGCTTAGGATTGGAGTTGATGAAACCGAGCCATTCTTCGGTGACAACAAAGGTGACGAGGATATTGCTATTTTTCGAAGCAAGTGTTGTACAAAGGTTCATCATGGGGTTGATGTGGCCACAACTGGGATAAGGCATGGCCACCACGTGGCATTGCGTGGTTGGTTTAGCTTTGACGGAACTCATTCTTCAGAGACACTAACAGAGGATAGCTAGCGAAATTCACAGGCAACTACCCATCAATGTCGTTGAATCCCAAATCAACGGCCATGAGGTTACTGTTGCCATCGATGGGCCTCCAAACCTCAACATGTGTCAAGCTGTTATTGGCTAAGTCAACTTGTTGAAGTGACGGCAAGAGAAAAAACCAAGCTTGTAGTGTCCCTGTGAATTAGTGAGTTTTTGCTGAGTTCCTCCACTTCCAATTGATAGTCAACCTATCAAAAGATGAGTTTGAGAGATACCTAGATAAAGAAGTACAAGCAAGTTTGGTGGGAGTTTAGGAAGTGACCTAGTGAGTTTGTTGTAACTTAGATCGAGTCGTCTCAAATTCAAAAGCTAGTTGATTGAGTTTGGAAGAAACCCAGTTAAAGAATTGTGAGAAAGGTCCAATGAGTCAAGAGATTTAAGGTTGGTAATAGATACAACGACTGAGCTAGAGAACGAGTTGGATCGGAGAGAGATGGTTTGGAGGTTTGAAAGAGAGGAAATGGAAGAAGGTATAGGGCCAAAGAAAGACTTATCAGAGAGGTCGAGGTAAGTGAGTTAGGAAAGTTGAGAAACGAGTAGGCTGAGTGTACCTTAGTAGCCAGCTGGGTCGAGAACAAGGTGGGTGATGATGCTCAAATCGTCAGTAGAAATGTTCGTCCAGAGGGGAGTCATCCACAGCTAATCCTGATACTGCGACAAGGCAAATTGTGAAAAGAAAGAGCGTGGTCACCAGTGTGGCACCTGCCACAGGGCCTCCGATGCCAAAGTTAAAATAGCTAGAGGTGAAAAGAAGTATTTAGAAAGTGATGTAGATGTGTTGGAAAAATTTTTGTACCTCCCTGTCGGGTCTTGTCAATGGATATATATAGGCGTTTTCTTCTTCATTCTAGTCGTTGGTTTTGCCTTAATGGTGATATTATTGCTGAATCTGTAACGTCCATGCGGGGTGTCAAATGGGTAGATATATTTCCAACGGTACGGAAGTTCATTATTATCCTTGTAACGCTTCGTCGTGATTAAGGGACGATGGTCTAGTCTTGGCCATGTAGTTTCCCCAAGACTGGGCTATTCTTGGGGTCGTCCTCGTCCATCATTCTTACTAGGTGGATGAGTATATTTTCGGGACTATCAGGGGTGACTCGGGTTGAGTCAGGGGTGCAAGTGAGGCCGCAACCGAACACTTTTATAATCTACAAAGGAGTGGTTGCTTGTGCAATTTCACAACTGCGCTTTGATATGATAACTTTGAAACTTGAAAGTCATGCAGTGTCGCATGCCATGAGCTCAGCCTTTGTTGAGTTGTTCTGGTCAAAAAACAAAACCTCTAGTCCTCGACTAGTTTTTTGTTTTTGTGCTTAAAAAGACTAGAAACTGGAAAGGTTTACAAGTATAAATTTCATATGCATGTGCCATAAAGTGGAGTGTACTAGTGCAGCAATGGATTTTCATTACATTATTGCAGAAAAACGATCTGAATTTTGACTGAAGTGTTCCCCTCTATAGACTTTTCTTCTATGTGAGTAGCTGCTTGACACTGATGACTTTTAGAGCATGGTCTAATGGTAAAAATGGAGTAGAAATCCATAATGTATGACCTAAATGATTTTAAAAAAAAAAAAAAAAGGAGAAGGGGGGAAATTATAGTAAACTCATATGTGGTTTGGTCCATTTGCACTTTGTTTATCCATTGTTTAAAACTTAACTCTTTGTCCACCTTTGCTTCAATTCATTTGCTCCCCGTTACCCACCTCACCTTTAAACGTTAGAAATATAATTTATTACATGATAATTTTACATTAGAAGTATTATTGTAATGCAAATTATTCATATATAAAATCTTGTAAACAGTAGAGTAAAAGTTGATAACTTCCGCTCTTCCGCCGTCACAGATCATTTCTCCTCGTCTCGATTCAAGCGATTTCTTAAAACAAAAGATGATGTGGGGAACTTACTGAACCTTTTTTGCTTTAAAAATAAAAGCAAAAACAAAAACAAAAACATCAAAAGACTAATCATTTTTTTTTTTTGGAATGAACTTACGTGAATAAAGATTTTAAATTTTAATTTTTTTAGATTCCACATGAATAAAGATTAAAAAATCATTTCTCAAAGGGAAATATATATATATATATATATGTATATATATATATATCAAAATTATATACTTATCAATGAAGAAGTGATAAAGCAATAGTTTATAAAAACAAATAAGCTAAAATCTAAAAACTTGCAATTTGATGCAGCCACCAGCGCAACCACCGCTAGTCATTGAAACAGGAAATTCAACATTTGATGATATTAAAAAATTCGTTCCTGTACAAGACTGATGAAATAAAAAAATTTATTCATTGCTACATGAGGTGCAAAAATCCAGTCCATTTATATCCTCTGGTAAGAATAATTTACAGTGTTTCTCAAGTGAATAGTGGCAGTTTCTGTTCCCCTGATGCATAAGAAATAATACTTCTTTTAAGAGGTGATATGAAGTGCGCCCCATGCAATGCTGCAGCTCGTAGTATATTTAGGGGTCCAAAATCGACAGAGTATGCCTTCTGAAAACAATCCAGGATCCCCATCATCATAATATTTGCTGGTTTTCTCTCGGCTTCATATTTCTTTAACACTGTTACCTGCATATAAGTTGAATCAATGCACACATCATGTGGTTATAGAGATAATAATTTATTACAATTACATCATCAGGGCACTTCTCTAGCCAAAATTGCCTATATTCCGATGTGGTTAGGACTTAGGACAATTAATTGGTAAACATGTTCAGATATATCCATTAATCCGCCAAGAGCCTTTAACTCAAGTGGCACCACCTAGTATTTCCAACAAAGATGTCTAGGTTCAAATCTCCCCTCTATTATAACTACAAGAAAATAAAATAATAAATAAATATTTCCATGAGTCCATTTGTCTAGCACTCTAGCTTTATGTCTTCATCTAAAACAAGTGAGATACTAGATTAAAGGTCCTTGCATCCTAAAATAACGCAAAATTCAACAATGAAATTCAAAAGACCTCTTTGCAGAATAAGAAATTTTTTGCAAAAACACATACCTCTCCAATGTCAGAGCCTACAGCTATACCCTCAGCAATGACCCTAGAAAGAGCAAATGCATCTCCAAAACCCATATTAACTCCTTGACCAGCCAGAGGATGAGCAGTGTGTGCAGCATCTCCAATCAGAACAACATGCTTTGACACATAGTCACTGGCATGCCTAAGGACAACGGAAACACCATTCTTTCAGATGCCAACTAAACCACTTTTGGTGGAACTTCAAAACAATCATTAGCTGATAATGTCACACCTGCTCTAGGCCAAGAAAACATTTCTCCGCTTCCAAACAAGCTTGATGTAGGATGAGGACCATATCCATAATCCAGAGCATTATTTACATCTTTCACAAATTCATCCTCATTCATTAATTTACGGTTTGTTGACTCTTTTAGGTTCATAGTCCACACAATATTGCTAAAATTATCACCCATTGGCAAAAGTGCAATTGGACCAGCAGGTAGAAACCGTTGCCACGCACATCCGTTTTCAACAGTATGTTCCACAGTACATATGATTGCATTCTGTGAGTAGTTCCATCCGGTTGTCTTGAACCCTGCTAACTCCCTGACACGTGACTTGCCACCATCCGCTCCAACCTGCAATAAATGTCAACAAATTTGAATACTTGTAACCAATTATTATCAGTGACATATGTTATCAAACAGATCTTACCCACTGAATAAAACGGGCAATTATTCATCCTACTATTCATCAAACGGCAATCTAACTTCATTTACATACAAGTGAAAATTACCACCAACTTTGTATATAGACTATTGCCATCACACAGTTCTAGCTTTGCTAAATGCCTCTGAGAAGACAATGGAGGCCTTGATGATGTGCTGTCCATCCCCAAGGATGAAGGGCTCGGAGGTAGAGTCATTGAAGATAACCTGGAAGGATAGATTGTCTTCTGGAAATCTGTATTCTATAGAAAAGTTTCAATTTTCTTAGTTGCAAAAAGTATCACAATTTACAGCAAGTAAATGAAAATTACATTGCACAAGATAAGGCACATTGAAATTGGAAAAATATTATACATTGATAAGACCTCAAGGAATAAGAATAGCTATATATAATGAATGACCAGGTTGCTACCACATTCAAAGAAAATAGCTGTGCTAGGGAAGAAATTTAAATCGTGTTATTTGGTCGATGTACTTTCAGTGTTTAATTTTGCTGTACCTGACAGTACACACCCTGTGTACATGTGCCATTTGAGCTTTTTTAAAGAAATTTGACTTCTAAAAAATAAGTTTAAATCTCATTATCAACCCATCAGGGGGATAATATCCATCATACTGGAAACTAGAAGGGCCTACAACTGCGTCACCAAGGTTTCCTCCTTTTTTCTGTTTTCCCTCTCTTTTCTTTTCTTTTCTTTTATATATATGCTCAAGTTTGCTCCCACGGGAGGGAGAAAGAGAGATACAAAATCAAAGTAATATTAAATCACTCAATATTTTTTAATTGGATCCAAATTTTGACAAATTCACTGTTAGATTACATTATTTTCATATATTCTCTATGCTTTCAAATTTAAATGGTGATCAAAGATTAATAGCCATGTTATTAATTAATTTTTTTAATTCAAATTTTTGTAGTTTAAAATAATGCATAAAATATGAGTTTATGGATTGAATAGTAAATAACATCCAATTTATATGAAAATTAGCAAGAATGTTAAAAATATATAAAACATGTAATTCAACGGTATGATTTTCAAAATATGAATTTTATAATAAGTTATTGGACGGTGTAACATTGCTTAAAGTTATATCAGGTGTAACTTGAACTCAACTCCTATATATATATATATATATATATATAGGGCAAGATTTAGATATAGTATTTAGGTACTGTTCCTTAGGTTTCCCTCTTAAGATTTTGTTATGTGGATTTTTCCACATGAAATTGAAGTGTATTTTTTAGTTAACTACACATGGCTCAATCTTAAGTGGAGAGTTTAAGGAATAACACCTAAGGTATTATATTTAAGTTTTGTACATATATATATATATATATATATTATCAATTAGAATTTTTAGCAAAATTGAAGAGGTTCTCCATTATCTTCATCCTCCCCTTACGTCCCCTCTCTCTTTAGCATCGTAAGTACAACAACAGATTTTTTTCATAAAATAATTATATATATATATATATATATATATATATATATCTATTTACACCATGTTCCTTTCTCAAAAAAAAAAAAATATATATATATATATATATTTACACCATGTTCAATTTTGACCACCATATAGTGTACTTAGAGCATTAGCATTGGAAAATTCCAATACTATTCTATTTTACAATTTTAAAAAGTCACTTTATCATTATACCATACCATTTTACAATACTTTCATATCCCAAACTTCTACTTTCATCTTTTACTCATTAAAATAATATATCTCAAAATTATATCTTTTCTCTCTCATCTCTCTCCTCTCTTTACATAATAAAATATTATTATTATTTTACAATACTTGTTACAGTGCAATTTTATATTTAGAATTGCACTGTAGCAGTATTGCAAAAAAATTTACAATACTACTGTTTAGCATTCCCCAATGTAGATGATTTTGAGGCTTAAAATTTCAAATTTCCCTTAGAGCAATAAGCATCTACAGTTTTGTAATAGCAATATTCACAACCAAAGAAACCTCTAACCTATTCGGTAAACAAAAAAGGTCACACGGATTTATTTACTATTATCAATCTCTCTTTGTCTCTATATTTTAATCTTGAAACAATGGCTTTCAACAAAATTGGAGAAAGTAGTAACCATCGATGGTTACTACTTTCTCCATCAATTGAAGTCATCCAAGAAAGTATTCTTTGCACACCAAAAAGAGTGTTAAACCCTAAAAGTTTTTATTTTTTTCTAGAAATGACAAAAGATATCAACCCAACTACAAGGCCATTTAACACTTGATATTGTGCATGTGATTTTTTTTTTTTTTTTTAAGTAATTAACTTTATTGAATAAAACTGAGAATACAGAGGAAAGTGGAAGAGGTACTTTCTCCATCAGTAATGGTAATAACATATAACCTGGACCCCTGGTGGAAATGGAAATCTTTTCACTTACATTATAAAATGAAATCCAACATGCTGCATCATTAGCAAGAGAATTACCCGACCTCCTAACATGAATAATCATCTTTTCTTTTTATAATAAAAGCAGGAGTAATCATCTTCTTCTTTTTTTAATGAAAAAAATGAGTAATCATCTTTATTTATTTATTATTGTTAACTATATATACCCTTATTACTAACAAAATTGTAAGGTGGCTATTCAGAAGAAAGGTTTCTACAACACACCCACCTTATTAGAGAGAGTTACTCATCCTTAAGAGAAAAATCCTTATAGTCTCTTCTTCTTCCCTCTCCCATTGTTATACCTTGAGAGGAGATTTGTACCCAAACACAAACCACACCTATTCAGAGTGTAAAGAGTGTTTTGAAGATTGGGAAAGCATTGGGTATTTACCAAAATAAGCCGGTGAAACTTGGCGGATGCAATCGGGTGGTATTGTGGGATCCAGAAAGCTAGTGAAAACAAGACACCGAGAAGTCCATTAGTTAGTAGCTGGAGCTTGGAGGGTTCAAATATTTTGGATAGATTAGGTTTGAGGGGTCTTTTTGTTATCCTTATACTCCAACTTTATTCACTAGTAGATCATTTTGATTTGAAGAGTCATGGAGAGGTTTTTCGTCGAGTTCTTTAGTTTCTTCTTCACTAACGCATCGCCATATTATCTTGGGTTTGCTATTCTTTTACCTACTCCCCTTTCCATTTTAGCATTGCACTTATTTGTTCATTCATGCAATTGCTAAGTGCATCGATTAATTAATTTGCTAATCACGTATATTCCACATCAAATATGTTTAGAATAAAATTAATTAAGCTGTAATTAAGAATTGGGGGTCTAAACAAGCAATAATGTTTTTAACACTATTTAAGCTTTCCATAATAAAAAATGAGAAAGATAATTTTTTTTTCTTTTTTCTTTTTTTTTAAATTTGGTTGTGAATTGGAGGGTAAAGAAGCTGAGGGATAAAAAATCCATTCATTTGGTTTACGTCGATGTTGGTTTCTTTTTGTGCTGGACACTTCTTTATGCTTAAGAATAAACTAAAAGACAAAGCCAACCAAAAGTTTCTTAGGCAAGTCCCTTCGAAAATCTTTTTGTTCATACCAAGAAGTGAGGATGGCAAGAAAAGAGAACAAGGCAGTGATGGAGAAGCACAAGGCAACGAGTGAGGAGACGGCAAAGACAGTGAGCTCTGGTTGGTTTTCGAGGTTTGGTATCCCACTTTTTTCATTGATGTTTCCTGGGATATAGAGGCTGATGCGGCAAAGGCAACAGTGGCAATGAGTGCAGACACTACCGAGCAGGATTCAGAGGTTTTATTTAGCCACTCACCTCCCTTTTTGACTAATTCCTCATGGGTGCTGTTGAAGATTTCTTTTGGACTCTTGCCCTCCTTGTTGATTTGATAACAAAAGTGTTGCGGCATGTTGTTTTTTACAAACTGCACACACACACATATATATTAATATTAGTAGTGCAGAAGGAAATTCTACAAAATATGATATTCTCTCAATATTATTATTATTATTATTTTAAAGTTATGGACATAACAAAAATTTAGAACAATGTCACAACATTCTCAATTAGCCTACCAACTCACGGATCTCCCACAATATAGAATTTGATGATTATGGGTTTTTTTTTGGGTCTAAGACTAGTAGCTACAGATAACTATTTATCATTTTATTAAAAAAAATAAATTATTTATCATTGTTGTGTTTTTATATGAAATTACATATTCTTCCAGTTCAAGAATATAAGATGCCACAAAATTCTAATGGATCGAAGGTATAAATAAGAAGTTTTATAGGAATTCTTATATGAAAAAGTATTATAAGAAATCTATAAGAGAGAGACACAGTTAATTATTCGTTCAATGGTGAAAATTTTATATCAAGTACTTTTAGGATGGTGTCATTGACTATGATGTGCTATAAATATTACATTTTTTTATTTCGTGCATATAGGTGGTCAAATCTCTTGGTAAGTTTTTCAATAAAATTTGAGCTCAAAGCTGGTTTTGTGCTCATACCTCATACCACTTGATTTCCCACTGCATTTGCAATGCAGCACCAGGAATTAGCCAAGGCTTCTGCTTTCCCATTTCTGCTGCCAGATGCAACGCATTGTTTTCACTCATATCGACTTCATGAATTAATTTACGTTTAACAAATTTTTTCTTGAGCAGTAGCTGTAGTGCGTGTGATTGCCTGTTCTGCACAGCCGAAAGCACAATATTTTTACCTTCACTCTTGTCATTAATGGCCGTTGGAAACATTTCGAGTATTTGCTGAACCATTTCTGTGATACCATATCTTGCCGCAAGCAATATGGGTGTCTCTGTCTTTGCTATTGCAGACGTTTCTTTGCTCTCGTCGTTAAAGTCCAAAGGAAACTTTTTAGGTATTTGCTCTACCATTTCTGTGATACCATTACTTGCAGTATTTGCTCTCGTCTCTATCTTTGCTGTTTCAAGTGTTTCCCCTTTTCCTGGCAGTAAAATAAATATCAGAGTGATGAAAGAAAAGGAAGCAAAGAGAGTTGCTTGATCAAAGAAGGCAAAGCTGAGAAGGTTGAAGAAGAGCTGGTTTGAAAATAAAGAGATGACTAAACGACAGTTTTGTTCTTGTAGCACAGCTTTGTATAGTTGTATGCGACTTGTAGCTTTTGATAGTATTACCTGTACAGTTTAATGAACACGAGACTAGCACGTGACATATTAAAAGTTAGTTAGTTTTTAGGCGGTTAGGCTTCTTAGTTAGTCTTGTTAGTTAGTCTTTCTTCTTCCCCTGTTGTATATAAACAGGTTTTGTACTCATTTCTAAATTAATCAATCAATCGTTTTCACAAATCTGATTCAATTTCTTCATTTTCTCTCATCTTCAGAAGCTTAAAGCTCCTCAAATGGCTGCCATCACAGTCAATCCTTCTACTTCTGAACATTCTTCACCTTCACAGCATTCATCACAAGCAGATGATCCTCTGTTTTTGCATCATGGAGAGAGTCCTTGTGCAGTTCTTGTCTCTTAGCCCCTAGTTGGTGAAAATTACCCAGCTTGGGCTTGTTCAATCAAAAAGGATTTAATCTCTAAGAATAAGGTGGGGTTTATCAATGGTACTCTCACCCTTTCATCTCCTATGGTGAAAACTCTATCACAGATTCAAGCTTGGATTCAAGCAAATAACATGGTGGGCACTTGGATAACCAATGCAGTATCACCAAGAATTCAAGCTGGCATCATTTACATGGACACAGCATTGGAAATTTGGAATGATTTGAAAGAAATCTTTTCTTAAGGAAATGGACCCAAAATCTTCAATTTACAGAAAGAACTTGCAGAGCTTACACAAGGTGAAACTTCTATCATTGACTTCTTTACTCAGTTGAAGGTTTTATGGGATTAGCTTCAAAATCTCAATCGTTTTCCCATGTGTACTTGTGGTAAATGCATTTGCAATATGAATCAAAAGCTAACTGATTTACATGTTGATGTAGGACAAAATCTTCAAATTAATTTATATAATTTGTTATTTTTGGTATTTTCATGTAATTTTCGTTATTTTAGGTTTAGGACATTTATTTCCTTATTTTTTAAGTGCTTTTAATGCTTTTTAGGTCAAATTTTATTCCTATTATGGTTAAGTATTAATAAAAACTTATTTTAAAATATATTTTCTTATTTGTCAAGTTTTACAGGACCTTTAAATAGGCCCCTAAGTTTGTAAACGTTTTTTCATAGATTATTATCAATAAAAATACAAATGTTTTGTCAAATTCTTTCTTTGGTGGATTTTAATTTATCATCTTGTGGATTCAAAGGAACACCTCGTGGATTTGAGGTTTACTGTCAAAAAACTAACAGTTTAGTTTAAGTCCATCAAAGAGAGTATCGTATGTGCTTTCTTAAGGTTTCCACGACATTAGTATCAGAGCCTTGACATACCCTAGTCTGATGGCTAACTGGCACGACAGTAACCACCACAACTACAACAACGAAGTTGAAGACACAGTTCACACCAAGGTTGAGTTCTACCAATTTCATGAAAAGAGTCAGCAAATTATAGGCGAAATTGAGCAAAAGATTGCTACTCTTCTTGCTAGGAAATCATCTCACAACAACAATGATTAATATATTCAAAGACACACTCCTAACTATAAGAAAATTCCATTCTTTGATGGAGATATGTGTAAGTTGGTTTTTATCAACTGGCTTCTTGATTTGGAAGGGTATTATAATTTTTGGAAGATTTTTTACGAAGAAAAAGTGTGGCTTGCATCTAATAAATTGGATGATGAAGCAAAGGAATTGTGGAAAGTCATTCAAATCGATAGAAAACGACAAGGTAAGCATCCAATTTGCTCTTGGCAAAGAATGAAAAAGGTATTTGTTAGGTTCTAAAGATTTAGATTTAGATTTAAATATTTAAAATCATTGTTATATTGTGTTGGCAAACTGAGAACAAAACATGTTTAGTTTAAGTATTTAGGCAATGCTTAAATGTGCATATTTCAAGGTTCAAGTCCAGCTAAGTTCAAAAAAAGGAAGTGTTGTTCTGCCTTGCTCGACCAATCAAAAATCACAGGTACAATTTTTCTGCAGATTTTTAAACAAGCCCAAGCTCGTAAAAATATTTGGATGCGCTGAAGAAGACTTGTGTGTTACTCTTTGTGAGATTTGAGAGGTTTTATACCTTCTAACTATACAAGAATCTACCAAAACCAAAACTACAATCAAGCATTGGTAGAACATAGTTGCTACATCAAGATCATTACTGAGGGTGATCTAAAACCTTTGAGTGGGATCTCAAAGTCACAAGCAATGCGGCTTGTGTTGCTGTAAATCTAATAAGAGAAGGAGTCTATAGATTTGGAGTTTACATGTGGTCATGTTAGTAAGTTACTACTGAAGGTAGCATTTGATTTAGAGTTAAATCTTTTGTAAAAACTTTAATTCTCTTATAGTGGATTTAGTTTACCTTGAGGATAGTTAAGTCAAATCCTCCCTAGGTTTTTACTTTGAAACAATTAGTTTCATTAGTTTTCCTAGATCATCATATCGTAGTGTTATTTACTTTTCCGTATCTTTGCATAATATGATTTACATGTGTTTAACCTAGATCTGAAAATTAATCTAAGTAATCACTTGGTTAATAAATTAGGTTAAACAATCTATTTAAGGGGTCTAAACAAACATGCAGTATTAATTGATTTATGGTTTCCTAATGACTATTATGATATACTAAATTATACAAGTGTTAATTATAAGTCTATATATTCATATGAAAAGCAATATGTTCAAAACATGAAAAGTCAACCACAAAACCAAAATTATCACAACCAAGCCCATGTGTAAAGGAAAGAGTTTAAGGGATGAGAAGAAACAGCATATTTCTAAAGAAAATTTTGAAGTGGCTAAAAAGATCAAGACTTGCAACAAGTTACTGAATTGAAGATTAAAGATACCACTTATCAAAAGTTTGATGAAGATGTCAAAGAAAAGAAGGTTGATTTGATTGTGGATAATGACAGAAATCAAGAGATGGTAATTATTGAGAATATTGTAAAAGATCCAATTAAGGTTAAATATGATGATGAGTCCATCATCCACAACCCCCAAGTTCCAATTGATTTGTTGTAGATGACTACACAATATGTTAATTTACTGGGAGTAGAAAATTTTAATTTTATTATTAACCATTTGTTGATTGATGTTGCAAATAAATTGAAGGTAGATAAGACGAAATTTTATGCCACACTTTATGAAAAATTAAAGTTTCAAAACCGGATAAAGTTATTAAAGCATTCAAAATATTTGTTTATTTGGAAGGGAAGATTTCAATTTTCAAAAATGAACTCGATGACGAGTTTGTTTCAAGTGGAGGGGTCTAATGTAAGACAAAATCTTCAAAGTAATTTATGTAATTTGTTATTTTTGGTATTTTTATGTAATTTTCATTATTTCAGGTTTAGGGCATTTATTTCCTCGTTTTTAGGTGCTTTTAAGGTTAAATTTGGTTCTTTGTTATGGTTAGGTATTAATTATGACTTATTTTAGAATATATTTTCTTGTCTTTCAAGTTTTACGGAGTCCTTAAATAGGCCCCTAAGTCCATAAACATTTTTTCATAAATTATTATCAATAAAAATACAAAAGTTGTCAAATTCTTTTTCTAATAGATTCCAGTTTATTATTTTGTGGATTCAAGGAACACCTCATGGATTCAAGGTTTCCTACCTGAAACTAACAGTTTAGTTTCTGTCCATCAAAGAGAGTATCGTGCGTGCTTTCTTCAGGCTTCCATGACATCACAAGTAAAAAAGTATATGATGAAATTCCTCGTGGAGTTAAATGATTCTTTTGCCCAAGTCAAGGCCCAGAGTTTGTTGATGGATCCTTTACCACCAATAAACAAAGTTTATTCTTTGTTAATCCAAGAAGAGATGCAATGAAGTGTTGGGACTGGATCAAGTGCTAGAGTGGAGTCTACTGCTCTTGCTGCAAAAGGGTAAAATTTTACCACAAGCTTCAATCTTGGACATGGTACTAATCATCAAAAAGGGAAAGAGAGACCCCAATGTACTCTTTGTGGATAGCTGGGACATACAGCTGACAAGTGTTACAAAATCCATGGATTTCCAACTAGGTTTAAGCTCTAGAACCTAGCCTTAATCATTCAGTTTTCTCTGCTAAAACTGTGAATAGATGGGCCTATGGATTTGATACTTGGGTTTTGGATACTAGAGCAATTGATCACATTATTTGTTCTAAGAGCTTATTAACCACCATTACTGTTGTTACACAAACTGTGGTGGAATTGCCTAATAGAGAAACAACTCGGGTAACACACATCAGAACAATCACTTTATCCACTTAATTGATTCTTAAAAATGTTCTATGTGTACCTTTGTTCTCTTTCAATCTTTTATCCATTAGCACAATCACCAAACCACAACTATGTTGTCTTGTTTTTTTTTTTTTTTTTTTTTTTTCTTCATACTGTTTCACACAGGACCTTATATGCCGGAAAACGATTGGAATGGGACAAGTTCTTGATGGTCTTTACTTGCTGCGATGCTCAAGCTTGTCTCAAGACTCTCCTTCTCTTGATGATTTTCTATCTACGTATCAACTTGGTCATTTTTCTGCTTTTTCATCAACTTTTTCGATTCAAAACTCTTTGTCAACACCATGGCATTCCAAATTGGGGCATCCATCTGATTCAAGACTCCATTCATTGAGTCATCTTTTAACTCCTTTACAAAATTCTTGTAATAAAGATTGTATTGTTTGCCCTTTGGCTAAACAAAAATGATTACCCTTTCCTTCTAATAATATGTCTTCATGTTCTTTTGATTTAGTTCGTATGATGTATGGGGGCCCTATTCTATTTCTACTTTGGAAGGTTTTAAATACTTTCTCACTATTGTTAATGATGCCACTAGAGCTACTTGGATTTTCCTTATGATATCCAAGTTTGAAGTTAAACCTTTAGTCATTTCTTTTCATACCATGGTTAATACACAGTTTGGAACCAAAATCAAGTCCATCGGATCAGACAATGCTCTAGAGTTCAAACTCTGAATTTTATAATAGTAATGAAATTATTCATCAACAAAGTTGTGTGTACACTCCACAACAAAATTCAGTTGTGGAGAGAAAACACCAACATATATTGGCTGTTGCTAGGGCATTAAGATTACAATCTAATCTTTCTCTCTTATTCTAGGGTGACTGTGTTTTGACTGCTATTTACTTAATAAACAGATTACATTCACCTCTCCTTAATCATAAATCACTTTTATTTAACAAATCACCTTGTTATTCTCATCTAAAAGTCTTTGGATGTCTGTGTTTTGCCTCAAAAATTGCTCAAACCAGAACTAAATTCTCTCCTAGAGCTAGAGAATGTGTATTTCTTGGATACCCTTTCAATATCAAAGGTTATAAACTCTATGATTTGCATTCTCACTCCATTTTCATTTCTAGGGATGTCACCTTTCATGAGCATATTTTTCCTTACTCCAAACAACCTCTTTCTACTTCAAATTCTTCTGATCCTTTTCTTCCATTACCCTTTGCTCCTTCTATTCCTTCCGTTTTCTTAGGTTAGCCTATGACTTATGGTTCTCCACCTCATATTCCACCTATTGTTTTACCTTGTGCTCCATCAGTTCCTAATGTTTCTCCTCTCCTAGCTCCTAGCACCTAGAACACACTTCTAATGTCTCAGCTTCCTACTGGCATACCTGAAGACCTGAACCACCTCCTAACCCTCTTAGAAAGTCCACTAGAGTGTCTAAACCTATCTCCTTCATATCTTCAATCTTATCATTACAATCAGGTGTCCTCATGTTCTGTTCCACATCAGTCAGGAACAGTTCATCCTCTCTCTTCTTTCCTCTCTTATGATAACCCATCCTTTTCTTATAAGTCTTTTTGTAATTCCATTTCTTCTATTGTTGAACCCACCTATTATCACCAAGTTGTTAATGATCCTAAGTGGCAAGAAGCCATGGCTGCTAAAATAGCAACTTTGGAGGCTAATAACACTTGGACCTTAACTCCTCTCCCAGCTCATAAGAAAGCCATTGATTGCAAATGGGTTTATAGAGTTAACTATAAGGCTGATGGTTTAATAGAAAGGTATAAAGCTAAACTTGTTGCCAAGGGCTTTACACAGAAAGAAGGGATTGACTATACTAACACTTTTAGTCTAGTTGCCAAGATGGTTTCAGTGAAGTGTCTCTTGGCTGTAGCTGCCATGAAAGGGTGGTTTCTTAGCCTACTTGATGTCAATAATGCATTTCTACATGGTGACTTGGCTGAGGAAGTGTACATGGCTCTCCCACTAGGCTTCCACAACAAGAGGGAGATCGTATGCAAGTTAAACAAGTCTCTCTATGGCCTTGAACAAGCATCCATGCAATGGTTTTCCAAGTTCTCAAGTACCTTGATTCAGATGAACTTCATTCAATCTAAAGCAGATTATTCTTTGTTCACCAAGCAGCATGGTTAGTCTTTCATTGCTCTTTTAGTTTATGTTGACGATGTACTGATAGCTAGCAATAATAGAGATGAAGTAGACAAGTTTAAGTTGATGTTGGATCAGAAGTTCAAATTAAAAGACTTGGGTGATTCAAAGTTCTTTCTTGGATTGGAGGTAGCTAGAATAGAAAAAGGGGATTGTTCTTTGTCAAAGGAAGTATGTTTTAGAAGTGTAAGTGATGCAGGGTTACCAGGCTGCAAGCCTGTCAAGACTCCAATGGAACATAATCTGAGATTAAGTATGAAGGTAAAATTCTCAAGAATCCAAGTTGTGTATAGAAGGCTAATTGGTAGATTGTTGTACTTAACAATAACTAGGCCTGATATTACCTTTGCAGTGCACAAACTAAGCCAGTTTATGTCAAAACCAAGAAAGCCCCACTAAATGCAGCTTTCAGAATATTGCAGTACCTAAAGAGCGATCCTGGAAAGGGAGTTTTCTTCTCTTCCACTGCAGAATTGCATGTGAAGGGCTTTACTGACTTGGAATGGGCCTCATGTCCAAATACAAAAAGGTCAATCACAAGTTATTGCATCTTCATTGGAGATTCCTTGGTGTCTTGGAAGTCTAAGAAACAGAAAACAGCTTTTAGATCTTCAGCTGAGGCTGAATATAGGTCCATGGCAGTGGCAACTTGTGAGATAGTCTTGATTTTGTACATATTCAGGTTGAACATAAGAGAGAAGCACTGTTGTTCTACGATAGTCAGTCAACTCTTTACACTGCATTAAATCCAGTATTTCATGAAAGAACAAAACATATAGAGATTGATTGTCATGTGTTTAGGGATAAGGTCTTGGCAAAGGTGATCAAACTGATTCATGTTACAACCCACTGTCAATTGGCTGATTTGTTAACAAAACCTTTAGGCTTGAACCAGTTTTCTAATCTTTTCTCCAAGATGGGAATGGTGAATATTCATTCACCCTCAGCTCATCTTGAGGGGGAGTATCAGAGTGATGAAAGAAAAGGAAGCAAAGAGAGCTGCTTGATCAAAGAACGCAGAGCTGAGAAGGTTGAAGAAGAGCTGGTTTGAAAGATAAAGAGATGACTAAACGACAGTTTGGTTCTCGTAGCACAGCTTTGTATAGCTGTATACGATTTGTAGCTTTTGTTAGTATTTCCTGTACAGCTTAATGAACACGTGACTAGCACGTGACATTTTTAAAAAGTTAGTTAATTAGGTTTTAGGCGGTTAAGCTTGTTAGTTAATAATCATTTCTTCTTCTCGTGTTGTATATAAACGCTTTGTACTCATTTCTAAATTAATAATCATTTTCACAAAGCTTTTTAAGTTTCTAATATTCATAAGGGTGTTTCGGTTTGGCCATTTTTGGTGTTTCCCCCTTCACTGCCAATTGCAAGAATGCATCTTCAAATGTTATAACAAAAAGATTATTATAATTGAGATTTCTTAGAACAGCATATATAACTCAGATGAATTTAGTACATATCGATCACAATCAAAGTCTACACGTAAATTCATAAAATTAAGTTATATATAGGAGAATAGTGAATCACCTCTTCCATTCTTTTTCTCTTCTGGATCAGTTTCGTTTCTCTTGTTTCCATCTTGTTGGTCAGAGTTGGAACCGGTGGCAATGCCACTGTTGATTGTTTGCCGAGGGACCATCCCACTTGAGAAGTCAAACTGAGCTTCATTTGCAATTTTGATAAGCTCATTCATGATTTTAACAGAATTTGCATGCTTCTGTTTTAGCTTCAGTATATCCTCTGATTGTTATATTCATTACAAAAAAGACAAATATTATATTAATGTAAGAATACTTAGAAGTTGCAGTACAACAAGTAGTTTAGTGGAAGTGTATATATGTGTTACTAGTAGTTCAGTAAGTTTTACGTTAATTAGGAGTAGTGTACAACTGTCAATTAGTATTGGATAGTCAATTAGTTAATTAGTATGGGTGCAAACACAATAATAATAGAAATAACACAAAGAGAAACTAAATAATACTTTCGAATATTATTAATTTGAAGAGACCTCACTTGGATGCTGCTTATAAAGTCCTTCAGTATTTGAAAAATGAACCAGGGAAGGGAGTCTTTTTCTCTGCTGCATCAGAATGGCATGTAAAGGGCTTTACAAACTCAGATTGGGATTCATGTCCAGACACAAGAAGGTCTGTGACCAGTTATTGTGTCTTCCTTGATTTCTTGGAAGTCTAAAAAGCAATCCACTGTCTTAAGGTCATCTGCAGAGGCAGAATACAGAGCCATGGTAGTAGCAACTTGTGAAGTGGTTTGGATTTTGTATCTCTTGAAAGACATTCAAGTGAATCACAAGAAGGAAGCTTTACTCTTCTGTGATAGTCAGTCAACCCTTCACATAGAGTCCAATCCAGTATTTCATGAAAGGAAAAAGCATATTGAAATAAACTATCATGTGGTGAGAGATAAAGTTATGGCCAAAGTGATCAACATTCATTCACCATCAGTCCATCTTGAGGGGGAGTATTTAGGTAAGAATTGTATTGAAGAACAAGAAGCACAGGTAGTAGTTGCAGTAATGAAGAACACAAGGTTGCAGCTTATCAACAATGAAGAAGAAGAACAAATAACAACGACAAGTAGCTGTCAATCAGTTAGTGATAAACGACCTGTAGCTTAGATGATTGTGTATATGTTTTAGTGAATATACGTGTCTCACGCGTTTGTATTAGTTTGCTGTTAATTCTGTTTTGTTGATTTGTTAGGCAGGTAAGTTAGTTAGTTGGTAATCTCTCTGTATATAAATAGTAGCTTTGTAATCATAATTAATTCAATGAAGTCATTTTTCCCAAATCTAGTTTTTCACATGCTGTATGGTTTTGTCCTAGTATTTCGACGGTGTGGGACTCTGATAATATGTGGAATTTTCGCCAAACTAGAATGTTCTCAAGATTTTCTGAGTTGGTGAAATTTATCGTTGATGAAGGGAAGGATCTTCATTCTTTTACTATGCTGGTGTGGACCTTTGGCATTGTCGAAACCAGTTGAGAACCTCTATGAATCCTTTTCCAACTCAGCAGGTACTTGTCTTGGCCAAGGAGTCGCTGCATAATTTCATTCGTGCGATCCCTGGCCCCCCAGGATCGCTAGCAGCAAGTTCTCGCACATTGGAGTGGTCTCTTTTCCCCAGATCTTTTCCTCAAGGTAAATTTTGATGGAGCTGTTTTTAAACAATCTGGAGAGGCGGGCATTGGAGTAATAATCCGAGATTGCAAAGGACCTAGTTCTAGCTTCAATTTTGGGAAAAAAAAAAGAAAAAAGAAAAAAAAAAATTTCCCTCCCGCCTTTAGTTGCTGAGTTAGAGGCACTTGCAGCACTTAGAGCTTTAAAATTTGCCCAAGACCTTGGCTTCCGTTCTATTGTTTTAGAGGGGTACTCAGAAGTGGTAATCAAAGCTCTTTGAAGCAACCAAGAGTCTTTTGCTTCTTTTGGTCACCTCATTGAAGATGTTAAATCTCTTTCAGAGGCCCTTCATGTGGTAATCTTTTCTCATACTCGTAGGCAGGGAAAGTTTGTAGCACATAAGTTTGCTAGTCATGCTAGACATGTTAGCAGTTTTTTGGTGTAGATGAAGAATGTTCCTCCACACCTCATTGATGTAACTTTAGCCGATTTGGCGGGGTTTTCTTAATAATATTTTTAGTCTTTCTTCTCAAAAATTGCAATTTAGTTTTTTGTGTATGTGTAAAAATAGTGTGAAAGTCTAATAGTGGCATACCATATCCAAGACCAAGAATAACCCAGCTTAAAAATCTGTGAAAATGATTCAAAAATTTTGAACAATCCGCATAGCGTGTTTGAAAAAATTGATGCTCTTGAGCTTGACTTCGACTTTGGGATCCTGTACCAAACAAATTTAATTCATTATAATTCACAAATAACAAGGTTTAATTAGTTGTGTTGAATATTATCTCTAATATATATCATGACAATATGTACGGAAGAGAGAGTATAAAATAGAGAATATAAGAACACAAGTGTTACATGATTCAGCCTGACGGCCTACGTCTATGAAGGAAACCTTTAAGGGCCACACATTTATTTTGTAAAAGAGTAGTACAAATCATGTATTACTATAAACCCAACATGGGTATACAAAGTAAGTTAAATCTTAGAGCAACCACACACTAACTATGATAAATTTTGATGGAGCTATTTTTAAAGAATTTGGGGAGGCGGGCATTGGAGTAATAATCCAAGATTGCAAAGGACTAGTTCTAGCTTCAATTTCTGAAAAATAAATAAATAAATTCCCCTCCCGCCTTCAGTTGTTGACTTAGAGGCACTTGCAGCACTTAGAGCTTTAAAATTTGCCCAAGACCTTGGCATCCTTTCTATTGTTTTAGAGGGGTACTCAAAAGTGGTAATCAAAGTGTTAGGGACATATATTTATGTAATTGGCTAATCTTTTGACAAAATGGACTTTATTTGTAATTGGGCAGATCTAGGATGGGTTTTGTACTTCAAGAAACAAATGTTCAAGTTAAGTATTGAAATCATGCAAATCTAACCAAAAAACAAGTAAAGGAAATGTTGTTCATTAAATCTCAACAAAAGTCTCGACAGAATCTTTTCTATCGAGATTTAATGTTGAAGCTCGACAAGAGCTTGACACAAGCTGTATTTGTCAAGAATTACAAAATCAGATTTTCCAAATCTGATTACACGCATATTTCTATGTATTTGTGTAGAGTTTCTTTTCTCACAATCCTAGACATATATAAGGATTATTTTAAAAGTCATCGTGCATGCATTGTGTGACCGAATGCAAAAGGTAGCCTCATTTATTATTCTCTCTATAGAAGCTACTGCGTCTATACGCCAAGGGTTCTGTGACCAAGGAACTTACTGATCTTCATTGTTGATGAATTAGTGCAAAGTAAGCATGAGAGTTTAATTGCAGTCTTTAGATAAGAAAGTGTGGCAAGCTGTGGAGATTGGCTAGACTAAGCCAAAAGAAGCACCAACTAATTGGGATGATGCAAAGATCAAAGCGGCAAACTTCAACAGCATAGCATTGAACGCCATATTCAATGCGGTCATGAATGAGGAGTTTAAGAAAATATCCTCAACTGAAACTGCAAAGGAAACATGGACCATTCTCCAAACGACCTATGAAGGAACTAAGGTCGTTAAAGATTCCAAGTTTCAAAGGCTTACTATAAGATATGAAAAGATCAAGATGGAGGAGGATAAGTCATTCGATGAGTTCTATGCCAAACTCAAAGACATAGTCAACTTAGCCTTTAATCTTGGGGAAACTATTCCCGAACCCAAACCCAAGGTTGCGAAAAAGGTGCTCAGATCTCTCTTTGAGAGATTTCATGCCAAAAAGATTTTTCATCGAAACAAACGGAACGTAAGTATAACTAAATGTGTATTAAAATTTTACTAAGTTTATATATAATATTTAT
Source organism: Quercus rubra (assembly GCA_035136125.1). Classification (NCBI taxonomy): domain Eukaryota; kingdom Viridiplantae; phylum Streptophyta; class Magnoliopsida; order Fagales; family Fagaceae; genus Quercus; species Quercus rubra. The sequence continues at coordinate 47,929,509 of CM068738.1, forward strand.
ATATTTGAAAATATAAAATATTTACTAATAAAGTAAATATAAGTTTATTTGAAACCCAAAAAAAAAAAAAAAAAAAAAAATCAATCAAATTGCTATTCATGAAATTCTCAATTATAGTTTGTCCAATCACTATTTGCATAATAATAATAATGTAAGAAAGAATCATGTTGACAATGCCCTTTGTTAGGAAACTAATTCTTAATGAGTATGGATAGGAATTGTAGGGGATTGTATGAGAATTATAAGAAATTAACTTAATTTGAAGTAGTCACCCTCTATAGAGAAATATTAAGAGAGAGAGAAAGAGAGAGAGGAGAAATGCTCTAATTAGTAATGAATTGGTTTATTCTTTAATATCTAATGTAAATTAGATTTTTGCATTTATAAGAGACTAGCTCTAATCTTATTGGTCCACATAGCTAAAGATAATTGGTTAATTAATTCAATATATGCTAAGAATTAATCCATATATTAAATGAGTTATATGTGCTCAAATTCTAACTAACTCATTCTAATCCCAACTAACTAACTAACTAGTTAACTAAAAGGATTACAAAGAACATTATCATGTTCCTAATACCCTTAGGACATTTGTTAATAAAATATTTTAAGAAAGTTTTGACATCACTTTTATGGAGAATATAAAAATTGTCAAAACAATTAATTTTTTTTTTTCTTTTCCCATAAAAGGATTCTAAAAATATTTCCTAAATCAATACCCTTAAGGTATCTATTAACATTTCCCTATAAAAAAAAAAATGAATCAATGATTGTGATTTTTTTAAGCTTTATTAATTTTGATTCTATGCTTTTTTTCACTCAGTAACTCATTTAGAAAATAAATAAACTAGATTGCTTGATTTTTGTAGTGTAGTAAATAATTGCACCAAAATTAAGAAAATTGAATGGGACACATAGTATAAAGTTAGGTTCCAATTTGAGATCTAATTGGATTTCCTCTTTTATATATATATATATATATATATAAAAGATCAGCTTTCCTCTACATACACTGTTCGCCTTTTCTTTTTATATGCGTTCAAGACTTCAGTCATATTTAATGCATCGGTAATGTTAAGTTTTACTATAAGATTCTCCTCTTTTGGCCCAAAAAAGAACGTTTAAATTGACAATTACAAAATTAGCAAAAGATAAATACTTAAATCAATTATTAGTGGATTAATTAACTATTGATTATTTGAAAAATTAACTTCTTGTATACCTTCTCCAAAAAAAAAAAAAAAAAAAGTACTTCTTGTATGGTATTTAAAAATGTACATTATAGTAAATTTAAACAAACTATATTCATTTTTCTTCTCAACCAGAAAAAGAGGGTTCAAATATAAAACAAACTTTAAAAATAAATTTGAAAAATATGCGTAAAATTGTGAAGTTGCAAAGTTTAATATGACAAAATACAACAAGTTCAATAAAAAGTCAAACTTCTTCGGTATTACATATATTGTAGACTAATTGCTATCTCATGCAATGCATGGGAAAACTACTTAACATCTTTATATATCATGTGTTTAGTTAATTAGAATTAATAAATAAAATAAATAAATAAAAAAATTATAGAATTTGTAGAAATATCTTCCTTAATTTAAGTTGAGTTTGTTTGAGAATATTAATTTTATTTAATCAAATTTTGTTTTAGGTTACTTTATACAAAAAAAAAAAGGATGAGTTGTAATTAGTTTAAATTAATAGAACTTAGCATAATTTATAACTCAAAGCCAGATTAAAAAATATATGTTATAATAATGATGTGGAAAAATGCAAGTTCTCAAAAATTTATGTGACAATATCAGAAGATGTAAAAATTAAAAAAAAAAAATCAATATATAAATACACACATACATAATAATCAGCAACCTTTGCAATACAACAATTTTAAGAAGAGACTAAATTGGGTCAGGAGCTAGCATAAAAGGTGTGTTTTACGCCAGCTAATTCTGACCCAACACATCAGCCAATTAAGTCACGGTGCTTTTCTCTCTCTCTTTCATGACAAGCTCTCTCTCTCTCTCTTCTCTCTTTACCTTGTAGTTCATCTCTCCACCTCTCATCACAGCACCTCTTTCTTCTTTGTCTTTTTCCTTATGTCCCTTTTTTTTCTTCTTTAGTTTAAGATTCACAAGTCACTTTTTCTTCTGTCTTTTTTTTTTAATTAATTTTTTTATCTTTATTCAAATATGCATTTGAAGGTTTTCCGTTGCAAGGCCTGTGAAGTGAAATTGCTTTATATTGTGGTTTTGAGTTTTTTTTTTAGTAATATTGTTGTCTATGTGTTCTTTGTGGCTTGGGTATTGCAAAATTGAAGTAAAACTGCTAGTCGAAACTACTAGGTTGATTCTTTTTTTTCGGGGGGGGGGGGGGGGGGGGGGGGGGGGATCTGAGTTTGTGGCATGGGTTTCTCACTGGATTTTGTTATGAGTTCCATTGATGGTTGGTTTGGGTGCGTGAACAGCCCTCTGCTGGGATTTCTTTGTAAAATTTGCAAGTCTTTCAGAGGATTTTGCAAAAGAGAGGGAGATATGGAGAAAAGAGAGATTGTGGCTTCTTCAATGTTGCTCAAGCCTTCAACGTTTTAGAAAAGTGAGGGAGATGGGAAGAGAAGAGAGGAAGAGAGAAAATGGTTTTTTATTATTTTGCTGACGTCGGGTTAGGATTGACTGGAGTAAAACATACCTTTTACGCCAGCTCTTGACCCAATTTAATATCTTTTAAGAAACATGATTTTTTTTCTTTAATTTTGTCTAAAAATGTAAGTTAATAATTATGTTAATTATTAATAGGCATTTATTATGCTATGATTGTTTATGGAAGTTGAACTATTTATTCTACAATTTAAAGAAAACATAACTTGACAAGATTCTAGTGAGGGGTAATACCACGGCTACAAATTATTTTACAATACGTTTACAAACTACTAATGTGACAAATTTTACTAGTTCTAATATGAGTCTACCACTAACATCACATTTTTATCTACCAATAAGGGGTGTTTGGTATCATTGTATAACCAACAATTTTTAGTGTTTAACATTACACGTATTTCCATACACTTTTTCACCTACACGTATTTTCACAAAACAATAACGGTACTAAAAATCTATTTTCCAAACAATTGTTTGGAAAATCTAAGCCACATCAGCAGTTTGTAAAAATGTTATAAAATAGTTTGTAATATGTAACATTACTCTTCTAATAAAGGGTTTGAATATAAAACACAATTAAAGCGTGCTTAGAGGCTCTTTTATTTTTTTGGATAGACATTAATAATTTGTATTATTATAATTTGAAATTACCATATTTTTCAATCACAAAAAAAAAAAAAGCCTAGGTTGTGATGAAAGTTAAGACTTAAAATATATATATATATATATATATATATATTTTTTTTTGAAATCATGAGTTTAGTGATGGAAGGAATATGGGTAGTTGGAGCATTTCAAATACCTAGAGTGGACTATTTTGTAGGCAATATTTTTGCAAGAGTTAAATGACAATTTTACCAAATTACCCTTTAGTTTTATCTCTACTTAAATTTAGGGATGTGTGGGTATTTGGAATTAAAAAATAAATAAAAAATAAAAAAATCTAGTCCAAACAGGGAAAGTCCCTTAAATAGTATATAGATATTAGATATGTGAAATCTTACTAGTTAAAATTATATATTTTTTCAGTTTTCGAATACATGATATGGGGAAAAATGTGGTTTTCAAAAATTAATGTCAACATTATATTAAAAAATTGTTATTATTTTCTTATAAGTGCATTTTTAGTGGCTTTGGTTATGGTGGCATACCGCATCCATGCAAGACCATGAATGACTAGTTTTAATACCTTCTTCTTTTTTCTTTTTCTTTTTAAGAGTGGGACGAGTATGATCAGGATTGTGTGATATTGGACAATTTTTTGGGGACACTGTCAAGTATAATAACTTTTTATTATTTTCTTTAATGCATTTTTATTTAAAAAAGACTTGGGAGGGTAGAAGGTTTTTATAGGAAATTTTCACGATTTTAACTCAATTAAACAAAATTACTCAATAATGATATAGAATAATGTGGATTTTCAAAACCAGATTATATGTCAACATTAGAAAAATTTTATAAAAGAAAAGGTCAAAAGCTTTGGTAATCTATATCTATATATATATATATATATATAAACGAAACTTTTGGAACTTCCACAATTTTCCACATAGTATTAATTAAATTAATAATAATAATAATAATATAATAATAATAATAAGCAAACCCAAAATTTTTCCACAATTGTGGAAAGCAAACCCGATACCCTCTCTAACCGTAGTCAAAATTTTTCCACAAAGCCAACTCTAAATCCTTTCTCTCTAGTTCTCTACCCTTCTCCCCAAAACCCAACTCATAAAAAAGAATACCAAAACGCCATCGTTCTTCTCCTCATCGTCTTCTCTAAAACCAATACTTCCCTAAAACCTCTCTTCTCGCCTCCTTGGAACCCCAAATTTAATCATCCAACCTTCTCTCTCTAACCTTCTTCTCTCTAGGCTGCTTCACAATACCTCTTCAAGAAGCAAACCATACTTGGATCAATGGGAAGGTCCCTCTCCAGGTTTCCGCACATCCAAGTGAGTGGTTGCCCTAAAATTTCTCAGTTCGATTTTTGATAGTGGTTTTTGTTGTTATAATTATTGCAATTTTAATGTGGTTTCCTTCCTGTGTAAATTTGGATTTTTTTTTTTTTTTTTGGGTTCTTGTTAGGCACTGATTTGTGAGGCCTTTGATTTACAGATAAATTCAAAATTCGATAGGAAAGTTTAGATAATAATTTTTATTGGGAAAACTAAGAAATAGGTATGATTTTTTTATGATTCATTTATTGGTGGATTTGTGCATTAACCAGGTAGAGTTTGGGAAAATTTCTCTACATATTTAAAATTTTCATTGAGAATGAATTTGGGTCTAATTTCTCTGCAATTTTACTGATTTTGATTTTCGGATATGTGAAGGGTTTTTGCTCATCGGACCTCACCTCGACCAAAGCCCTAAACCAAAGGTTTCTCTCTCTAGTCTGTCTCTCTCTCTTGTTTGTTTTCTATTTCTTTGTTTAAGTTTTGTTTGGTTAGAAAGGTAGTGTTTTACAATACGCTTTGATTTTTTTTTTTCGTAGAAGATCGGAGTGAAAAGTGAAAGGAGTGGTTCCTCGGTTAAGCTAACCAGGTCAGTTTCCAATTGTGCTTTCTCTGTTTGGTTGCTGAGAAGAGAAGCAAAATAGAAGGATTGGTTGTTTTTCCTTTTTGACATAAGAAATAAGAATGAGCTAAATACAGCTATTTGGTTTAGTTTAACCGTAGTCTCTAGGCTCTCAGCTTTTATTATTTTTTGTTTTTTTGGTTTGGGGAGGAAGAAGCAAAAAATATTCAATCTTTCACACTCTCGTACATATATTTCACTGTTTTTTTTTTTTTTTTTTTAATAATCTCTAATTCACATTTCAAGCTTTGTGAATTAGAGGGGTTGATGTAGTACAAAGATGCAGAGATAATAGAGTGTGCAATTGAATGGCCTATCTTAATTGGAAGTAATCTTTAAGTTATGATATGATGAGTGGAATCCTATTTTACATTCAAAGATGTTTTTCTGCCACTCTTTACGCGCATCATTTGATCAACTTGAACTAAAAATTCTTGCTTGCTTAATATTGATTTTTATTGACTACAACATGGTCCAGCCTAGAAGGTTGCCATTGTAGCTCTTTCTAAATAAATTTAAAAAATTAAAAAAAAAAAAAAAAAAAAAAACACATTTTCTCTTTAATTCACACCCCACATAAAATCTGAAATATCTATGATAAGAGAAGTTAGACAATATATGTGATTGATGATAGTATTAAACAACTATGTATGATTAACAACTATGTATGATATATGGTACCTCTAATGCATAACGGATGAATATTAAAACTTCATTTTCATGGGAGTATTGGTACATTTGCAATTCCAGTATTGTTGATGACAGTTACAATATCACTTTTCTTCTATGCATGCATAAGTTTAGTTTCCATGTATAATATATTTAAGATTGTGTTTGGCAGGGAATAATGAAAAATTAGTTGTTTGCAAGGATCGTGGAGCTTATGTTTGCATCAATTATAAGATGGAGGATTTTGTTAAAAGGGTGAAGAAAGAAACAAGTGGAAAGTGTATTTTTTTTGTAATATTAAAACCTCACTTTTCTTCAACTGTGGATTAGTGAAACTAAAGACTATGATTATTATTTTGTTAAGTGGACCTTTTCATAAGGAGGTCTTTTTTATTGTTTGTTATTATCAAGGAAGTTTATAGTTATTTCTTTTCAGGGCATATAAGCTACACTTTTGGGAGTATCTAGGGTACCATGGAAAAGAAAGAACACTGTTAAGGGCCTAAAAACAACTTTTTGTTGTTGTTTGGGGCCTTATTTAACTTTACCTTGAGGTGAAAAATGAGACTACATCATACAAAAATACAATCCTCTGTAGAATGTACAGGCAACATAGTGATACGACTGTATACAATAATGGAGATTTCCATTCATGAGAAGTGGAAGCACACAAGCATAAACAAATTATTTTTGTATTTATTTGTATGTGAGTTTTTGTTGTTATATTGTTGCAATTTTAATGTGAAAAATTGTTATATGAACCTATGAAATAATCCTCAAGTTACTATTAACCTTGATTTATTTGTTCATATATTCTCTAGAGATAACATATATAATATTATATGTTAATATGAAATTAATTGACATTTTTTAATTTATTAGTACTTACTAAAGAAAAACAAATATGTATATAATTAAAATAAAATTGCCAAACTTTCCCATGCATAGCACGGGTTAGTGACTAGTATATATAAAAGATGAAAGAAAATTCAATCTAATTTTATGTCATGTGTACAATCTAATTTTCCTAATTTTGTTGCAACTATTTACTACACACACACCAAAAAAAAAAAAAAAAAAAAAAAATTTAATTTTCTTAATTTTTTGTGCTATATGAGTTATTAAATGAGAAAATCACAAAATCAAAAATTAATAAATCTTTAAAAAATTCATCGTCATTGATTCATTATTATTATTATTATTATTATATGCATTTAGTTATGCTTATTTGTAAATGTGTCCTCATGCATTTTCTTTTTATACTAAATGAGTTATTAAGTGAAAAGACCAAAGAATCAAAATAATAAACCTTAAAAACCGAAAACACTGAAACTTTCACAATTTCCATGTCAATACAATATTTAAATAAAAATATCATTTTATTTAAATAAAATTATTTTTGTTTAATCCAAACTTAACAAGAAGTGAAACTCTATTTCTCTAACAAGTCCAACTTAAACTCAAACTCATCATTATTATTTTTATTAAACAAAATTATTTTTATTTAATCCAAACTTAACAAGGAGTGAAACTCTATATATAAAACCAAAACCTCTGAAATTCTTACAATTTTCCATGTCAGCACAATACTTAAATAAAAATATCATTTTATTTAAATAAAATTATATTTGTTTAGTCCAAACTTAATAAGGAATGAAACTTTGTCTCTTTAATCATTTTCTTTAAATAAAATTATATTTATTTAGTCCAAACTTAATAAGGAGTGAAACTCTATCTCTCTAACAAATTCAACTTAACTCAAATTCAAACTCAAACATTGATAATTTATCTCCAAATTTGCGAGCCAAAACCTCTGAAGTTCTCATAATTTTACATGCCAGCACAATATTTAAATAAAATTATCATTTTATAAATTTTTGTAAGTCATTACACATTTAAGTAACAGTTCTTCATCAAATTATAATACAAATTGAAGTTATACAAAAGCAAATCATGCAATAATATAGTTTCTTAAATTTTTTATAAAAATTATTTTAGTCTACCTTACAAATAGGTAAGTTCTCGTGCATAGTACGGGTTAGCGACTAGTTATTAGAGTACATTTAGTACGTTATAATAGCTTCTGTAATGGAATAGTTATTCATGTGTAATATCAATTCGGTCATTTGGTTGCATCTTTATTACATGAATTAGATATTACATTGGAATAATTATTCTTTAAATTGAAGAATAATCATTCCTCTTTAAAATTGATGTAATAGTTATTCCTTAGTATATATAATAGGTTTTAAAATTAATATATTTCTAAAAATATAAAGTTTCCTTATAGATCATCTTTTACAAGCTTTCCATATGTAACAACCAAACTTATGAATAGTAATAATTATTCCATTACAGTGTCTTTTATTCCCAATAATAGAGATTACTATTTCTAATATAATCTATATTCAGTGTACCAAACGTATCCTTATTTTTATTATTATTATTATTATTATTATTATTATTATTATAGTAGTTGGATAAACTAAAATTAGAAATTTCGTGAATAACAATTTAAATGATTTTTTTATTAATAACTAATAGACTTATATATATTTTATTAATTGCTATTTTATATTTTTAAATATACAAATATTATATATAATTATATATAAACTTGGTCAAATTTTAATACACATTTAATTATATTTATTTGTAAATGTATCTCATGCATATACTTGAGGTTACAAGTCAGTTAAGATAATTGCATATATAAGTTTAGGCGTTTAGCATTAGTAACTGTACTTTAATGCTAGTAAAGCATTCAACCCAAAAATTTAATAGATGGACAGGACCAACTAAGAATAGTATAATAAAAAATGACAACCCCTATCATAAAAAATAGAAAAAATAAAAAAGACAACCTATATTAAATCCCAAACCCAACTGATTTGGGATTTTTTAACTTTTTTTTTTTTTTTTTTGAGAAATGGGATTTTTTAACTTGAGACTCACATCATCACGTGCAATTTTTATACTATGCATTTCTCACCTTTATGTTTTGAATCTTCTGATTGACCGGTAACATTCCGTTCTTCGGGACTCTCTACATCATCACGGCCTTTGCAATGCACATTCATTCTTTCAAACACTAGAAAAGGAAAGTAACCTTTGTGTTCTATCACCGGTTCTCCAATAAATTTTAAGAAACGTTGCTTTAAATTAAAGTAGGGAAATAAAAAGATCCATTTCTTACCGCGTTGAGCCATAGTCTTCAACCATTCAAATAACCATCGACAAAAGTCGATGCATGATAGGAAGTTCTTTAGGAAACTGTGATTATTTTCGTCTTCGAATTTGGAATCTTTGAACAATTTTATAAAATCCCGAAACATTTGGTGAATAGAAATTTCGCACTTGAGCTCTTCAACATACGTACCTTCCACACAACAACAAAGGATAACAACAGGTGATGTTCGACAAAGACATAAACTGGAATAACCCACTTCATATATATATATATATATATATAGATAACAAACTGAAAAACTACATCTAATGTAGGTACAACTGGGATCTCCACAATTAAGTGATACTTACAATAATAAATGATTTCCTTCCACCATCCAAGGTAGGAACCACTTCTGAAGACCGAAGGCTTACTTGCTAGGAGATGCAGAGGTGTGATTCCTTGGCCGTTCATAACAAAAGCTAGTCTATTCTCCAGTTGGAGTATGTTACATGCCACATCTGTCAACCACAATCATTAAAATATACTTCTAACTTGGTCTCTCTATATATATATACACTTCTAACAGTATTCCATCAAAAGCCAGTGTATTACAATTATTTTAGACTTTTGTTAGAAGTAGAGGTAACAATATCCTTTCCATTTCAGGTATTCTTCGCTTTGTCCAATTCATGGTTGAAATTTTATTTTTTTAGATCAAACAATGTATAAACTGTCACAGCGTTAAAACATTTTTTGAAAATGTGATAGCGTGTTTGAATTTATTAGATTTGGAAATTTTAATTAGAACCATGAAATGAAGATTTCTTTTTTTTTTAAATAAAATGGATATGGGAATTGTTAAGAGTTAATTCTAGTAATATTTTAAAATAAACACAATTAGAACTAAACATGAATAAAACCACAGCACAATACTTTCACAACAGTATTAAAACAAATCATAAGTGATAAATTATTAATGGCATGTAAAAATCGATATCAGTGTTATGCCAAATGAGAACCAATATCAACTTGTGACCCATTGTTATGAAATTTGTGTTCATAGCATTACTCATGGACATGGTTATTCATGATGTTAAATATATATAACACATGACAGTCATTCTTGCATATCCTTCATATCACATTAATGTGAGTTGCATTTGTATTGCCAAGAAGCTTGTAATTAGTTGACCCTTTCAAGCATTTCGAATTGAGACATTTTCAAGGGTTCAAATCCCTCATGCACTATCGAATTACAAACAAAAAAGAAAAAGCATATAATACAACTAAATAAGCATATAGTTTGTTAATAGTAAAACTTACGGTACTCATAGCAATTTTTTTTTCACTTTGAATCATATATAATTTCAATTCCTTCTACCTATTTAACATTATAAAAAAACATAAAGAGTGGTGAAGTGAAAAAAATGTTATATTAATAGTGGTGAAGTGAAAAAAAAGTTAAACAAAAGTGCTTACCGAAATACTCCCACCTGATGGCACAATGAAGAATAGTCTCACCGTCCTTTCTTATGTAGGAAGGATTGATTGTGTCAACATTGGTGTTGGAATTACCCACGAGAAAGATTAAGTGGAGGCAAAGGAAGATGTCTTTGTTACCATGAAAAGCGGCTAAGAAGAGAGGGCTCTCACCGACATTGTTTTGAGCACTCGCTAATGAGGACCCGTCAAGTTGTGTAACAAGGAGAAAGCATATCTTAAATCTCCCTGCTGATACTGCCACATGCAAAGGGTTATTCCTTTCATTGTTTGTTATCCTGGTGCCTGTAATTGCATCATCACCGTCTTCTTCTTCTTGCAAGTCTGTAATTACTTTTACAAGTTTTTCAACAATTTCTTTTGGCGCAATGGAGACAGCTATGTGCAATGCTGTGTCCCCTGAAGAGTTGATCTTGGCGAAAATGGCTTTGATTTTGTGATTCTGATACGTCTCAACAACTTTCATCCATTGACCTGTCATGGTATTCTTGTACAATTCGAGGGCAAGCACATCATCAATTTTCTTACTTCTATCATCATTATCATCTTTTGTTGTATCATCCATTTCCTTTCTCATATCATCCTCCTGCTTTGCTTCATCCATTATCTTTCTTACCACTAGAGAAACAATTACGAAAAATATTAGATAAGAATAGGATTGTGGACCTCGCAATAATAGAAATGTGTATCAGTTTTTACTTTTTACAATATAATTAAGGTTTAAGGAAGAGATAGATCTAATCCATAGTATGTGATAAAGGTCTAATATGGATAGCTGGATTCGAGTTCAGCTGGGCCTCCTAAGGAATAGAATTGATTAGAGATAGTAAGGAATGAGATAAAAGGGAAAAGTAGCCTATTCTTATTGCCGGGAGATCCAATACAACCCAATAGGCTATTTATACAATTGTACAATGGGACTCTGCATTACTATCTACTGCCAACTGTAGTTCTGCCAGCTGTCCTCTCAACACTAACTAACTAACGGACATACAACAGCTGTGATACCAGCCTCACTAACGTCCTTGATTAACAGTAATCATGATTAAGCTGAATCAATGGTTTAGTTGGACTCTTAACAAATTCCCCTCCTTTAGAACACCTTGCCCACAAGGTGAGGGAATTACCACTGAAGTTGATACAAATTCTCCCAAGTAGCATCATCTTTAGCTCCCCTTAGCCATTGAATAAGGACATGTGTGACAGTTCTATTCCTAAGCTGATGGGACAGCTATGGGCTCTGGATTGAGTATACCTTCTGAGTTCACTGCTGGTAGGGTAGTACATGGTGTCACCTGCTGGGCAAGTTTAGCCTTAAGGCATGAAACATGAAATATTGGATGAATTTGAGACCCAGAAGGCTAATGCAGCTTGTAAGCAACTGCACCTACTTTCTGCAGCACCTGAAATGGACCATAAAACTGTGGAGACAACTTACTGAAGGTCCTATAAGACTTGAATTCCTGCTTAAAAGTTTGTAACCTTAAGTACACACAATCACCCACGAAGAATGACCTCTCTGATCTGTGCTTATCAACATGAAACTTCATTCTTTCTTGAGCACTGACAAGATTGAACGTAAGTAGGGAGAATAATTCCTATCTGGATTTCAATTGAGCATCTACAGTTTCAACTTTAGTTGTACCAGGCATATAATCTAGCAACCTTGGAGGTGAGTAGCCATACAGGGCTTCAAAGGGAGTGAGTTTAGTAGAGGTATGGAAGTTGGTATTAAACCAATATTCTACTAATGGAAGCCACTCCACCTAGCTATGAGGCTTGTTAGCTGCAAAAGCCCTGAGATAATGTTCTAAGCTTTTATTCACCACTTCAGTTTGGCCATCTGTCTGAGAGTGATAAGCAGAAGACATGGCTAAATTCACTCCTTGCAACTTCATCAATGCAATCTAGAAATATGAAGTGAAAATTGGATCTCTATCACTCACAATTGAAGAAGGCATTCCATGAAGTTTGAAGACAAACTGCATGTATAAGGCTGCCACCATTGAAGCTGTACAAGGATGTGCTAGTGGAATGAAATGCACATATTTAGAGAACCTATCCACCACTACCAAAATGACATCCTTCTGTTGAGACTTATGTAAACCATGGTAACATCAAGCCATGGTCATGCTAGAACAGGTAAAGGCTGCAGTAAACCAGCTGGTTTACAAGTCTTAGTCTTGACCCTTTGACAAGTATCACACTCCTAAATGTGCTTCTTCAAATCCTCCTTCATCCCTAGCCAGTAGAAATCTTGTTGGAGTTTGTGTAAAGACTTCAAGTAACCTGAATGTACCCCTAAGGGTCCATTATGGATCTGTTGTAATACAGTGGTCTTAAGATCACTCTGAGGTCCAAAATAGAGCCTTCCTTTATACAACAATAAGCCATTCTGCAAAGAGAAGCCTTTGGAAGCTTGTTCTCCTGTTTGTAAGGTCTGAAGCAATCCTTGCACCACCTGGTCAGTCTCATAACTAGCCTTCAAGTCTGCAAGCCATGTAGGTATAGGAAAGGAAATGATACAACAAGTGCTCACTGGACCAGAACATGTGTCCGTAACAACTTCTAACAAGCTGGCATCTTCTTTTTAAGTGTCTGTGTCCCTTCTTGATAAAGTATCTACCACCTTGTTCTCCTTGCTTTTCTTATATTCCACCATGAAATCATAACCCAGCACCTTGGTGATCCATTTTTGTTGTGCTAATGTGCCAGTCCTCTACTCCAACAAGTACTTCAAACTCTGTTGGTCAATCTTAATATTGAAAGTTTTGCCCCATAAATGTTATGATCTTAATGTCCTACATAGATTAAGGGTAAGCTTAACCATGTGTTTATAAGCTCTTGGGCACCCTTCCCTTGCAAGCCAATTTTCAAGGATGAATTCTACACATGGGTTCCTATTATTTGGTAATCAAAGCCAACAACAACGTCGAGTAATCAAATGTAGCTCATTGAGTATGGGATCAAATGAGTTGCGGCTTTGTGGTTGGATCTCGAAGGGAGCAACCTAGAGGCTAGATTAAAATAACTAATAGGTGAGTAGAGCCGCCAAAAAGATAAAGGGCTACCATTGGGTCAGTGTTGAGCCGTCATGGACGTCGATTGCAGAACATGGTGGTATGTTATAATCCTAATGTCCCACATAGATTAAGTGTAAGCTTAACCATGTATTTATAAGCTCTTTGGCACCCTCCCCTTGCAGGTGAATTTTCAAGGGTGAGTTCTACCCATGGGTAGGCACTAGTGTGGTTTCAAGAAGGTGAAGACACTGGGGTGTTCAAAGATTGGGAAACCTTGGTTGAAGCTCTATAGATTAGGTTTGGAACAACAGCTTATGATAATCCAATGGCAGCTTTAACAAGATTGAGGCAAACAACAATAGTGGTTGCTTATAAGTCAGAATTTTAGGCTTTATCCAATAGAATTAGGAAATTGTCTCCGAGGCACAAGCTCAATTGTTTCCTGAGTGGATTGAAGGATGACATCAATCAGGCTTCCAGTGAAAATGTTGCTCAATTGCTTCTTCTTTCTTCCTTCAAGTGGAAGAAGGAAGAAAGAAAGGGTTGTGTTACAATTATGATGATAAATGGTCTCCAAATCATAAGCGTAAGGGGGCCAAGCTGTTTTTGTTGGAAGGGTTAGATTTTTTACCAGAATTAAACCAAGTTTCAGATTACAGAGTTGAATGGAAAGTTAGAAGCAGAAGCAGTGTTGCATGACAATCGCATGGAGGAAGTCGAAATTACCTTGTATTCTCTCATAGGCAATCCTACTCCAGGAACCACGAGGGTCAAGGGCAAAATAGAAAAAGAGGGTTAGTAATTCTTTAAAATTCTGGAAGTACACACAACTTTATTGATGTTTCCTTGCTTTCTAAACTGCACATTCCAGTTGATACTACTCAAGTTTTTGAGTAAAGTAGCTAATGGAGCCATAATCAAAACCCATGATCTTTGTAGTGATGTCTTAGTAGTAATACAAGGCCAAAAATTCTATGTTCAATTGCATGTTTTGTCTTTGGGTGGATGTAATTTGGTCTTAGGCACACACTGGCTCAGTACTCTTGGGGTTACTAGTTGGGATTTTAAGCTCATAACTATGTCTTTTACATACTGTGGTCACCAAGTTCTGTTACAAGGCATGAAGGCTGCAGGCTCCAATTTACAAGATTGTGATAGCTTCTTTAAAGAATCACTCAAGAAGGGATTGTTAGTTCACATTTCAGTACAAGGGTCTACTATCAGTTCACAGCAGAGTGTTTATCCAAAAGAGATGCCATGGGTCTCTGATCTTGCATTAGGACAGCACCTAAGCCTTGGCCAGAAGCATCACCTTGTATAGTAAATGGCTTGTTGAAATATGGTGAAGCCAACACTGGAGGATTGGAGACAGCTAACTTGAGTTGAGCAAAAGAGTGCTCAGCCTCTTCAAACCATGAAAAAAAAATCCTTCAACAAAGCCGTCAATGGAGCTGTAATTTGGCCATAACCTTGTATAAACTTCCTGTAATACCCAGTGAGACCAAGAAATCCTCTCAATGCCTTAACATCAGTAGGGGTAGGTCATTGCTGCATTGCACCAATCTTCTTAGGATCAGCCTTCACACCTTCACCAGAATTAAGGTGTCCAAGGTACTCTACTTCCATGCAAGCGAACATATATTTGAATTTCTTTGCATACAAATGATGTTTAGCTAATATACTCAAAACAGTCCTAATATGGTTAACATGATCAGCCAAAGAATGACTGTACACCAAAATGTCATCAAAAAAGACAAGTACAAACCTCCTAACATATGCCTTGAAAATATCATTCATCAAGGACTGAAAAGTAGAAGGGGCATTAGTCAAGCCAAAGGACATGACCAAGAACTCATAATACCCTTCATGAGTCCTAAAAGCTGTCTTAGGAATGTCTTCATCCCTCATTTTGATTTGGTGATAACCAAATCTTAAGTCCAATTTAGAAAAAAGACAAGCACCATGGAGTTCATCTCACAATTCATCTATGACAGGTATTAGATATTTATCCTTAATTGTTTCATGATTAAGTGCTCTATAGTCTATGCACATTCGCCAAGAACCATCTAATTTCCTAACTAGCAAAATAGGAGATGCAAAAGGGCTTTGTCTATTCCAAATTGAACCAACATCCAATAATTCTTTGACAATCTTTTCTATTTCAGTTTTTTGATAGTATGAATACCTGTAAGGCTTACTGATGGGTTGTGCTCCATTTTTCAAGTTGATTTGGTGCTCATGCCCCCTTAGGGAAGGTAACCAACCGGTGTATCAAAAACTCCATTGAATTCCTGCAATAGAGGTAACCCGATACAACCCAATAGGCTATTTATACAATTGTACAATGGACTCTGCACTACTAACTACTGCCAACGGTTGTAACTAACTGCTGCCAGCTGTCCTCTCAACACTAACTAACTAACGGACATACAACAATTGTAATACCAGCCTCACTAACCTCCCTGATTAACAATAGTCATAATTAAGCTGAATCAATGGTTTAGCTGGACTCTTACCAGTATGGGATTAATAATTATTTAATGTCGTAGCCCTGCTATAATTTACGTGTGCCTCTGGGCAAGCCTCCAAAATAAAATATTCTAGTACTACACCTTTTTTTCCAAAACTATTTTGTGTGACGAACTATTATAGCAGGGCTACTCTGTTAATTTACTGATGAAACCCCTCCTAACTGACTACAGGAACTTCTCGAAGGAGATCCCAAATAAGCGGGTAATCCACATCTACCGCGAAGCCAACTAATGTGCGGATGCGTTGGCGAAATTAGAAGCTAACTCCTTATCTTCATTTGTTTTTTTTTTTTGGTACCCACCGCCTGTGGTGGAAAGTATTTTGACTTTTGATAAAGAGCTAACATGCATTGTAATAGACTAGTGAATTACTACTTTAATGAAAGTTCATGGTTTACCCAAAAAAAATACAACGTTAAGAGGATGAAAGTCATTGTGGAGTCCAACAGGCACCAATTTTTTAACTGAAAAAATCACATCCTCACATGTCTTTGTCGTAAAAAAAAATTTCTAGGACTACATAGTTGCTCACCAGAGCGACTTTACCCTATAGGCCAAAAAAGCAATTATTTAAGGCTCGCAAGTGAAAAAAAGGCTTGCCAATTTGAACCTATAGGGATATTTTTTTTCCTCTCTGTAAGAGTATTAATTAAGTCCAAAAATAAGTCAATGCAGTAGAACTGATTATCTCTCATATATATCAAAGAAAAAACAGGAAAAAAAAAAAAAAAAATCACCTGGTGATCTGTGCTCTTGACTCTTCGATCTGTGTGTGGGAGTTTCGGTGTACCACTCATAATCTATCAAACACAAACATTAAAATCTCTCTCTCTCTCTCTCAATAACTCAGCAAAGCAAAACTAAAATCAAAAGACCCAAACAAATCAATCTCAAACCTTAGATTTTTACACTCATAAACTTTGTCATTCTCTCCGTTTAAATTCTCTGCAACGGCTTCAAATTTGTTGTGGTTTGGATCTCTCTCTCTTAAAGGTCTGGCTCTAAAAAACACTCAAATTTGTTTTAGGCTGTCGCTCTATTTCTTTTTTTTTTTCCTTATTAAAAGCTAGAAAATTTTTATTTTCTCATGATAGTGGTAAGAGACACTGAGCAGATGAAACATATTAAAATATTGTTTATTCTACAGTAACTTCACTTATTGTAAAGGTGTCACCCAATCATTCTTTTATTTCTAGTCATTCGGTCAAGTCTTTTAGTTTTTTGTTTGCTTTTGTTTATTTTATATATATATATATATATATATATATATTTTTTTTTTTTTTTTTTTTTAATTCTAAACTTATCACACAACCACTGAGTGTGCCACGTGATGTATAGAAAAAATGCTCCAATT
Source organism: Quercus rubra (assembly GCA_035136125.1). Taxonomy (NCBI): domain Eukaryota; kingdom Viridiplantae; phylum Streptophyta; class Magnoliopsida; order Fagales; family Fagaceae; genus Quercus; species Quercus rubra. Next base: position 47,947,001 of record CM068738.1, read on the forward strand.
TTTAACTTTTCTTCCTATATTACATCACACTAGTACGTTACTACATTTATGGCTTTGCAAGTTTGTCCAAGTGGATGGATAAACGTGTGTCCATGCTTGTTTCGCCAGGGCCCCATTACAGCACAAAATGTCAAAATTATTGAATACGTCATGTCCCGAGTCTCGAGGCACATTAAAAAATTCCAAATTTCCACGAAAATACATATGCAAAGAGTTAGGCTGTCTGCTCCGTATTAATTAAACACAAAATTAAACATTTTAAATAACATAATATATATTTTTACATACTTTTTTATTTACATCAAAAACATTCAAACCATGTTACTCAAATTAACTCACCAAATAGTTTCTAAAAAGACTTCTTTTTAAAATATACTTTATTTATATTATCAACTCTTTTTTCTTTTTTTCTTTTATATAATTTATTAAAATAATATAAATTATAATAATAAATAATATAAAAAATTTAATTTTTCTCTCTTCTCTTCTATCTTTCTTTCTTCTTTACATTTTTAGTTCTTTTTCATTAAAATAATATATATTTTTTACATCATTGTGAACAGTTGTAAAGAAAATAGAAACTTACACTGCATATGGCTAAATTTTGGCTTGTTGGGTGTTAAAATAGTAACTAGGGGAGTTTTTATACCCCAATACTAGTACTCTTAACAGTTTTGTTAATGGGTTTGCTCTTAGATTAAGTTGATAAATAATTTTAGAAAAATTTTAATATAAGAGAATTCGAACAGAATTGAGACGAGCTATAGGAGAGAAGGTTTAGAAGTAATCTACCTCAAAAGTCTAAGTTTATAAAATAATATTAAAAATTTTAAAATTTAAATAATATTTACTAAATTAATTCCTTTGAGACATCTATTAACTCTTTTTACTGAATAATTCTAACGATACATTGTCCCACAAATTGTTCCAAAATGTCTCTACCTTACTATCACTCTAGAAAAAATTTAATATAATTTTTATAAAATAATATTAAAAATACATTTTCATCTCATAAGAAAAAAGTCAAATGATTGAATTTTAAGAGAGAAATCTAAGTAACAGCACCTGAGTACTATCTACTTAGATTATTGGTATCAGGAAAGAAATAAAAATAAATAAAATGATATCTTTATTATGTCATTAATGCAAATAATTATGATTGTGAAGGACATATTAATGGTCCATAGTTTCATTACTTCTTCCAAGCTTGTGTTTTTACTTTTTAGCATCATATTATTCTCTAGCTACACATATTAAATGATAATATTAAATAAGAATTAAAAAGTGCTATATATAAAGGGCAGTGCAGTGAAAATGTTAGTATACAGATTTTGTACACATGTCCGTATTTTAATGTGTCTGGTGTAACTGATGCACTGGACACAATTCCAACTCGAGTAGGGCATATATGAAACTTTCTTTGTTTTTTGTTTTTTAGGTTTTCCTTGGTTGTTAGAGCATTCCCATTAATTCGTATGAAAAATTCAATCTATTTTAATATAAGAATTTGCCAAGATGATGGTACCACTCTGTCTCTGTCTTACAAAGACTGAGTGATCTGATGTAGTTCTCTTCAGCCCATATGCAGAAACCACAGTACTAAACTTATCAAACCATGCCCTAGGAGACTGCTTTAACCCATAAATAGCCTTTTTTAACCTGCATACCATATGAGACTCCCCCTGAGCAACATATCCAAGAGGTTGCTCCATGTGGACTTCCCCCTGAAGGTCTCCATGAAGGAAGGCATTTTGAATATCCAACTGATGAAAAGGCCAGTTCTGTGATGCTGCAACAGATAAGAGAATTCGAACAGAATTAAGACGAGCTATAGGAGAGAAGGTTTAGAAGTAATCTACCCCAAAAGTCTAAGTTTATAAAATAATATTAAAAAATTAAAAAATTAAATAATATTTACTAAATTAATTCCTTTAAGACATCTATTAACTCTTTTTACTAAATAATTCTAACGATACATTTTCCCACAAATTGTTCCAAAATGACTCTACCTTACTATCATTCTAGAAAAAATTTAATATAATTTTTATAAAATAATATTAAAAAAATTTAAAATTTTAAATAATATTTAATAAATTAATTCCTTTAAGACATCTATTAGCTCTTTTTATTGAATAATTCTAGCGATTCATTTTCCCACAAATTGTTCCAGAATGACTCTACCTTACTATCACTCTATCACATAAATTTACTCTTTCTTCTCCTCTTCTCCTAGTCTCTTTCAACACATTCACCGAACCAACATTTTTGTTTGTATTCTAGACTTTCTAGTGGGACCCAATACAAACAACAAAAAGCCATGATATTTTACAAGCCTCTAGCAAGCCTCCAAAATCAGACACTCTCACCCATTCAATCTAAAGATCCCACCACAAACACAGAATTAATGAAAAGTTTTGAAATGCGTAAAAAAAATCACCCAAATTTTCACCGTAACACCATTTGCTGTTTGAATTGTGGTGGGACTCAAATCACTCAATGTAAACAGAAAAAAAGCTTCCAATGATGTCTTTTTTTGTTGCGCTAGCATTTCTCGTTTTACTTGCCATTTATCTCATCAGCGCCAGTATTGTTTCATTATTTAATTAATGTCTGAACTTGGCATTTCTGATATCTATGCGATTGTACCATGCAATTAACTCTTCTCTTACAATATTTTTTTTTACTAATTTTATATTTTTATTTTCATTTTTTTACTTTTTTTTTTATTCAAAGATTGAGATTTAAAGTTGCTTTTGCAACTTTAAATCTCAACTACTCATAGAAATTACATCAGGTAATTGCAGATCTTTTAGCATTTTTCAATACAAGAAAAAAAAAATAATACAGTTGAAAAGTAGCACTTTATCTATTTAAGATTAACTTTGTTAACTTCAATAATTCTGCTATCTATTTCTATTTCTATCTATTATAACCATATAAAAAGTGTGAAGGCCTTCTCTACATTCCTTTAGGTTTAGTCAAGGTTTGTCTTTATTATGAGCCAAAACGGTGCTTATTTATTCGTGAGCAAAAGCAAAAGCAAAAGCAAAACTTGAAGAGACAGTGGACAGACTACAGAGAGTGGTGGGAGGTGGAGAGGGAGCACAATACCTACCCTATGTCCGTCGGACCAAGGAGAGAAACGGGTGATAAAGAAAGATCTTCTTCCACTGCTATAAATTGCTCAGGTTCTCTCTAAGGTTAGTCGCACTCACCGCCCTTCAGACTCTTCGATTTTTATTTTTATTTTTATTTTTGATACATCTTGTTTCTAATCTTTGTTTCTGTATAAGTCATATCAAATATGAGATTTCAGCCTAAATTTGTTAGAAAGTTTTTGGATTTTGATTTGGTGTTGTTTGGGTACTAAGAAAATCAGGGAAAACTCGTCTATATGATTAAAGAAAAAAAAATCGTGTTAGCTTTGACTCTGCATCAATCTCTCATGGTATTTAATAAGGTAGCCAAAAACGTAGTTTCAGATAAATGATTCAGTTAATATGAGACTTTTTATCTCTCTTTTTGGTTAATCTGTTTCAGACCCTTTCTTTCTCAACTTCTTTTCAATTTTCTGTCTTTTCATTCTCTGAATATCTAGCTTCATATTTACCGAATACAGTTGTCTTTGATACCCAACAATGATCTGCTTCGTATCATGACGTAAGATTCTGAACTAACTGGATCAAAAAAATAATAATTTTTCTTTCTCTCCTCATTGTTGATTTGATGTAGCTCTATCAATTGTTTTGTTTGATACCCTTTTGCTTTGCTTGGCTTTGCTTTTACAGTGTATAAATTAGTGGATTTTGAAAAACAATATATAAATGAATCTTCAAATATTTAAAACTTCAGCATTTAGATTTTTGACTTAAGGTTCTTGGTTATTATGTGCGTGGCAGAGCAAGGGACCTAATTCAGAAATTTGAAATATGTTAAACTGTGTGCAAGTCAAGAATGCAAAGGAACTGTCTAAGCTACAACTAGTTTAGAATAAAATGCTTAAACTGCAAGTAGTTTGTATATAGCATTAGTTAGATTTTGTTTTGACACTTGTCAGTTTTGTATTGGCTAGATTAGAAGTTAGTTAAGGCAATTAGTTTTCCCTCCTTTATTCCTAATATATAAAGGGCAGAGCTTAGATATTTATCAATACAAGCATATACAATTTTCTCATCTCTCTCTCGTGGCTTGCTTGGTTTCCTCCATTGATGAAGATTGTATGTGTGCTTGAATTCTAACATGGTATTAGAGCAGAGCTAGTTCAGAGTCTTCATTGTTGGTACACTCTGAAATTGCTAGTTCAATTCTTTGTTTTTGTTGTGCATTGTTTCAGATCAAGTAGAAAATTTTCTTTTACATTTTCTCTTGATTCACACACATTTTCTTTCCTCTCTATTTTGATTTCTTTTGCAATCCTTAGCAAATAGAATTCAGAACTTAGGGTTTTGGTAATTGAATTTCATTTGGATCTTAACTAGATCATTGAAAATTCAATTCTCTTTTCTTGTGGAAGAACCTTAGGGTTTCTGTAGTTGAATTCATCATCTAAATCTTCAATTGTTCAGTGAATTTAGATTCAATTCCTGTTCTTATTGAATTCTGGTTCAATTCTCGTTCTAAGAATCTTGAAGCTTTCATTGCAATTCTTGTTGGATTCTGGTTTATAGTTCATCAATCTTGATTGTAGTATATCAGTTCTTGATCTTGGTTGTAGTTCATCAGTTTTTTTATCTTTGGTTTGAAGAAATGAGTGATAGTACATCAAGTACCTTTGTTCCAACCATTTAGCCATGGGAGAACTCTTCTAGCTGATATTTCTTGTTTAACAGTGACAATCCTGGTGTGTCACTTGTTGTTCAACACCTCACTAAAGAGAACCACAGCACCTAGAGTAGGGCTGTTCTCATTGCCTTGGATGCTAAATCCAAAATAGGCTTCATTGATGGACCCTTACTAAAGCCTCAATCTATAGATCATCCTCTCTACACTGCTTGGTGCAAATGTAACAACACTGTCCTAGCCTAGTTGTTTAATTCCATCTCAAAGGATCTTCAACCTAGTGTGGTCTACTTCAAGACAGCTAGGGAGGTTTGGTTGGATTTACAACACAAGTTTTCTCAAGGCAATGGACCATGCATTTTTGAGTTGAGGAAGGATATTTGCTCTTTAGCACAAGAGGATTTGAGCATTAGTAGCTATTACACCAAGTTTAAGTCATTGTTGTGATGCCTCAATTTGATTAATTGTATGATGTGTGCGGGTATGTGATAAGTCCCACATCGGGTATTTACTGGGTTTTATTAACAACTGCAAAAAGCCTCAATTGTGACTAGTCTTTTTGAGGTATAGCGCAGATGTGACTAGCGCTTTTCCTTGGGTTGTTATATATGGTATCAGAGCCATGCCCTAGTCAGAAGTGTGGGCCCTACACGTGAGGACGCATGTGCCCGTAAAGAGGGTGGATTGTAGTGACCCAAAAGGGAGGTCTTGCATTCCATGGAATCTTACATCGCCTAGGGACACACATGGGAATGTGTTAATAAGAAATGACCTTCTTTTAATGTGTAGAGGCCTTTTCCCCCACTGCTGTGTGCTTTGGGGGAGAACAAAACCGTGAGGGGTATGAGACCCCAAAGCGGACAATATCTACATAGGTGAGGTGGGGTCGTTACAATTGTGGCAAGAACTTTCAAATTATAGAACTTGTTCTTACGGTCATCAGGCAGAAGACTGTGTTATGTCTTTCCTGATGGGCCTTAATGAAACCTATACCACAATAAGGGAGCAAATTCTACTAATGGATCCCATTCCTCCTTTGGGCAAGGTGTTTTCTCTTTTGCTTCAAGATGAGAAGCAAAGAAAGGTTGGAAAGAAGACGACCATTGAGTCTTTTGCTCTGGCAGTCAAGACTAATGGTTCTGGCAAGTCCTTCAACAAAGCCAAATTTGGCAAACCTCAATGTACTCATTGTGGTGTTTTGGGACATGTTGTTGATAAATGCTACAAGCTACATGGGTACCCTTCTGGTTATAAGTTCAAGACCAAGGGTTCACAAGTTGGTTCCTTTGCTAATAATGTTATAGCAACTGATACTTCTCTTGATGAAAGTGTGAATTTGACCCATTCAAAATATCAACAATTGTTGGGTTTGTTGAATTCTTACAAACACTTTGGTACTAAAGCACCACCAGAAGGAGGTTCTAACACACACCAATTTGCCAATATCATCACTCAACCTACCATTGTTCTTCAGGAATATGAGGTTTCAGGTATTTGGTCAGCTCCTTCCTTAAACTATTCCGTTTTTTCTTCTAGTGTTGTCACAACTCATATTAGTTCCAATGAATGGATTTTGGATAGTGGTGACACAGACCATATGGTCCATTCGATTCAACTCTTTACTTCTATAACCTCCATAGTTCAAATCTCTATTAGGTTGCCTAATGGTTCTATGGCTAAGGTTACACATGTTGGGACTGTGCAAGTTTCTCCTACATTGTTCTTAGATAATGTGCTTTGCATTCCTAGTTTCTCCTTCAACTTGATCTCTATTAGTAAACTAACTCAATCTTCATCTTCTTGTTGTATTTTCCTTTCACAATTTTGTCTCATTCAGGACTTACAACTCTAGAAGATGATTGGGTTGGGTAAGAAGCAAGGAGGACTTTATACACTGCAAAGCAACTCTCCTGCTACATTGCCTGCATCAGTTTCTGATGTCCTTGCTAAGTTGTCTAGGTTTTATTCTTTCTGTTTCAATTTGCTTCTGAAGTTGATAAGACTAGCTTATGGCATTGTAGGTTAGGTCACCCTTCCCCACAAAGATTAGTCTTGTTGCAATCACTTGTACCAAATGTCATTACTTGCAATATTAATAAAAGTTTTGATTATACTATTTGTCCTCTTGCTAAGCAAAAAAGGTTGCATTTTCCTTCATCCATTTCTTCTTCATCTTCTTGTTTTGATTTGGTTCATGCTGACATTTGGGGGCCTTATTCTACTATTTCATTAAATGGATCTAAGTATTTTCTTACTTTAGTGGATGATTATAGTAGGTGTACTTGGGTTTACTTAATAAAAAACAAATCTGAAACTTCATGCTTAATTCAATCATTTTATAATCTGATTTTTACCCAATTTAAGGTTCCTATCAAGATGCTTATATCAGATAATGGACCTAAGTTTGCCTTAAACTCTTTTTATGCTTCCAAAGGTATTATACATCAGCTTAGTTAGTAGAAACGTCACAACAAAACTCAGTGGTTGAGAGGAAGCATCAGCATCTCAGTTCCTAGAGCTTTGAGGTTTCAAGCTAATCTTCCTTTGAAGTTTTAGGGTGACTATGTTCTCACTACAACTTATCTCATTAATAGAATACCTAGTCCTCTTTTGCATGATCTCACTCCTTTTCAGATGTTATTGGGTCATCCTCCTTCCTATAATCATCTTAGGTCATTTGGCTGCCTTTGTTATGCTTCTATCTTTGCAAGGGACGGGTCCAAATTTGATCCCAGAGCCAAGGCTTGTATTTTCCTTGGTTATCCATTTGGTACCAAAGTTTACAAGCTTTATGATTTAGCTTCTAGAACCTATTTTGTTTCAAGGGTTTTTGTCTTCAAAGAGTCTTGTTTCCCTTTTAAACATTGGACTACTAAATCCACTTCTATTCCTTCTTTCCCTTCTTCTGATTCAATGTTTCCAGACCAACCTGTTCTGCCTGTATCTAGTCCTTCACTTGTCTCTGCAAATGTTTCTACTCTTCCTGTTTCTACAAAATTCACTCTTGCCTTTACTATAGATATTGCAGCCCCTCCTGATGAGTTTCTAGATCTTGTGCCTCTTCCTTCTGACTTAGAGCAACCTCATTCTGCTCCTGCTTCTTCTATTCCTTCCAATCCTGTTTCTCCACCAACTCCTTAGCCTCAAAGAAAATCCTCTAGACCTCTCAAGGCACCCTCTTATCTTCATGATTAGCACTATAATCTTACTTCTGCTCATGTGTTGGCCTCAGTTTCACTTACTCAGTCTCATGATTCCATTACCCTCTTATATCATCTACTTTGTCTTATGATAAGCTTTCTCATGGTCATCGGGCTTTTGCTATTTCCCTTTCTGTTGCTAAGGAGCCTGATTCTTATGCTGAAGCCATCTTGGATCCTAGATGGCAAGAGGCAATGCAAGCTGAGTTTGATGCTCTTAAGGCTAAAAACACTGGGATTATGTGTCCACTTCCTCCTGGCAAGGTTCCTATAGGGTGCAAGTGGGTTTACAAAGTGAAATTGAAGGCTAATGGTTCTTTGGAAATGTATAAAGCTCGTTTGGTGGCTAAGGGGTTTACATAAACTGAGGGAATTGATTTTTTTGATACCTTTTCTCCTGTGGTCAAGTTTGTCACAGTCAGGACTTTGCTTGCTCTTGCTGCTGTTTCTAGATGGCATTTGACACAGCTTGATGTCAATAATGCCTTTCTCCATGGTGATCTTCATGAAGAGGTCTACATGCAACCACCACTTAAGTCTAGCAACAAGGGGGAGGTTTGTAGATTGCTCAAGTCATTTTATGGACTTAAACAAGCTAGCAGACAGTGATTTGCTAAATTGTCTTCCACAATTGGTGATCATGGGTTTGTCCAATCCAAATCTGATTACTCAGTTTTCACCAGAATTAAAGGAAGTTCCATTATTATCATTTTGGTGTATGTTGATGACATATTAATTGCAAGCAATGATGTGGATGCAATGAATTCTTTCAAGCAGTTTTTGGATAGTAAATTCAAGCTTAAGGACCTTGGTACACTGAAATACTTTCTTGGACTTAAAGTGGCTAGAACTAAAAGAGGCATCTCATTGTGTCAAAGGAAGTATATCTTGGATCTTCTTAATGATACATGTTTGTTGGCTAGTAAACCTGCAAGTATACCTATGGAGCAATCTACAAAGCTCAGCAACTCTATTGGTGAACTAGTTTCAGATATTTCACAGTACAAAAGGATAATTGGCAAGCTTCTTTACTTGACCTCAACCAGGCCTAATATATGCTATTCAGTACATAAATTGAGTTAGTTTATGAGTTCCCCTAAAGTTCCTCACTTACAAGTAGCTTATAGAATCATCAAATACTTGAAGAAGACACCAAGGCAGGGTTTGTTCCTTTCTGCAAATTCAAGCTTGCAATTGAAAGCTTATTGTGATGCTGACTAAGCAGCTTGCATTGATACATGGAGGTCTGTTTTAGGTTTCTATGTCATTCTAGGGGATTCTCTAATTTCCTAGAAATGCAAGAAACAACAAGTTGTCTCAAGATCCTCTATGACCACAGTGACTAGTGAGATTGTGTGGCTAATTGCTTTGTTCAAGACCTTTGGGGTGCACCATACACAACTTGCTTACCTATATTGTAATAGCAAAGCTGCTCTATACATTGCTGCCAATCCAGTGTATCATGAAAGAACAAAACATGTTGAAGTGGATTGTCATTTTATTAGAGAGAAAATTCAAGCTGGTGTTATCAAGACCTTTCACATTCCAACAAGGCATCAAATAGTAGATTTCTTCACTAAAGCACTTGGACAAAAGCAGTTCTTCCATCTTCTCTCCAAGATGAACTTGATTAGTATATATAGTTCATCTTGAGGGGGAGTGTTAAACTGTGTGCAAGTCAAGAATGCAAAGGAACTGTCTAAGCTACAAGTAGTTTAGAATATAATGCTTAAATTGCAAGTAGTTTGTATATAGCATTAGTTAGATTCTATTTTGACACTTGTCAGTTTTGTATTGGCTAGATTAGAAGTTAGTTAAGGCAGTTAGTTTTCCCTCCTTTGATCCTAATATATAAAGGGCAGAGCTTAGATATTTATCAATACAAGCATATACAATTTTCTCATCTCTCTCTCTCTCGTGGCTTGCTTGGTTTCCTCCATTGATGAAGATTGTATGTGTGCTTGAATTCTAATAGAATATTACTCCTTTATGTTTATGGTGGACTATATGGAGGGAAAGAAATCGGTGCACTTTTGAAGATGTGGAGTGCACATCAACTCAGTTGCAAGCATCCTTCATTAGTTCTCTTTATTTGTGGTCTTTTGTATTGGGTCTCACAGATAGTAACTCTATTCATTCCTTCATAGAGTCGATCCATATGTAGATATTTTTCCATTTGTAATTCTTTAAGTACTTTGAGTCTATTTTCATTCAGTAGTCTTGTATCAATAAAATTACTTTTACCTATAAAAATAAATAAATATAGTGGCATTTGCTTATATAAGAGTGTCATGTGATAATTTTTGCTTCATTAATTCTTCTAATATTGTTTCATCTTTTATACTTTACATGATCAACTCAATGGAATTCCATTATTTTTGGTTCTTTACTATTGTAGCTCTTTTAGTCTCTTACTTGATTACTTATGAAATAATATGTACTGATTTTATTGGTTCTATATGCTATTTGAGTGTAAATTTAATGGTATGTGATAGGCCAAATCTTTAACTATCTGGTTTGTGTATTTAACCATTTCTTCATCCAATCACATGCTTAAAGAGTATATTCTGATTCCAAGGTTGTTTTATTATGCTTCTAATGAGTCAATCTTTGATTGTAATATTAGTTTATTTTTAACCTTATGTTGTTTATATATATATATATATTGGTCTTACCGCATGCTACTAGACCAAATGTGGAGGTAGCTCTTTCAACAAGACATTAGATTTCATGTGCAATAGTGAATTTGAAGAGGGTTATTATAGTTTTTCAGGTCAAGAACTTTGAACATACTTTAAAGAAAAAGGAAAAAACATAAGATTGTTTCAGTTTTTTATTTATATCGTTGTGTTTACCTTGAGGTCGAGTTTACATTATTATTATTGATGATTAGGAGAGAACTGAGAAGTATGGTATTAGAATCCAGAGGCGTTACTTGTCGCTAATTTCTGAAGGTGTGGAGATAGTTTGGTGCTTGGGATGTACTGGTCTGCCTTGGTGTATGATTTTTTTATTGGAAGGGATGAAGAGGTTGTTCCCTTTCGCACTCAGCAACTTAGGCAGGGGCCAAAGCAGCTCTGGTCTTGACTTCTGCCTCTGCCGATGCTGTTGAAGATTGAAGCATTGCCTTTGGTGATTGCTGCAATAATCAACTTGGCATAAATAGTTCTTTTTTGTGTAGTTTTATTTGTTTAAAATTGTATACAAGAAGATAGCTCGATTGCCCATATTTTGGTGATCCAAAACTCACCTATTAACTTAACAAAATACAATACCATTTAACAAGGTTTTATTGTGTTGGGCAGAGACTCACCATTTTGGTGAAAAACTCTGGTTGTGCAAAAAATTGGTGAGAGAGACAGAGAAGGGGCAAGAGGAGGGAGGTAACACATGGGGTTAATGAAAGGGGAAGAGAGGATAGAAAATACTATATAGTGCATTTCTACCCCATGTGGATGTAATAAATATTCATTTCATTTTTTAGCTCATATAAATATTAGATTGTTTTCTTAAACTAATATGCTTTGCTAGTAATGTGGAAATTACTGAGAGCTTTTGTAAACAAATATAGCTTAATTCTATTCTTACAACATCTTGGCAAGTTCTTGGAAGATTATGCCCCCTTTTTCTTTTCTTTTTTTTGCTATTCTCGTCTTCTATCCACATGTGATCTCAATTTGTATACCTTTTTGAGTTACGCTTATGGTGGTTGACATCTGCATCCATAAACTGTAATTGACTTCGCAAATTTGAAAATAAATTATGTACATATTTCACTTTTGGCTATCAAGCTGGTTTAAGTGGGTTAAAACCATAAGAAGAAGAAGAAGAAAAAAAAGAAAAAAAAAAGATAAGAAAAAAGAGAGAGACACCAATTATATGATTGTTGCAAATAGTAAATTGCTATAGTTTTTTTCTATCTTAAATTTTCTCACTCAAGAGGCAACACGTAACTTGCATGTGCAACCCTAAATAGTACTATTACAAATACAATCGCCATTAAAAAAAAGGATAAATATGTCTTTCTCTTCATACCAAAAACACTCAAATCCCCGTAATCTCCACCACCTACCTCTTTGTAGACTGTAGGCCAAACATTACAAAATTCATCACTAGGGTTGTACACGGTACGTTGTGGCCTGTTTTGGGGGGTTTTTTTGCACCGCACCTATAGGGGAGGTTTCCCCTCAACCCTGACCACATCTCACTTGTGGAGGAGTGGAAACTGGTCTACACAAGGTGCGGTGCACCATTCGAATTCGGTGCCGTTAGTTTGGTTAAAAAAACCTCAAAAAAAAAAAAAAAAAAAAAAAACCTCAATCCACATCAAACAACCCATACATACAATATCATCAAACAATCCAAATATTCATTTATAAAAAAAAATAAATAAATAAATAAATAAAACAAACAAACAAAAGAACCATTCATAATATTTCTCAAATTCCGACACAAAATCTCTTAAATAAATTCACAATCTTTCTAAAAAGTATAGTAGGGCAAAGCATAGTTAGCATCCTAGGTATTGAGCATCAAATAAATTCACATACCTAGTAGTAAGGAGAAGCATAGTAGCCTAGGTATTGACCATTAAAACATTCTCTTGAAACTTCCATAGAACAGTTATGAGAAAGAGGAGTGAGGAGGGGAAGATGCTTGGAGAATTGAGGCATCGAATGGCAGAGGATGGTGGTAGCGAATGGCGAAGGCTAAGGGGGGGTGGGGGAGAGAGAGAGAGAGAGGAGTTGTGTGATATAAACGGGGGAAAAAATGATGTCATTTTAGTATGAAAAAAAAAAAAAAAAAAAAACCCAAAAACGACTTCATTTTACAAACGTATAACTTAACCCTAACTTCAATTTATTTTTCTTCCTCCTTCTAATTCAATTGCCTCTCTCTCTTTGAGCTTTCCTTTCTCTATCCCACTAAGACATATATATATATATATATATATATATATTTATATAAGCAGGGTGGTGCAGTTTTCATCGATGGGCAAAACTCATCACCGTTCGCCACACTTGATGGCTTCGGTACTCGAAAATTACTACTGACACCACGCCAGACACCTACGATGGAGTTCTAAGGAGGGTAGCTTGGTGTGGTGAGAGGCAATTCCATCAGTGGCAAGCGGTGGCTAAACAGGCCTATTCATCACTAGATCCCTTTTTATTTTTACTAGTGGGTTAGAAGTCACAACCAAACCCAAGGAACTATATATATATATATATATATATATTACTATACACAATATAATATGCAAGATATAAAAAAATAAAAAATCAATTCAAAATTTGATTCATGTTTGACAATTTTTTGGTAACGGTAATGATCTAGTTTCTTTTTCTTGGGAAGGTCTAATATCTTAAACGCTTTTCAAGGAAACCCAATCTTTATTTACTAGTTGGTTTCTTAATATTAGAGCATTCCCATTAAGGATGCTAAAAGTGATATATACTAAATTTTACCATTAACACTCAAAAAAAGCCACTCCATCAAATATTTCAAATGGAAAAATTTTTGACATGCGGCTACAGCGAGCTGTTATCAATAACAGCTCACTATAGCATAAATCTTAAACAAAAAAATTATATTTTATTCCAACGGTCACTTTTCCCCTTTTTTTTTCTCTTCTTTCTTCTCTCTCCTCTCTCACTTTCCTCTTCTCTCTTTCCCCGTAGCTTCTGTTTCTCTCAATTTCACGGTTTGAACTCCTCCCCTCCAAGGTTCGTCGGTCAGAACTTCAAAGCCCAAATGCCACTAGACAATAAATCCTCTTCGACTTCGGAGTGTTGCCGCCAATATGGAGGTAGAGCTTGATGGCGGGGTGATTTGATTTTGTGGGTTTGGGTTTATAGGTCTAGGTTCATGGGTCTCTGATCGACGTGGGCATCGACGTTGAGGGTAGTTCGATGTGGGTCTCTGATCAGTGGGTCTCTGATCGTGTCGGTCTTTCTCGGTGGTTGTTTATCTTTTTCCTTTTCAGATTTTTAGTGGTGATGAGGTTGTGGGTTTGTGATTTGGTTGTGATTTTGGAGGGTTGTTTTTTCTTTTTCTTTTTCCAGTTGTTGGTGGTGAATGGTAATGAGGTTGTGGGTTTGGGTTTGTGATTTGGTTATGATTTTGGTGGTTGGTGGTGACAATGGAAATTGTTGTAGTTGTGGTGGCGCCAACGGGTGGTTTTATTTTTATTTTTGTTTTCAATGGTGGTGGCCGGCAGTGGCTAGCCGTAGGTGTGGGTTTGTAAAGAAAGTGGTGGGTTTCAGAGAAAGGGAGAGACAGAAGAATGAAAAGTATAATATTTTGTAAAGTTTAGGGACAAAAAACAAACGTTTGAAAGTTTAGAGACGAAAAACAAACTTTTTTAAAAGTTTAGGAACGAAAATGATATTTTACCCAACTAAAAATTAAAATGTGATACTTGATTATTTTTTAGCTGGATCGTGGATTACCTTAGCAACTTCAACGTATTGAAATTTTATTTTTTGAAATTTGCAGCAGACTTGAGAAACATGAGAGACTCTCAGGGTGTGTTTGTTTGGAAGTGAAACAGTGTGGATGGAAACTTTGGAGAGAAAATGGGAAAGAAAACTTTTTTGGAGTGTGTTTGGTTGAGTAGGGAGGAAGGAAAATAAATGGTGGGGCCTAGGTGTTTTCTTCCTAGGCCTATCAAAATGTTTTATCCCCAAAATGAAGAGAAAACTGAGTAAGGATGCATTTTTTCTTGATTGACAAAAATGTCCATGTGCACATGGGCTTTGTCCAGTTGCCTCTTTTTTTTTCCTTAGGTAGTAACGTTGCTTTTTTTCTGGGTAGTGACGTTGCCTCTTCTCCCTTTTTTTCTATTCTTTTTTTTTTCTTTTGATTTTCTAGGGCCGGGGCATGATAGTTGTTTTTTTAACTATATGTGATTTTTTTTGGGACATGATTTTTTTTTTTTATAATAAATTTAGGTGATTGATTTTTTGTTATTGTTATTTGTCACTTTTTTGTTTTAATTGGGCTCTCTTTAATAAGGGTATATGAGAAAATTTATTTAAACTCATTTTTTCCATCCCTCTACTTTTTCACTTCCAACTAAACAAAAATAAGAGAAATTAAAATTTTTTCTACCTTTTTATTATTTTCTATCCTCTCACTTTTTTACCATTCCAACCAAACGGACATGTGAGTTTGAGAGACTTCAAGAGCCACTGTTTAAACCAAAAAGAGATATGGAAGGAGAAATGAGAGTATGAAAAAAGTTAGTAGGTGGAGTATTAGTGTCTATTTGGCAAGATTATTTTTGCCAACTTATTTTATTATTCAACTTATTTTTGCTACTATTTATGAGTCTCACTGCACTTTTTAGTACTATTTATGGGTCACACTGTACTATTTCAGCTAACTTTAACATTTATTTACAGTACTTTTAGCAAAAAATTTTCAGTTTTAGCAAAATAAGCGGATCCCAAATAGACCCTTAATGTGAGTGTTACTTTTTTCTTTTTCAATGTCTTGTCTCCACCTCCTAGAGCCATGGAGAGCTTACTTTTACAGGTATTATGATGTGTGTGTGGCTACGAGAATGTGAAAAGTATAAGTAAATGTAAGAGCATTTCCATTAAAGATGCTAAAAATAGTATATGCTAAATTTTACCACCAACACACAAAAAAAGCCACTGCATCAAAGATTTCAAATGTCAAAAATTTTGACACACAGTCATAGTGAACAGTTATAGTGAGCTGTTATCAATAACAACTTAGTGGGGGGAATGAGCGAACCAAACGTATCTAGGATTTCTATATAGTTAGTTAGACAACGTTTTGAAGAATTAAGGAAAATAGCATCTCGAGTTTTAGAAAATCGAGATCCATATTAGAAATCGAGTCTAAAAGACTCGCCTTGCAAGTGTGAAGGTGCCACACAGATCTCGAGTCTTTAAGACTCGAGTTTTGTGCAAAAAAAATTTCACCTATAGCAGCGTTTTTAAGCCTTACAGTGACGTTTTAAAGATCTATAGCGACGTTTTCTTGCAAAAAAAATTTTGTAAGTAACAGGTTTAGGGGGCCCTATAGTGGCGTTTTTAAGTCCTATAGTGACGTTTTTAAGCCCTATAGCGGCGTTTTTATGCAATTTATGGAAATTGAGTCTTTAAAACTCGATTTTCGCATTGATTTTTTTCTCACTTCTCTTTCAAATCGAGACTTAAAAACTCGAGTTTTATCTTAGAACTCGAGTTTTAAACACTCGAGATGCTAGTTTTCAACATTGTTTTGAAACGTGACAATTAACTAAATTTTTTAATATTTATTGTTATTTAGAAAAAAAATTCCAACTTAGTGTAGCTGGATTGTAACAAAAAAAAAAAATAAAAAAGTAAATTTATATTCACCAACAGCTCTTTTTTAAATTTTCGTCTCTCTTTCCTCTCTCTCACTTCTCTCTTCTCTCTTCTCTCTTCCGTGGTTCATCATCTTTGCTCGTCGTCATTGATCTTTGCCTCTTTGTCGCCAATCTGTCCTTGTCGTCATCGATTTCTGCCTCTTCGTCACCGATCTTTTTCGTCGTCGTCAATCTTTGCCTCTTCGTCACCGATTTGTCATGTCGTCGTCAATCTCTGCCTCTTTGTCGCTGATCTGTCTCCTATTCGCCTCCATCGCAAACATCGCCCACTCTGCCTCTTTGTCGCCAATCTATCTCCGATTCACCAATCTATGATTATCTCTCTCTCACACCGATCTGTCTCCGATTCGCCGATCTATGATTATCTCTCTCTCATGCCTTGGGTTCCAATTTGGGCATATTTTGGTGGGTTTGTTATTTGGTTTTGGGTGGTGGGTTTGTGATTTGGTTTTGGATGGGTATGGTTTGTGGTGGGCCAGTGGTGATGGGTGTTTGTTTGATGGTCTTTTGCGGTGGACCAGTGGTGGTTGATGGTGGGTGGGTATGAGTTTTATGGTTTATTTTTGGGTTTGAGTTTGTGATTCTATTTTGGGTTTATTTTTGTTTGTGATTTTGGTGGTTGTGAGTTGAGGTTGTAGGCAATGGTGGCTGTGGCAGTAGGTGTGGGCGGTGGTGGCTAGCAGCAGTGGGTGTGGGCAGTGGCTTTGAGTGAAGACATACACAGAGGAAGAGAGAGGAAGAAATAGATTGAGAATAAAAAAGAATTAAAAAAATAAAGAAATAATATTTTAATAAAATGATAAAAATTATAAAATTTTTGACTTCGAATGTTTGTAAAATGGTATGTTAAAATAGATAAAATAGGATATTTAAGATGTTAAATTTTAAAATATTTGCATTCTTTTATGAGAATACTCTTGGTTAAAAAATTTGAAGTTCACTCCTGGAGAAAGAAACATGTGGTATGGGTACTGGTGAGACAGTAAAAGAAGCAAAGCGACAGGACAACTCATTAAAGGTAAGGAAAGGGTAAAAAAAAAGAGGCCATGTAAGTACTGTGTGTGTATATATGTGTGTATATATATATATATATATAGATATATAAGTTTTTTTTTTCTTTTGCTGAATATATATAAAAGTATTAAATACATAATAATAATAAATATATGTTATATATTGTTAATTTGATTCTTAACGGTTACAAACTTTTATATATGGGTTGTGAGTTCTGTTATTTTTATTTCCTAAATATAATACATGAAAATTGAACTCACATTATTTATATATATATATATATATATATATATATATATTTAACTTGAATATTCTTAGTTAAAAAACTTAAAATCTATTTATTATTATTATTTTAAAATTAATAATTAAATTATTTATGACGTCATCGGTTCGATCACCGATCAAATCTCGGTTTAACTAAAAAATCGGTAATCAATTATTTTTTCGGTTCTTTTACCATATCAGTTTTTAAAACCATGATTATAATATGAAGCCAAAAACATAAATGAAAGAATAAAAATAAAAAGAAGGACATGTTGACAAAAACTAAAAGAGAGAACGTAATATGGACATATATTATAACGTGTGGAGGGGAAAATTGAAAAGAATATAATATGGCCGTACGGGTTCAAAATGGATGATATTTACTACAACTCCAAGCTAAGTCACTAAGGAGAGCAAAATTATTGTGATTGCAAAACCAAAAAAAAGCATAATTGCTAGCACTGCTAAGGAGAACTCATGACTGCAATATTTTTCATGAATAATTTTTTCAAGGAAAAATGAAATTAGAGACTATTTTTATGTAATAAGTTGAACGAGTTACAAATTTGAATGATTAGTTTTATTTCTCTTTTTGAATAGGTTTTTTTGTTGAATAATGTGCTCACTCATTGTTGTTTGGTCTAATATTGTTTTTGTTTGGGTTATTTTTGTTGTTATTTGGGCTTTTTTTTTGTTGTTATTTAATTTAAATTTTTTTTTTTGGATTAAGAGGTTAAGGATTATGTTTGAGGGGAAAAATATTTTAAAAACAAATCTTATGCAACAATTTGTTATTAATTGGTTAAAAAGTGATGTCAATATTGGACTAAAATTAGAATTAGTAATCACTTTCAATTTATCACATAAGATTTGTTGTAAAATTTTTGTAAAAATATTATGAATATAGCATTACTTTTATTTTTATTGAACCAAAATTCTTGTAATTCTCAAGTCAGAGTGATCAATATTTTTATTAGGGTGGCCAAAATAGATTAATTTAGTATGTGTGCGTATATAAAAATGAAACGTTTAACTTTTTGTTGACCACTCTTTATTATTCCAAATGGCTACATAAATTACTGACATGTCTACTATTACAAATATAGAACAATTGTGTCTTTTCAGTTGCATGTATATAGTTATAAAAACGAAACGTTCACCTTTAAAAAAAAAACTGCCTATTATTATAAACTAGAGACACAAAGTTCTTTCTTTTGGGGAGTAGTTATAAATAAATAAAACATCACTTCTTTTTTATATCTTTCTCACTGTACGCTCTTCTTTCCCCTCTCTCTCTCCCAACCTCTACCCATGAATCATTTCTCTCGTCTCTTCAAAACTAACTTGTTTTGGCTAAAATGATTTTTTTTAGAAACTTAAAATCCTCTCAAAAATTTCGGGTTCCCCTAAATAAACATACATAGCATTTTATAAAAACCTTCCCTTAAAAAAAGAAGATTTATTTCCCATTTACAAACTTTGCTTGTTCAAAAGAAATCTTTTCTTTTAAAAATGATGATGAAAGTAGTTTTTCTTTATTTGGGCTTGGAGCACTTGCATTTCCAAGAGCCCATAAATGTCCCATACGTATGTATGTAAAAATTAAGAAACATGCCTCTGCTGCAAATTCCTTATTTCACTACCTATTTCATGCTGGTTTTATGCCTAAAGCTTATTGCCATAAACCCCTAAAATCAGCAGTAACATTAGGCAGAAAATCGTCAAAAAAATTACCTAAGATTGATCAAATTACCCAAACTCAACACCAAGCCAAACCAACTTCACTTCCCCTTGAAACCCAAGACTCAAAATTACCAAAACTCAAAAGGGTCATCAGTTAAGAGCAATACTTGGGATTTTAGAAACTCTCAGAATGTTGGGGAGATGAGCACTTTGGGAAGATTCCCTAAGTAATTAATATAACATATAGAGACATACTTTAACCTAAGACCTAAACTCAATGAGTATGTGTTCAATTATGTATATTAACATTTAAGGCTCCGTTTGGTTAGAGGGGTGGAAAAGTGGGAGGATGAAAAATATGGAAAAATATAGAAAAGTGAGAGGATAAAAAAGATTTAGTTTTCTCTCATATGTGTTTGGTTGAGAGGATGGAAAAGTGGAGAGATGAAAAACTATAAAAAATGAATTTTGTATAAATTTACAATTATGTCCTTATTAAATAAAACAAAAGGCAATACAATTTTTTATACACATTTATTTATTTAAAAAATTATGTATGAACATTTCACTTTTATTTATTTATTATTATTTCAAAGGCACAGGCTAGATCCAAAAATTGGTGGAAAAAAAACAAGAAAGGAGCTATAGAATTGAAGAAAGTGATAGAAACAAAAGAAAGAAAAAAAAAAATGAGATGAAAAAAAAAAAACCCAAAATGACGTGATCATGTGCGAATTAGTAACAGAGAAAGAAAAGGAAAAGGGAGAAAGGAACTATGGAAGAAAGTATTACAAACAAAACAAAACAAAAAAAAGTGAGATAAAACAAAAAATCCAAAACAATGTGAATGTGCATAGATTAGTAACAGGGAAGAAACAAAAAAAATGTTAGCAAAAAAGATTGTGTAGGGGCATTTTAGGCAGCTCATGTAAATGAGCTTCTCCCCCTAGTTTTCTCCCCATTTTGGGGAGAAAACTTTTTGGTGGGCTAGGGAGAAAACGTTATGTGAATTAATTCCCCCTTTACCTCGCTTGTAGACTGGGAGAAAACGTTATGTGGACACGTTATGTGGGCACTTTTTGGTGGGCCAGGGAGAAAACATTATGTGGACACGTTACCTTGCTTGGAGACTGGCTTAGAGGGAGATAAGAGAACCTACCACATTCAACTTTTTTCACTCTTAAGAAGCCACCAAGTTTGAAGTGCAAAGTTCAAATTAAGTAAACTTTCTCCCTTTGTTTGATGAACATCATGGAAATCACTCCCATATGATCTTCTTGCAATTGCAAGGCTCTTATTATTGGTGTTACTGTGCAATCTATGGAGGGTTAAACTTGTTAGTTATAAGAATATGGATGACTAGCCCCAAATCCAAGTGAAATTATTATCGAGGCATATGTGAATGTATGAAAAACTAATGTTTTATGTGAATTAATTCCCCCTTTTTTTTTGAGAACGTAATCATCTTATGTAGAAAACTTATTATTTTTTATAATAATCCTATTATTGCATCTAAAAATTTTATTATTTTATGTAAAATGAAGTCATTCATGTATGTTGCATGCATGATCATATTTGCAATGATCAACATAAAATCCTAACTTAGATTTAAGGTAATAAAGACTTTAAATTTATTAATACCATACTATATACTATAATAAAAGATAGGTTTTGGAAGTCATGGTTGATCCTCCTTCTTCAAGTTGAAGTTCTATTAATTGTCTCATGGAGCAACATTTTCTCAAGCAAATATCATATTTAATTACTAAATATACTATTTTATCAATTTCTATATAGAAACAACAGTTTAATTATTCTTATCAACTTTTTCTCATTGGCTTTTGATCAAGTCGAAGTCTCAATGTATTAGCCAAATATTCTAAATATTTTTATTTGAAATTCTAATGTACAAGTGACGGAATGCATGTGTTTTGAAAACTTATATTTTCCATTATTTAAAAATTCTCCCAAAAAAAAGTATTGTGTATGTAATTACTTTTTTTTTTTTTTTTTTGAATATGTAATTGCATTTGATTAGGAACTACATTTTCAGATTTTTCTTCCAATGCATTTGTTTTGTATTTCCACGCTTAATCTGAGAATTTATTTTTTATTTGTTAGCTAAAAAAAAAAAATCCTTCTAGGCATTTTTTTAATTGAAAAACTTATATCACTAACCTTTTTTAACTAACAAACTCTAGTAAGCTTCCAATCAGATTGACAGAATCTGTTTGATGTATCATGTGAACCCAAGAAAAGTCATCATTGACGTTGGAGTTAATGGTCAATACAACCAACCACGAATCTAGCTAAATCCTCTTTCCTTAGGAACAAAGGCATAGTCGGTATTAAAATAAATGTATTTAAGGTTTTTTTTAATAAATAATATATTTTAATGTTGATATCATGCTCATGATAAACTTAATTTAACATTTGCATGCACATGCCGAATTGTGAAAGCATTTCTACAGTAAAAAAAAAAAAAAAAAACAAGCCGTATTGTTTCATGCAAAGACTTTTCAATTGTCCGAGGATTTCCATTTTGACCAATTCCTTGCATAAGTACTAGTTTTGTTTTTTACTTGCCAACGCTCACTGATGATCACTATAATAAACCATCTATAAATAGTTACAAAAGTGATTATTTTGTGCAACCCAATTCAACTTTCAAGCTACTAATTGACATTCTTTCATTTGGTTTTCTCTCTTTCAGTTCTCACCCTTAGAACCCACCAAATTTGAAGTAAAAAGCGCCTAAGATTGAGGGAGATGATGGAAATTATTTCTCATCTACTTGCAATTTCGGGAGTCTTAGTATTGGTGTCACTTTTATACAACCTTTGGAGGGTTAGAATTGTTAGTAACAAAAATAATGGTATCTTACCCCCAGAACCATCAGGTGCCTTACCAATCATAGGTCACATTCATAAATTTCTTGGAAAAATCCCAATGTTCCGAACCATGGCAGCCATGGCTGACAAACATGGTCCAACCTTCACATTCCGATTCGGCATGAAACGTGCACTTGTGATTAGCAATCATGAGGCAGTCAAGGAGTGTTTCACTACAAACGACAAGGCTTTCGCATCTCGTCCAATGTCCAGCCATGGAAAGTACCTTGTTTACAACTATGCAGCATTTGGGTTTGCACCATATGGAACATATTGGCGAGAGATGCGAAAGCTAGTCATGATTGAACTCCTCTCTAGTCGCCACCTAGAGACTCTTAAAAGCATGAGAGTCTCTGAGGTTGACACTTTGGTTAAAGATTTGTACTCTCTTTGCAAAAGCAACAAGCACAACAACAACCAAACTAGGTGGTTTTTAGTGACTGGATTGGATGCCTAAGCTTGAATATAATCACCAAAGTGATTGCAGGGAAGAGATATTTTGGTAATGATGGAAATGATGTAGAGGCACAACATATAGGGAAAATTATTAAAGATTTTATGTATGCAGCTGGGGTCCCAGTAATTTCGGATTTAATTCCATTTCTAAAATGGATTGATCTGTTTGAGCAAGTGAAATTCATGAAGCGTGTTGCAAAGGAATTTGATTCTCTAGTAGGAAGTTGGGTTGATGAACATACTACGAGGAGGGTCAATGGTGACGAGCCAAGTGACAAGTTGGATTTCATTGATGTGATGCTATCTAAGATTGAAGAGAACTCTATGTTTGGCCACACGCGTTTTCATCAAGGCAACAGCAACGGTATGTTTTTGTTTTATTATTCACAATTTGTTAATTTGTGCAATTATAAACGATAGACATATTTTTACACTATACTCCACATACACCCAATGTCTTAAAAGGTTTTTTTCACCTAAATATGACATCTATGTAGTGATTGTATAAGAGGAAAATTCATTTAAATTAAAAGAGGCAAGTCTTCCACCTAGTACTCTCGTACACACTGAATGGAATACAATGCCCATGTAATAATTTTAGAAAACATATTGAGCTTGTGCCACACCCGATCCACAAGAGCCCAAACGAAGGCCCTTTATAAATGTAAACCTTAAACCCATAAAAAGAATATTCCTTAGTAAGTAGCACGAAGGACAATAAAATAAAACCCAAAATTACAAGAGGAAAAACCAATACCCTGGCTACTACTATAGAAACATCCTTCAACTAAAGTGATATTGTGTGTAGAAGTTGCACCCCGTAATTAATCAAGGTCCTGATCCTGGTCCTAGTTCGACTTCTTGACATTGGTTCATTCCATTTATATCATAGTTATAAGTTATAAAATATATAATTTATTTTATTTATAAACTGCAGTGCACTAGAATGAAATTCTAATTCTAATTGTGGTCTCAATTACTTGTTGTAGATGCTCATCTTAGGTGGGTCAGACACTGCATCTATTAACTTGACTTGGCTCCTGTCTTTATTATTAAACAACCAACATGCCCAAGAAGAGCTCGATCTCAAAGTAGGAAGAGAAAGATGGGTGGAAGAGCATGATATAAATGACCTTATTTACCTCCAAGCCATAATCAAGGAATCCCTGCGCTTATACCCACCAGTCCCTCTGTCTGTCCCACATGAGGCAATGGAAGATTGTCATGTCTGTGACTATTACATTCCAAAGGGTACTTATTTGTTTGTAAGTGTGTGGAAGTTGCATCGAGACCCAAGAGTTTGGGAGAACCTTTAAGAGTTTTTGCCAGAGAGGTTCCTCACAAGCCATGCAAATGTAGATGCTTCAGGTCAACATTTTTGAGTTCATACCATTTGGTTCTGGGAGACGATCTTGCCCTGGTTCAAAATTTGCCTTTCAAGTGTCACACTTGACACTAGCTTGCTTGCTTCAGGGATTTGAGTTTCAAACACCATTGAATATGCTAGTGGACATGATTGAAGGCCTAAGCATTAACTTGCCCAGAGCAACTCCTCTTGAAGTTCTCCTCACTCCACGCCTTTCCTCCAAACTCTATCAAATCTAAACAAATATAAAAACAATGCTTGCCCAAAGTATCTGTAGTGTGCACCTTATTTTGAAATTAGTTTGCCTTTACATCTTTCTATTTTTCTTGTTTACAATCAATAAAGTGGGTTTGTTTCATGAAATGCTATAAATTTTATTACAAAAACCTCATAAACTAATGTAATAATTAATAGATGTGATTGATGAAACTTTCCTTTCAATAACATGGTAATAAATAAATAAATAACTGTTAATTTGCTTTTTTTTTTAAAAAATATAATTGGTGACACATTAGTTTGTATTTCTTCTCTACTATCAATGGGGACAAACAATTAAAATTTAAAAACATTCACAATATCAAGCCAAAGTAAAAATCAATCTTAGACCTATCTATATTTATAATATATCATATGCTAAATATATAAAAAAATTTGGATATCACAAATTGTGTGGAGCCAAATGGATATACTCTCTTTATCTTGTAAACAAACTCTTTACTCTTTAGTTTTATTGAAAGTGGTCCTCTCAATTTGGAATCGATTTATTTTATAAAGTTGTTATTTACAACTATGTTTTTATGTTGACTTTAATTCTGTATCAAATTTGATTGTATTTTTGTTCAATCGTTTCTCTATATTTTTTGTGGGATTTAACGTAAGAGTTGTGTTTGAGAGTTTGGTGAAGATCTATGAAGAAGGAGATTTCGTGAGTAGCTCACGATTGGCTCGCGAGTGCCAACCCACGAAAGGCCATGTGAGAAGCACATGTTAGAATCTAAAAAGTCTTATGCCAAGCTAGATTTCGCAAGTCATTTTGCGACTTAGGCCAAGTTACGAGTAACTCGTGAAACTCACTGCATGGAGCTTTTTAAAGTGTGTATATCTCATACCTTTATCAAACTTATATAAGCCCTCATTACCCACGAAATTGTAAGGAGTTTTTCCAAGGAACTTTTGAGAGAGAAGACACTAGCTACAGACTTGAGAGTTAGAGATTGTATATCTACAATCATCTATACTATTTCTCTAAAGTTTTCCTCTACTTCTACATCTCCATCTTAGCCCAAACATTTACCTCACCCAATCTAAGTGTTGAGAGAAGTTTTGGTGCATATGGGAAGTATTGGAAGAAGCCATCAATTGGCAGATGCAATTTGGAGCTAATTGCGGGATCTGGATAACTAGTGAAAACATGGCTCCATGAAGCTCGTTGGTAGTTGGAACTTAAAGGGTTTAGGTACATTAAGTAGATTAGGCTTGAAGGGTTTTTTTGATATTTGTGTACTCCAACTTTATTCACTAGTAGATCAATTTCGGCCAGGAGGACCGTGGAGAGGTTTTTCACCGAGTACTTCAGTTTCCTCTTTGATAATACATCTCAGTGTTATCTTGTATTTGCATCTCTCTTTCCTCTTTCTTTAAGCTTTATATTTGTTGTTGTTGCTTGTAGTTATGGCTTAAAGAGTAGTTTTGGTTATTTCGTATCATTTACTCTTGTTCCGCACTTAAATAAGTTAGAGGAAAAGCAATCAGGTGATGTTTTTAAAATTTGGGGTCTAAATATGGTATAGTATTTTACTCTATTTGACCCTTCACATTTTATTGTTCAAATTAAATTTTATAAATCAAAAAAAGTACAAAGTGTCACATCATTACAATTTAAAATGACATGACAATCTATACAATACTATATCTACAAAATAAAATTTTAATCGTAAAATAAATGAAACGGAGAAAACTTCAAATGGAAATGATTATGTTCCTTACTTTACATATTTAACATTGTCATACAATGTGCTTCGTCATGCGTCTCACTCTACAAGTATATTAAAATTACTAAGATAGTCTACTATATGTGATACATCATTAATAAAGTTTCAAAAATTCTAAAAATTAAAATTCTATTACTACAATTGAATAGACCCCATATTTGAGCACCAAATTACAATTTAATCGATTCATGAAATAGACATACTATGGTAGTATGGTGTGCTTCATCATGTTTCTCACTTTAACGCTGTCATACAATGTGCTTATATGTAATATATTAAAACAAAGAAGTTCAATAAAGGATTCAAATCAAATTCTAATTGTACTCTTATTTTGTTTCAAATGCTAGCTATTCTAATTAAATTTTGCAAGAATTCTAATTTTGCACCAAGTGTCCCTACCCATCTATTTCAATTTTGCAAGCACTCTAGTTCAACAAAGAAGTTTATTACTCTTATTTCCAACTTATTTAAAATTCCATTTGAAACTACAACCTCAATTTGGCCATTCAAAAGGTTTTGGATGTATTCCAACCATTTTAGAAGTTTTGGAATATTTTGAAAATTTTAGAGGTTTCAATGATATTTTGGCCAATTTGGTGGATTTGGGCATATTTCAATCATCCCGGAGGTTTTTAAAGGATATTTTTGTCATTTTGGAGGTTTATGGTGTATTTCATTTGATGTGCATGAAATATATACAATAAAATACTCACATATCTACATATTTACCCTTACTTTTATGTTATTTTGTGTTTGATTATATAATATTTTTGTATTGCAGGTAACAAGGGCTTTACATGCAAAGTGGAGTTAGGTCAATTGAATCAAGCCAACTTACATCCAGCTAGACATGAATCCAAGAGAAGACCAACCCAATTAAATTTAAGTCCAATTGGAGCAAGGAATCAAAGGAAATTTGCACCAAATCCAAGTCCAATTCGGATTAGGATTCCAGCCTACACATCAGTTAGTATTTTCGGCATAACTTTTGGCTCAGATGTCCAATCGAGATGATTCAAGTTGGGCTAGAAAGTTAACTTAAAGAGCTACAACTTTGTAGCCAAAAGTCAGAATTATGAAGCTAAATGGGCCAAAATCGTCGGTTAAGTGAAGCCTAAAAATCTGGGATTTTCTCCAAACGGGAATTCAACTTGTAACAGGATTCCTTTACCTATTTAAAGGCTCTTTAGGGCAAAATTCAAGGAGGCTAGTGCTAGGGCTGAGGCTGAACATAGAGAGCTGCGGCTACTTCTTTGGTTTTCTTCCATGACAGTTAGTTTTATTTTATTTGTCTAGTTTAATGTTTAGTATTTTATTTTTATGTTTTCTTTCAATTACCATGAGTAGCTAAATTTATAATTAGGGTTGAGGATGAAACCTTGTTAAGGATTATTAGTAATATTTATGTGATTTGATTTTTCCCACAATAATTGTTCTTTAATGATTTAAATTGTTCTTGCTTCATATTAATTGACTAAGATGGGATTCTAGATATGAGTTCAATCATGTTTTTCTCATGATTTAGGATTTGTCTTAATTAATA
Source organism: Quercus rubra (assembly GCA_035136125.1). Classification (NCBI taxonomy): domain Eukaryota; kingdom Viridiplantae; phylum Streptophyta; class Magnoliopsida; order Fagales; family Fagaceae; genus Quercus; species Quercus rubra. The sequence continues at coordinate 47,974,574 of CM068738.1, forward strand.
GAATGCTTGGTTTATTAATTCTTGATTATAAAATTGGATATTGTTTGTGATTTGTCTGTCAATGGATACAATTTATGATTTGATTTTTACAATTGGATATATCTTGTGATTTGTTTGGCTACGGATACAATTGATGATTTGGTTTTATACTTAAGAAGCGAAGAAGAACATGCTTTAGATTTTTAAACATAAGTTTTAATGATGATATTTTCCATGATAGCAAGATTGATTTCTAGATTATCATGTAGTGAGTTGGGAAAAATTAATGATCATAAATATATGCTGATATGACTTACAAGGCGGATTCCAAAACCTTAATTCATTTCCCTTGATTGTTTACATCTTTTTATTACTTTATATCTTTTGCTTAGTTTTATTATTTGTTTAGTATATTTCATTGCAAACAACCAATTTTTATTAAACTGGATTAGGATTAATTTGGTTAAGATTTGATTTAATTTTCTTATGTTCATTCAAGTCCCTGTGGGTTCGACCTCGTTCTTGTCCAACTATACCTCGGTACGGTTTGTACACTTGCGAGTATTTTAAAATTTCATAACATCATTCATCTTTTTGAAATTTCAAGGATTTTTTGCCATTTTAGAGGTTTATGGTGTATTTCATTCATCTTTTTGAAATTTCAAGGATATTTTAGTCATTTTAGAGGTTTTTGGTATATTTCAATCATTATAAATGAATGTTTCTGCAAGTATTTTGTCATTTAAAGGTTTTAATGATATTTTGATCATTTAGAAGGTTTTAGGTATATTTTGTCATATTGTAGGTTTTAGAATTATTTTGGTTATTTTGAAGGTCTTGTGTGTATTTTGATCATTTTAAAGGTTTTATAGATATTTGGGTCATTTTGGAAGTTCTGGATATATTTTGATTATTGTCAATGTTTATGGAGGTATTTTGGTTGTTTAGAGGTTTTAGGAGTATTGGAAGGTTTTGATGTATATAGGGCAATGTCAATTTTTTTTAAAGGTGTATTTTGGCTATTTTAAAAGTTTCTAAAGTATTTTTGTCATTTTAGAAGTTTTACTGTATTCAACTATTGTTGTGGTGGTTGTGAATTTTGGTCATACATACATAATTGATTAGATAAAAATGTCTGTTGGGTTTTATCTTAAATAATTGGGCTGTATTTTGTGTGGGTAATTAATAGTATATAGTTTTTTTTTTGTGGCTCCGCTCCACTCCGTCGGGCTAGGGTCTACTTGGCGGCTCAACACCGTCAAGCGAGGGTCTACTCGCGGTCCCTTTTCCTCTAGAGCCTCATCACTTACTAACAAAACCTTCAGCTGCTTCAAGAGTGGTGACCTTGTACACCCACACACACCATAGCACCATGGAATGTTGTACCTGTCAACCATGGTTTAAATAATTTTTGTGATTCTGATATTGCCACTGTTTTGGAAGTAGGGATGGAACCACTCTTGGACTGGGGGGGCAATGGCCCCCCCTAGATTTTTTTTTTTAATATTATAATATATATGTGTACTAATTTTAGCAATTTTATTCTATAAAATTACATTTTGTTTTCCTTTAAAAATATCATTGATTCTTTTAAGAGTAATATTATACTCACAAACTTTTTTATAACATTTTTATAAATTGTTTTGGTAGCAAATTTTTATTAGTTCGCATATAGACACACCACTCACATCATTTTTTTACTTACCAATAATCACTTATCACATTAATAATTTATAAAAAAAACTTGTAGTTCTAGCATTTTCCTCATTTTAGTGACCATAAAAAAATTTATAGATCTAAAATCTAAAACAAAATATACAAGCAAGCAAGCAAAAAAAAAAAAAAAAAGCTCAAAAACAAAAATTACCAGTAAAACTAAAAACAAAATTAAGTTTAATTAACTAATTTTATTCAAAATAAATAACCCTGCCCTTTAAAAAATTCGAAATAAAAATAATTTTGTTCTTACCCACCAAAAAAAAAAAAAAAAAAAAAAACTCAACAGCTAAGTAGCAGGTTGAAACTGCTACACACAACTGACAGTAAAACTACCCCCTAACTCAAAGTTCTGACTTGTCCTTGTCTGGAAGTGTACTAGATTCTGATTTCTATACTATATAAATGAAATAGAGTATTCATTTCTAGCATTTTCAACCTGCAAAGTTTTGAATTTTGGATTTTCGTCTTGATTTGCTATGTGGGTCTAGTGTATTATAAGCACACCGTCATTCAAAGCTTAGGAATTCTACTTATTTCCTGCCTTACAATACAGATTGTTATGGTACCTAGTTAGACCCCAACGTCAAATAAAAAAGAAAAGGCCTTTTTTTTGTGTTGTGTATTTGATCAATTGACCCGATCGGAAACTTTGTGGTGTTTTGTGTCATTTGGGGCGGATTGGTGGTTTGTACGGTGGTTTTGGAGTGTAATGGGTAACGGATTGAGGTGGTGACAGGCCAACAACAATGGGTCAGCTGTGTTTGTGTGGTTGTGGGTCTACAGGGTCTCTTCTTCCTCCCTGTCTCTCTTCCCTCTCTTTCTTTATCCCTCAGTTCCTTAAATTTCTCAAATCACGGGTTAAGGATTTGTTTTGTTTTTCCAGTGGGCTGGGGATCGACTTGTTCACTTTGTTTTTTTTTTTTTTAGAAATTTAAGTAAATAAATAAAAATCATCCAAAACTAAAAGCAGCAATTAACGGAAAACTAACGGAGGACTGAATTGATTATACTTGAAATTAGAGGATTGAAATGACAAAACTTAAACTTAAAGGACTGAATTGACAAAAAGTAAAATTTAGAGGGTCAATTTTGCATTTTGGCATTTTTTTGGTAATAAGTAATAAAATTGGTATTTAAGTTTCCAAACCCATTTACTTTCATTATTTTTTTTGTCAAAATATGTTTAGGTGAGGGGAGGCTACCCCTTACTAGAGCTAAGACAAGTCACAAGCCTCAGAGGGAACTTACATTAGACTTATATATAGCCCATCAAGAATGACTATTGGCAGCCAGACTCGAACTTAGGCCTTTTGGGGCTAAATGTTTGAGTCTTACCAATTAAACCAGTTCCCATTACCAATCCATCCCATTTATGTCAGTGCTTGAACTCATCTTTTTGCTATCCTACACTAGAGAAATTATAAAGTGTACTTTGGAGGACCACGACTACAATGGCTTATGGTAATAGCAATAATCCACTTCCCATCAACGCTAGCTAGACTAGCTCTTTTGCTTCTTCTTTTTTAATTGTAATTTATTTATTTATTTATTTATTTCTGTAATAATATGAGAACTGCACTAGCTTGGCTTAAGAACAAAGAAGAGTTTGTACTAGGTCCATAATAAGTTATTAACCAACCCCATCAACATTAATCTTAATATTTTTCATTGTTTAGGGTGTGTTTGAATACCGTTTATTTTGCTGAAACTGAAAACTTATTGCTAAAAGTACTGTAGATAAAAGTAAAAGTTAGTTAAAATAGTATAGTGGGACCCATAAATAGTACCAAAAAGTGCAATGGGACCCATGAACAGTAGTAAAAATAAGTTAAATAGTAAAATAATTTTAATTTTCCATCACAATCTAAACGTATACTTAATGTGGAGATATCGCTAGCTATAACTGCCAAGGTAGCCATATTGGACAATGGTCAAAATCTGCTAAAGTTTGACTCAAACCAAAAATTAGATATGGTTAGCCTGAAGTTCATTGTCCAAATAATGACAAGGAAGAGCAAAGAGGTTGGGTTTGAAATAGGCTACATTGGTTTGGGCATATACCTTTATTTTAATTAAAAGATCAAACAAAATTGCCATGTTTCATTTTCTAATTTTAAGTTTTAACAACTTTTGGCTACCTTTTTTTTCAAAGATTCAAAATTTTATTTAAAATGAAAATTTTAAAAAAAATCACCTAAAATTATGTTATTTTAGTTGGCATTATGGAAAATTTTCTAATAGAAGTAGATAATATGACTGCATTAACCTTCGACTGCAAATTTGAAGGGTGAAATTGAAAAAATTCAAACTTTGAACACCAAAATGATAATTGACCAATCTTAGAGGATTTAGAATGAATTTTATCCTTTTATTATTTTGTGTGAATTTCAAAAATGTTATTAAAGTATTTTCTTTATTTTATATATGATTTTAATTAATTTGTATAATACTTGAGCATGATAGGATGATGGACCTTGCTAGGCTGCTAGGAAATGAATGCTACCTGATAAGGATAAAAATAGTGCTTACTCATACTAGGGTTTAAGTTGACGGTTACAGGTAAAAGCGTCAGGCATAAGCTGACGGTTACAGGTAAAACCGTCAGCTTCCATTGATAGGTGTCGACGAACGGAGATCTGATAGGAGCACTGTAGGGAGTCCGCAAGGCATACCTAAGGGCTGATGCCATCAATAAGCTGACGCCATTAAGGCTGAAGGGAGTAGGATAAGTTGACAACATTGATACAGGATTGCTTGCTACCCACGATTGCATATATAAGGAAATGTCATGTCCTCCACGTTTGGCGCTACTCAAAACGATTCCTATAAGGAAAGGATTCCACCAAATACGCCCAAGAAGATTCCTATAAGGAAAAGACTTCTAATCCAAGGAAGAGAGGTCAACCCTCTACTACTATAAAAGCCCTAATACCCTCACAAACCAAGGTACGCATAATTTACCCCTCTCTAGCACTCTAGAGTTGTGAGAAGTTCTAACTTGACCTTCGAAGGGTATTTGGCCGGCACCACACTGGTGCTCTCTGTTAGGTCTTCCCTTTTTATTGTGCAAGTGCTATTTTGAGTGTAAGAGTATCGTGTGGCTTACTAGTGGCTTTTTTGGCATCATCAGTTGGCGCCGTCTGTGGGAAATGGCTTTGTAGTAGATTTGTAAGTCATAGCAAATGCTTCCTGGAAAAAGAGTTGCATGGTATTTACTCAATCAATGGCGACCATTAACAACATTTAGGGAGACGGACCACGTGCGACAGCCCTTGAGAAACAAGTACAGACCCTCACCGTGGCCGTGGAACGCCTCACTAAGCAAAACCACGATTTGGAAGAGCAGTTGCTTCAAAGGAATGCGAGACACGGTAACCAGGAAGAAGACCAAGAAGGTACCAGTGCCGAGTGACGAGACTGAGAGGGACCGGAGGGTAGTAACGCCCCAAGCAGATTGGAGCAACAAAATATAAGCCTTCCATCCCTCACGAATATGACTCTGCCACCTGTTGTCGCGGAGATACAGGCGATAAAGGAACAAATGGAAGTTTTGATGAACGCCCTTAAGGGACGAGTGTCTAGTGATCTTGACGATCTTGTTAACCGAACTGACTCACTGTTCACCACCACCGTCAATTCATTCCCCCTACCGCATAAGTTTCGCATGCCGCAGATAGATAGTTACGATGGAGTCAAGGACCCTCTAGATCACCTAGAGACCTTCAAGACCTTAATGCACTTTCAAGGAGTAGCAAATGAAACCATGTGTAGGGCCTTCCCTACAATGCTGAAGGGTCCCGCAAGGGTGTGGTTCAGCCGACTGACGCCCAACTCCATCAGCACTTTCAAGGAGCAAAGTGCTCAGTTTACTACGCACTTCATTGGGGTACATAGATATAAGAAGTCCATGGCATGCTTGATGAGTATCAGGCAGCGAGAGGACGAGACGCTGAGATCCTACATAACCCACTTCAATAAGGAAGCACTCTCGATCAATGAAGCCAATGACAAAATACTTGTAGCAGCCGTCACGAATGGATTGCGAAAGGGTAAGTTTTTGTTCTCCTTACACAAGAACGACCCAAAGACCATGTCGAAAGTACTCTATAGAGCCACAAAGTACATGAATGCTGAAGACGTGTTGCTGGCTTGGGAGGAAAAGCCCAGAAAGAGAGAGAGACAGGAAGACATATGGCAGGACCAAAGGCGGAAGAAGGCAAGAACAGGAGACCGAAGGGATGAAAGGCGCTCTAAGCCTCTAGGAGGAAGGTTCACAAGCTTCACTCCATTGACCACCCCGATAGATCAAGTCCTAATGCAAATCAAGGACGAAGGGGCTTTAACATTCCCTGGAAAGCTGAAGGGAGACCCCAACAAGCAATTTAGAGACAAATATTGCTACTTCCACCACGACCACTGTCATGACATAGCCAATTGCTATGACTTAAAGCAGCAGATTGAAGCCCTTATTAGACAAGGGAAATTGCAGAAGTTCATCAGCAAGGAGAAAGCAGATCCACCCCCTCAAGAGCATCACCCCCGACGAGATAATGAACATCCTAGACCCCCCATAGGAGACATAAGGATGATCGTAGGAGGAACAGCGACTACTAGGTCGTCTAAAAAGGCCCGCAAAACTTACCTTAGGATGGTCCAGAATGTTCAGCTGACGGGCTCCGTACCAAAGATAGCACGGAGAGAAAGCCCCATTATCGGGTTCTCGGAAGAAGATGGGCGACGTCTTCACCACCCGCACGACGATGTGCTTGTCGTCAGCATACAAGTAGGAGACTACAACATGCACCGAGTGTTGGTCGACAATGGCAACTCGACAGATATCTTATACTACCCAGCATTCCAACAGATAAGGATTAACAGGGAACGATTGATTCCGACAAATGCCCTACTCGTCGGTTTTGGAGGAACAAGGGTGTTCCCCCTAGGCGCAGTCACATTATCTGTAATGGTAGGCGACTACCCTCAGCAGATCACCAAGGACGTAACATTCCTAGTGGTCGACTGCTCGTCCACCTACAATGCTATCCTCAGACAACCCACCCTCAATTCGTGGAAGGCTATAACCTCAACCTACCACCTAATGATTAAGTTTCCTACCGACTATGGAGTGGGAAAGTTATGCGGAAATTAGGTGGCCACACGTGAATGCTACGTGGCCATGATGGAAATGGATGACCACCTCCAAGCTATGAATATAGAAGAACACCGGATGGCGACGGAACCCGTAGAGAAGCTTGAAGAGATACTTCTTGATGACTCCAAACTTGACCGAACAACCAAAATCGAAACCCTCGCTAATCTCGCAGTCCGTCAAGTGCTCACAACTTTTCTCAGAAATAATCGGGACGTATTCGCCTGAAGCCACGAAGACATGTCAGGGATAGACCCTTCAATCATGTTACATAAGCTGAATGTGTCACCCTCCTTTCCACCCATTCGACAGAAGAAGCGGGTGTTTGCCCCGGAGCGAAATCAGGCCATAGCGAAAGAGGTGCGCAAACTACAGGAGGCGAGCTTCGTTAAGGAGGTTTACAACCCCGATTGGCTGGCAAACGTGGTAATGGTTAAGAAAGCTAGCGGAAAGTGGAGGATGTGCATAGACTTCACTGACCTAAACAAAGTATACCCCAAAGACAGCTATCCCCTCCCACAGGTCGACTTTCTAGTAGACTCTACGGCTCGGCACCAGCTATTAAGCTTTATGGATGCTTTCTCGGGTTACAACCAAATCCGAATGCACGAAACTGATCAGGAGAAAACTTCATTCGTGACTAGCCAATGCCTCTTTTATTATATAGTGATGCCATTCAGCCTAAAAAATGCAGGCGCGATGTATCAAAGGCTTATGAACAAGATGTTCGCATAGCAAATTGGGAGGAATGTCCAAGTCTACATTGACGATATGCTGGTAAAAAGCCGAAGAGAGGAAGATCACTTGGAAGACCCTAGGGAAACATTTGACACCCTTCGTTCTTACAACATGAAGCTCAAACCAGGAAAGTGCACCTTCGGAGTGACGGCAGGAAAATTCCTAAGATTCATGGTGTCTCAAAAGGGCATTGAGGCTAACCCAAACAAGATTCGGTCCATAATGGAGATGGCAACCCCAAGAAATGTGAAGGAAGTACAAAGCCTCAATGACAAAATAGTAACGCTGAATAGGTTCGTGTCGAGGGTAACAGACAAGTGTTTACCCTTCTTTCGCACGCTGAAGAAATCTTTCGAGTGGACTGTCGAGTGCTAGCAAGCATTCGAGGAGTTAAAAGCTTATCTCTCTTCCCCGCTGCTGCTAAGTCCAACGCAGCTAGGTGAAGAGCTTTTCCTCTATCTGGCTATCTCCCCTACCGCCATCAGCGTCGCCTTGGTCAGAGAAGAAGAAAGAGTGTAGAAGCCAGTGTATTATGTTAGCCGGGCGCTTCGCGGTGCCGAAGAAAGATACCTGCCCTTGGAGAAACTCACCTTTGCATTAGTTACGGCAGCCCGCAAACTTAAACCGTACTTTCAAGCCCACACGGTGATCATCCTGACCGACAAGCCCCTGCTGCGGGCGATGAGCAACCCTGAAGCTGTTGGTCGATTGGCGTTATGGGCCATAGAATTGAGCGAGTTTGACATCTAGTACCGCCCACGAACCGCCATCAAAGGACAAATCATCGTGGACTTCATAGCAAAGTTCACCAACGACGAGGACAAGGGGGCAGAGAAGTCTCCTCAACGGAGCGTACATACAGACGGATCATCCAACAGGCAGGCTAGGGGGGCTGGCGTCGTACTACTGTCACCTGAAGGAGACACGGTTGAATGTATGGTCCGTCTCGACTTCCCCACCACCAACAATGAAGCGAAATACGAAGCACTAGTAGTAGGTCTCAATCTCGTCAAAGCAACGGGAGTCGCGAGCGTAGTCATTTACTATGACTCTCAGGTCGTTACTAACCAAGAGAATGGAGACTATGAGTGCAAAGGCGAAAGGATGAAGAGGTATCTGGATCAAGGAAAAAGAAGAGTAGATGACCTAAAGGCCAAAATCATCCAAATCCCCAAAGGAGAGAATGAGCAAGCCGACCGTCTTGCCAAAGCCACTTCAACAGAACATATGATCACCTTTGGTAATGTACTCTCTTTTATTCAGCTTTCTCCACTAATAGATTTCGACGACGTGCAGGAGATAGGTTCTGAAAGTAATTAGACCACACTGTTAGCTTCATACTTGAAGAATGGCGTCTTGCCAGACAGGAAGGAGGCCACAAGAAAGCTAAAGATCCAGGCAACGAGATTCGTCTTAATAAAAGATGTCCTGTATAAAAGAGGCTTCTCCCATCCATATCTTAGGTGCTTAGGTACTGAAGAGGCGGACTACGTCATGAGAGAGGTATACGAGGGGATTTGCGGAAACCATTCGAGGTCAAGATCATTATTGCACAAGCTAGTGCGAGCAGGGTACTATTGGCCCACCATGCAGAAGGACGCCAAGGTTTATGTCAAGACTTGAGACAAGTGCCAAAGGTTCAACAATATTATTAGAAAACCAATCGAAGATTTGACCCCGATGATGGCCCTATGGCCGTTTGTTCAGTGGGAATTAGACATCATGGGACCATTCCCTAAGCAGTGCGACAGCTGAAGTTCCTAATAGTGGGCATTGACTACTTTACAAAGTGGGTGGAAGCTGAAGCCTTGGCCACCATTACAGGCAAGAATGTACGGAGTTTCATCTAGAGATGCATCATATGCAAGTTTCGCATCCCTAGAGTCTTAGTCTTAGATTACGGGAAGCAATTCGACATCGAATCCTTCTGGGACTTTTGCTCGCAATTAGGGATAAGAAACCACTACTCCTCCCCCGCCCACCCTCAGGCTAATGGACAGGTCAAAGTCACGAACCGATCCTTGCTCAAGATTATCAAGACTCGGCTCGAAGGGGCAAAGGGTATATGGCCTGAAGAGTTGCCAAGCATACTATGGGCATATAGGACAACGACAAGGACGCCCACAGGAGAGACACCATTCCAGCTAACATACAAAAGCGAGGTAGTCATCCCAACCGTGGTCGGACTCACAAGTTACAGGATGCACAACCATAATGAGAGCAAGAATGACGAGGTCATACATCTACAGCTTGATCTAGTAGACGAAGTCAGGGCGACAGCAAAACAAAGGCTCACACGGTACCAGGACCGTATGGTTAAGCACTACAATTCCTGGGTCCGACATAGAGACTTCCGAGTTAGAGATCTCGTTCTAAGGAAAATCATGGGTGCTGCAAAAGACCCTATCCAAGGGAAGCTCGGCCCCAATTGGGAAGGACCTTACCGAATCACGACATGGCAGAGGAAAGACACTTACCACCTGGAGACGTTAGACGGACGGAAGCTGCCACATCCACGGAACATCGAGCACTTACAGAAGTACTACCAATAGAGATGACGACATGGAGAACGACCCCCCCCCCCTTTATTTACAGTTCACCATAGCGAATTTTAGTTATACTCCTCAGTTTTATCATTTACTTTAGTTTTTGCAACAATATCTTTTTTCCTTTTAAGCCCAAAGGGTAGGACTTTTTCTTTTTAAGAGCTACTTTTTTCTACAAATGCATGGCAATAAAAGGAGTTTATTCAAAAATGGCTGAAGTTTCTATTTACAAATTTATAGTTTACAAAAAGTGGACGACCTTAAGTCCACAAAAAGTGGACGACTTTAAGTTCACAAAAGTGGACGATTTTAAGTTCACAAAAGGTGGACGATTCTAAGTCCATAAAGTGGACGACCTTAAGTTCATAAAAAGTGGACGACTCTAAATCCATAACGTGGACGAGGCCATAAAGCTGACGGGCTCGTCAAATGGATGAGATTATAAAAATGACGAGTTTTTCAAGTCCATAATGTGGACGAGGCTATAAAGCTGACGGTCTCATCAAATGGATGAGATTATAAATATGACAAGTTCGTCAAGTCCATAACGTGGACGAGGCTATAAAGCTGACAGGCTCATTAAAGGGACGAGATTACAGAAATGATGAGTTCATTAAGTCCATAACATGGACGAGGCTATAAAGACGACAGGCTTATAAAAAATGGCGAGTTCATCAAGTCCATAAAGTGGACGAGGTCATAAGGTTAGCAAAATAATCAATGTCCAGAGGCAAAGCTTATGAAATCGATGAGTTTATCAAACCCAAGGGATAAGATAGACGAGCTCAAAACTACAAAGAACATAAGTTGATTGCCCATAAGATGGAGGAGCCTATGTGTTGACGGACTTATCATACCCTTGAAATAAACAAGTCCATCATCAGTCCATGAAGTTGACGAGTTTGCCAAGATAGACGGGACTACAGGCCGACGAATTCATTCTAGGCATCCAACACACAATGCAACAACAAATAAAAGACAGAAAATGACGAAAGTAACATGCCATATAATAGGGTAAACTATTTAAAAATAAGAGCCCAAAAGCAAAGGGGCATTTAAACATTGTTTGCAAAATAAATGAAATACACAGAAAGCAAAATCAAGCAGCAGGAGCATCAGTAGGGTTCCCATTGTCTTTTTTCCAAGAATGAGGATTTTCAACATCTACAGGCACAATTGGTGGGTTGGAAGCAGAAACATGAGGAGGATTGGTAGCACGTTGGGCTAGAACGATGGCACCATCATCCTTGGGAGGAAGATTGGATTTAGGGGAGCCGTCACCTTTATCAACAACGACGTTACCAACAGGCATCATCGGCTCAAGATCATCCATTGTAATCCCAGATAGGTCCAACTCTAGGAAAGCTAACGCAACTTGTTTGAGGCAATCTTCGAACCCAGTGCCATAATATTTGGCACAAGAGTCAATGAATGATTGCAACGCCTTAAATATTTGGACAGCGTCAATCCTAGCCATCTCCACCTGTTTGCACAAAGTCGTCACCTCTTCCTAAAGTTTCTCCTTCTGACGCTCTGCCCCTTCCAACTTCTCCCCCTTCGTCTTCAACTCACGGTTTAAATCACGAAGGCCTTCCTTATACTGAGCCTCCTGATCCAACAAATTGGTGTAGTGCTTCCTAACTCGAGTGACAACGTCCTCCTTGGCAATGCATCAGTCTTGAAGCGCTTTAACACGCACTAAAGCCTGGAAAGAATGCAGTCATCAGCCAAATGAGCCAAAAAGAGACAGAACAAACTTAACCTGAGGAAGCAAGCATACCCTACTAAGGTAAAAAAGAGCTAACGCCCCTAAGTCCTACATTCCTAATTGATTGCTGGGCGCTATGTCTGTCGGCTTTATGAAGGACTCCACTTCCTCGACGACATAGTCCTTATGGGTCAAAAGGCAACAAGGACCCTCGATGACAGGACCGAAGGAAGTCATCACTCCCTTGCCCGCACCCCGACTTGATTTGAGGGGTGACTTCTTCTTGGGAGGTACATCCCCTAGAGTGACGACAGCCTTTTTAGAAGGACGATTGTCCTTCTCGCCAGGTTTCCTTTTTGAGACCTTAGCGACGATCTTGGGGGCTAACGAGAATACCCCCTCATTTTCCTTCACTTTCCTCTCCTCCTCATTTTTGCGAGCTGCGGCAGCCCTCACCCTTTGCTTAACAGCCTCCATCTCTGCATGAGATAACTAACGTATATTAGTAAAGCAGACGAAATGAGTAAACTGACGAAGGCAATAAAGAATCTACTTATGTCAATGAGAAAATTCGTCCAACCTACGAGCCTCAGCCATCGGCTCTGGACCCCTGCAATACAAGTGAAGAGTGTCAAGGGCAATCAAGTCCCTACACTTTCATTGCTCAAATGGGACTTCAAGAACATGATGGATAAATGCCTTTTACTCGCCAATTATAAGTGGACGGGCGCAGGCTAGAAAAGTGAAACAAAACAACGACATTAGAACACAATAAACAAAGCAATAAAAAGACTAAAAGTTGACGTGTTAAAAACAAAACAAAAGTTGTCGATGCTAAACCTGAGGCTTTAACTATTCCCCAGGTATTATCAAAACCACGAGGCATGGTAACCCACTCTTCTGGACGGCATACCCAATCCGACCCTTCAAAAAAAAGTATCTACTTTTCCAACTCCTGTTGGAATCTGGCATGTTAGACATAAGTCTTAAGTCCTTCTCCCGGATGGAAAAATGATAAGTTCCTTTAGATGAAACAATATGATACGGCTTGTAGCAGTAGAAGAACTCGTCCAAGGAAAGCTGACAGTTCCCACCGCTCAGACGACCCCACAAAACCTCCGTTCTAATAAAAGTCCTCCAAGCATTGGGGGTAATCTGGCTGACGGATAGCCTCATGAAGTCAACCAGTTGACGATACAAAGCCGTCAGTGGTAGCCTTAATTTGGCAGCAAGTACAGTGTCATACATGCCAACGTCTACGGTCATCCCTGTATAGCACTTTTCCTTTTTCCTAGGGAGATAGATTGAGATATGATCTGGGATCTAGTAACAAGTACGTAATTCCTTGAAAACCCTGTCACTTATTTTTGGCAAAAATTTGTTGACGGCCCAATCCTCGAGAAGGATGAAGGGACAGTTACCTTCGGGACTTACTGAAGCCTCTTCATAGGACTTCTCGTCACCCTCATCCTCGTCCTCATCTCCATCACTTTCTGCCTCCCTTTCATCCTCATCTACTACTTCCTTCTCAACTCCCTCAACATAATCTTCTACGTCATCGCCAGGAGACTGGGCTGACGTTTCCTTCTCTGACGACCCCGAAAAGCTGTCGGACTCCTGACTTGAACCAAAAACTTCGTCGTAGCCCGCCCCTTCGCAGACTGACGACTATTCACTCGACGCAACACTTGACATTTGACTACCTACAAGTGACGAATCCATTCTAAGTACCTAAATTGACGTCCTCACTACGGAATTGTTCAGCTAGAGCAAAAATGTGAAGAAAGAAGGAAAAAGAACTTACAAGTGAATGAGCCTTTGGAGAAAGAACGGCCTTAAAAGTGACGGTGTTAGTAAGTCAACAAGAGGACGGAAGCCAAGGATAAGTTGACGAAAGTGAAGGCGACGAGCTTTCTCTTTCGGGGATCAGCAAGGTTGAAATAAAGGAATGAGAAGAAGGATGCGCATTATATATAGGAGGAAAAATGTGCGAAAGACGAAGGGACGCCCTCGTCCAGAAGTGGAGCCAACGAGAACGCGCCACATGTCCGAGCATTAAATGAATGGCGGCTCGAGGAATCACCCATAAATAATTTTCCCACTCCCCTGGACCAAAGATAGTTAACTAATAAAAACATAACTCCATAACCTGTCAATTTAAAATGACGAGGATATGGAGTAGGGGACAGCTGATAAGGATAAAAATAGTGCTTACTCATACTAAGGCATAAGTTGACGATTACAGGTAAAACCGTTAGCTTCCATTGATAGGTGTCAACGAATGGAGATCTGATAGAAGCACTGTAGGGAGTCCGCAAGGCATACCTAAGGGCTGACGCCATCAATAAGCTGACGCCATTAAGGCTGAAGGGAGTAGGATAAGTTGACGACCTTGATACAGGATTGCTTGCTACCCACGATTGCATATATAAGGAAATGTCTTGTCCTCCACATTTGGCGCTACTCAAAAGGATTCCTTAAGGAAAGGATTCTGCAAAATACACCCAAGAAGACTCCTATAAGGAAAAGACTTCTAATTGAAGGAAGGGAGGTCAAACCCCTACTACTATAAAAGCTCCAATACCCTCACAAACCAAAGTACGCATAATTTACCCCTCTCTAGCACTCTAGAGTTGTGAGAAGTTCTAACTTGACCTTCTGAGGGTATTTGGCTGACACCACACCGGTGTTCTCTATTAGGTCTTCTTTTTTTATTGTGTAGGTGCTATTTCGAGTGTGCGAGTATCGTGTGGCTCACCGATGACTTTTTCGGCATCATCACTACCCAAAGAATTTATTCTAGCTAGGCCTCGCCCAAGGGAGCTTAGGGAGGGAACTATGTCTACCACCCCATCTAGGACGCTGCATCTTATATGACTTTTCCCTTTTTTAATTAATACTTTTAATTTCACTACTAGATCTTTTTAAAAAAAAACAATAATAAAAGTGGGAGAAAAAGCAGTCAATTTTTTTTGTTAAGAAAAAAAAGAAGTTGAATTTGAACATTCATGAAACATCACAAAGAATACTATGATACCAATGGACCGTCAAAACTCTCTTTTTTAAAATAAATATATAAATAACTTTTGGCACAATATAATTACAAATTTTTTTTTTTTTTTTTGAGGAAAAAGTAAGATAGCCTTATGCAAAACCCGGAGTCATGATGGAATACATGACTCAGATCGGACGATAATTCCTCTATTCATAGAACTACAGATTTTAGATAAGAATAAAAAATGAATATCCATAAATAAATATAATAGAAAGAAATGTTAGAAATATCGATTTTTTTATATAGGATATAGCTTCATAATTTTACAAGGTAAGACACCATTGGATTTATAACCCTATCAGCCTAATTACTCAAATTGGATCAATCCCCTTAATTGGTAAGGAAAATAATAAAATTCTAAAATAATAATTTTTTCAAAATAAAAATGGATTAAAAGAGGAGGAATAAGTTTCTTTTGTTTTTGTGGTTGAGAAACATGAAGGAATAGTAAGTTAAGAACTAAGAAAAACACTTTGTTACTAAGGGGAAGGGGTCATCCCTCTCCCTCTCCTTATAGGAGATTATGATAATTTCTTTTTTGAAAATTTTGTAGTTTTTCGATTTGTATGGCAATGCCCCAATAATAATAATAATAATAATTACATTTTACCCTTTTAAAAAAATCCATTCAATTCTTCACCTCCTTCAACCAAGACTTCACTTGTAAATTAAAAGTCCCAAAAAAGTAAAAACTTAAGAATATATTAATTTATGGAAAAACTTAACCGATGCTCTAAAGACATTGGTTTAAAAAAAATATTTTAAAACTTTTTTATGATTTTTTTTTACAACTTTTTATATTTCTCATAAAAATAGTATCGATTTTTTTTTTTTTTTAAATAATCCATCAACAAATAGACTAAAGACACATATTAATTCAACCATTACTTTTATTACATCTCCAGAAATCAATAGTCCTAAACAAGAAAATTACACATACCTACTTCAAATAGAATCCAATATCCTTAAATATTATCTAACGTGTCAACCCCTCATTAGCTCTCACCAACATAGAAACAAAATAAATGCTACATTTTTTTTGCAAAACAAAATAAATGCTACATAAACTAAGAACTTTCCATATTTTTATACCTACTGCATGCCCTCTTCATATATTTAAAAAAAAGGCTCTCTTACTCTTATTACTTGCCCCCACACAACATCAAAACAAAAATGCTCTCTCTTGTTTGGTTTGAGTTTTGTATGTCTAGCTAGAGCTAAGAGAGTGATCATCATGGGTAGGAAGAGGAGTTCACCTATGAATGTGTTATCTGAATGGGTGAAGAAGCAATCTATGAGGATGAAGATTTGTCTTGGTGCAATGGTTGCACTTTTAGCTTTGGTGGCTTTGAAGCTTACCATTTATGATCTCAACCACTTCTACATTGGCTCAGAATTCATCCATGCTTTGGGGATCATTGTCTTGATTTACAAACTCACCACCAAAAAGACTTGTTCTGGTACATGCATCTATATTTATATACCTTCACTGCATGTCTTCCTATTATCAATTTTTAAGATAACTAGAAGCTGTTGTTGTTGATTTGTTTTGTCTGGTGTGTAAAATTATCTTTTTAATTTTATTTTTTTTAGGAATATTTATCTTTTTAAATTGTCAACATATTTGTTTAGATTCTATATGTTGTTTGGCAAAATTATAATTTAGTCCATAAACTTTTAATTGTTATATTTGATTTTTTAAATTTTTTATTAATAGAAAAAAGAGCTAAATTATATTCAGATTAATAGATTTTGTAATTTTTGGACAAACAAATATTCCTTTTAATCTGACCCAATAAAAATTTAGTTCTACGACCTTCTCCGTTCTTATTTTGAGCCCAACTCAATGCTTACATTTTGATTCATAAAGTTTGGAGTAAAAATGACATCATTAGGCGTACTTTGGATGGAATCCTAACAATTTCACTTTTAATCCAAACCTTAAAAGGTAAAATATGTCCCTCAAAAGTTTGTAAACTAAATTGTGGTCTGACCAAATTGTTAAAAGACAAATTATAATTTTTCCTTTTATTTTTCTTCCAAAAAAATATTTTAAAAAAAATTGAGTTTCTTTTACTTTATTGACTAAAGTCTACACATCATGTCCGAGGAGGGCATGCATACTCGGGAATTAAGTTTATATCAATGACCAGTCTTTTTTTTAGTAGCACAACTAGGATTTTAATAATTAAGGAAAAGTAAGTAGCACAATTAGGATTTTTTTTTTTTTTTTTGAGAAGACACAACTAGGATTTTAATTCAGGGGAAAGATTAAAAGATAATGTTGACAAGTTATTAATTTTAAACTTATCAAAAAAAAAAAAAAAAATATATATATATATATATATATAATTTTGAAAATATAAACTAATATAATCAACAAAAAAATTAAACAAAATTTTTTATGATACAACATATAATAAGAATAAATTGTAATTTGTGATAACTTAATGGTAATAACATCTTTTATAGCGTTATATGGTTTTAGTTCAAACCACCTTAAAGTACTCTTCCCATTTGTGTACCTCTCTCTCTCTCTCTATATATATATATATATGATGTGTGTATAACTTACCGATTGAAGAGAAAAAGATTTTATAATGTTACATTGCATATGGATATGAGAATTTGGGACATGGAATTAGAACTTGAGGTCCCTATTTCAATTTTATTATTTTCTTGCTTTATACACCAAAATTAGCAATTATATAAAATCTATGCAACCCAAACATTTATTTTTTCCATAACCTGTTCGCAATTATTGGGGTCTGTTTGGTTGTCTTAGAACTTAACATTTAAGCATTTTTATGGAATAATAATAAATTCTGTAATTTGCTCTGGTGTTATATATTGAAAATATGCTACCATATGCTGTTTTGCTAATTTTGGAGAATAGAAAAAGACAAAAAGTGAATGATAGGAAAACAAAAAGTTTCAAGGAAATTTTTTTTAAAAAGATAGTGCAAATTGTTTCATATCCTGTTTTCTTTTTTGCAACTTTTGTTTGCCATGTGACTCTTAGGGTGTGTTTGGATGGAGGGGTGGAAAAGTGGGAGGATGGAAAATATTTAGTTTTTCCTCTTAGGGTGTGTTTGGTTGGAGGGGTAGAAAAGTGGGAGGGTGAAAAGCTTTTTTATTTGGTTGGAGAGAAAAATGGAAGGATGAAAAATGTAATTTATATAAATTGACTATTATACCCTTGGTACATAATATGTAAAAAATAGATGTATTTGTACCCATTAAATAATATTAAATTTACCACATTATATATATAAATTTAGGTTATTATTTTTATTATTATAATGTAAAAATTACAATAATGTACAACTTGATCAGATCACGTTGAAAAAAAAAAAAAAGAAGTGACATTGTAGTGACATTTTTCAATTTTAATTTCTTCTTCTTTATTTTATTTTTCCCTATTTTTTTTATTTTTATTTTTTATCTTTTTTATTTTTATTTTTTATCCACACGTTTTTTTTTTTTTCTTTTGTTCTCTGGCACTTGGTCTAAGCTCTCCACTTTTCCTTTTTTTTTTTTTTTCTTTTCTTCTCATCTTCTCTTCAGTGCTCTCCACTTTTCTTTTTTCTTTTTCTTTTTCTTTTTTTCTCTTCTTCTCTTCATCTACTCCACTGGTGCTCTTCATTTTTTTTTTTTTTTCTTTTCTTCTCTTCATCTACTCCACTGGTGCTGAAGGTAAAGATGAGAAGATGAGAAAAGTGATAAGGATTTTGTGGGGCAAGAGTCATCAGGGGTGTTAGTGAAGGGCATGAATGCGGGTTGGCGGGAGGGCATTATGGTAAAACTGCAATGAGGCAGTTTTCCCTCATTGCTTTTCCTCCCGATTTGGGAGGAAAAATTTTGTGGGCCCGGGAGAGAAAATTTTCTCCTGGGTATTCCACTTCTCCTATTTTCTTCTCACTCCCAAACAAAGGAAAACCCATTTTTCTACCCCATTTTCCTTCTTATATATTCCATCCTTCCTAAAATCCATCCATCCAAACACAGTATTAAGTCTTAACAACAATAACAACAACCCCCAAAAAAAAAAAAAAAAAAAAAAACTTTTTTTTTCATGAAAATAGGAATTCTCTTTCTATAGCATCTCTTGACGTGGTGTTAAGGTTTCCAGTGTGAGTGTGTTACAAGCACGAAACTTTTTATTTTCTATCTACGTTCACAAAGATATGTGTTGAATTCAACCCATTAATTAAGTTTGAGGAGTCTTGGTAGTTCAGTAATAATGTTTTATTGCCTTGTTCAGGCCTCTCGTTAAAGACTCAAGAACTCACAGCTCTGTTCGTAGCCGCAAGGTTGGTCACCATTATGGCGGGTGGAATTTACATAATATTAGATGTAATCACCCTGGTGGCAACATTATGGGTTATATACATGATCCGGTTCAAGTTGAAGTCAACCTACATCAAGGAGCTTGACAACTTTCCCTTATATTATTTGGTAACAACATTTCTGCTTCTTCTGTTCAGATTTAAACATTTTGCCTATAATCATTCCTTTCCTTTAAATTTATCATAATTTACATTATTTATACTTGCTATAATGAGTATTATTCATAGTAAAAAAAAAAACAAACAATTAAAATCATGGAACTGCCTTTTTGGTTAAAGAAGAAGTTGATTTAGTATCGAGATTATTGAACATACTGCTAGGAAATTATCTTATGTGGTAACTGGTAAACAATAATGCCTGATTCATTTGTTTCTCCTTAGTCTATTGCAATGAAAGTAAAAGCCAAGACGACTGCATTTATAAGAGCTTTAGACTGTTTGTTTTGAATGTTGCACTATTATTGTATTCTTAGTTCTTACATGTTTCACTTTTTGTTGAATGCTCATCTTTTTAGCTAAACATAATTACCCGCTGTAAAACATTACATGACAGTTGAAATTAGTATGTGTTTGGAATTCTGTCAAGGAATTGAACTAGTATGGGTGATATTTAAAATAAAAATATATATATTTTTCATTAGCTTTTATTTTGTATCGCATCTTTGTAAACATCAAAAGGATGTTTTGTTGTACCATCGTATGGAACAACATGAGTATTGATGTCAAGTTATTAGCTATTCTTTCAAAATGTTTCATTAATATATTGCATTGAACAATTCATAATGACTGCCATTTAATATTAGATATTAAAAAAATATTTAGTCAGCTGTTGTTTTAGCAAAGAATAAAGAGAGATGAATTAAGGATGTTCTGCTGGTTATTCTATAACAGGTGGTGCCTTGTGCTATCCTTGCCATACCTATCCACCCTAATACATATCATTTTCTCATTTGTCGAATCTTCTGGGCATTTGGTTCATATTTGGAAACCATTTCGGTGCTGCCTTAGCTCCGTCTGATGCAGAATGCAAAGGTTTTAGCTTCATTCCTCTCTTTAATTTAAACTCATCATTTTATAAATTTCTAGGAAATTCACACTAATTTTGGTCCATTCTGGCTATATTGTTTCAGATGATTGAACCATTTACAGCCCATTATGTGTTTGCACTGGGAGTTTCAAGATTTTTGGCATGCGCTTATTGGATAATTATGGTGAGACATTGTAGGATCACATAATGCATAAACTCAATCTGAGTTCATTATGACCATTCCTATTGCATCCATGAAAATTTAGTGGACTCTGTGTGGAACTGGAAACAACTTGCTAGAAGGAAACAACTTAGTAATGTGTGTTTTACTCGAGCAACTAACATTCCTTAATTTTACTAATAGTATTCTTACTTGATTCAAGTTTAAAAAGTATTTAGGGGGAAGAACACTATGAATTATTGCCTGAACAAGCTCAATGACATATTTACAGATGTTGTTCAAATGAAAGAAATATAGAGAATAAATTATCATTAAAAACAACTATATCCTAATGGCATTGTGTATCTAATCTGGGTATTTGTCCTTCCCAATTTCCAAGATTTATAAAACAAGGACACTTCATTGGTTCACAATTGGAGAGTTTATAAAACTGTTTTCTGCAGAGTTCAACTCTACTGATACAATGTTTTATAGTTATATAGTATTTTCAAGGATATAGCTTCTTTTATTTCAGAGGGAAATATTAATGTAGGCATTGGATTCTCTACTTATTTCACAACGTATACACTATCAGACATTGGTTTTTAACATACCACTCCATTCTTGATTTCAGTAAAGTTTCAACATTTGCTATGCTTGGAATGCTTCATAAAGTTATTCTATTATTTTAAGGCTAATCATGAGAACCCCATATTAGAATTTGTTAATTTAACCCCAAGGGATTGTTCTAGTAGTTCAAAAGGCCTTAGGAGATCTATTAGGTCCTGGATTCAAAACTTCTAGCTAGCATTTTGGGACCACCCTCAAGGGGTTCCTCCCACCGGAGGAAATATATATAATAGACTTGTTAGTGTATCTGTAAGCTGTATACTACCTCAGTTGGATTAAATTCTCAACTTCCAAGCACAACTCAGGTGATGCTAGCCAAGGGTTTGCCTAAATGTATTTCTCAACATTTATGAATTGATCCTTGTGCTAATTGGTTCCAGGAATTTGCATGATGTCAAAATTCAGGCCACATAGCGTTCATAACAAAGTCATATTATCTGATTAGTTATGAATTAAGCCTTTGGACTAAAATATTTAACAACACTTGAATCTAGTCTATGAGATTAGGTCTATATGACTATATCATACTTAGAATAACAGGGAATGACACTATCTATGCTTTTTAAAATTTATTAGTGACATTAGTGTTGATTAAATTCTCTCTTTTTTTGCTTCATTCATAGTCTGTACAAAGTCCTATGTGCTGTGAATCACAACACAGAGAGATAAAGCAAAAATTTTGCAAAATACAGCCACCTATATGGTTTATGTTTGGTGGTGGCTTCACTTTTAGAAAATAACCTTTCTTTTGTGCCTTAATGATGGGAACAAATAAATGCAAGCAGATTTACGACACCGGTGGAAAGTATTTTTATTTGATTGGTAGCGGCTACTTCTGGTTTGGGGCTGCTCTCCTCACAGAAATAGTCCAAACATTCGTCTTGGCTGACTTTTGTTACTATTACTTCAAGAGGTAAGTCCCCTTCCATATGTAATTTTTGTTATCAACCTGTGTTGCCCTCCATCATATATCTAATTGTGTCACATTGTCTTTGTCTCTCCTATCTTTCAATTTGCAGTTTCATGCAAGGCCAACTTATAATGAGGATGCCAGTTTAGAAATCAGTCTTGGAGATCGTAACATTTCGTTTACCTACATTGGCTTCTAATTCAAGCACCCAAAGAAATCAAAGTGAATTTTCAAATTTTGATCTTTATTGTCTCTCCCTTTTCTTTCTTTCTTATGCTATAAAATTTACAAAGATTTGGGTTACCTTTTATTAGGTATTGATTCTTAGAGCATTCACATTGGAGTTATTTTAACAAAAAAGCTATTTTAGCACTCACATAACCAAAAACCATGTAGGAAGAAGAATGAGTAGATGTGAATGAATGAGTAGATATAATTTCAATGGGTTGGCTAGTTATAGCCTCTCCTTCGGTGCTTCATTTAGAACCCAATGTGTACAATGATCCCTTGAAAAGATGTAGGAAGAAGAATGAGTAGATATGGATGAGAAGGCAATCAACACAATTCATCTCAACCTAGGTGATGAGGTCATTAACAACATCCTATAAGCAAAGACAGCAAAAGAAGTTTGGAACAAATTAGAAAGTCTCTATATGAAAAAGAAGTTGTAAGTGAAGAAACAACTTTATGGTTTACATATGAAAGACGATTCGGATCTGCTGGAGCATCTCAACACATTTAACATGTTGGACACCCAATTGTCAAATTTTGGAGTAAGTTATGAGGACAAAGATAAAGCGTTACTTTATTAGCATTGCTTTCTACAACTTTTGATCATCTTCTAACTACTTTGACGTATGAGAAGGAGACCTTAGAACTCGAGGAGGTGATCGTTCTCAGGCTGATGAAGATGAAGCAAGATGGTGATATATCGTTCTCAAGCTGATGGGCTTATTGTAAAGTTAGAATCAAGCATTTGCGGTAGAAGTAGGTCAAGAGGAAGGAGCTCCAGCAGGAACAAATCTCAATCTAGATCACATGCAAAGAAAGATATAGAGTACTTTTATTATCACAAGAAATGGCACTACAAGAATCAGTGCAAAGAGTTGAATGAGCATCTAGAGGAGAAGGAGAATGGAAAGCTCTTAGAATCAACTAGTGTTGTGAATCTTTTTGATGAATTTCTTATTCATTTGCAAGATTTTCACTTAAATTTTATGTTATACTGTTTTTATCACTAGTAACTGATTTATCCCAAAACCATTTTTGATACTCAATTAATTTTTCTATTCCTCTCATTTTTTTCAATTATTTTGTGTCATATCTATAAGTACATTTTGTTGTAGACATTTATAATAATACAATATTAAAAAAAAAAAAAAAAAAAACTCTATCTATGACATTATATTTTTTTTTTTTGGTTTCCACGGGTATTTTCTCAAAACTTTCAACCAGAGACTAATCACTATTTGTGACGAGTGGACCCATAACGGGGTAAATCGCTGGCCTAAGAGTTTTTTCAAAGTGTTGGTGCCCAGAATTGAACTAAGGAACTCCTAGTCAAACCCAAGATAACAACTTTAAGACCAAATGCCTAACCACTTGGCCAACCCCACTGGGTTCTATTTATGACATTATAATAGACTAGAAATAAAATAAAAAAATTTAGTGTAGAGACACTATCTATTGAGTTTTTTTTTTTGATGAACCACTATCTGTTGAGTTAAGCAACCAAGTACTAACAACTATGTTTGAAAAATTTTATGATAGTATATATATATATATATATATATATATTTTTTTTTTTAATTTGTTGACATCTAGGATCTTAGGTACTATATAGAATTTCATCTCTCTATATGTGTACAGAAACAAAGAAATTGAAGCTGAAAATTTAATATGTCAATAAACTAATAATCAAGGTTGTCAAAATCTGGATCCTACGTAGGATCGCGGGAGGTAGGTAGGATTGTAGATTGTAGGATCGGATCGTGGATCATAAAATCCTACCTATTTTCAGATTTTAAGCAAAAAACCTATTGATAGTGACTTTGTATGTTATATAATCACTTAAAATATGAATCCATCCATTAAAAAAATATATTGCATCATAAAATGTAATTTGTATGCACTATATCGTTCTTATGTCATTCTAACGAAATAAAATATATTTAACTTTTGACATAATGTATCTAAAAAGTTTAGTACATATTTAATTAGCAACTAAATACCAAAATATTATCTACACATGGAAAATGTTTTCCAAATTCTAAGTTACATATCCAAAATAAGTTAGGCTAGTTAGCATATAAAAACTAGCTAACTACATCCAAAAGAGAATTCTCAATCTAAGGTAAACTAGCTAATTACAAATATGAAATCCAAAAGAGAATTCTCATTTTAAGGTTTTTCTAATCTAATCACTATCATTGTCATATCCTATTTCATCATCTATATCCTTCCTAGTATCAACATCCATGGCGTAATCATCGAAATCTCTAACTCTCTCAAATCCAGGTGGGGGCCCATCATTGTAGAACCATCTTCATTCTCATGATATTCATCACTAACATCACAAACTAGCACACTTTTTCCTTTGGCAGCAACTCTTGAAACCTCATCATCACCTAACATTAATAACCAAAATATACAAATTTTTTTGATAAGTAAAGTATACAAATATAAATTAGTGATTAGTGGTCACACATTCCAACTATACATAGGTAACTTGTATAAATATTAGCTGTAAAGGAAGGCTTTAAAGTTATAAATTAATACATTCATTGTCTTCATCAAAATTTGCACTATCATCTTCTGAATCTACACAATCTGTTGCTAACCACTCATCATCAGAAGACAAATTATCCAAACCAATTTCTTCATTTGTACTCAATGGTTTAGCTCTTTTCTCTTTTATCTTCAAGTTGTACATAATGAAGATCAAGTCATTCATTTTTTTCTAGTGTAAGCGATTTCTCCTTTTTGAATGTACCTATAGTTGTAACAATTTTAATTGAGAATTCTCAAACAGAGGGGAGGGGGGAAGAAACAAACTTTTAACTAAGAAAGAAAATGGAAAATCATCTTGTCATAATATACCAAAGTCATTTGGTCTTACCATTTCAAACACACTCCAATTTCTTTCACAACCAGATGAGCTACATGTTAAGCTCAATATGCTTATAGCAAATTTTTTCAATTCAGGACAGTCATCTCCATATGAGTCCCACCACTCAGCTAATACATATATGAATTATAATATCTTAGTCTTAAGAATATAATCTACAACTAATAAAGACGAATTTGAATGTAAAACAAAAAACGAAAAACAAAATTGTCACCTGGCTGTTTAGTATTTCTGGCTAATATGGCAACTTAAATACCAAATAGTCCCTTTGCTTGTTTGAATTTCTCAAGTTGGACATCTATCTTTTTCCTATCACTAACTTCTGGAACCATGCGTTGAAGACACATATACAGTCCTAATTTAATATCTAAACCTGGATCAAAAGAAGGATCATAATGAATAGAAGGGTTCAAATAGTATCCCACAACATGCAAAGGCCTATGAAGTTGCATTTCCCATCGATCATCAATAATATCCCATATCTCTTTGTAACTACAATTTAAAACAGTGGATATTATATTAAAAAAAACAATGACTATATATTTAATAAGCTAATGAATTAAAAACAAATGTAAATTTAAGTAAGATATAAATAAAATGGTTACCTCTTTTGAACATTATTGAAATTTTTCTGTATTTCTTCTTTTGCTTTTTCCATTTCTAGATAAATGAATCCCATTGGAGGTGTATCAGAGTCAACCATGCGAAGTACCTTTAAAAGGGGTATTGTAGCCTTCAAGCATTTGACAACAAGTCGCCAAAAGCCGTTGTTATCCATAACTATGGCATGAATTCTTTTCCCTTCTTTTGTTTTTGCAAATTTACTACGCCTCCATTGTTTTGAAGAAAACATTGTCATTAATTCTCCTTTGAACTCATTAAGGCATGACAATGTCAAATATGATGTTGCAAATCTAGTGGCAGCAGGTCTAATCAATTCCCTCCCTTTAGTGAAATCCCTCAACCAATTTAAAAGCATAGCTCTAGAATATATGTACGTTGTAATCTTCTTCCCTTTTGCGATTGTGTACTTATGATCCTTATTTTTTTTTTTCAAAATCCTCAAGCATCAAATCCAAGCAGTGGGCAGCACATGGAGTCCAAAACAAGCACTTTCTCTTTTGCATCAACATCTCTCTAGCTAGTTTGTAGTTTGTAGCATTGTCAGTCACCAATTGCACAACATTCTCCTCTCCAACCTTATCCACAACTTCATCTAACATTTGACAAAATTTTTTAGCTGTTTTAGATATGTCAGATGTGTCTATAGAGTATAGGAAAATGGTTCCTTTGGGACTATTCACCAAAAAATTATAGACGGATCTCCTTTTCTTATCAGACCAGCCATCAGACATAATTGAACAACCTGTTTTTTTCCATTCAACCTTATACTCTTCAAGCATTTGTTGCATAAAATCTACCTCTTTCTTCAAGCATGTCTCCCTAATCTCATGATATGAAGGAGGCTTGAGGCCAATTCCAAATCTTGCAATCATATCAATCATTCATAGAAACTCCGAATTTTTGACACAATTAAAAGGGATGGCACTAGTGTAGAAGAATCTAGCAATTTGTTGGATCACTATATCAAGTTCTCCTTTTTTAAATATACGATTCATTGTTACTTGCTTTTTTTTTGTAACAAACTTATCCATGGAGCCTATGTGTCTACCTCTCCCTTTTGGTGAATGTAGTTGTTGTACTTCAACTAATTCATCATCACTGCCATCATCCTCTTCTTCTATAGTATACCACTTTTTCTTTTTTATAGATGCTTCAATTTGGGCATTCAAAAGAGCCACAAATTTTTCTCTCACCTTTTCTGGCACACTAGGACAAGCTGAAACATTTTTCCTAGTCCTAGCTAAATGATGCTTCAGCCGATATATACCCCCACTATGAATATCTTTGCAATAATTACATTGAACTTGCCTTGAACTTACTTCAACACCATGATCCCATCCCAGGCCAGACCTATTTCCTAGTGCATTTTTTCCCTTAATTTTCTTTCTAGCCAAAGTAGACATTGTATATTTGTATTAGAGATGCAAAAAAAGACACCAAGATACAAAGCATGCTCAAAAAATCACACAGAGAATTCATCAAACAGGTTGTGTGCAATTCTAAACTACTAATTGTGTTTACTAATATTTCTCAAAGAATCAAATACTGAAGATCCTGTTTCATAATTTTTCAAATTTTACTTAATTTAGTTAACAAAATAGAAGAATAAAAACCTTAAAAGCTTTGTCAAAATCATATACACAACACAACAATCTGGAATCAAGCTATCAAAGTACAAATAAATGATAAACTATTAACTACCAAAACAAATTACCAAAAAGCTTAAAGGTAGCAATGGCTCACGGCAACATCATTGAGAGGGTTGAGAGGTGCTAGGTTTTTGACAGAGGACTGAGGAGGTGCGGGATTGAGGTGCTGGAGCTGAATGTTTCTAAATATTTTAGGTTTTGTTTTTTAAAACGTCAAACTTAAGAAAGCTTAAAGGCAGTGATGGCTCACCATTGAGAGGACTGAGAGGTGTTGGGTTTTTGACAAAGGACTATGGTGGCGTGAGACACAGGTGCGGGAGCTAAGCGCCTTAGCATTTCTATATTTTAGGTTTTGACGTTTGTTTTTGAATACATTAAACTTAAGTAGGCTAGGTTTTTTTGAGATTTTATATTGAGATAGGGGTAAATTTGGAATTTCCATTCATTATTGGGCTTGTAGGTTTATTGGGCTCATGGACTTCTGAGTCCCACTTAAAAAAAAAAAAAAAAAAAAAAAAAACCCAAATGGTAGGATCAGTAGGATCGGTAGGATCCTATACGATCCTACGATCCTATACGATCCTACCATTTTTGCGATCCTACTACGATTTTAATCTTTTTGGTGAGGTGGGATCGTAAAATCATGCGATTTTACAATCTGGATCGTGATTTTGACAACCATGCTAATAATGTAGTGGTCTATGATTTTTTTTTTTTTTTTTTTGGGTTTATTTTATAAAACCCATGCTACCCTTACCCACGTCCCTATGCCACCCCAATTTGTAAGGCAAACACACCAAAAAAGACCTCCAACAGCCTCTCTAGCTCTAAATTTGTTTTTAGATTTGCTACAGTAGCTCTCCAGGCCTGGAGAGCTACTGTAGCTTATGCAAAGAATATTTGCCCTTAAAATAATACCGGTTGAACTAAAAAAATACTTTTTTCTCTTTCCTTCCTTTCTCTTTCTTCTTCACTCCGTCTCTCTCTTGCTTCTCTTTAGAAAAAAACTCTCTTTGCTTCTCATCAAAAAATAACGGTGAAATACAAAATCGACGGAGCTCTCAATCAAAACACAAACTCAAATCACAATTTTAAAACTAATCAAATTAGAACAAAAAAAAAAAGGGAGCAAAGCTAACCCATCTGAGCCTCGGTGGGGAGGAGGACCTGCGGTGGTGGGAGGAGAAAAAAGGTTGTCCTCTAGCCTTTGTCATCTGCCGACGATGTGAGAGAGAGAAAGAAAGAGAGAGAGTTTCTTGAATGCTTTGGAATAGACGAAGTGCTAGAGAAGAAAAGAAAAAAAGAAAAGTGAAGATAGCTCCAGACGAAACGCTAGAGAAGAAAAGAAAATAGCTCTAGACAAAAGAAAAATGAAAAGTGAAGATAGATATAAGGGAAAGGTGTGGAGGAGAAAAAAAGAGGAAAAAAGAAATAGAAAAGAAACGTGTGGATGAAAAAAAAAAAAAAAGAGATAAGGGGAAAATAAAATAAAGAATAAGAAATTAAAATTGAGAAATGTTACTACAATATTTTCACAATAAATTTTAAGTAATTGGTTGTTACTAACTAATACTTAAGTGATGTGTTCAAATTAAAATCAGTAATAACTTATCACGTATAATTTATTGTGAAAATATTGTAAAATGTTAAGAACGTAGCAGTTCTCATTAAAATTAGATGAATGAAAGAAGATTGAAAAATAAATATTAAAGAAAGAATGAAGAAATAATATTTAAATGGGATAGAGAAAAGGATAGAGAGTCTGTTGGAAAATATATTTAAAAAGTAGGTAGACAAAAGGTAAAATGACCTGTTTACGCTTCAAACAATACAAAAATTTGAAAAAGC
Organism: Quercus rubra; assembly: GCA_035136125.1. Lineage (NCBI taxonomy): Eukaryota > Viridiplantae > Streptophyta > Magnoliopsida > Fagales > Fagaceae > Quercus > Quercus rubra. Next base: position 48,003,792 of record CM068738.1, read on the forward strand.
TGTTGGAGATACTCTAAGTTAATAAAATTATAGAATGAGGCATTTATCAACGCCTATGTCAGAATGTAAAGACTTTACAGTAAAGCAAGTACAAAGTAAAAGCGCAAAAAGAAACAGTGTTTTTAAAGAAGAAACCTTAGGAGCATAATCAACGGTAGCTCAGCCTCTTTGGCAACACTCAATGAAGAAGAAAGTTTGAAGCGCAACTTAGGAAGTTCAAAGTTAAAAATAAAAAATAAAAATACTTTCTAGCCATTTGTATAGAAAAGAATGAGGTTTGAGATTGATTTTTTTTCCCCCTTGAATTCAGTTTTGTTTCATTGAGAGAGATAGAGAGACACTTTTTAGCATCTATGTCTGAGAGGTTAACGAGTTTTATACTCTAAAACTCTCATAGAGAATAAGAACAGTTTTAGTCACACATTCATTGATTTTTTTTTCTTTGAAAAAAAATTACATTTTATTCATTAGTTAACATTTGGGGCCTAATTAATATTTTCATAGATATAGAAATATTTCTATTGATTAAAATTTGGAGCCCTTTTTTTACTTGGGGGTCTTAGGTCATTGCCTAACTTCGTCTAGTGCTTCAGCCAGCCTTGTGTAGAGTTCGATAAGCTCAAGTTATTAGTTCTTCCATTTCCTTCTCCTTTCCAAGGAGAATGTACAAAAGAATATGTGAAAGGCTCACAGTTGGATCTTTTGGACAAAATTGTCCTTAGTTCCTTCCTAGCTGTAAGGGTTAAAAAATGGTCCCAGGACCACTTAGAATAGTAGTGCTTGGTATTTCTAGCCTAACACAATTAATTTATAAGAGAGTTGACTTTCTAAGTCAATTATAATGCTAAGTAGGGGTTTTTTATGTAAAACTATCTTCGTCTTTTTTTACTTTTAATTTTAAACCGTGCATTAAAAATAAAATAAAATAAAATAACTAACAAATAAAAAAAAAAAAAACAACCCAAGAAAACTGTGCGTGAAACAATAAATTTTGGTTCACTCAATTTGACAAAACCAAAAAAGAAGTCTAGGAACATAACAATATAATACAACATTTTCACAATACTTCTATTTTCAACCTGATAGATCCCAATCTAATAATTTATTATTTTATTTTGACTGGTAAGGAACTTACAACTTAATAGTTCTAAAAATATTGGGATATAATAAAATGACACAATATTTTCACAGTACAATACCATTATTTTAGTTGTGCTAGATCCCGGTCTAATATTTTATTATTTTATTTTTACACATAAGAAATTAACACATATATGACAACATTTTTCACAATATCTCTATGTTTACATTAAACTTACATTAATGCAAACTAGTATGCAACTCGTGCGGTTAATTGTAGTGATGTTATTGGTAAATTTTTTTTTTGTTTTTTGGTTTATCACATGGAGGATAGAATTAGATAAAACAATAAAAAAAAATTTGCATTTTATTATTTAAGTGATGCTATTGGTCTTTTTTTTTTTTTTTGGTTTATCTAAGGGTGTCAATTTGGGTTAATGTGTCAAGTTCATGTCGTGTCGAGGTAGGGGTGTTTGACTAAATGGCTCAACACTAACCCGACCCATTTAATAATCATGTCATGATCCTTCAACCATAACCCGACCTGTTAATAAGGTACGTTGACTTAACCAACCCATTTAACCCGCTTAATAAACGAGTCGTGTTGAGTTGACACGAATGTAATACAACCCATTTCAACTTGCATAATATTAAATATAACATCTATCTAGAAATAATTTTTTTTATATCCCAAAAGCAATGCATACATTTCAAGTCTTCAACCCACATTCAAAATAATATAGTTCAACAAAAATATAACATTTATCTAGAAATAAGTTCTTTACACTCCAAAATAAGTGCATACACTTCAACCCAAATTCAAAATAACATAGTTTAACAAAAATAAAATAATATATTTCAACAAAAATATAATATCCTTGGAACTCGCCAAATGCTAAGTAGAATTGGAGCAAATAGTAGACTAATCCCGACTATGACTACGATTATCTTCCATAGATTCTAGTTTATAAAGCATCTCAATAAACCCACTTGCAAGATATGCAGACGATGTCCAACACTAATACAAACACCAAAAAAAAACACATGGCACAAGACAAAAGCAACAACCATGGCCTTAATCAACAATTAATATATCTCATACATTAATAACAGCACATGGGTTCAATGTACATAGAACAAAAACGTTATGCAGAAAAAATTACTACTGAATTTTGAAACACCAAGAAAATGGTTTTCTTTAATTCTAAAATTCACTAAACACATTAGAGAGAGAGAGAGAGAGAGAGAGTAATAACCGGTTTGAGACTTTGAGTTTGAGAATTGGGCATGAGACTATAAGATAGTAGAGTGAGTAGTACGGCTGAAATAAAAAAATAAAATTATATATTTATATGAAGGTTTAGAGATTTAGGATTTGTAAGGTTTAGAGATCTAGGGTTTTTTTTTGTAAAGTTTCAATTTCCAATTATATCCCATGTAAATTTTTGTAATTACTCACTTTTATTTTTAAATTTAAAATATATGTTGGATATAAAAGATATTTGACAAATCTAAAATAAAATTAATATTTATTTGTTATACGAGTTAAACGGATTGTGTTAAGTGGGTCATTTTGGGTTAACACAAATAAATTGACGTGTCAAACGTGTCTATTGCGGGTTGACCCACTTATGACACGTTTCTTATCATGTCACTTTCGAGTCGACCCGTTTATGACCCAAACCCATTAAGGCCCAACCATGACCCGCAAAAACCTGTGTCGAGTTCATGTCGTGTTCGCAGGTTGGATCGAACATTGACACCCCTAGTTTACCATACGGAGGATAGCATTAGATAAAACAATGAATAAAAAAAAAGAATATTGCATTTTATTATTTAAGTGATGCTACAATGAAAAAAAAGAAGAAGAGAATATTGCATTTTATTATTTAAAATATATAAAGGGACTTTTTTTTTTTTTTTTGGGTAAATTGTGTGTACAACTGCATAGAATATAAATGACGGGAGAAATTAAAATAAATAATGAGCAAGCTTGTTTCAGAAAATCATGATAATTATTCAAGGAAAAAATGTATCTTCAATTCGTATTACCTGCAGCTGCAAGTACTTTGCCAAAATGTTGTCTTTTCTTTATGTCTTGCAAAAGTGGATCCAATTTTATTTTAAAAGCTCTTGCAACAATGCTTAGTCGGTCTTCTAGTTTTTTACCAGGAATCAATTCTAAGAACTATTTATGGCCATTTAGGATTGCATGTAAAAGTATGGAAGAGGTCTGGATAGCCTGCCCACCAACATATTGCCATGGCATCTTGATAGTTATTAATAGACATGGCAAAATGGGTGGGCTAGGTCGGGTCGGGTCGGGTCAATTGGGTTATGGGTCAAATGGGTTGTAGGTCAAAATAGGTCATTTTAAGCGGATTAAAAAACGGGTTCAGGTCAATCGGGTTACGGGTCGGGTCGAGTTGACCTATATTTTTCACATGAATTTTATTTTTAATAAAGAAAACAACATGTATTTGCCATTTAGAAAGTTATGCAACAAATTACTTGATGTAAAATGTATTACTTTAAATTCACCACTTATATCAAGAATGAACTCAATTAAACTTATTAGTACTTATTCAATAATGTTAAAATTATACAAATCCTAACATTGCTATCTAAAACAAAATAACACAAAGATAAGTAAAACAAATGCACAAGTTTTATTTCTACACAATATCAACATCCCAAAATATAAAAAAAAATTACAAATGACTTATTGGATAACTCATTTGACAAAGAATAAAAACATATAAAAAAATTTACAATCTTGAAAATTAATTTTATAATCTATTATCAATTGTGGTCGGCACTCTATTTCAATTTGAGATATACATTAAAGTTTGATTGTTTACTTATTTATACATGGTCTCTTTTATGAATATCATATCATTGTTAAGCAACACGCACTCTAGGAAATATCATAATTTATTTTGAAAAGCCATTTATTTTGGACATAAATTGTTAAAAAATAGGTCTAAGCATTCATAAGTTATGCTAATTTGATACTTTGGCTTCACTATTTTCACACTTGTTAATATTTCTCACACATGTCTACAATTTTAAATCTATGTTTTTAATTTTACTATCACCAGATTATCTTGGCATGTACTTTACTATTTGATATCTAAAAATCTTTACTCATTACAGAATGTTCAACCATTCATCTTTCAATTAATTTGCATGCAGTTATGTAAAGTCTCAATTATTTCCTTAAACCTCACAACAAACAATTAAGCCAATATTTTCTTAATTTTATTATTATTATGGTTCAGATTCGGGTTCAGGTTAGGTTGGGTCAGGTCAGGTCACTGGCTAACCCGTTTTGTTTCAAGTCAAAAAAAGCAGGTTCGATTCCACGAGCGACATTTTTATAATATATAATATTTTTAATTTTAATTTTTGATTTGTCCCTCTTAAAATGAAAATTTGAATGCCCTGACCCTAAATTTTTTTTTAGTACAATTGAAATAAGCTTAAATATAATCTTCTTAACAATATTTTGGTCATTTAAAACACACAAAAAAAGCCCAACAACAACAACAAAAAAAGAAAAAGAAAAAAAAAAAAAAGAAGCCTATTTAGATCTTAACAAATTTGAAATAAACTAATAAAAAATTCTTAGTTTACACTGTATATATAAGATTTACATTGTCTCTAAACAAATGTGTATTGTACATTTTTTGCAAATTTGTATAATATTGCACACATTTGTTTAGTCTACAATATAAATCTTACATTAATAGTACAATATTAACATATCATTGTCCTAAACTAATAGATAAAAGTATTTTAAATAGTAATAACTAAAGTTCATTTAATGAAAATAATTAATATGTTCATTGTATTAAGAAATAATGTGTTAAATGAATTTATAGTTTATTTTTTATTCTTTTACTCATGCATACTTTGGGCAAATTTGTAATAAGAAATCTTTGTAAAGCGCAAAATTCATCTCCTACCTAAAATATATTTTCTTGTTGACCCCCCTAGAAAAAAATCATGGAGCCGCCACTGTTCGGTTCGGATATTTTTTGGGTCAGATCAAAAAATTCTGACCCATTTTACCATATCTAATTATGAATCATGTATCTTGGGCCACCAGTGAAAGAAGATGGTAAAACTATTCCTCTACCAAAAGATGGTAAAACTATTCGGTGTACTACATCTTTTAAGGCCACTGTATATCTTAGCTCTTAGGTACTCTGGTTTTTTTTTTTTTCTTTTTTCTTTTTTTTTTTTGGTATGACAAACGAATTCCTTCAATACAACCATAAGCGTCAACAATATATTGCTAAAAAAGTCTACCACCAGAAATTATTGTGTTGCCTTCACTAAAGTCATTGTTAAATACAGAATGCATAATATTCTCTCATCGTGACAGTTGAATTTTCACTTTCATGTGTTGAGCCTCTTGATCTTTTTGGTAGACCAAGAGAGAAGTCATCCTCACCATAAGAGACAAGCAGAGGATATTGCATAGCCATAAAAGCTGGATGGATTTCACTTATATATACGTCGGAGCCCACTATCACGATCCTCAACAATAATATCATGATACCCATTAATTATTAGGGTCAAAATCACCCATAATAAGACCAGCAACTTCTGAGGTAGTAGGTAGATTATACTTTGAAGAATGATTGGTACGGCAATTGATGAGACGCAATCTCATATCTGCGGTATTATATCAAGTGTAGCGACCCCTGGCCATTCTGAAATCCTTAACCAAAGCATTGTTTTCATCAACCATACGTATTAGAGAGTCAACAATTTTGGGATCAGTGCCATCATTTTCTTTATCAGACGAAACTGACCTTATCCTATGCTGCACTCCATTCTCTGTATCAAATATGTAAAGTTGAGCAAATTTTGGTTCTGATCCATCAACTGGTAACAAAGAGCCAATCTGACGATGATTCTGTCCATTTAACCTGAAGACATAAGGACCATTTCCATCATTTAAAGTTTTGTCAACTTTTCCACCCAATGACATTATTGCAAACATTGCATTATATCGCCGATGATTGTCATGGAAATGCACAAATGAAGGCCACTGTAATTCAGCAATTCTTCAAGAACTGGAGCTGCACGTTTTAACGAAAGTAAATAAATTAGTCCTTCTGAACAGCACAACAAAAACTTTGGTTGTGATGATCTTCTTGACTTGACATTCCTCTCTTCACACCATAGAATAGCCCCACAACTCTCACATGTTTGTGTTGGCTTGCCAAAATTCCATGGTTTAGTAAACTTACCTGTTAGAAGCAGCAATATTGAATGGGAGTTAGCGCAAACAACAATGTCAAATATAAATTTCAAAGGATTTGAAAATAATCAATAAAATGGAACTTACTCAAGTGGACTTTCGAAGTAGGAACTTTAGTTTGTGTATTGCTGAGTAAATAAATCTATCAATCAAGAGATGTGGTATGAGAAAGAGGCCAGTTAAAAGAAAAGGGTACAGAACTAACAGTGAGCACAACCAATGTAATTAGCAACTAATGAGGGTAAGCAATTTAAAAAAAGAGCATAAATAATTTCTTTCGCAGGCTTTATTTAAATTTAAAGAATCTTGAACAAATCAAGTTTTAGTTAGAATGTCAAATATTGGTATCTATTGGAACCAGCTTGTTTAGCTCTACAATTAAATAGATAAATCTGAACAATTACTAAAGCTTCTTATAATATGCCCTTACTATTCAGCTTATCATATTTTAGATTAATGAAGATCTCGGACAATATGATAATTTTTTGATTGGAGTCAGATTAGGCAATGTTCATTTGGTAGTTTTCAAATGTTAGTAATGTAGTAATTATGATAGCCCTTGTGGTATAGGCCCAAGTTCATATGTTTGACTTTCTACTTGTTCATTTTTCCTTACCCTGATGGAATTTGAAATGTAATGGCTTGAAATTCGATGGAGCTCGTTCAATGATAAGATAGTTGCTTTCTTTTTCTTCAAAGGGATGACTATTGTACTTCATGGTTGGTAAATAAAAAGCACTGCTGCTTGGTGGTTTGGAGCATCCACAATAGTGGTGTTAAATAGCTATATTGCTATTTTTAGCATCACTAAGAGCATCCACAGCAGTGGAGCTAGCTATTTGGCATCACAAAAAACTACTTTATCTATTTTACCTACTCATTTTACAAAATATCCAGTAGCAGTGAATTTATTTTAGCTTTTAACACAATAAAATAATATAAACATTACAATAAAATAATACATCCCACTCCAAAAAAAAAAAAACCACAAACCAATCAATGGCACAATCCACAACCACTGCCAACCAAGAACAACCACCCACAACCACCCAACAACAACTAGCAAGCCAAGAACAACCACCCACAACCATTGCCAAAAATCCAAATTAGCGAAAAACCACCACACAAATCTCCACCAACACAGCCACACCACCTCTGACCCACGAAACCCAGCCACCATGAGACCCAGCCAAATCGCCACCACGAAACCCACGAAATCTAGCCACACCACGAAATCCAGGTGAATGGCTTCCATGGCTGCCCTCTTCATCAAAACCCCATATGATCCCTCTCACTCTATCACCAAATTTCCAAATACCCATTTTGCCCCTACCTTTAGAGTCTTTGTTTCCGTGCCTTCAGGTCGAAATAAACAAAGGCTCCAAGTTTCCTCCGGGTTGATTGAACCCGACGGGGGGAAGCTCATGGAGCTTTTGGTTGATGAGCCCCTCAAGGATTTAAAGAAAGGAGAGGCTTTGTCTCTACCTAGAATCAAGCTCTCAAGCATTGATCTTCAATGGGTCCATGTACTCAGCAAAGGTTAGGTAAGCCCACTTCGTGGGTTTATGTGAGAATTTGGAGGATGTGAGAATCTGAGTTCCTCCAAATGCTTCATTTCAACGCGCTCTAACTTGAAAATGGGTTGACCGTGAACATGTCGATGCCGATTGTTTTGGCCATCAATGACTCGCAAAAGCACCAAGATAAGCAAAGAAGAGATGAGGTAGAGAGAGAAAAAAAATGAGAAGGAAAAAGGAAGAAAGAAGAGATTTATGGATGTGCACTGTAGCAAGAAGCTTAAAAAAATAAAAAATAAAAAATTAAACTTCTCTCCCTTCTCTCATTAAAAAAATATTTTCTCTTTTCTTTCTTTTTCTCTCTCTCCAGCTTCTCTTCTTTCTTCCTTTTTCCTTCTCTCTTTTTTTTTTTTCTCTCTCCCTCATCTCCTCTTTGTTGGATCTTCATCTGTTCTATTGGATCTTCATCTTCATCGCCGATCTATTATGGGTTTGTCTCCGGTTTGTATTGGGTTTGTCTCTGGAGACCCATCTCTCCCGTCGCCATCCCATGTCGTCGACCCATCTCACTCAATCCTTCATCTCACCACTCACCCAACGCTGACAAGCCTAGTCCTCCATCTCACCGTCGATCCAAGCTCCACCAACATCGCCTTCATCGAACTCAAGAATGCCGCGAGACCGATCAAGGTAGAAACGAGGCAAAGAATTCGACTTTGGTGGTGTTGTTGGATTTCATGGGTTTATCTGGGTTTCGTGGGTTAGTGGTGGTGTGGTTGTGTTGGTGGTGATTTGTGTGGTGGTTTTTGGCTAATTTGAATTTTTGGCAGTGGTTGTGAATGGTTGTTCTTTGCTTGCTAGTTGTTGTTGGGAGGTTGCGGTTGGTTGTTCTTGGTTGGCAGTGGCTGTGGATTGTACCATTGATCGATGGTGTTTTTTTTTTGGGCAGTAGAATGTATTATTTTATTGTAGTAAATATATTATTTTATTGTGATATTTATATTATTTTATTTTGTTGAAAGCTAAAATAGATCCACTGATGCTGAATGTTTTGTAAAATGAGTAGGTAAATAGATAAAGTAATTTTTTGTGGTGCCAAATAACTAAAAAAATAGCTCAACTAATGTGGATGCTTATAAGTCAAATTACATATACAGGAATATCTGTACTACATTCTACATGCATACGTCTATACTGTAACTGGCATAGTTAGACATGTATGCATGACGTCCCATGCATGCATTTTCTTGTAGTTGCCTTGTCACAAGAAACTAGAAAAGTTTCTGAAACAGCATGACATTAGTGAATTTCTGGTTATGTAAAAGATTCATATTTATTCATAAATTACAGAAGAGGATAAAATATGAGATAAGGCTTGGTGAGCCCAACAGGCCCATGTCCATGGGCCAATAAAAGGCCGGGCCCATTCTTCGTGTGGAGCCCCTGACAGAACGAAGGCCCAGACTTGCCCACCACGTTTCAGATTCTTGAAGACTTGCTCTGCAAGGAAAGGACTTGGGCTGCAAGGACAAGACTTGTCCTACAAGGAGAAGACTTGCTCTACCAGGAGAAGACTTGCTCTGCAAGGATAAGACTTGCTCTACAAGGAGAAGACTTGCTCTGCAAGGAGAAGACTTGCTCTACAAGGAAAGGAGGCAAGACCTCACTACTATAAAAGCCCCAACATCCTCCTCACATAAAGGTACGCGTGACTAACTCCTCTCTAGCACTCTAGAGTTGTAAAAAGACCTCTGACTTAACCTTCGGAGGGTGTTTGGCCGGCTCCACACCGGTGCCTTCTGTAAGGTGTTCTTGTTTTGTTCTCTTTTGTAGGTAACGGCTACGAGCGCAAGGATCGTGCATCTCACTGGTGAACTTTTCGGCATCATCAGTTGGCGCCGTCTGTGGGAAGTACGATAAGCCATTGTCGCATCCCGGACATAAAAGTTGCATGGTACTCACACGCTCAATGGCCACCACCAACAACTTTCAAGAAGACGAGCCGCCAAGATCCGCCGCGTTAGAAAGACAGGTCCAAACCCTCGCGGCTGCAGTAGAGCGCCTCACAAAATAAAACCATGATCTGGAGGAGCAACTGCGACAGAGGGGCGTAGGACACAACATCCAAGAGGAAAACCAGGGGGACAGCTCCGAACGGAGGGGACCTGAAAGATCAGAGGGCAGTAACGAGCCCAGTAGACCGGAGCGACGAAACTTGAGCACGCCCTCTCTCACGGATACAACCCCACCACCCATCCTTGCGGAAATGCAGGCGATGAAGGAACAAATGGAGGTCATGATGAACGCCCTCAAGGGACGCGTCTCTAACGACCTCGATGATTTAGTGAATAGGACGGACTCGCCATTCACTACACAAGTCAACTCCTGTCCCCTGCCACAGAAGTTCCGAATGCCGCAGCTTGAGAGCTACGACGGGGTCAAGGACCCGTTAGATCATCTAGAAACCTTCAAGACCATGATGCACCTCCAAGGGGTACTGGACGAGATCATGTGTAGGGCCTTCCCTACAACATTAAGGGGCGCAGCAAGGATTTGGTTCAGCAGATTGACACTAAATTCAATCAACACCTTCAAGGAGCTAAGTGCCCAATTCACCTCGCACTTCATCGGGGGGGCACAGATACAAGAAGTCTACAGCATGCTTAATGAGCATCAGGCAGCGGGAGGACGAGACACTGCGATTATACATAACTCGCTTCAACAAGGAAGCACTTTCCATTGATGAGGTCGACGACAAGATTTTGGTGGCAGCCTTCACCAATGGCCTATAGAAGGGAAATTTCCTGTTCTCCCTGTACAAAAATGATCTGAAGACCATGTCTGAGGTACTCTACAGGGCCACGAAATACATGAATGCGGAGGACGCACTATCGGCCAGGGAAGACAAACCCAGGAAGAGAGAGAGACCGGAAGATGCCAGGCGAGACCATGGAAAGAAGAAACCAAGGACGGGAGACAGACGCGAGGAGAAGCGTTCTAAACCCCTAGGAGGAAGATTTACAAGATTCACCCCCCTAAACGCTCCACTAGACCAAGTGCTGATGCAGATCAAAGACGAGGGATCCCTGACGTTCCCAGAGAAGCTAAAGAGCGATCCAGCTAAGCGATCTAGAAACAAGTATTGCCGTTTCCACCGCGACCACAGTCACGATACAGCGGACTGCTACGATCTGAGACAGCAAATTGAGGCCCTCATTAGAGAAGGAAAACTGCAGAAATTCGTCAGCAAGGAAAGGACGGATGCTCATGCACGGGAACAGGCCCCCCGACGGGAGAACGACCACTCGAGACCCCCTGTTGAGGACATAAGAATGATAATAGGGGGCACGACAGCAACGGGATCGTCCAAAAAGGCCCGAAAAATCTACCTCAGGATGGTCCAAAGTGTGCAGACAACGGGTTCTATACCCAAGATAGCACGGAGGGAAAGTCCGATCATTGGATTCTCAGAGGACGACGCGAGACGCCTCTACCATCCACATGATGACGCCCTTGTCGTTAGTTTAAGGGTAGGAGATTACAATGTACACCGGATGCTGGTCGACAATGGCAGCTCGACAGACATCCTATACTACCCAGCATTCCAGCAGATGGGAATAAATAGGGCATGACTAACACCAGTAAATGCCCTGTTGGTCGGCTTTGAAGGAACGAAGGTGCTCCCATTAGGAGCAATCATACTCTCAGTGACGGTCGGTGACTATCCGCAGCAAATCACTCAGGACGTGACCTTCTTAGTGGTCGATTGTTCATCCGCGTACAATGGTATAATAGGGCGGCCCACACTGAACTCCTGGAAAGCAGCAACCTCAACATACCACTTGATGATTAAGTTCCCTACGGAGTACGGAATTGGAGAGTTGCGAGGAGACCAGGTGGCCACCCGGGAGTGCTACATCGCCATGCTGGAAATGGAGGATCATCAGCAGGCCATGTGCATTGGAGAGCAGCGGACCATCGCAGAGTCGGTAGAAGGGTTGGAAGAAGTCATGCTCGATGAATCGAGACCCAGACGGACAACAAGAATGGGCACCTTGGCCAGCCCGACGGTACGTCGAGACCTGGCAAACTTTTTAAGGAAGAATCAGGACATATTCGCGTGGAGCCACGAAGACATGCCGGGAATCAATCCGTCAGTGATAGTCCATAGGCTGAATGTTAACCCGAACTCGCCAGTCCGACAGAAGAAGCGTGTGTTCGCGCAAGAACGAGATAAAGCAGTAGCGGAAGAGGTTAGAAAACTGCTAGAGGCAGGTTTCATCCGAGAAGTATATTACCCCGACTGACTAACAAATGTGGTCATGGTGAGAAAGAATAGCGGAAAGTGGAGAATGTGCGTCGACTTCACGGACTTTAACAGGGCGTGCCCAAAAGACAGCTATCCACTCCCAAGGATAGACACCCTGGTAGGCTCAACGGCCAGACACGAACTCTTGAGTTTCATGGACGCCTTCTCAGGCTACAACCAGATTAAAATGAGGGAGGAGGATCAGGAGAAAACCTCTTTCGTAACCAGCCAGGGACTTTTCTGCTACAAGGTGATGCCATTCGGACTCAAGAACGCGGGGGCTACATATCAAAGGTTAATGAACAAGATGTTCGCACACCAGCTCGGTAGGAACGTACAAGTCTATGTCGACGACATGTTGGTGAAGAGCGTGCGCGAGAACGACCACCTGAGCGACCTTCAGGAGACATTCGACACCCTTCGGTCGTACAACATGAAGCTGAACCCAAGCAAGTGCGTGTTCGGGGTTACAGCCAGGAAATTCTTGGGTTTCATGGTGTCCCAAAGAGGTATAGAAGTCAACCCAGAAAAGGTGCGGGCCATAATGGAATTAGAGCCCCCAAAGACAGTGAAGGCAGTTCAGAGCTTGAACGGAAAAGTTGCGGCCCTAAACAGATTCGTCTCCAAAGCGACAGATAAGTGTTTGCCTTTCTTCCGAGTACTGAAGAAATCATTCGAGTGGACGGACGAATGTCAGAAGGCATTCGAGAACTTAAAGAAGTACCTATCATCCCCACCACTTTTCAGCCCGTCCGTGCCGGGAGAAGAGTTGTACCTCTACATAGCAGTCTCGCAAGCAGCTGTTAACGCCGCCTTAGTACTAAACGACAGACGCTCGCAACGACCCGTCTATTTCGTAAGCAGGGCGTTCCGAGGAGCAGAAGAAAGGTATCCCCGGATGGAGAAATTGGCTCTTGCCCTCATAACCGCTGCGCGGAAACTCAAACCATATTTCCAAGCTCATATAATCGTGGTTCTGACGGACCAACCTTTGAAGAAAGCAATGAGCAGCCCAAAGGCGGCAGGGAGAATGGCCTTGTAGGCAATTGAGCTAAGCGAATTTGACGTACGATACCGTCCACGAACTGCAATGAAGGGGCAAGTAGTGGCGGATTTCATAACCGAGTACACCCAGCCAGGAGACGAAGGGGTTGAAGGATAAAAACTGTGGATCATCCACACGGACGGGTCATCAAATCAGCACTCAAGAGGAGTCGGTGTAGTTATGCTAACACCAGAAGAAGATAAAATCGAATGCATGATCAGACTAAACTTCCCTACAACCAACAACGAGGCGGAATATGAAGCCTTGGTAGCTAGGTTGGATCTCGCAAGGGCCGCAGGTGCCGAGAACATGATCATACATTGTGACTCCCAGGTGATAACTAGCCAGATCAATGGCAATTTTGAGTGTAGAAGTGAGAGGATGAAGAAGTACCTGAAAGAGGTGAAGGGTCGAACCGCCGGCCTCGAGGTCAAATTCGTTCAAATCCCAAGGGAAGAAAACGAATGCGCCGACCGTCTGGCAAAAGCAGCCTCCGCGGAATTCATGAAGGCGCCTAAGCAGGTATTATTTTTTGTCCAAACCTGCTCGCTTATTGATGACGGGAAACAAATACAGGAGATAGATGTCGGAGAAAATTGGACCGCGCCTTTGAAAGAATATCTACAGTCGGGCTCTTTGCCAGACAGGAAGGACGCTACAAGAAGATTGAAAGTCCGGGCGTCACGATTCGTGTTGATCAAGGACATCTTGTACAAAAGAGGTTTCTCTCGGCCTTACCTAAGGTGTTTGAGCCACGATGAAGCAGAATATGTGATGAAGGAAGTTCACGAGGGGATTTGCGGGAATCACTCAGGAGCACGGTCGTTGGTGCACAAACTGATCCGAGCCGGATACTACTGGCCCACTATGCTCAAAGACGCCCAATCATACGTGAAGGCTTGCGATAAGTGTCTGAGGTTCAGTAATCTAATCAGGCAACCATCAGAAGAACTCTCACCTATGACGGCACCTTGGCCGTTCACGCAATGGGGGTTAGACATCATGGGTCCCTTCCCAACGGCCTTAAGACAGCTAAAGTTCCTGGTTGTCGGCATCGACTACTTCACCAAATGGGTGGAAGCAGAACCCCTTGCCATCATCACAGAGAAAAGCATCCGTACATTCGTGTGGAGAAACATCATATGCCGGTACGGGATTCCGAGGGTGCTTGTCTCTAACAATGGAAAACAGTTTGACAACAGCACGTTCAGGAATTTCTGCTCAGAGCTAGGCATTCGGAATCATTACTCATCACTAGCACATCTACAGGCAAACGGACAGGTAGAAGTCACGAACCAGATGCTGCTGAAAATCATCAAAACCCGGCTCGAGGGGGCAAAGGGTATCTGGCCAGACGAACTGCCAAGCGTCTTATGGGCATATCGGACGACGACAAGAACACCCACAGGGGAGACCCCATTTCGACTTACATACGGAGCCGATGCAGTCATCCCAGCAGAGATCGGCCTCACCAGCTATCGCGTACAGAACTACACGGAGGACAAAAACGAAGAAGCTATGCGCCTTCAGCTAGACTTAGTAGACGAGGCCCGAGCAATAGCAGAATAGAGGTTGGCGCGATACCAGAACCTCATGTCAAAGCACTACAACACTAGGGTAAGGCACAGAGATTTTCAGATCGGCGACCTGGTGCTACGAAAGGTCATGGGCACTGCTAAAGAGCCTACACAGGGGAAGCTCGGACCAAATTGGGAAGGACCGTATAGAATCACATCATGGCAGAGGAAGGGCACATACCACCTCGAAACCATGGACGGAAGGAAGCTTCAGCACCCATGGAATACGGAACAACTTCGGAAATACTACCAGTAGAAATGACGTTTAATTTCTCCCATGTATATTTGCTAGTCTTCGATTATTTTTGAAGCGCTTACTAGTAGTCTTTTGATTATTTCTGGCTTTTTGAACAACTACTTCTTCAGTACCATTTTAGGCCCAAGAAGGGGGCAGGTACCTTCTTTTACAGCTTTGAATTTAATGAAGAAACTTTCAAGACCTTGCTGCGTGTCCTTACTACTAAAAGATTGCTACCACAAAGTGGACGGACCCCACCAAGGGTTAAAAATTTATACAAACTCTACAGAGTGGACGGACCCCACCAAGGGTTAAAAATTTATACAAACTCCACAAAGTGGACGGACCCCACCAAGGGTTAAAAATTTATACAAACTCCACAGAGTGGACGGACCCCACCAAGGGTTAAAAATTTATACAAACTCCACAGAGTGGACGGACCCCACCAAGGGTTAAAAATATTACGTACTCCACAGAGTGGACGGACCCCACCAAGTGTTAAAAATTTATAAACTCCACAAAGTGGACGGACCCCACCAAGGGTTAAAAATTTATACAAAGTCCACAAAGCGGACGGACCCCACCAAGGGTAAAAAACTTATACAAAGTCCAAAATGAGGACGGGCCCTACAGACATTCAAAACCCCAAGGTACATAAAGAACGGACCAAACCAGTTCATAAAATTATACAAGTCCACAAGGTGGACGGCCATCAGGGGTCACGACCACGTTCCACGGAATGTACGGACCCTACCAAAGTCGCAACTATTATGAAGGTCCACGACGTGGACGGATAAATAAAGCAAATATTAAAGCAACAAGACGGATCATACACTACAATCATCAACAGAATATTAAAAGAAGCATTTAAATAAATAAGTTAAATGTCAAATACAAAATGGCCCGGCATACAACGGGCAAAATCAAACTGTTCTCCAAAAAACTTAGAAAAAAATAAATAAATGGCTACACATCAGGGACGACGGAGTCTTTGGCCTCATGATTTTTTCCTTCTTCAGCGTGAAGCACGGGGACGACGGTGACGGGCATTTCCTCTGCAAAAAGTTCAGCTGTATCATCAGAGGCATCGGGCTGAACGGACATACCCTCCGCGACATTGATGTTGACGGCTGAGAAGTCAAACTTGGGATAAAGAGCTTTGGCTTGACGGAGGGCATCGTCAAAACCGTCATTATATGAAGTTCCGAGCTCCGTCAAGAGAGCGTCGGAGTTACAATACTCCTGGACGGCCTTCTCTTTGGCTAGACGGAGCTCGTTCTCCTTGTCCTCCAGGACGGTCTTGAGCTCCTCCGTCATCCTCTGGTACTCATCCCTCGTCTGCTCTGCAAGTTTGAGCTTCTGCTCCGTCACCACCTTCCAACTTTTTAGCTCGAGCAGCTCCTCACCCGCCAGCCTGGCCTTTTCGCGGACCCTTTCAAGGGCCGTCTCCTGGTGAAGAGCTCGGTCCATCAGGCCCTTCGTCATAAGCATAGCCTGACGACAAAATGGAGCTTAGTTAAAAAATGATAATAACAGTAAAAATAAGTAAATGAATAGCGACGGACTCTTACTTGGGCAATGCTGAAGAAGCCCGTCTCCCCCATAGCCTTCGTCGAGTGGTTGCCAAGGTCCTCATAGTCCTCGCTCCCGATGATAGAAGAGATCTTCCCCAAAGCATACTTTGGGTCTCACGGAGGAGGACGGGCGGTTTCTTCTGACTACCCAGAGGAGGAACCATCAGGCCTTTGCCACCCCCAGGTTTGGTCGGGGTCACCGTCTTCTTACCCTCCGCCATAAGACCTATGACGGGCTCCGTCGAAACTTTCTGTTTCTTGGGTGCACGGTCAACCTTAGGCATCGGTCTCTTCGCCAGGGGCCTGCTCGAGCCCGTCCCCATCGCACCCTCGTCCGTCTCCTTATTCTTCGCGGCCTTGCTTCTGATGGCAGCCCTCCTCTTCGCGTCGTCCATCTCTGTGAAAGTAAGAGTAGACGGATAAACTCAAAGTAATAGGTCAAGATAGTTGTAAAAGGTGACGGACTTACGCTGACGGGTGTGTTCCTCGTACTTTATCGCCGCCGGAGTGGGCTCGGGTCCGTCGCAATACCAGTGAACGGTGTTAAGATTGACCAACTTCGCCCACGTCTGTTCCTTTAGCTTTGTCTTTGAAAAAATCTTCTCCAAAAAATTGTACTCCTCTAGATCAACTTGCGGACGCCGTCGCACTAAAAAATAAAAGAGACAAAATACTCAGGACGGTCATTAAAGAGTTAAAGAAAAATTACCTTCGCGATACGACAGAGTGAATTATACCAGACGGGTCCAAGATCCCCCATGTCCTATCAATGGGCATGAAGTCCGTCTCCCCCGAGTGACACATCCAGCCGTCACCTTCCAGGAAGAAATAACGGCTCTTCCAATCTCGATTGGAGTCCGGGGTCTCGTAGATGACCTTCAAGACGGACTTCCTAGGGACGAAGCTGTACATTCCCCTTGACTTATCTATCTCGTCTGGATGGTAGCAGTGGAGGAACTCTCGTACGGTCAACGATCTAGAACCATTAGACATGGCTCCGTACAGGACCTCCATTGCAATAAAAACCCTCCAGGCGTTCAGGGATATCTGGCTGACGGACAGACCCAAGTGCTGGAGGAGTTCTCGTTTTAGTCTGTTCAGAGGGAACCTAAGCCCAGCCTTTAGTGCTTGTTCGTACACCCCTAGGTCGTCCACCCCGTCGTAATAACATTTTTTTGATTTGTAGGGTAGATGGATTGGGATGTGGTCGGGTATTTGGTAAATTGCCCTAATTGTTTTGAAGTGCACTTCCTTAATTGTGGACCTGAAGTTATTCACCATCCACTCAGGTAGCATGACGAACTCCCTAAGTCCGTCAGCCCCAACTACTGATTCAAGTACTTCACCACCGCCGTCAGAACCTTCCTTTGGTTCGGCCAACTCCATATCCTCATTTGTTGAGGACGGTGAAGTGGCAGATGGAGTCCTCTCACTCAGTTCGTCCGGATCTTTGTAACCCGACGGGTACAATTCCTCGTAACCCGCCCCGTCGCGGACGAACAACTGGTTACTCGACGCACTAGACATTGCCTACAACGGAGCGACAAAGCCTAAGACTGACGGGTCTAAAATAAAAAAAAAAGGAAGAGACAGATGCAAGAAATTTAAAGCTTCTACCATATCAAGTATAAAAACTGAAGGTATATCGAAGTGAACGGATAGGATCACTTACCGAGGAAAGAAGTGAGCGGGTAAAAGTCGTTGCTGAAGGATGTGAATGGATAAGCTCTGACAGGTGACGGACTCGCTCTGACAATGTAGTTTCTACGTAAAGTAAAAGAAATGAAGGAGAGTTACTGGTTTGTATAGATGGAGTGCACGGAAGACGAAGCGGCACTTCGATCCAAGATACGAACCACTCGACAAGTGACACGTGTCATCGCCTTAAATGCCTCTACAGCCTGTCAGACCTCTATAGACCTGACGGCGTCATGCTCCGTAAACCTCCCTCCAAGGGCCCTCGTCACCGTCAACCGTAAAGTTTTGACCGTCAGCTTTTAAGTTTTGACCGTCACCACTTTGACTACGTCACCAACCACTCTGTATTCATGATCACCGTTCTAATTCTTCTTTGTCATCGTTCATGTATGCCTATCCGTCGCCCCCATGAACGTGGGACCGTCATGATTGTTTGTTTTGACTGTCACCCCAATTGACCGTTTGCACGAAAGCGACAGACCAAATGGGGTGAAGGGGGCAGCTGAAGAGGATAAAATATGAGATAAGGCTTGGTGAGCCCAACAGGCCCATGTCCATGGGCCAATAAAAGGCCGGGTCCATTCTTCATGTGGAGCCCCTGACAAAACGAAGGCCCAGACTTGCCCACCACGTTTCAGATTCTTGAAGACTTGCTCTGCAAGGAAAGGACTTGGGCTGCAAGGACGAGACTTGTCCTACAAGGAGAAGACTTGCTCTACCAGGAGAAGACTTGCTCTGCAAGGAGAAGACTTGCTCTACAAGGAAAGGAGGTAAGACCTCACTACTATAAAAGCCCCAACATCCTCCTCACATAAAGGTACGCGTGACTGACTCCTTTCTAGCACTCTAGAGTTGTAAAAAGACTTCTGACTTAACCTTCGGAGGGTGTTTGGCCGGCTCCACATCGGTGCCTTCTGTAAGGTGTTCTTGTTTTGTTCTCTTTTATAGGTAACGGCTACGAGCGCAAAGATCGTGCATCTCACTGGTGAACTTTTCGACATCATCAATTACAAAGTCAAGAAAGAGTATGTGTGTAGTGTATGATTTATCTAATAAAATGCAATAATAAGTTTGCTTTTGTTCATATATAAATTTTTACATCTGATCCCTCACAACTTATAATTGATGTTTTCGTTTTCCCCATGGCATGGTTTGCCATAGGAGATTATTTTCCAGATATTCTCTTATTCATGAAAAGGTTTTTATATAAGAGATAGATAGATACATGAATAAACAAAAAGAAATATACAATATTTGAAGAGGCATTTCCAAAGCTTTCCTGTAAAAATATCTTCCCTTGTAGTAACTCCCTAAACATTATATTTCATGTGTAGACTGTTTTTCTAGTGAGCCACATTAAATATGCACTTGTAATGGAGCACTGTATATGTGAACGTTAGTAACCTTAAAGTCAGATATGTTTACATTTTTTTTTTTTTCTCCTCCTCTTGAAAGGTGCCCTGAACTCAACTTTACTATGAGTAAGCATTTGTGTAAATCATTTTATCTTAATGGCAGGATATTTTTGGGAAGCTTCGCATTTGGAAGTTAATTGCATCAGTTTTTGCCTTTTCATTACACCAGAATTGTTGTTTGGACTCTACCTGCTATACTATTTCAGGGTCTTTGAGAGGCAGATAGGTTCCAATAACTACTCAGTGAGTAAACATCTAGCTTAAATTACTTATAAGTTCAAATTTAATACTTATGTATTATTATTATGGGTCCGTTTGGATTGAGTTTATTGTTGCTGAAAATTGAAAACTGAAAACTGAAAACACTGTAGCAAAATAATTTTTAAATGTGTAAATAGTATCGTGGGACCCATTTTTAATACGTGAACAGTGCATGAACAGTGCTAAACAGTACATAAACAGTGCTAAACAGTGCATGAACAGTGAACCCATGTGAGGTTACTGTTTACGCGCAGAAAAAAAAAAAAAAAAAAAAAAAAAAAAAAAAAAAAAAAAAAAAGGCAGAAAACATGGACGCAGCAAAACGCCAGGAAACGCGCAAGCCAAACACTCACTATATATGTCTTTAATTTGTAGAAATTATATCACACGTACTGAATTTCCACTATGATGCAAATTTCTAAGGATGTAGGTGAGGGGAATTTTTTTTCAAAGCATCTTTAGGAAACTCACCATTCTTATCTGATTATTTTTCCTTGTAGCTGCTCAATTTGATTGGGCCTTAGAAAATTATAATTATTAGCATTCTGTTGGGCAGTATAACTGCATTATGTGGCTCAATACAATCATGCCTAAACGTAAAAAATATTGGGGGAAAGGTTTCATTTTTGTTAAGGGGTTTGGTTATAATTATTAAAAAAAAAAGGGTGTTTAGCTCTACAATTTGTTTGTTCATTTAGACCTCTTAAATCAAATTGTTTAACCTAATTAATTAACCAAATTGATTATTAGGTTTATTATTCAGATCTAGGTTAAACAAGCATATATCATATCATGCATAGTAGCGGAAAAGTAAATAACACCATGATATGATAACTCAGGAAAACCAATGAAATGAACCATTTCAAGGTAAAAACCTGGGGAGAATTTGACATAGCTATCCTCAAGGTAAAGCAAATCCACTATAAGATAATCGAAATTTTTACAATCAGATTTAAACCTAAATCTATTGCTACCTCATGTAGTAACTTACTGATACGACCTCGTACAAGCTTCGAATCCATGGACTCCTTTTCTCCTTGGATTTACAGCAACACAAGCACCCTCACTTGTGACTTTGAGATCCCACTCAAAGGTTTCAGATCACCATCAGTAATGATCTCGTAGTAGCAACTAGGTTCTACCATATCTTGATTGTAGATCTTCCTTCAGTAGATTCTTGTGTAGTTAGAAGGTACAAAACCTCTCAGATCTCACAAAGAATAACATATAAGTCTTCCAAAAGTCTGAAAAAACATAGCTAGGGTTTCCCTTTTATATGTGGACAAGTTAGAATAAAACCCCAAACGTTTTTACGGGCTTGGGCCTTGTTTAAACATTCTGCAGCGTCTGATTTCTACGATTCTTGATCGGTCGAGCCTAATTCTCGATCGGTTGAGTTTGGCAAAATGTGACATCCTTTTTCTGCAGTCAACTCGAACTTGAAACTTGAAACCTACACCTTTAAGCATTGCCTAACAAATATAATAGATATGTTTTGTTCTCGATTTTCCAACACAAATAAAATATGATTCTAAATATTTAATCCTAAATCTTCAGAACGTAACACAATTTAATAGATAGATATGAACAATTACTAAATCAAAACAAACTGGATTTCGATTGTTTTTCAAACATTCAAATGCATATATTTTAATTTGGATGTCCATACATATAGTTATAAAAGGCATGTTTGCAAAAGAAATTTAAAAGGAAAAAATTAAGTTCTATTCCATTCATTAACTGTAGGGTCGCTTAACTTTGGCAGACCTTATCACGTGGACCAAATGCTCATAAGGAAGATGATTTGCTGAATTTAGCATTATTAATAGTGCAAAGGCACAGATTCCAAATTTCCAAACAACCATTGCATATCATTAGTATAACAGAAATCTAACCTGATATAGTATTGGATTCTGTTTAAGTGCTCCCAAAGATAGTGTTCGCATTATCTTTGGCAGACCTTAACTTTGGATCCTGATATAGTATTGGTTGCTTAACTTTGGCAGACCTTATCACGTGGACCAAATGCTCATAAGGAAGATGATTTGCTGAATTTAGCATTATTAATAGTGCAAAGGCACAGATTCCAAACAACCATTGCATATCATTAGTATAACAGAAATCTAACCTGATATAGTATTGGATTCTGTTTAAGTGCTCCCAAAGATAGTGTTCGCATTATTTGGAATTAAATCAGTTTCCACCTCTTCTAGCATTCTAGCATCACATCCACAAGAAAATCTAATAAGTTGTCATCTATAACTTCTTTGTCACATCTTTAGAGAATTTCATCAATCAATTGAGATAGCACCAATGTATTTTCCACATTCCCAAAATCAAAATCACATCCAATAATTGGAGCCTTACTAACCGTTTGTTAGTAAATCTCACTGTTTTTCCCAATTTCAATCTCTTAGTAGCACCATTTTTATCATGACTTTGACAGGTATAGATACCAGAACCATACGAAATAAGGACCTCAAATAGATTTCTATTGTTGGTTTCACTTTGAACGGTAGAGGTACCAGGACCATACAAAATAGGAACATCAAATAGATTGCCAGCATCCACTTTACTTCTAGTACACATCTCAACTTGAGTTCGGCCAACTCTTTTCTTATATAAAATCAAACTTCTTTTTGACCTTCTAGCTCGTGCTTCATCCATAACTATCTCAAGAAATATAATTGTATTATCTAACCATTAACACAATATTACCGCTAAGTACTCACCATATTTGTTAATCACTTGAAAATTTATTGACTGGAAATATACAAAGTTCTAGTAGTTTGTGACTACCATAAAAATGAAAATGTTAAAAGCTCTAACGAAAAGCATATTAACAATCAGTCATATAATTTACTAGTAATAATAAGGACATTATCACTTATTAGTAAAACAGTAGCTTACCTTTGTTAAGAGAAAAGGAAATTATTAATGCATTATCGGGGCTAAATACTAACCATATTTTTGTAATCACAACATGAACGAAAAAAAAAACCTACTGACTTTTGTTAAGAAAATAAGCAATTACTATGCAATATCACAACTAAGTACTTGCCATATTTTTTAATCACTTGAAAATTTATTGACAGGAAAATAGAAAGTTCTGGTAGAATTGTGACTACTGTTAAAATGAAAACATTAAAAGCTCTAATAAATAGAATATCAACAACTTATCATATAATTGACCAATAATAATAAAAAACATAAACAATAAAAAAGAGCTTGGCTTTGGAAAGACAAGAAGTAGTTAAAAAGCCTCAGTTCGTTGGCAACAGAGTTTCCCAATTTTATGACAATCTCCTGTGAACAAAAAAAACACCCCAAATAAGAACATAAACTGTAAAAATAAAAAATAAAAAATAAAAAATAAAAAGGAGTTGGCCGCATACATATTATACTAAAAATTCCTATAGTCTATCTTATTCCTCTTCAGTAAATGGATCAAATACAATTGCAATACATCCACCCATTAAGTATGATTCTTGACTTGCCTTCTTCAAATAGTACAGTTTAAGCCATATGATAGATAACAACTAGTTTCTTTCTAAGAGAACATTTGTCAAGCAATTGTCATGCCTTATTATAGACTAAATCCACATATATCAACCTACCCACGTAAAGAGAGAGTACGCCATCCCATTTCAAATATCACACAACCAACACAAACATACACAGAAACCAAGCCAAAATCATCACCTAATTGATAACATACAAAAATTAGAACTCTTATCTCTGAAGATTTATTATATCCACTATAGCTAACCTTTGTTGAAGATAAGCCATTCAAAATACCTGATTTCGTTGCTGATAGACTTTCTAATGCAGGACAGAATCTACAATTTAATTTTTGTAATTATTTAATTTTAATATTTTTATGTAAAAAAATGTTATTTTAGATTTAGGTGATTTATTTCCTTGTTTAGGTGCTTTTAGTGCTTTTTGGGTCAAATTTGGTTCCTATTATGATTAGGTATTAATTAGGAGTTACTTTAAAATATAATTTCTTATGTATCAAGTTTTACAGAGCCCTTCACATAAAATAAAATAAAACAAAAAAGAGTTTTACGGAGCCCTTAAATAGGCCATAAGTCTCTACACGTTTTTTAACAATTATTCAATCAATAAAATTCAGACTTTTGTCTTTCTATTTTTTGGTGGATTCTAAACCCTCTCTCCTCATAGATTCAAGGACCCTTGTAGATTCAAAGAACTCTCATGGATTCTTGGTTATTTTCATAAGCAAAAGTGTTTTGTTTTTTGTTTTCTAGAAGTAAATGTGTTCTACTTCTTGACACTTCTGCATCCCGCATCAGTTGGTATCAAAGCCTTGACTTATCCTAGTCTGGTGGCTAACGTATGAGATAGTAGCAATTCCGATGACAGAAAACTTAGCAAGTATTACGTAACATACGGTCAGCACTCATAAATATCTTTGTTATGATACCATCATTGGAGCATGGAAACAATAGGGATAACTATTGCAAAGACATAACTCACACGCAACCTATTAGTAAGCAAATCTCATATAGGCTTTATAAGAGAATTGTAAGTTTTAATGGTTATTTTTTAAAAGAAGATTTTCTTGATTGGTTACTTGATCTAGAGGATTTATTTCACTATGAGAATGTTTGTTATGAGAGACAAGTTGGACTTGCTTTGTATAAACTTAGTAAGTATGCCTTATGTTGGTGGGAAAGAGTACAATATGATAGAATCCGACAAGGTAAAGACAAAATTCGCTCATGGTCAAGGATAAAAAAGACGCTTGCTATCAGATTTTATCTACTGGATTGTGATGAAATTTTGTAGTATACAAAACAAGATTATTATTGGCCAAGAAGTTCATACTTTAATTATTTTGAAGAGCCATATATTCCACCAATAAGAGAGGAATTGCATGTTGAAGAAAATATTGTTCATGAAAAAAATATAGAGATTTCTAAAGAAATTCTTGTTATGGAAGAAGATCCTCAAATCAAGATTATTGTGGAGGAGAATAATGAAGATCCTATTATAGAGAAAGATCTTGAAGTCAAGATGATAGAGACCATTGACGAAGAAATTCAAGAGGAAAGTTTCAAGGATCTCAATGAAATCAAATCATATGATTGTTAATATCAAGATCCTTTATTTTGGTGGTAAGCAATACACCGAAGTTTATTGATTTTATTGGGGTTGATAGATTTGATTCAGTTGTCAGTTTTTATTTGGTAAATCTCTACAATTATTTGAAGACTAACGCTCTGTTTGTTTCAACATTATTGTTTTCTGGAAAATGGTTTATTTTCCGAAAAGCATTTTCTAGAAAACTATCTCATTTTGTAGAGAGGAATGAAATAATAACTGCTGCAAATCTGTTCTCCTTTGTAAGTCGGAGCTATTGACTGATCAGTGAGGGGAAAAAATATAATCAGAGAACAATATTATAGAGGAGAAGAGAAACATGGAAAAAAGAGAGACAAGAGACAGATAGAGAGAGAAAAAGATCTATGGGAAGAGGAGAGACCAGAGTTAGTGACAGTGAGAGTGTGAGGACTGAGGAGAGAAAAAGTGAGAGAACTTACCATGAGAGAGAGAAGGTGCCAAAAAATTATGTTTCCCACAACTACAGATGAATATAATATTTATAAGAAATGCAACACATGAGAGGAAGATCATTTTCCAAAAAAGGATTTTGGAAAACAACCTATAGAAAATAAGCTTTATTTTTATTAGTGTTTTCCGTTGACTAAAGATAGTTTTCCGTTGACTAATTCTTTTTTGTGTTACCAAACACTGAAAAATATGGAAAACTATCTTTACAGAAGGTTTTCCAGCGAAACAAACAGAGCATAAGGAAAAAGAAATTCAAGTTGATTTGTTTATTCCATTGATGAGTTACAAGTACGGAAAGAAAAATCAAGGGGCTCAAGAATTCAAAGTATTTGTTTATTTGGAGCAGAAGATTTTAGATTTTAAAGATGAACTCAAGGATGAGTATGTTTCAAGTGGAAGGATCTGATGTAGGACAAAATCTACAATTTAATTTTTGTAATTATTTAATTTTAACATTTTTATGTAAAAAACGTTAGTTTAGATTTAAGTGGTTTATTTCCTTATTTTTAGGTGCTTTTACTGCTTTTCAGGTCAAATTTGGTTCCTATTATGGTTAGATATTAATTAGGAGTTACTTTAAAATATATTTTCTTGTTTGCCAAGTTTTACAGAGCCCTTAAATAGACTCCTAAGTCTGTACACATTTTTTAACAATTATTCAATCAATAAAATTTAGAATTTTGTCTTTCTATTTTCTGGGGGATTCCAAACCCTTTCTCCTTGTGGATTCAAGGAACCCTCGTAGATTTGAGGTTATTTTTAGAAGCAAACATGTTTTGTTTCTTGTTTTCTAGAAGTAGACGTGTTCTGCTTCTTGCCACTTTTGCATTGCACATCACTTTCCCAATTTTATGACAATCCTTTGATAACAAAAAATATATATATAAAAAAAAAAAAAAAAAAAAAAAAAAAAAAAAAAAACTACACCACATGAAAATGTTATTAGTGACATTTCAACATCAAAACGTTAAATATTTTTAAAAATTTTATGAAATATAAATTAGCAATTCAAACAATTCCCTACTTTCCCTGTAGCTTGTCATAAAACAGAAAATAAACATTCAACATCAATCATAGGAAAACTAAAAAATTATATAATTAAAAAATAAAAAATATTCACAAAAAGAAAGGAAAGCATAGGTAGATGAAAGAAATGAGTAATCAAACCTTAGAAATGGTTGGAATGCGTTTTGCAAAGCACAAATCAGGACTATTAAAATTTTGAAGAAAAGTAAAATTGGAATAGAATGAGAACCTCTTCCTATATAAGATACAGAAATACCCAGAAGCATGCATCATAGATCCCAAGAGATCCCTTTCAAATTCCATAGCATTCACTGAAAAAGAGGGGAATTGTATATTAAGGTTCCTAAACTGATGTGGTAACTGGCAAGATGCATCGTTGGTTGAGTAGGAGAGGAAGGAATTTGGGATTTTTTATTTGCGTTTGATTATTGTAGAAGAGGAGATGAACCTGAAAATATGCAGGTATGATATTAAAGAAGAGCAGAACATTTTATTCATCAAAAAAATAAAAAAAAAGAGCACAGCGTTTTAATGTAAAACGTAGAATTCTAGAAGGGAAGGTGAACCTAACGTTTTATTCAGCAAAAAAAAAGGAGCACAACTTTTTTTTTTAATGAGATAATTATGACATGGTCCCACTTAAATTTAGATAGATGAAGCAAAATTGGACTTCGATTTTAGATTTGAATTGAGAAATTGGAAGAATAATTATGATGTGGTCTCCACATAAATCTAAACACACGGCACAAAATTAGAACTCTAATTTGGAATTTTAATTTGACTTTCTCTAAACTTCATCATTAATATATATATATATATATATATATATATATATTTATATATTTATATATTTATAGACACAAAAACATTGGCAAATGTTGTACACATTTCCAAAATATGTATAATATTTACCATATTTTTACAAATGTGTACAATATTTGCTACTTTTTGTGTCTATAATGTAAGCTTACTTTGCAAGTACAATATAAACATACAAAGATCCTTAAAAAAATAAACAAAAACAAAAATAAGCTCAAACCAAATTAGTGTACTTGAAAAAAAAAAAAAAAGAAAAAAAAAGAGAAAGGCAACCCACCAAATTGACCAAACCAAAAACTCTATTCATGAGCCTCTTGGCTCTTTTTATATATTTAATCGAAATGGAAATATAACTTATATAAAATTTAGGTAGTTTTTTATGTTAAATTTTCTTATTTAAAATCCATTATTTTTAGTTTTTAATATTACTAATTCACTTGATGGTGATTGAGTTAGATTACTAATATTAATCCTTATTTTGTGAAAACTAAAACTATAATAAATTTTACGCCAAAGAAAACTTACATACCGATGTGATAATGGAGTAACGAAAAATATGAAGTGAGAATTTATTCTTGATTTTATGAAAGAGAAAGTACATGAGGTTTAATCTTAATAAAAATAAAGAAAGATATGGGTTATTCGATGTTGGTAATATCGGGGGTCGTGAGCCCAATTATTGAGGAGAAAAACATTAGCTTTTTTGTCCTTATTCTACTTCTAGATTTTCCTAGCATCTTCTGCTTCTTCTTACATCTATCTCTCTCTCTCCTAACAATTCAATGTTTATGATATTTGCTATCATCTTCAACCACCCCCACCATAACAACAGTAATGAGACTCCTGAGATTTAAGCTAAGAGAGGGAGCCTATGTCGTTTATGTGGTTTCAATTTTCTTTTAGATTCCTTATCTATCATGTGTCTTATATCC
Source organism: Quercus rubra (assembly GCA_035136125.1). Classification (NCBI taxonomy): domain Eukaryota; kingdom Viridiplantae; phylum Streptophyta; class Magnoliopsida; order Fagales; family Fagaceae; genus Quercus; species Quercus rubra. The sequence goes on from CM068738.1 coordinate 48,032,159, forward strand.
AAATAAAAATGGGAGAGAATGGGAGATTTTTAAATAATAGAGGACCCAAACCCTAAAATTAATGTCATACAAAAGTTCAATCGCACCTCCACTTCTATCAAGTTGTCTAATTGTTTCTCTCTCTCTCTCTCTCTCTCTCTCTATATATATATATATATAATTTTAGGGCAAATTACACTTACCTACCTGTGGTTTAACCAAAATTTAAATTGTCTACCTATACTTCGAAATTTGACACTTTACCCACTTAAGATTTGATCGAAATTTAAGTTGTTTACCTATAGTTTGAAATCCTATAATCTAGGGTTCCATTGGATTCTTTTTTATCTTTTGATCTTGTAATTTTATGTTTTTTTGAGTTTTTGAATGAGAGAGACAAAAGTGAAGAGAAATTACATATTTAGCACTATTTTTAATTGAGTTGGGTTACAAAATTCTAACTGAGTTAACCTTAGGTAAGTGAAGTGTAAAATTTCAAACTAGACAATTTAAATTTCAGTCCAATCACATGTGAGTAAGCTGTAATTTGCCCATAATTTTAATATGGGTGAAAGAGGAACAAACAAAAATTGGAAATTTAAAGAGTCACAAAAAGAGAGAGAAATGGATAAATGAGAGCTACACTCAACCAAATGATAAAAACCATTTAAAAAATCAATACAAAAGACTTAATTAGTAAACCTACATCTTTGCCATCAACACATACATAACAGTCCTTAACAAAAAACTACTACCATGATTACTATACTTCAAATAGTCAAAACACCTTACAAAACAAACACAAATACTACACTTCAAAACAACTTTAAAACTCCCAACTTTGTAAGTTGACTACGTACTTCGAAATTAGGTAGCTCATTATAATACCATATCAAATTCAATTATCAATTGATACAAATTTATTACCGAGGACTAAGTAATTATCTCCCATCTTCCACAAATTTCAATACTTACTCTCTGATTCTATCATACTCAGCAGCTGTACTAGTAGAACAACCAGTGCCAACATCAATGTTGAAAGAGTGACTAGTTGCACTAAGCAAGTACTCAGTCTTTTTTCCATCAACATCAATGTTTCCCAATGGAGTTTTTTCCATACTTCTCAATATCTCTAGTTCCTTTGCCACTTCTTTCATGAAAGGCCTATCCTCCCCTCTCAAATTTAGGCACCTTTTTGCAAGATTAGCAATTTCATTTAGTTGCTCAATATTACTCTCACTGACAATGTGATCTTCAAGAATTTGAAGTAGGCGATCCTCTTTTATAGCAGAAACGAAAGATATTGCTAGATTTCTATCATTTTCTGGCCTATCAAAAGAAAGTGCCTTCTTACCTGTTAACAACTCTGCCATGACAACACCAAAGCTATATACATCACTTTTTTCTGTTAGTTGGCTAGTTTGCATGTATTCTGGGTCCAAGTACCCCCAAGTTCCTTGCACCAAAGTGTTCAATTCTGTTTGATCAAGAGGAACTAGCCTTGAAGCTCCAAAGTCAGCCACTTTTGCTGTGTAATCATTATCCAACAGTATATTCGCAGTTTTCACATCTCTGTGTATAATTGGCGTAGAAGTTGATGAATGCAAGTATGTAAGTGCTCCTGCAATTTCTATTGCAATTTTCAGGCGTTTCTCCCATGAAAGTAAGGATGATAGACTTTTATCATGAACATGATTGGAAAGAGTCCCATTTGTGATGAATTCATAAACTAGTAAGGGAACTTCTGTTTCTAGACAACAACCAAATAGCTTAACCACATTCCTATGGTTAATTTGGGTAAGAACAATCATTTCATTTATGAATTGCTCGATTTGGCTTTGATCACCAATTTTGGACTTCTTAATGGCAACTACTGTGTTATCTGATAATACTCCTCTATACACAGTTCCAAAGCCTCCTTGGCCAAGGACTCTACTCTCGTCATAGTTGTTGGTGGCCTTTTTGAGCTCTTCTGTAGTAAAGATTTTGGTTGTCTCCATAGACTTTTGGTGATTAGAGAGTTGCTGTTTTAAAAATAAGCCACCATTTTGTTGGAAGAATTTTTCTTTGAGTTTGATGAACTTTCTTTTTTTCAATCCCCAATATATCCAAGAACATCCCAGAAGCAGTACTAAGAGGCTGATTGTGCTGATACCTACACACATTCAAACATGCATCTTCACTAAGAACAATGTTTTAACTTTATACTTTTGTTAGTATCATTGTCTATTTTATGGCAAACATTTTAACACAGTAAAAGGACAAATTAAATATTTAATATACGTATCATATAAAGACGAATCAATCAAGATTTCAATTATACCGTAAATAGTGACTCAGTGACTGCCACATAAATATAAATCTCCTATGAGCGGCTTTAATAAAATCCAACTCATGTCAAATTATATCAAAAATAAAAATATGGACAGATAAAATAGAACTGGTGAACCAAGTTTTGAATTGATACCCTTTTTAAAAGCACAATGTTACTTGGTTAGCTGAGAAGAAGACAATTAGCCAAGAATATATAATTTCTTTACAAATATCAAGGCTTATATATCAAAGATTGAACCTCCCACAAGTAGTACTAAGAGCCTAAGAGGCCATCCATATTGTTTTAATTTGCACCTTGAGCTAGCGAACCTAGTTGAGAATCTCAATCAGTAACTAGCCTCGTTAATATAATCAATGTGCGGACCCGTCTAAATTTCTTATTTTCTGCATGGTCCATGACGGTGAATAATAATAATAATAATAATAAAACATCCTATTGATATCATTTCCGCAACTAAAGAGCTCAACCCGTCACCCTATCGAAAAAACAAAAACAAAAACTCTCTAGTATAACATGCATTTAGGGTCTATTTCGCATTTAGTATATAAGGATAGACTGCTAGAGTTTTAGTTTTGGACCTTTTGCAATAACATGCATTTAGGGTCTATGATCGACAGACTATAATGTTAAAGTGTTATGAAATTATTGTTCTATTCAATAAAAAAATTGAGAAACTGCTTTTCGGTATGGAAAATAATAAAAGCTATATAATAAAAGTGCCACATGTATTTTCATACCTTAATCTATATGAGGACAAAAAATTATTTAGTTAAATTAATGGAAAGCAGTTATTTATTTATTTTTTATAATCACCGTTATTAGTAATTCTCTCTCCAAATGGATAGACATTTAGTATTATTTTTTAAAAAAAATTTAAAAAAAGTATTACACATAGGACAGTTTGCCTACAAGCAATTGATTGTTGTTAATGCCTACAACAAAGATCAATATCTTTTTATTAGATATAAATTTTGATAAATCCCCTATTAAATTACATTGTTTTCTATTACATTGCTTGCAAAATTTTGAAAAGGCCAAGTATCAATAATTATGTCATCAATCAAATGTTGAAATTTCAAGTTTTTGTAATATAAAATTATGCATAAAATATTCTTTTATAAATCGAATAATAAATAACATTTTTTTTACACACAAAATTTGACATGTATGTCAAAAATATAAAGAATATATAATCTAACAGTTAAATTTTCAAAATATGTAACAATGTTAATTTTTTAGTAAGAGATGTAGCCAAACTTTGTCTTTAAACTTTACACTAAATAACTTTTTCCTATCTCAAAGAACAAAGTTTTCCTATGAACTAGTTTGAAGGTAATGGCTACAAACTTCCATTATATTTTTTTATTAAATGTGAATTTTAAGTTTTTGACAAATCCACCATTATATTGTACTTTGTTTTTTAATTATATCATTCGTGCTTGCAAAATCTCAAAAAGATCAAAATCAATATTTATGTCATTAATCAAATACTTAAAATTCAAGTTTTTATAATCTTAAATTATACATAATAATAAGTTTATGAATCGAATAATTTAAATAATATCCAATTTAAACTAAATTTGACAGACAAATTAAAAGTATAAAAACATGTAATTCTGCTATTAAAAGTTCAAAATATGTAATTTTGTTAATTTTTTAGCCCACTCATGGGCAAACTTTGACAATCTCAAAATTCCAACTAGGGGAAGGGGGCACAACCAACAATTGCTGACGTCCTTTTAACCTAACAATGGTTTGTTTTATTATGGCTTGTAAATCAGGTCCAGAAGACAACGTGAGTAACGTGACCAAACACGACAATGGCAGTCTAAAAAAGCCAACGTGAAAAAAATAAAAAAGTGTCGTGAGATTTCTCCGTTTTGAGCACTAGACGTTTGTTATTTATTTGAAAGAAATGAAAAATAAGAGGATTAGCATAAGAGGTGTAAGAGTTTCCATCTATTTTATAATTAAAACATATTTTTTCTATTTTACATAATTAATTTGAAAAAAATCTCATCAAATTATCTATTTTATAATAATACTTTTTCACATTGTTTTATTATTTTCCTTATCCATACACAGCCCTGCCAGGCTGCCACCTTACTACACACCACTTCTCTGAACACTCTTTCTTTCTTTTTCCCCTACTCCTTTCTACTTTCTTCTTTCTTCTCCTTTTTTCTTCTTCTACATTTTTTCTTCTTCAACATCTTCTTTCTTTCTTCTTCTTCTTTTTCATATCTAAAAAAAAAATTCTCTCTTTCTTGCCCTCTCTTTCTCTATCAATCGGTGCTCTCTTCAAATCCCAAAATAAAAAAATAATAATAATAATAAAAAAATAAAAAAATCTTTCTACCAAGCCTCCATGGCTCAATACACTCACTCTCTACTTGAGTTGATTTTAAGTTAGGTTTGTAATGATTTTCATTAATTTTGGGTTGATTGTGTTAGGATTAAATTGATGTTGTAATGGGATGATTATGGTGGTGGTGGTGGTGGTGGTGGTGAATGTTGGTTAGTTGTGATGGTGGATGGATGTTGGCAGTCAACTTCTTCCTCTTCATCTTCTTGGCATTTAAGAGTGGGTGAGAGAGAGTCTGACATTGGGATGGCAATTTATATCTGACTCACGGATACCCGGCCTAGCCTGACCCTAATGGGTTAGATTTTACCCAGTCTGATAAATTATAGGATTGGGTATGGGTTTTTTTTTAAAAACCCAAAGTGGGTCGGGGTTGGGTCCGAGTTTTATGCATACCCGGCCCGAATACACATAATTTAAAAAAAGAAAAAAAAGAAAAAAGAAAAAAGAAGATCAAAACCCTAGTAGTATAAATACTCTTTTTTCCGGTCAGATTTCATTTTCCTAAACAACCTAACCCTCACCTCTCAGCCGCCCCCTCTCTCTCTCTCTGACTCTCTCTCAAGCTCTCACCGTCGGCCACACTCCCTCGACCTCAGACGCTCCTCTCACCGTCACGGCCGCACTCAGCTTCACGACCCTACAGCCTCGTTTCGCCTCACGCACCCCTCACGGCGTCACTCCACCTCGCTACCCCTTACCTCTCTCACCCTCACTCTCGTTTTCTCTCAGCCGCCGCTCACCCAGTCACATCACTTTCATTCACTCACCAACCCACCCTTCACTCTCATCACGTGGTGGTGGTTGGTTTGAGCACGGATCTTGTGGTGGTTGAAGTTTGTCACAGAGGAGCATGGGATTGTTAGATCAGAGCACGGGAGTTGGATTGGAGCATAGGATTGTTAGATCGGAGAGAGATCAGATGATTGGAGGACAGGATTGTATTTTCTATTTATGATTTGTGTTTTTTTTTTTTTGATGAGTTAAAAATATGTATTAACAAAGAAGAGCCAAAAAAAACAAGTTGATTTGTGTTTCTATTTAAGTTTGGGTTTGTGATTTGTGTTTTTTTTTTTTTTATGAGTGAAGAGTCTGTATTAACAAAGAAGATCAAAAAAAAAAAAAGAAAAAAAAAAAGCTGATTTGTGTTTATGTTCGGGTTTGTGATTTGTGTTTCTGAACCTGTGGATGTGATTTCTAGATGAAAAATTGATTTTTTTTTTTTTTTTTTTTTTTTAATGATTGGGTCGTATTGGGCAACAGCTTTTGACTAGGCTCAGAAACGGTTGGACGGGGCCCGCGAGGCCCGTGGATCCCGACGAGGTGAGTTTGGAGTTTTGGAAAAAAACCCGTTTATTAAATGGGCCGGGTTCGGGTAGCAGATGAAGACCCGCAGGTCGAGTTCGGGTATCAAAATACCCGATCCAAACCCAACACGTTGCTATTCCTAATCTGACGAGACAAAGGAGAGGAGAGAAAAAATATAAAATAATCATATAAAAAGTTGTAATAACTGTGTATATATGTACTATTACTATAGCAATTTTATATATAAATAATATTTTAGACAAATTGATATGGGTAGTTTTTGAGCAAAAATGTGTAAAATTGAGTAAAATTTGCAACTTTTTCTATTTTGCACTTACTGGTATAAATGCTCAAAAAGGATAAGTCCATTAGGTAGGTCCTTTCCTTTTGAAAAAGGTTATGAGCAAAACCCTTCAAATATTTCTTATATCTTTCTTAATATCTTTTTATTGAAAATGAATTTTGAATTTCTTTAAATATTTCTTATATTTTTCTCAATATCTTAATATTTTTTTATTGAAAATGAATTTTGACAAATTCATCATTAGATTATATCTACTTCTTATATCCTCTATACTTATAAAATTTTTAAAAAATTAAAGATCAATAGCTATATCATCAATAAAATGTTTAAATTAAAAAATTTTGTAATTAAAAATTATTCATAAAATATAAACTTATAAATTATATAGTAAATATCTGATTGACACAAAATTTGACTAGTGTATTAAATACGTAAAGAACATACAATTCAATAATTAAATTTTTAAAATATGTACTAATGTTTATTTTATTGAGTAAAACTGTAGCTTTAAGCTAGGCTACAACTAATTTTATAACTAAATTTTATCCATTTTAAAAATCTAAACATTCAATTACATGTTCTTATTATATCCTCTATTAGAGATGTGCAACAAACTAGGCAAAATCAACCTGATACAACCCAACCCGTTGGATTTGGTCGATTTTTAAGGGTTGGTAGGTTGAGTTTGGTTATGAAATTTTTTTGGTTGGGTTCGAGTCTTAAGATTCACATATTTATCTAACCCAACCTCACCCACCTATATTTAATATATATTTAAATATTAAAAATATATATTATACAAATTTGTTATTTACTTTTTTGCCCCTCTTAAAACTCAAACACTAAGTTCTCTTCATATAGTTTGTTTTTGTTTGGTGTTATACTTATGATTATTTGGTTATAAATTTGCTCTTATTTGTAGTAGTGTTATTCTAATATTCAATTTAATAATAATAATAGTAATTAAAAATAAAAAAAAAACAAAAAAATAAAAAAAAAAAACTATCTAACCTATACGTTTAACTAATCTACGTGAGTTGAGTTGGACCACTATGATAAGTTGGCTTGAGTTGGATTTTTTTTTAACTTACCATGATGGGTTAGATAGAAAAAACTACTCAACCCAATCCATGCACACCCCTATCCTCTATACTTGCAAAATTTTAAGAAAATCAAAAACCAATTACTATGTCATCAATCAAATATTTAAATTTCAAATTTGTGATCTAAAATAATGCTTAAAAAATAATTTAATTGATTGAATTGTAAATACATTCTATTTGAATGAAATTTGACATATATGTTAAGAACATAAAAATTATGCAATCTAACGGTTATATTTTCAAATTTCACACTGAATAAAAAAATATATGAAGAGTTTGTAAGATTTGTCTCCAACCTAGTTTGGAGATAAAACTTTTCCGTCTATGTTTCTCTTCTGGTCGTAAAAGATTAACATATAGCCGTGACCTTGTGTGTTTGATAGGAAGAAAAAGTTAAATTCTAAATCATTGCTGACCTTCTTTTAATATATGGCTTAGCTAAGAAAAAACCATAACGAATGTTTATGAGTAATGCTAGGACCTTACCTCAAAATCAATCTCAGAAAAATATTATTATGAAATATAAAAATGGCCGTGATTTTGGTCAATTAATCGTGATAGATTGCTCCAACTTGATGATATGATTTCAGGCAAAAAAAAAAAAAACCTTTTGATGACATGATAGAATCCTCTACATGGGAGGAGGATGAGATGCAATACCATATTGATGGTTGGGGGAAAAAAAAAAAAAAAACAACTTTTGCTCCCAACCATCTGTAAGGTCCTTTTCCTCCCAACCATCGATTGGGCAATGCATTTCATGCAATAACCTAATCATACGATATAGACATACAGTAGAGTAAATATACTCACCAACCGCGAGGTAAATTGTTAGTGATGATTGACTAGCTGGTGAATTAGGAACACATACTTCTTCAACCTTAAGGTGTCCTTCGTTGCACAAACAACGATAACTCTCGAGTTCTTCAACCATATGGTATCCTTCGTAGCACGAACAACGATAACTCCCGACTTCATTAACACAATTTTGTTTTCCCGGGCATATTTTTCCCTTCTTGCATTCGTCAATGTCTGTAGTTACAAAGGTCATTTAAAGTAACTAAGAAGAATTAATTCAATGCCCAAAAATAAAACACTAAGAAGAAGTATAAGAGACAATCTATTTAAATGACCTACTTTTAGTAATTTTTAACTGAATTTGTTCTTTTATTTTAAATATACAAAGATATACCGTATTAGATTTTAATCTTTCATTTTTTATTTAATCAGTCGGTGATACAACAGCCTCTCATTCAAACAAAAAGATATTCGTTTTTAAAAAATTCTTGATGTAAATCAAACACTAAATGAAAATAAAAGTATTGCCTAGCGATTCAATTAAAAACAGAAAAAAATTCAAAATTTATTGAAATTGTAAGTCACGATTTGTATAACATCATTTATACATGCATCTATCATCATCATCATCATCATCATCATCATCATCATCATTATTATTATTATTATTATTATTATTATTATTATTATTATAAATCACAACCTATCAGTTTAAACACTAGTAAAAAAAAAAAGTAACATTTTTTGTGTAACTAAAATAAGGCAATATTTTTAAAAATTCATGAAAAATATAAACCTTTTAATATTTTTTAAAAACTTGTTGTAGATAAGTAAGTAAATTGAATATATACCTTGGCAACCATCTTTGAGGTATGGGTTCCCATCGTAACCTTCCTTGCACTTGCAACGGTACCCAGGAGCAGAACCATATTTGAGATCAGAACAATTGCTATTTGCTCCACATATGTAATTCCCTTTATTCCGAGCAACGTCACACGTCTCGTTACCAATTGCCCAATCAAAAACCATTGGAAAGGTTCTATTGTTTTGTAGACTGGTTAGATAAGCTGAGGAGAAATCGAACTTGTCTTTCTGGATAATAAAGGCAAAGCTGCATGGATTGAAAGACCAGACGTCACTGTGGTTATTAAAGCTATATGCTTCAAAATCAATTTCTGTCAGACCTTCAGGAATATCTATATGGCAACACCCAATCCCAGAGCAACTCCCATTTACAATATTGTGTGTGTTGTTACATTTGGACAGGCAGCCGGTGGAAAACGGTTCCTCATTGAGAATACCATTAAGGTATGCGTAAGTGTCACAGCCAACTGCCACGAACTTGTTCTTGATGGAAACTGGGAAACTACGGTCGCTCGTGAGACCTGTTTTCGTGTTGATCTCTTCCAGAGGCGTACCCGACTGGTCGTAACAGTCAATGGCGTTATACATCAAGATGTTCATCTCTCCTTCGATGGAAATGTTTGTAACATGGACGTCTTCGTTCATTGGTTGAGGTTGGCCGGACGACTTGCTACAGTTGATAAAAAAGTCTCCACTTTCTTTCCAGTAACAACCTTCAGTTGTGCCAAAGGGATATGGAATTTTTACATCCCCACAGCTGTCAGAGCAGTTAGGCAAGGCTAATGGATATGCTATTGCTGCGGCTGCCATTATTGCTGCTAACATCACACCAACCCAGGTGACTAGCACAAGCATCGAATAAAAACCCATAGCCCCACTACTTTCCCAGAAGAGCATATAAGATTAGAGTTTTGGAAGTTGGTACGTTTCAGCTGTAGATGCTGGACTTTTTATAAGCGCCCTCCAGGTAGAAAATACGTAGGACTACTAAAAAAATTTCACAACTTTTTATAACAATTGTAATATGATAGGTGTAATTAGTGAGGAAGGAATAGTAAATTTATGTAAAAATGATAATTAATTGTTTACCGTTTATCATGTTAAAACTGTAACAAAAACTTTATTGAATAATTTGTGAAAAAATTCCTCACCGCATACAGAGAATACCTATCATGAATATGATGTGCATTTTTATGGACGGGATCCTTCACCTCAAAGGTTGACCATAAATTAAACCTTTGCCTTTTCTTTCTTTTTTTTTTTTTTTACTTGATACCAAAATATATATATATATATATATATTAAGGTAGACATTGATTTGACAAGGTCTAAATTAAAATTATACTTAAGTAATACACAAAAGCACCAATTAAACTTTTTTTTAAAAGTGTAATTCACTCAATTGCCTATAAGGGTTAATTGCACGAGGGAATCTATACGTACACACCCAAATTATTGAAACTTATAATCATTACTCTAATTTTAACAAAAACTACATCACATTTGAAAGAAAAAAAAATTTAAGAGTCTGTCTATGAACAACTTATTTGGTTAAAATTTTAAAAAAAATTCGTTAAAATACTATAAATAAAGGAAAAAACTAGCTGAAATTGTACAATGAAACTCATAAATAGTACCAAAAAATGAAGTGAGATCTATAAATAGTAACAAAAAAAACTATATAATAACAAAAATAAGCTAAATAATAAAATAAGCTGACTTTAAACTCTAATCTCAAACATAACCTAAAAGTGTATATCAAATCATATTAAAATGTGGTTTAAATCAGGTTTTAGCTTCTTTTTTTTTTTTTTTTTTTTTGGGTACTATCATGGTCCCACTGTACTGTTTGTGGGCCATTTTGTTAATAAAAAAAAAAAAAAAAAAAACTTTACTCTTTTGATAAAAACATCTTATTTTTTGTATATGCACTTGATGTTGGGTTCTTGGGTTAGTTGGAGCATCCACATCCCAAAATTATATCTTATCCTATTTTACCATCTCAAAAAACTACTTTATCAATTATACCATACCATTTTACAATACTCCTAACATCCCAACTTTTATTTTACAATACTACACACTAAAATAATATAAATTATACAATAAAATAATATAAAATTATCTACCACATATTTCTAATTTCTATCTCTCTGTCACTGTCTACCACAACTCCACACAATAACCACCCTCTCATCCACACCACCTCCACACACCAACCACTGTGACCCTAAACCCACCATAATCCTAGCAAATACTAACCCACAAACCCAGCCACAACCCATTAAAAAATTTATCAAAAAACCCAGTCACCACCACACAGCAACCACCATAACACCAAACCCACACCACACAGCAACCACCATGACCAAAAACCTACCAAATATCCAAGCACAAACCAACCAAAAAACACCCACAAACCTAGCTACAAACCCATTAAAAAATAATCAAACAAACCCACATCAGCCACCACCATGCCCACTGCCCTCTGCCCACCACCACCACGACACCACAAACCCACCACTACCATCAATCACCCATCCCCACTACCACAGAAACCTTCCACCACCACAAACAACAAATATAAAGAAACCCACAACCAAATCCGAGACCAAGCAGTGTTCGAACTGGCCCAACGCGGCGTTAACGAACCCACGACCCACGACTTCCCTAGCCTCACCTCCATGGCCATGGCGTCACTGATTCATCGTGTCATCCTGGTGGCAACAATCTTAGCAACGGCCAGACCTTGCAAGACCCTCTTCATCTCCTCTAACTCTTTCTCCTTCAAACTAGTTAACCAACAAACCCCTTCTTCTTCTTCATCCTCGGGATTCACCACCATCTTCACTGGGATCAGCCACTTCAACCCAAAACCCCAATTGCAAGAACAAGCCTTTCCCACCACCACCTAGATCTTCCTCTTCCATGACCCCATCATCGACCTAAATCCACACCGCCACCATCGAGACCATGCCACACGCCACGTGTCGATCTTGCCATGCCGTGACCATACCGTTACCACGCCATGACCACGCCGAATCCAACCCAACTCTAGTGGTATGCTTTGAACGAGAGAGAGAGAGAGAGAGAGAGAGAGAGAGAGAGAGAGATGTGAGAGAGGGAGTGAGAATTGAGGATGAAAGAAAGAGAGAATTAGAGAACAAAAAAATATATATAGCTGAGAGAGAGAGAGAGAGAGAGAGAGAGAGAGAGAAATAATATAATAATTATACAGTACTGCTACAGTACCATCCTACATATAAGATGGTATTGTAGTAGTATTGTAAAAAAGTTTAAAAGTTAAGAAGGCTGGATGGAGTGGGTTTTTTGTGCATTGATTGTAAAATATACTAACATATGCTAATAATATCACCTAAACCCAAATGACTTGCCGCACAAGCATTCTTTGGAAACCCTTAGCCCTACAATTTTGAAGAAGAGTGTTTCAGTGTATGGAAAACTTCATCAATGTTGGGTTTTGAAAAGCAGACAGAATATAAAATAGATTAGGGCAGGGTTCGATGCAATAGCCTCATGCAATTCCTTTCACATCATTTTTACTTTTCAAAATTATTAACTTTTTTTTTAACTCTTAACTTTTTTACTTTTTTAACTTCCTTGATCCAATAGCTGATATCAAAAGTTAACTTTTTAACTTCTATCTAAACCATTGAGAAGGTATTGTCTGGTGCAATATTACACCAGGTCTCAGTCTAGATATTGTCAATCACCGATTAGGGTGTCCCAAATTTCATTATCATTCTACCATGTAGGCCGTACAAGTCCTCGTCTTTAAGGGGGTGTTTGGTTGTGTTGTTTAAACAACAATTTTCGTTCTTTAAATAATACATGTATTTTCATAACACGTTTTCACCTACACGTATTTTCACAACACTTAAACAACGTTATTAGAACAATATTACCAAATGGGCTCTAAATCTCAAAGTGCGCATCCGTCGCATATGATAAGGGCCGGAATTTGAACTAAATTGTACTACTTACTAATGAAAGTCTTTGTATTTTATTTTATTTATTCAGATATTTTAGAATTACACCATTATTCCATAATTTTTGTAGCAATTTATTGAAGTAATTAACTATAAGTGGTTGAAAATTATTTTCATATGAACTTACTAATTTTTCATTACTATTTATAATTAACTCTATCTGAGTTGTGGCTAGTTAGAGGATTGCTCAAATTGCATAGGGAGAAAAGTCTATTTACAAGACTATTGTAATTGTTTATTCTAAAGTGAAATTTCCAAGATAGGTTATTTATATTTTAGAGTGGTTTTTTATTTGAAGAGTTCATCAAAAGATTTTTACTTTGTCACCAAATCCTTGTGTCTTTTTATTACTTTTGGATTGTGGTGACATGTTTGTGGTTGATTATTTACCATTGTTACACTATCTATTGGATAATTTGGATTATTAAATACGGACTAAATTGACACTTAATCTACTAATTTGTTAGTTGGGTCTAAGTAAGATTATTCAATAGGTATACAGATATGAGTCAAGATAAACATTATTCAATGTAAAGATAGTTTAGTTAATTCAAGGTGAATAGTCTCTTGAAATGAAGGGGGAGAAAAGTTAAGAGGTGACAAGTGTCCAAAGGTTATGTGCTTAACCCATAATCTGCTGTCATTTTTCTTTAGCTGCCACCTTACGCTTTATGCAGCAATTACTGCATACAAGGTTGTATTAAATCATCTCCCTATAATAAAAATAATAAAAGTGTTTTGTATTTTCATACTTACCTTAACAAAAAAAACCTAATTAATTCAATTAATGGCTAACATTTAGTATTATTATTTTATTATCATCAAGGTCAATAGTAGTTCTCTCTCCAAAATAGAAAGACATTGAGTGTCCTTTTGAAAAATAAGGAGTATTACACTAATTAATTACTTTACCCTAGCTCAAAATGTTAACATTAGCAAGTTCTTTTTCAAACACTATCATTTGCTTCCATCTTTATAGTTGGGTTTTTAAATCATTGCTGACACCCTTTTAGCCTAAAGATGCTTTGTTTTATTGTTCCTTTTAAATCAGTCAATCAGGTCCAACAAAGAAAAAGAGAATAAAGATTATTAAAAGAAAAAGAAATAGAAAAAGGATAACGATGATATTTCGAGTTTTTTGGCTAAATATTGTAAAAGATGAAGTTTATTTGTGATATAGGTATTGTTCAAATTTATTTAGGAAAATGAGGAGAGAAGTGAACTTTGACAAAACCATTGTCAAAATTCTGAGAAAAAGTAGGAGAGAGGAGAGAGAAATGATGTGATGAATGTAGGAGAGAGAAAAAGGAATTTCGGCAATGATATTGCCCAAAATATATATATATATATATATATATATATATATATATATATATAAAAGACTACACATTAAGGGAGAAAAATATGACACTTTGCATTCTCATCAATTGGATAGCCTTCATGCATAGTCTCCAGGCAAAAATTCTCACTTTGGCCGGGATGTTTAGATGCCACATATTTTTCCAAAGGGGAGCACATATGTCTCCCACTAAGGATTCACCTCTTTCATGCTTCTCTATTATTTCCCTAGCCAAAAAATATGCACTTTTCACCGTGAAGATTCCTTTTTTATTTCCCACCCATATTAATTGGTCCTCCTGTGGGTAGTGAGGGATTGGGATGCTGAGAATATTTTTCACTTCAAAGCTAAGGAAAATTCTGTCAAGAACGTCCTTTCTCCATCTTCTAGTGTCTTGGTCAATTAATGCCAATACCATAGGGAAGTCTCCAAAATCTTTCCTTGGGGAAATGACTTTTTGAGTTGTTGGTGTTGGCAAACACTATCATCCCATATATGGATTGTCTTCCCATTTCCCACTCTCCATCTTGTTCCTTGCTGATTAATCTCTATGCTCTTGTGAATGCTTCTCCAAGCATAAGATGGGTTGTTGCCTATGCTTGCATTTAAGATATCTCCATTGGGGAAGTACCTTGCTTTGTACATGCACGCCATTAGCGATGTGGGATTTTCCAACATCCTCCATTCCTGCTTTGCCATCATAGCCAAATTGAAAGCATAAAGATCACAGAACCCCATTCCGCCCTCTAATTTTGATTTGCACATTCTTGACCAACTAACCCATGCAATTTTTTATTCTTGATTCTTCTGCCCCCACCAAAAATTTCGCATCATCCCCTCAATATCTTCACGAAGACCTTTGGGAAGTAGGAAACACCCCATTATGTAAATGGGAACTACCTGAGCAACAACTTTTATAAGGATTTCTCTTCCTTCAATCAATAATAGTTTCTCTTTCCAACCTGACATCTTTTTCCCCACTCTCTCCCTGACTTTATTGAATATTTGATTCTTTAATCTTCCAATCATCAAAGGTAGACGCAAGTATTTTCCTGGTTGTGCATTCTGCATTGAGCCCAGCGTTTCCTTCACCCTTTCTCTTGTCTCCTCATCTGTATTCTTACTAAAAAAGACCGAGGACTTTTCTGTGTTTATTTTTTGGCCTGCTGCCTCCTTATATTTTTGCAGAATTTCACATAGTTCTCTACTTTCTTGCTTTGTTGCCTTACAGTAGATCACACTATCATCAGCAAATAAGAGGTGGGTTATTGTTGGGCTTCCCCTACAGATAGAGATGCCAAAAATCTTCCTTCTCCTTTCTGCCTCCACAATCAAAGCCGTTAGTCCTTCTGTACATAAAAGAAACATGTAGGGAGATAAGGGATTGCCTTGACATAGCCCCCTCGTGGGAGTTATACATTCATGGGCCACACCATTTATGAGAACAGAATAGGATACAGAATTTATGCAACTCATAATCAATTTAATCCATTTATTATCAAAGCCCATTTTTGTCATAGTTTTTTCAAGAAAACACCATTCCACTCTGTCATAGGCTTTACCAGGACATTGTCAGTTATGGGCCTACCTGGAACAAAAAGCACTTTGGCTTTCAGAAATGATAGTGGAAAGGAGGGGTTTTAGTCTATTTGCAAGAACCTTTGACACAATTTTGTATGAAACATTACAGAAGCTTATTGGTCGAAATTCACTTATCTTTGTTAGATTATTTATTTTAGGAATGAGAGCTATGTTTGTCTTGTTTAACTCAGTTATGAGGGCATTGAAGTTAAGAATATCAAGGACAGCTTTTATCACATCTTCCCCAATGATATCCCAATACTTTTGATAAAAGATAGCAAACATACCGTCAAGGCCTGGCTTTTTGTTGGGTGCATTTGTCGAATAGCTTGAATAACCTCCTTCTTTTGAAATTCTTTTGTTAAGTCTTCATTCATCTCCCTAGTAATCCTTCTCGATATCAAATCTGCTACTTCCATCGCGCTAGTTGGGAACGAGGTAAAGTATAGCTCTTTGAAGTAACTCACAGCAATGTTTGCTATGTCTGTTTTCTCTTCGCACCAATTCCTTTCTCCATCCAGTAAGCCCCTGATTTCATTCTTCTTCCTTCTCTAAGATGCTTTGTGGTGAAAATATTTTGTGTTTCCGTCACCAAGGGTCAGCTATTGGACTTTGGATCTTTGATTCCACTTGATTTCTTCATCATCTAGCATTTCATTGATTTCCTTCCTTAATGCATTAATTTCTTTTCCCCCACTTCCATCCCTGTCAGCTTGGACTGGTACTTGCAGTTGCTTTCTCTTCTCATTTATCATTCGTACATCATGCCTAAGACCAGAATTGTTCCATCTTGTCAAGCCCGTAGCACTAACTCTCAGGCCCTCAAAAAGTTCACTAGCCGTTTAAAAACCTAAATGATTCTTCCAAGTATCTTGAATTATCTCCTTGCATTTATTGTGTCTAACCCATGCTGCCTCAAAATGGAATCTCCTCTTTCCCCTTCCTTGGATATTCCTTTGGTTTGTTAGAACTAGAGCGCAGTGATCTGAAGTTGAATCTGCTACATAGAGGACCCTAGCATCTCTGTATTGATCTTTCCATTCTATTGTAGCCAGCACCCTATATCAAGTCTTAATCGAATTCTTTCCCCAGCTAACCTTTGGTTACACCAATTAAAATCTGGTCCCTCATATCCAAGGTCCAGAAAGCCACAAACATTAACTACTCTTCTAAAACCCTCATTCTACTATTGGGATCTCTCTAGGCCTCCCCATTTCTCGGAACTTGATAAGATTTCATTAAAATCCCCCATACAAACCCATGGCATCTGAAATTGAGCATTAAGAAATTGTAGTAACTCCTAAGACTCCTTCCTCCAATTTGTATCCGAGTTGCCATAGAAACCTATGATTCTCCATTTAAACCCAGATGTAGGATCAGTCACTACTGCATCTATATGATACCAAGTATAACTTTTAAGCTCCACATTTAGATCACTTTCCCATAACATGGCTATTCCACCACTTCTTCCCTGGCTAGGAACAATTACTCCATTTAATAAACCTACCTTTGCCATTATTCTCCTCATCCTTCTCATTCCAGCTTTTATCTCCATCATGAATACCAGTTTGGGCCACCATTGTTGCACAAGATCGCGCAATTCTCAAACTGACCGAGGGTTCCCCAACCCCCAGCAGTTCCAACTTAAGGTATTCATGGCTCCCGGCGGTGCTGCTTTGTAGACACTGCCGATAGATCAAGGGGGATTGAGTTACTACCATAAAACTTTTTTTTCCTTCCTGCATCTACCTCTTCTTCATCTGCCCATAGAGTCCGCTTTACACCCATTATACTGCTAGCTACATCCCTTCCCATATCATTTTCTTTGTTTTGACCACGGGCTAGCTTCTTCAAATTACCCTTATTTTTCTGGACTTTATAATCCTCATCATTATTTTCCTTCTCTATACTAAGCCCAAAGTCCATTTTAACTAGGATAGTGACTTCCTAGAACTCCTTATTTTTTGCTTCTTCTCGGCCCATATGTATTACCCCACTTTCACATCCTACTGTTGACATAGAGGTATGGGCCGGACCCATATTTTAATTTTTTTTTCCTTCCCCTTTTCACCGTGGATATTTTCCCCTGTTTTCCTTACTCCTATCCCATCATTTCTATCATTTTGAATTTGAAATTGAAATTGACATACCTCTTGCGTGGCATGCTTACCTTCCTCTGACATTACTAAGACAAGACTTCCTCTTTTTTCATTTCCAAGATTTTCCCCGGAGTGTGCACCGCCAAGGGAAGTAGAATAGCCACTGTCTTTCGCCCCTACCTACATCCTTTCTTGCATTGCCATGTCATCAACTTGCTAGTTTATTGGACTTCTTCTTTGTTCTTCTTTTGATAATCTAGCTTTGCTTCCTCTTTGAGCCTTTAACCATTCACCATACTGCAGAGTTTGATTTGGTTGGCCATTTTTTTTGTAATGTCACTCATCATGACCCATTACTCCACACCTGAAGCAGAAAACTGGCAACCTCTCATATCGAAATTGGATGCAGAAACTCTCCCCCTCTAGGCTAGCTACTTTTCCACACCTTCTTAAGGGCTTTTCCAGTGGAAGATTCACCTTTATTCTCATGAATTTTGCTTTCTCTAACATCCATGATCTTGTATCCACTGCCATAAAAATCCCCCAATTGCTGCCTATCTCCTTTCCTATATTCTCTGTCATCATATCAAAAGGCAAACCCCAAATTTGTCCCCAAAAAAGAGAGTAGGTAAAAGAGATATTGCTTGCCATCATTCCCCTCTCCCATCTTTTGAGCAACAGGAGATTATTTTCAAAGTTCCATGGCCCATTTGTTTTGACCCACCTTAGTTGGTATTCGTTGGCAAACTTGAATTGAAGGTTATCATTTCCAACTTCCACGATCTTCAAATCCTGGCCTATTTTCCAAGCAATCCTTAAAGTGTTCTTTAGAGCATGCAAGTTTTGCTTTCTGTCCATCAAAAGCTTCCCTTTCAGGATTTGAGAACACTCCTCTATTACTTGTGCTCTACCTTCTTCCAAGATTAAGATCTGCAAATCTTCTTCTTTTGTTAGCTGCATGTCCTTCAAGACATCTATTAGTTCTTGCTTCATGACCTTGACTATTACTGTGTGATTTCAAACCTTCCAATGATTTTAAGGCCACCTAATCAGAACTAGAAGCTTCGAATTAAGGCCTTAGAGATCACTTCTATAGAGGAAAGAGAAAAAGAACACTCGAGAGAGAAAGCACTCCTACATGGGGGAGAGAGTATATGACTTCTCTTGAACCTCCCATTGTTGATTGGTCCGCATAAAGTGCAGCAATCACAAACTTAAGAACTTTTGTTGGCCAATTTTATATACTAATGGTCTGAATCAATTTCTTTTGTCATCATATATATATATATATATATGGGGGCAAAAGCTCAAATCTGTACATTGGGCTCTAAGCCCTATTTGCTAATATAGATACATCTGAGGAGAAATAAATGACTGAAGAAGCCCCAGAATAAATAATCGCGTAAGGAAAGGGTGGGGGGTTGAAGTCCGAGGAGGTTACCCTCCTCGGACCTGACGAATATCAGTCAAGCAAGCATTCGGGTGACTTAGGTAACCTTCCAGAAGGCTCCAACGATGAGGATAGACTTCAAGCATGTACGGAGAGGATAAGAATACAGAAATATCTAAGGGAAAAGCTGCTACCACCGCATTAAATGCACTGCAGCAACTTTCCTGGCCGCATTTATGTGGAGAAGACCTCTGAACAGTACAGTCTCAACCACTATCATTTATAGAGAGTCAGGGAAGGTGCTTGATAAGACACATACTCGAGTGCAGGGTTAGATGATGAACAAATATACAATGGAGATGACCTAAAAAAGTTTATATAACGTGAAAGATCCTCCATAAGTGGGGATCGAAAAAATACAGTGGAGGAGAATAGAAAAAGAACTACTGTAGCATGAAGCGTTGAACTATCATTCAGAAATAATGACTTGATTATTAAACCATCTCCTCAGACCTACATTTCATTTATAGTTACGTGCAAATTCATGCTCAGTTACACTTGAAATTCTAGCTAACCGTTGCTTAATCCGCTAAAAGCCCAGTTCTTTCACCCACTCTCTACAAATTTATTGTATTGGGCTCGTTGGGCTCATAACCCAATTCTTGTGGACTTGGGTTACGATTTGTGACCCTACAATATATACACACACACATCTGTGCTTTAATTATTAATTTTGTTAATTTTGTTTTTCAAATTAATTTTAGAACTAAATCAATCTTATCTTTAATTATAGCTACTTAAACTTGTAAGCATAAAATTTATTATAATTTGAATGTATAGAGAGATGAGATTAAGTAAATTTTGAAGCATCGCAGTAAAGATTAATAACTTTAAGTGTGCATTTGGGTGGAGATTATAAAAATTAAAATTATTTCACTATTCAGCTTATTTTTGCTACTATTTATAGGCCTTACTATACTTTTTGGCACTATTCATGGCCCCACTATACTATTTCAACTAACTTTTACCCTTATTTACAGTATTTTCAGAAATAATTTTTCAGTTTTAACAAAATAAACGATATCCAAACACACCCTAACACAACTTGTTACATGGCATTGTGAGTTGTAGAAAAGTGTCTTTACATGAACCTATTATTATCTTTTTGCCAGTCATAATTTGCTATATGGATAAATTGTGCCACTATATGGTACCAGCATAACTTCAATGCATAGAGCGAAGTCAATTTCTCCACTTATTTACAAAGTAATGAACTTTTTAAAGTTCTAAAAGCATCTCCAACAGGAGAACTAAACACAAAATCCTCTCTACTGTAGAGAGTAAACCCACAAAATAGGTCTCCAATGGACTCTTTATACCCAGAATTTTTTTTTACTCGTGAACAGTAGCCCTTGATGAGCTACTGTTCATTCTTCAAATGTTTTTTTTTTCTATTATAATAATCAGGTATTGAATAAAAAAATATTGGAAGATGTGTAGTTATTAAAAAAAAGAATAAATAATGAATGAAGAAATAATATTTAAATAAGATAGAGAATGTGATAGAGAATCTGTTGGAAAGTGTATTTGAAAAAATAAGTAACTAGGGCTGTGTTTGGTTCATGTAAAATATCTTCTGGAAAATAAATATTTATCGGAAATGCTATTTTCGGGAAAGAAAAATATTTTCAAGTGTTGGGTTGCATTCCAAAAAATACTTTGGAAAATATATTCTAGTGTTTGGTTGTTTTGCTGAAAATGCTCTAGAAAACCCATTTTTATCATGTTTCTCACATTTTCTTAAGATCCAAACAAATATTATTACATAGAATCAAAATATATAAACAACACAAGAAACAAAAATCAAAACAAAAACATCATTTATTCACAAACTCAGTGAAAGGGGGAAGAAAGAGCGAGAGATTGAGGGAAAGAGAGATTGGAAAAGAGAGAATCGGAGTGGATGGAGGCGGCGGCAGTCAAATCGGGTGGGTTTGAAGGTGGAGTGGAGTGACCTGGTGGTCGATGGCGGCCAAAACGGCGATCGATGGTGGCGGCCAGTGCGTTGGAGAGCCTGGTGGAGCACTACCTGTGGTCGGTTGTCAAGATCGGAGCTCGTCGATGCATGGCTGGCGATCGGAGAGGTGGATCAGTGATGAGGGAGGGGTGGGCTGAGATCTGGGTGGACCGATGTTTGTGGGTCTTGGGTGTTTGGCCGACGCGTGATCTAGGCAGTGGGCTGGCATGATCGGAGCTTGGCTAGGCTGGCCGGAGCTTGGCTGAGGTGTGGCGTGATCTGGGTTTTGTGGGTGTGCTCGTGCTTGAGCTCTCTCTCTCTGTTTGCACGTTTGTGCGTCTGTAAGTCCCTTCTTTCTTTGCGCGTCTTCGGAAATGATTTGAAGTGAAAATAACGACAGAAAATATTTTTTGCCCCATTGCTCTTGTTTTACGGTCGACACTGAAAACATTTTCAGTTTGACCCAATTTTCCGAACCAACCAAACAGCCTATTTTACGGAAAAGCATTTCTAAAATTAGTTTGAAACCAAAACAAACACAGCCTAAAAGGTAAAAGTCAATATTCATTTTTCAAACAGTACAAAAATTTGTCTAATCTGCTGGAGATGCTCTAATACTAGTGGAGTGTCCGCCAAGATGAAAAGCAAAAGGACAAGGTTTCTTTACAAACTCTTTTTAACTCTCTATCTTTTTAATAAATTTTAAAAATTTATCAGTAGTTGTTTATACTCTTAACACCCATAAAATTTTATTTAAATTGAAGGTTATTTAGCATTAAATCAATAAATTTATTTTTTATGCAAAATTTTAAATTTTAAGAATTCAAAATTTAAATATTTAATTGATAATATAGCTATTAATTTTCTATTTTCTTAAAATCTTACAAGCATGTAAGATATAATAAGAACATTCAATATAATTTAATAATTAAATTTTTAAAATTTATATATGATAAAAAGATATAGAAAAGTTCAAAGGGATTTTCAATAATTATGATTTTTTTTTTTGATTTTAAACCAGTTGACGGCCCACCTAAATCTAATATATTCCTCCTTAGTCCTTATTAACAATTTGTGGGGGCAAAACTCAAATAATTGAAGTCCCCAAAAGTGAAAAAAAAACAAAAGTACCCTATACAGTAAAGCAAAGTATCCATTGCCCTTTGGAAGTGGAACCCACTATATCTCAAAAGCCTGAGGGCCTACTTTGTTCAATGAAGTCCACGCAGTGCATTATCAGTCCCCAATTCGCACTCACACTCACACTGATCTTTTCTTCGACCCAGCAACTAGTAAAATGAATTTCCACGCTTAATTTCACTCACACTGATGCATGAGACCCTAATTAAAAGAAATTGGGTCTAATTATTACTGTGGTTTAAACAATAATTTTCAATATTTAAATAATATTATATATTTTTTTATATTTTCTTTATTTAAATATATTTTCAATAAATATAAATAATTTTACTATAAATCTCTTACAAAATGGACTCTACAAGTTTAGAATCTAATAATGGAAATACCATTAATCTCTTGTCAGTAAGAAAAACTTGGGAGATCTTTTCATTTTTCACAGTTGGGATTTTAAAATTTTCCTCCAATTATATTATTCCATCATTAATGAAAAAATTTCTCTTTTCTTTCCCTAATAAATCAGTGATCCTCATTTGAAAAAGTCATCACCTCTTAGTAATGTTTATAGTGATAAGCCTAGATTCACGTATTCGAAAATGCAAAACATGCAAATTGTAAGTTGAAGATTTGATCACTTACTAGGGAATTATAAGTCATAATAAAGAATATCTTTGATTTGACACCACCTCCACTTATCTGACCCAATTTCTACTCTAATAATTTTAGATCATTAATCACCAAAATAATAAATAATTAGGAAGTTTCTTTTATCAATGTGATATTCCACATTCGGCTCGGAGGAAATTTATCTTAGGTTCATAGAGGTGGGTAAGATGAGCAAGAACATCTCTAGCATTCTATTCAAATTTTTGTACTGTTTAGTGAATGAACTTTGATTTTTACCTTTATCTATTTACTTTTTTAAATACACTTTCCAACAGATTTTCTATCTTATTTTATATCTCATTTAAATATTATTTATTTATTTATTATTTATTTTTTTTAACAACTACACATCTTCTAACATTTTTTTATTCAACATCCAATTATTATAATAAAAAAAAGATTTAAAGAATAAACAGTAATTTATCGGACCTGATGAACTACTGTTCATTAGAAAAATAAAAATAATATATAGAGAGACGGTTGGAACTCTTTTTTTTGTTCTCACTCTCTATTATAGAGATAATTTTGCACCATTGTAGATGCTGTAAAGGGGGGGTGGTATTGGAGTTGTAATGGCTCTAGAGAAAAATTGGATGGAGAGGTGGGTGTCTGTACTTCAGAGAACTAATTACAAACATGCCACCCAAACTCATATTTTAAAAATTGGAAACAGCCTCAGCCTCAGTTTCCATTACTCTCCCTCAAAATTTTGAGTTTGGAGTTATGAAAGTTTGGAGTTGAAAGAGTTATTTCCATGATATTGAAAATTCAGTGAGCACCTTTCATGGGATTCTTCATCCCCAAAACATGTTTGGAATATATATTATTTTAAATATATATTTTTAGTTTTCAAATAATATCATATATATTTTTTAATTACATATATTTTAAAAATTATAAATAATATTATTCAAACTCCTTTACTAGCCTTAGAAATTTCAAAAAAATAAGGTCACAGTTTACACAGAAAGCAAAACTATACTTAAATCTCCTCTTCCACCAATACAGATAATTAGAGATTTCTTGGAGGAAGGCTGTTGCAGTTTCTTTTTCGTTGAACATGAAGATTTTATTATTACTTTTTATAAAGGTTTTTAATAAATTTACAGTGAAAATTATTTTTGAGGATGTTTTTATCTTGTTGGAATCTGACAGTTGTGATAAAAAGTAATAACTATAGTACACAAATTCGGTTTGTTTACTTTGTTATCAAAATCAAGCTTAACACAAAGCTCAATTTTTATTTTCAAACTTGATTTTTTTATAGAAAATTCTTAGTTGAAATTAAACTTGTTCAAGAGCTTTGTTATGTCCATTAAAGTTTATTTAACATAACATTATTGCATAGTAGTAGCATGATAGTCACTGTAATTTTTATTCAAAATTTTCTCTTTAAATTTAAAATTAAACATATTAATTAATCACAAAAAATATTACTTTTAAATTAGATTCACAAATAACCAAATAAAAAAAGGAAAATCAAAATCAACCTCTCTCTCTCTCTCTCTCTCTCTCTCTCTCTCTCTCTCTCTCTCTCTCTCTCTCTCTCTCTCTCTCTCTCTCTCTCTATATATATATATATATATATATATATATATCATGGTAATATTTAATGTTGCTATATTTTCCTTGCGCCACCTCATTCGTCATGCCATATATTATTTTTTAGATTGTGTTTTGGTATTATGTTTCTTTCATTTCCCATCACAGAGTCTTCTCCCTTCATTTTATAACTTTAATTGAATTTTGGTTTGGATCACTACTTAGTTTTTTTTTTTTTTTAAATATGAATTTGAGTTTATATCAAAATACAATCTACATAGTTATGAATTTGAATATGCCTACCAATTATTTAAGAAATAAATTCTTATGAAGTCTATCTTTTATTCATTTAGTTTCATTTTAATTTTTGGTTAAGATAACATCATAATTTTGTGATGAGTTTTGATTACCATAATAATCTTCTTATTTTTTAAGAGATAGAAAATATGAATAATAAATTTGAAATTTATAAAGTTTAGTTGTATATTAAAAAAATATAACACACTACAACAGAAGATAGAAGAATATAATTCACCTTAAAAAAAATATTAATCAAACACACAAGAAGTAATAGAATTATATATTTGTAAAGATAAAAAGATAAAAAAAAAATACTTGTAGAAATTTTTTATAAAAAAAAAGATAATACTTAAAATAATTTTTATTTTTTTATATATTACGTTACAATGTTACATAATATATTTATATATCCAACTAAGTTGAATTACACAAAATAATACCCTAGAAGAACTCTAATAGGAATTAGGAAATAAAAAAGATCACAACAATATTTTAAATTTTAAATTAAGTCTTCCTTACAGTTACAGTCAACGTGAACTGTGAAGAAATTAAAGAACCAAGCCGCTCCACAATAGCAGAAAGAGAAAGTACAGCAGCAGCCGTACTTTGGAAATGGAAATTTGCTGTGAAAGAGTACGTAGGTAGATGGTGAAATGGATAAGGAGAAACCAAATAGCAAATAGTGTAGCTGCTCAAAGTGCATGCAATAATGAAGTTGAGGGCCCACGTTCTGATATCTCAAAAGCAAGGCCAGCTCTGGTCAATCAACGAATAGTGCACATCGTACATCACCAGTTCACACTAGAATCCACTATCATCTAAACAGCAGGATTTTGTATATTTTGTATATCCTTTACCCGGCATATATTACCTCAAAAAGCAGAGCCCGCTCAACTGGAATCCACCCTATAATTCAAAGAGCAGGGCCAACTGTTATCATCGAAGGATGAGTCTCACGTGAGCTTATTTCTTTTTACTTATTTAGGATTGGTTAATAATCCGTTTATTTTATCGAAATTAAAAAAAAATTCATTGAAAATATTTAAATAAAAATTAATTGAAATAATATAATAAAATTTATAAATAATAAAAAAACTACAATAAAATTTATAAATAATAATATAAAAAAATTAATTAACAAAATTAATAATGTTAAATAGAGCAGCAGTCATACTTTGGAAAGGGAAATTTGCTGTTAAAGAGTACGTACGTAGATGGTGAAATGGATAAGGAGAAACCAAAGTGCATGCAATAATGAAGTTGAGGGCCCACCCACGTTCTGATATCTCAAAAGCACAGCCAGCTCTGGTCAATCAACGAATAAACACACATTGTACATCACCAGTTCCCACTAGAATCCACTCTATAATCTAAAAAGCAGAGCCAGCTCAACTGGAATGCACCCAATAATCCAAAAAGCAGGGCCAACTGTTAACAACGAAGGATGAGTCTGTCGGGTGCTTATTTCTTTTTTTGATTATATAGGTAGGTTTAAAATTTATTTATTTTATTTTATTGAAATTTTTTTTATTAAAAGTTATAAAAATAAAAATTGATTCAAATAAAACAGTAGAATTTATAAATAATATTAACAAATAGAATAAATTTAAAAATAATAATAAAAATAAATTAAATAATAAAATAAATTGATAGAATTAATCTTATCAATAGACACTTAAAGTTGTGTTTAGGACACCACAACAACTTTATGAAATAAAATAAAAATAATAATTAATTAAAAAATCAAATCAAAGGGCATATAACAATCCAATAGAGGTGGGTTTAAACACCACTTATTTACTAAAAAATGAATATTTATTATTAAAAACAATATAATAAAATATTTTTTATTATGAAATAGTGCTCTGGAAACAGTGTCCTGCGATTTTTCATCACTTAGCTGGTCCATAAACAGTGCCATGGACCAGCCAAGTGAAACACAAATGCAAACGCACACAAACAATCAGCAACGCAGACACACGCTAAAAGCTCAAACATTCTTCAGGAAAAAAAAAATGCTCAAACATTCAAGTTTAGTTAGCTTAAATTAAATTAAAAAAAAAAAGTAGTACAGTACGCAAAGCTTAATGAACAGTTTTTAAGGGTTTATTTGATTGAAAAAGTGAGATGAAACAAGAGATTTTAATTTTTCTTATTTTTATTTAATTGTGGGGTAAAAAAGTGGAGGGACGAAAAAAAAAAATATTTGATTAGAAAGAAAAACTAGAGAATAGAAAATTAAGTTTATATAAATTTAACATTATATTTCTATTAAATAAAGAAGAAAATAGTTTTGCGTTAGTCAGCCCCTTTGTTGTTAGTCGACGGACAGGCGTTATTTGGGTGGTCCCGTAATGGAGTTTCCCGAGGAGGTGGTCTCGATAGCAAGGAAACAAGTGGTTAGTAATAGTTCTGCCAATAATTATTAATTGCTTAGAAAGAATAAATACATTTATCAGCTCATAATCTGTTTGCTTGTTCACACTTAGGTTAGGCACACACTAATTTGAATCATGGACTATGATGGTATAGATTATGATGAAGGTTATAGCATGATAGATATAGACAATAATTGGTCAAATAGTAATATGGAATATGATGAAACAGATTCTGATTCTGACAATGAAATTGTTGATAATAATTATAATAGTAGCACAAATAATTGGAGTATTTTAACAGGAGATAAAATCAACCGACAGACTAATAAACACAATGATAGTTTTTTGGACAGAATTAATAAAAAATTAGAATCTTTGGAAGCTATTGAAAGATCCGTTATAGTAGAAAGGAAAAATGACAGTTCATTTTGTTGCATCATTCTGTTGTGTTTTTAGAAAATTTTTGTTGGTTTAATCAACTTTGTTGAGCCAAAATTCACTATTCCACATACAATTTTCTTGGGTTGACTTTTTGTATTTTTTTTCTTTACACACTATTTTAAGTAAAAACACATAGTTTTGCACACAAAAACAAAAACAAAAACTTAGGAAAAAAAACATTTTTCATCCTTTATGTTTGGAGTAGTTTACAATTCTTCCTTAAACTTTAAAATCAAGCAATTTTTCCCTTAATATTTTGGAAAAGAGCAAATATGTCATATTGTTATTCTCTCAGTTAAACCCTAATGAAATCTTATGATTCTTAAAATATTTTATTGTGTAATGTCTAAATTATTCTCGCTAAATTTTAACATCCTAAAATTTTTTTTACGTATTTTGAGTTTTAAATGATAAAAATTCTTAAAAAGTTAGAATGATGATATTAGGTGTTTTATTTGTTATCTAAAGAACGTTGATTTTCTAGATTTAAATTCTTATAATTTATCTAATGAAAAATTCGATGACACATGCTTTTTGTTATCTTCTTCTTCCTTTTTTTTTTTTTTTTAAAAAAAAATTTATTAGCAAAACTCAGTTGTTTATTGTTGGAAGATGATGATATTCGTTATCATTCTTAAAAGTTTTTAGAAAGTAGATATATTATTTTTAGCAAGTAGGTACTAAAAAACTATTATAGTTAAATAAATATTTATATTTAAAATAGCTATCCTAACTTTGTGGTTGATCAAAATTCTTAAGCGAATGAGATTAACTTTTTACGACATAATTATCAAAATTCTTAAAATTAATGTATCTTTTGATTAATGTAAATCTCTATATATTTTAAAAATCAAATGATTCATATCTTTGCTTTGTAATACAAATAAAATCTAGAATTGACTTTAATTACTACTTTTTTTCCACGATAAGCACGTGCCCTGCACGTACTGCCCTAACTAGTAATTCATAAAAATGACATATGTTCCTAACATTAAATCACACATGTCCTAACAGCAACGACTTAGGGTTTGGGTTGATTTGGGCTTTCCGTTGGGTTTTGTTTTGAGTTGATTAAGTTTTTGGTTGATTTTGAGTTTGGTTTAGGATAGGTTTGAGTTTATTTTGATTTGATTACCATTGATTTTGGGTTGATTTTGTGTTTGAATTATGATGATTTGTTGTAATGGGTAGTGGGTGGATGGGTGGTGCTAGGTTGCGGTGCTGTAGGGCTACGGTGGTGATGATTTGGTCTTCCTTTTTCCTCTTCTTTGTTCTTCTTTCTTTGGGCATAAAAGATAGTCATGGAATGAAAGAGAGAAGAGATATGAAAAGGCAGAGTGAAGAGAGAGAAAAAATAATAATCTAATACAAAACTACAATACTCGTGTAAATATACACAATTACTATAGCATGTTTGCATAGGTACAATGTTATAAATCCACTGATGTGGGTAGTTTTTGAGCCAAAATGTGTAAAATTCACCATTTTTTGTATTTTACATAGACTGGTGCAATTACTCAAAGTACCAAGGTTAGGGTTTTTTTATTATTATATTTTTTTAAGGTTCCAACTTCAATATTGCGATTTAAAACTTTCCAAAAGATTGACCTAATAATTCTTAATGTCTTATGAGATCTATGAGGTTTTATGGCCAAAATGTTGAAGCCACCTCCAAAATATTCTTCCTTGGAAAAATATGTTCTTAGAATTCTAAAAGATAACTCTAAGGGATTCATTGTTAAATGCTTCTTTTGAGAAAACTAACTAACAAGAGTTCTTCTCATAGTCCTGTGTCATTATTTTCAAAACCGACCTTAAAGATTTTACCGAAACAAAATATGATGCATGCTACATCACCACTTACAATGATGGGATTTTATAGTTTTTCATTGCTTGTTAACAATGTATTAGCTCTATCATTCCTATTTTACTTTTAAAATCATGGATAAAAATGATACATTATTATTTGTAAAAGAAACCTTGTAAATATAGGTTTATTGTTATGTATGCAAGCCATCGCTACACAAATATTCATGAACGATTGTTAAATTTTATTCCGCACATATTAAGAGAATCTATGATAGTTCACTGCATGGAATGAAACCAAATTACTCAAAACAAACAATTTATTAATCATAGTGATGTGAAAGATAATTATGGTAGGACGATTGATGATGAAGATGAAGCAATTTCAAAACATGATTGTGTTGATGTAAAACTAACACCTGAAGCCTCAATTTCTTCACGTCTAGCATATTGAAGTTCTTCATAATTTTTTTGATTATCAAAAGTTTTTCGAATTCCCTGCAACTCAGTTACAGCCTCCCTCATTGTAGGACGTTTCTTTCCATTCAAGTGCAAACATCTTTTTGCAAGATTAGCAACTATGATGACCTCTTCTTTATCACCTTCCTTCTTTACTCGATCATCAAGAATATCAAATAGACGGTTCTCCTTCATTGAGAGAATGAAATATGTAGAGAGATTTCTACCGTCTTCTGGCCTTGTTGAAGAAACAGGTTTTTCTCCGGTTAAGAGCTCAACAAGGACTACTCCAAAACTATACATAGCACTCTTTTCTGTGAATTGGCTTGTTTGGAAATATTCTGGGTCTAAATACCCAAAAGTTCCCTAAATCACGGTGGTTACATGAGTTTGGTCAATTGTTACCGATTTTGATGTCCCAAAGTCCGTAACTTTCGCTATGTACTTTTCGTCTAAGAGTATGTTGGTGGACTTTATGTCTCGATGATAAATTGGCGAGGCAGCTGCTGAGTGTAAATAGAAAAGAGCTCCTGCAATTTCAGTGGCAATTTTTAAGCGCATATCCCTTGTTAATAGAAAATCTTCATTTTCTTCATGGAGATATTGGAAAAGTGTCCCATTAGGGATGAATTCATAAACCAACAAAGGAATTTCTATCTCCAAACAACACCCAATTAGCTTTACCACATTTCTATGGATAATTTGTGTAAGAATGACAATCTCATTAATGAATTGGTCAAGATTCCCCTTGTGCACTGTGTTGCATTTTTTAATTGCGACAATTCTTCCATCACTTAACATTCCTTTGAAAACTGTACCATAGCCACCCTTACCAAGTATTCTACTTTTGCTAAAATTGTCTGTTGCCTTTTCTAACTCCTTTGAATTGAACAATTTTGTATTTTGAACATTGTTTTCATTTGAAGATAATTGCCTTTCTAACAATAAGCCACCATTCTTTTCGAAGAATTTTTTCTTAAGGTTGATTTCACTTCTCTTCTTTATCACTTTGCATAAAACCAGTGTAATAGGTATTAGAAATAATACTCCTATTGCTCCAATACCTGCATAAGTCAAAAAAAAAAAAAAAAAAAAATATGAAATATCAATGTTTTTTTTTTTTAATATAAATTATGAATGTGTAAAATAGAGTTTGATAAGAAATACCCTAATTTTTTTTTTTTTTTTTGGTAGAAGTTACCAATTTTTCCAAATTATGTTCCCACAATCCCACACTTACCTAAAGTCTATGTAAGTGTTAACTTCCAATTAATTTATATAACAAATGTAAAGGATTTTTTTAGCTTAAATTTTCAAGTAATTAATATATATGTGCAATGTCCAATTGTGTTCCAATTAACAAAAAACCTCTCTTGTGACAACACTTTCTGAGTATAGTCACCTTCATCCTTCTAAAGCATGAATTGACTGTTTAGAGTTTCTTGTCAACATCTTTGCCTCAAACTTTTATAACTTGTTTAGCTTCTCCCTTGTCTTAAACTTTTGTTAAACCTAACAGCCAACTCTTCTTCACCTCGTTACCAACCAAAATCACTTTTCTATTCCTCTCCCCCACACCCCCCCCCCCCCCCCCCCTTTCTCTTTCCATCCAAAACCACTTTTCTATACCTCTCTTTATCCTTTTCCGTCTATGTTTCTCTTTTGGTCGTAAAAGATTGACATATACCTGTTTCGTCTATGTTTCTCTCCTGGTCGTAAAAGATTGACATATAGCCTCTGTTTGGATTCACGTTTCCTCCCACGTTTGCGTTTTGCGTTTGCTTTTTTTTTTTTTTTTTTTTTTTTTTCACGCGTTTTGCAAAACGCGGTTACTGCGTTAGTGTGTGTTTGGGTTCGCGTTTCCTGCGTTTAAGTTTGCTGCGTTTTTCCTTTTTTTTTTTTTTTTTTCATGCGTTTTCTCCCACTTGCGGCTACTGTTCATGTACGGTACATGAACAGTAGCCGCAACATTTGACCAGTTTTCCGTGAACAGTACATACGTGTACTGTTCACGGACCCACAAATTTTATTTTTTATCAATTTTTTCATTAAAAATGGGTCCCACGGCACTATTTACACATTTAAAAATTATTTTGCTACAGTAATTTCAGCAATAAGTTTTCAGTTTCAGCAAAATAAGTCCTATCCAAACAGACCCATAGCTGTGACCGTGTGTGTTTGATAGGAAGAAAAAGTTAAAATTTTAAATCATTGCTGACCTCCTTTTAATAAATGGCTTAGTTAAGAAAAAACCATAACGAATGTTTGAGTAATGCTAGGACCTTACCTCAAAATCAATCTCAGAAAAATATTTTTATGAAATATGAAAATGGCCGTGATTTTGGTCCATTAATCGTGATAGATTGATCCAACTTGATGATATGATTTCAGTCAAAAAAATTTTTTTGATGATATGATAGAATCCTCTACATGGGAGGAGGATGAGATGCAATACCATATTGATGGTTGGAAAATAAAAAATTTTGCTCCCAACCATCTGTAAGGTCCTTTCCCTTCCAACCATCGATTGGGTATTGCAATATTTCATGCAATAACCTAATCATACAATATAGACATACAGTAAATATACTCACCAACTTCGAGGTAATTTAGTGATGATCGACTAGGAACACATACTTCTTCAACCTTATGGTATCCTTTGATGCACAAACAACGATAACTCCCGACTTCATTAACACAAATTTGTTTTCCCGGGCATTTTTTTTCCTCTTTGCATTCGTCAATGTCTGTAGTTACAAAGGTCATTTAAAGTAACTGAGAAGAATTAATTCAATACCCAAAAATAAAACACTAAGAAGAAGTATAATCGAAAGAGACAATCTATTTAAACGAAAATGAAGGTATTGCCTAGCAATTCAATTAGTGACAGATAAAAAAAAATCAAAAATTATTGAAATGTAAGTCCAATTTGTATAACATCATTTATACATGCATCCATCATCATCATCATCATTATCATCATTATTATTATAAATCACAACGTATCAGTTTAAACACTAGTAAAAAAAAATGTAAAATTTTTTGTGTAACTAAAAGAAGGCAATATTTTAAAAATTCGTGAAAAATATAAACCTTTTATTATTTTTTAAAAACTTGTTGTAGATAAGTAAGTAAATTGAATATATACCTTGGCAACCATCTTTGAGGTATGGGTTCCCATAGCCCCACTATTTTCCCAGAAAAGCATCTAAGATTAGAGTTTTGGAAGTTGGTACGTATCAGCTTTTAAGATGCTGGACTATTTAAAAGCGCCCACTAGGTAGAAAATTTGTAGGACTATAAAATTTTTTCACAACTTTTTACAACAATGTGATATGAAAGTTTGTAATTGGTGAAGAAGAAATAGTAAATTTATGTATAAATGATTTGTGGACAAAAATTTTATCAAATAATTTGTGGACAAAATTCCTCACCGCGTAAAGAGAAGACCTATCATGGTGTGCATTTTTATGGACCGGATCCTTCACCTCAAAGGTAGACCATAAAGTAAACATTTGCCTTTTCCTTTTTTTTACTTGATACCAAAAAAAATTAAGGTAGACATTGACTTTGACAAGGTCTATATTAAAATTATACTTAAGTAATACACAAAAGCACCAATTAAACTTTTTTTAAAGTATAATTCACTCAGTTGCCTATAAGGGTTAATTGCACGAGGGAATCTATACGTACGTACACACCCAAATTATTAAAACTTATAATCATTACTCCAATTTTAACAAAGACTACATCACATCTAAAAAAGAAAAAAAAAATTAAAGGTCCTTCTAGGAACAACTTATTTAATTGAAATTGAAAATTTTTTGTTGAAAGCACTGTAAATAAAAGATAAAAGCAAGCTGAAATAGTACAATAAGACTCATAAATAATACCAAAAAGTGAAGTAAAACCTATAAATAATAACAAAAAAAAAAAACTAAATAGTAGCAAAAATAAAATAAATAGTAAAATAATATGACTTTAAACTTTAATCTCAAACGCAACCGTGCATTTCAAATCATATTAAAATGTGGTTTAAATCACGTTTTAGCTTTTTCTTTTCTTTTTTGGGGGTACTATCATGGTCCCACTGTTCTGTTTGTGGGCCATTTTGTTGAAAAAAAAATACTTTATTTTATTTGATAAAAACATTTTATTTTTCGTATATGCATCCGCTGTTGGGTTCTTGGGTCAGTTAGGCAAGGCTAATTAAAATGATATTGCTGCGGTTGCCATTATTGCTGATAATATCACCCAAACCCAAATGACTTGCCGCATAAGCATCCTCTGGAAACCCATAGCCCTACAATTTCAGAGAAGACTGTCTTAGTGTATGGAAAACTTCATCAATGCTGGGTTTTTTAAAAGCAGACAGAATATACAAAAGATTAGGGGAGGGTCTGGTGCAATAGTCTCATGCATTTCCTCTCACATCATTTTTACTTTTTAAAATTATTAACTTTTTTTTAACTCTTTAACTTTTTTACTTTTTTAAATTCCTTGATCCAATGATTGATATCAAAAGTTAGCTTTTTACCTTTGGATATGAACCATTGAGAAGGTATTGCATGGTGCAATATTGCACCAGGTTTCAATCCAGCTATTGTCAATCACTGATTGAGGTGTCCCAAATTCCATTATCATTCTACTATGTAGACCGTACAAGTCCTCGTCTTTAAGGGGATGTTTGGTTGTATTGTTTAAACAACAATTTTCATTGTTTAAACAACACAACACGTATTTCCGTAACACTTTTTCACCTACACGTATTTTCACAATACTTAAACAATGTTATTAGAACAATATTACCAAATGGGTTCTAAATCTCAAAGTGCGCATTGCATATGATAGGGGCCTATGTTTGAACTAAATTTTACTACTTACTAATGAAAGTCTTTGTATTTTATTTTTTTTATTCAGATATTTTTGAATTACACCATTATTCCATAATTTTTGTTGCAATTTGTTGAAGTAATTAACTATAAGTGGTTGAAAATTATTTTCAAATGAACTTACTAATTTTTCATTACTATCTATAATTAACTCTATCTGAGTTGTGGCGAGTTAGAGGATTGCTCAAATTGCATTGGGAGAAGAGTCTATTTACAAGACTATTATAATTGTTTATTCTAAAGTGAAATTTCCAAGATAGGTTATTATATTTTAAAGTGGTTTTTTATTCGAAGAGTTCATCAAAAGATTTTTACTTTGTCACCAAATCCTTGTGTCTTTTTATTACTTTTGGATTGCGGTGACATGTTTTTGGTTGATTATTTACCATTGTTGCACTATCTATTGGATAATTTGGATTATTAAATACGGACTAAAATGACACTTAATCTACTAATTTGTTAGTTGGGTCTAAGTAAGATTATTCAATAGGTATACAGATATGAATCAGGATAAAAATTATTCAATGTAAAGAGAGTTTAGTTAATTCAAGGTGACTAGTCTCTTGAAATTAAGGGGGAGAAAAAGGTAAGGTGACAAGTGTCCAAGGTTCTATGTTTAACCTATAATTTGTTGTCGTTTTTCTTTAGCTGCCACCTTACCCTTTATGCAGCAATTACTGCATACAAGATTGCAGTAAATCCTCTCCCTATAATAAAAATAATAAAAGAGTTTTGTATTTTCATACTTACCTTAACAAAAAAACCTAATTATTTGAATTAATGGCTAACATTTAGTATTATTTTTTTATTATCATCAAGGTCAACAGTAGTTCTCTCTCCAAAATAGAAAGACATTGAGTGTCCTTTTGAAATATAAGGAGTATTACACTAGTTAATTACTTTACCCTAGCTCAAAATTTTAACATTAGCAAGTTATTTTCCAAACACTGTCATTTGCTTCCATCTTTATAGTTGAATTTTTAAATCATTGCTGACATCCTTTTAGCCTAAAGATGCTTTGTTTTATTGTTCCTTGTAAATCAGTCAATCAGGTCCAACAGAGAAAAAGAGAATAAAGATTATTAAAAGAAAAAGAAATAGAAAAAGGATAACGATGATATTTCTCTAGCAGAAAACGTGAGTTACGTGACCATACATATATGGCGACGGCATTCCAAAAAGGCCAAAATGAGCTTTTAAAAAGACTAAAGAAGGGTCGTGATAGGTAGGGCAAGTCTGTGTTTCTCTTTTAGAGAAAGTGAAGTACAAATAATCGTGAGTGCGTCTGATTGGAAGAAAAAGTAAAAGAGCATGTCTACCTTTAATTAGTGCTTAGCATACGGATTGACTAATTAAAGACTTGAACCTCCCATTGTTGATTGGTCCGCATAGTAGTGCAGCAATCACAAACTTGAGACCTTTTGTTGGCCAATTTTATATACTTTACGGTCTGAATCAATTTCTTTGTCATCGTGTATGTGTGTGTGTATATATATATATATATATACTTCTGTGCTTTAATTATTAATTGTATTAATTTTAGAACTAAATCAATCTTGTCTTTAATTACAGCAAGTTAAACTTATAAGCATAAAATTGATTATAATTTGAATGTATAGAGAGATGAAATTAAGTAAATTTTGAAGCATCATAGTAAAGATTAATAACTTTAAAGCTCAAACATCCAAGTTTAGTTAGCTTAATTTTTAAAATATAAAAAATAGGTACACTACAACAAATCTGACTTTTTTCAAGGGTCAAAACCCTTAAAACAAGTATTATAAAACCTTAAAAAAAATTATTTTAAGAGTCCAGTTGACCCTTGATAACCCTCAAAACATATACCGTCGAAAAGGAAATTTTAACGGCCTTCCTGGCCCTTAAAACAAGTACTATAATCTTATTTTGAGGGTCAAGAGACCCTTAAATAACCTTTTATCAAGGTTTAAAAATTTTATATTTACAACCCTTGATAAATAAGATTATTTTATGGGTCTCTTGACCCTCAAAATAAGATTTTATTTAATTAAAAAAAAAACCCACAATCATGCACAATATATATATAGATATACACACAAAAATTCACAATTGTTGAGATGATATGCTATGATATTGATATATAGCAAAAGTGATATATTGCTACAATTACACTTTTTTTGATCTCTAAACTTAAACCTACAAATTAACAGATTAGAGACTGCATACAAAATGCCAATATGTCAATTATTATTTAAGAGAAAATATATCAACAACCACACTTTGTACAAAGACCAAATCTATCCAAGAGTTAAAAGTTTTGATACAGTTTATTCTTCATCATCATCTCCAAAGCAAGAAGTTATCAGCTAGTACAATTGAACATTTTAGCCATTATGGGTGCCCTCAAGTTTCTGAAAAAGAGAGAATGATACCAAAAGTCAGATTAACCCGTTCAATATTTATATGATCTAATTCAATAGTCAACAGGGGCAAGAGTTTTAAATTGTAAAAACAAGGTTCTTTGCACAATTTGACATGGTAGTAGGTGAACAAAACAAATCCTAATACATCCTATATAAGGCCCATGGGATATATAGACATAGACACCCCATGTGGATCTACAAATGAGGAGGTGTGAAAAATAGCATGACAACCTCTAAAAGCATCACAAAACAACAATCCAAATAAGCTCAATAATTTTAACCATAATTGAATCATTTAACCATAATTCTAACACTCACTCACAACCTTCTGCTCTGATATCATATTAAATTACTAATTATTCCAAAAGTTTAAATCGGTGAATTTAATCATTTATCCATAATTTTAACAAATAAGACCACTTGCTCTGATACTCTGTTAAATTATCGTTTGTCCCAAAAGTTTGAGCGGGTTAATTTAATCATGTAACCATAATTCTAAAAGTCAGACCTTCCACGTTAAATTTATTGATTGTCCCAAAAGTAAGTTTAATCATTCAACCATAATTCTAAAAGTTTGTACAGTTAGAGTATAGGGTATAGTGTGAATACCTCAAGTCGAATTCAGATTCACGGCCAGGTGTGTTTCTTTCAATGGTAGGCTTCTCCAATAAGCCTCCACCTTTCCCTGCCCTAGCAGCTGTTACAGCCATCAAAATGCTTCGCTGATTGCATTGCTTATAACTCACGTACTTATCCCCTGAGATACCTACAATTTCATAAACATACAATAATGTAAAATATAAAAGCTTCCTTCCATTTCCATCACAATCAATTTTTTCTTTACATGGTCTCAATATAAATAATCATCAATATAGTAATTAAAATTTTTTTTTTCTCTGTTGAAAGGATTTTGATTGAGCTAAAGAGAGGAAACATAGATAACAACAAAGCTTTCATTAATTAAATCAAAAACAAAACACAGAGAGAGAGAGAGAGAGAGAGAGAGAGAGAGAGAGAGAGAGTACCAGGTAGTTTTGTAGGGTTGAAAACGTTGTTGGGTGAAAGAGGGACTCGACCGCATATTACTGCACCTGTGAGGTTGTTCCCACTTACATTACTGCAAAGATATTGTTATGCAGATCACCTCAATTTTATAGTTACTGAAAGTTAAACATCAATCACAATTCAAATTAAGACTCACAAAGACTGAATTGCTTTGAGATTGGAGAATGAAGTTGCAATCTCCCCTGTCAAATTGCTTGAGCTCAAGTTCCTGCTTGTCATTATGAAAGAAGGAAGAGTTGTGCCATTGTTTGAAAGATAGTTTACAGTTCCCAAAAAAAAAAAATTCTCATTTTTGGAGAGGTGCTGTGTTTGAACATTCCATCAAAATTAAATAAATTCAATCAAATATGAGAAGGCATGACAGAACATTTTTTTATTGCATTTGAAAGGAGTTTGTTCCATTGTAAAATTTCTTAATATGGTGCATCATATTTTCATATCAGTTAATATCAGGGTCCATTTTATGTGATCCTCCAATTTGAGGTAGAGTTTTCCCTATTAGATGATATATTGATTGAAATATCACAGCATGTGGCAACAAAAGTTTTGATGTTTTGGAAGTGCACTCACAGTGAGATGATCCTTGGATGATTGTCGTCACTGCAGTTCCAACCATCCCATGATTTTCAATACATGTGTAAGCAAATCAGCCTCAACATCATCTCTAGTCTTTGCAAAGTAATTATTGCATTTCTTACACGGACAATAAAGTTTATCCCCCATTGTTGTATGCTTAAATGCAAAATCAAGGAAGTCTTTAATTCCTTGTCTATACTCAGGAAGAGCTCTATTCCTAAACTTTACCCAATTCCATTCCATCTAAAGTTGGATTAATTTTTTTTTTTAAATCTTCAATGAGGGACATACCTTAAGTTGTCCTCAACCAGAAAAGAGTACCAAATCCAGTGGAAAAGCCTGCATAAAAGAATATTTCAATGTAGAGTTTGAGACATTATATAAATCCAAAGGAGAATAATGGAATCAATTTTGTCATGGCACGTAGATATAATGAAATAGTGTATATACCATTCTTTCTTTTCTTTCCATCCATTTTCTCAGAACCAAGTACAATGCTGGCAATCATGAAAGAATTTACATTTGACCAAGGGCCACCACACAATACTTAAAAAAGCTATAATCACATCTGGAAATTTTATTTATCAATTGTATCAAACCAAATATAAATAGACATGATCATATTATGGTTATTTTCTGCTAAGCACAATTATCAATTTTTTGTCCAATGAATATATGTTAACTAGAGAATACAGTGCGTGCATTAAGAATAATACCAATACACACTGCAGAATTGGTAGTGGGGGGCAATCCCCTATCATTAGAGCGTAGTGAACAAGTTATGGCTGCAAGGTATTTGGATTAGGCCACATAAAATTGTCACCATATTCATTTCTACATGATGATCATGCGCTCAGGTGGATGGGTATTTTTTACTGCAGTTGTATACCTACAAAATCCTACCCATTATTCTCCTACGCCTACCTACAAAATCCATTGTAAAGGATGCAATGTTCAGCATGAAAACTCACACCTCTACCCAAATAACAAACCCACCACCGCACAAAATTGAAAACTCACACCTCTGCCCAAATACGCCTAACAAGTAACAAGTGCCAATGTACCAAAAAGCTCAGAGCCACCCACTCCCGCCAAAACCTTCGTCCTATTGCCTTCCCCTCCTCCCTTATAAAAAGAAATTTTAAACTCTTCGACAGTAATATCAAATCAAAGTTCAAAAAAGTTGCAAAATGAATCTTCTCTTGACTCTTGGTTCTAAAATTATGGCTTCCATGTTGCTCTGTTTCTTACTCTGTTTCTCAAGCCTCTCTGTTTCTTTATCAGAGGTTGTGGTTTTACCTCTAACTCACTCCCTCCCCAAATTCAACAGTACCCAACTTCTCTTCAAATCGCTCTCCATTCAATCCTCCATTTG
Source organism: Quercus rubra (assembly GCA_035136125.1). Classification (NCBI taxonomy): domain Eukaryota; kingdom Viridiplantae; phylum Streptophyta; class Magnoliopsida; order Fagales; family Fagaceae; genus Quercus; species Quercus rubra. The sequence goes on from CM068738.1 coordinate 48,072,690, forward strand.
CTACCAGCAACACCAGCAAAAAAAACAAAACCAAATCCAAAACCAAAACCAAAGCCAACAAATCTCTCAATCATTAAATATCAATTAGCATAACACAACCATTAAATTTCTCAATCTTAAATCTCTTAAGTAAATTGTCTTCAATCTTAATAACACGCAGGAAATTTGTGAAATGTTAAATCGTATAAACAAATACAGCAAAATCTCCTAGATTTAAACAACGTTTGGGATCTAATTAAATAATTATTTAAATTTCGTATTTAATAAAAAAAAAATGGAGCAGAAATTATAGGTAATCATCCAAAAACGCGGGAAATTTCTGAAAAATCAAATTGATAAACAAACACAACAAAATCTCCCAAAAATCAAAGAAAATGAAGCTTGAAGGAGCAAATTAAATAATTACTTCAGAATAGAGCACAGATTCAACATTACAAATCAACAATCAATAGGTACAGAGAATTTTCCAATTTCAAAATCAACAATCAACAATCAACAATGAACATTTCATAAGAGAGAGTAGAACCTGTAATCAAACGAGTGGAATCAGCGGTGTTGGAGTCGAGATGAGAGGAGACCACCGATTTTTGAGTTTTCTGAGAAATGTGCGAAAGGAAAATCAAAGAAATGCGGTGAAAATCGACGAGAAAGTGGGAGAAAACAAAGAAACGCAAAAATTCAAAGAAGAAATTAGGGTTTGTGATTAGGCAATACCTATTCTTATCAATGCGATTGAAAGACGAAGAAAACACACCGTGACCGAGAGAGGCGAAGTCACGAAGAGAACACTGAGCTTAGATTGAGAGAGACAAAGAGACACAGACGAAGAAATCATGAACTTGAGCTTGAATGCTATGTAATTTCCATGATTGCCGAGCTTAGATTTGTATTTGGGGAAAATGAGACAGTGAGAGATCTCAGAGAGAGAGAGCTTGTGATACATGACATGAGAGACTGAGAGTTCTTTTGTTTTTTTTAATATTTTTTTGAATATTTTTTCAAGGGTTGAAAATTTTAGGGTATTTTTATTAGGGTAGTCAATTTAAGAGGAATTACATTTTAGTGACAAAACTAACCATTTTTTTATTTTATATATATATTTTTTAAGGGTTGAAAAATTTAGGGTATTTTTATTTGGGGTAGTGAATTTAAGAGGATTTACATTTTAGTGACAAAACTAACCATTTTTTTATTTTATATATTTATTTCAAGGGTTGTGTTAGTTATTTTTCAAGGATTGTGTTAATTATTTTGAAGGTCCTTAATAACTCTAGTAATAGTCATATTTTAGTGTTTATTTGGACAAATTTTAGTAACCCTTGAAAAAAAATGGTCGAAACAGGTCATGTTGTTTGTAGTGGTAGTACAGTACGCTAAGCTTAGTGAAGAGTTTTTAAGGGTTCATTTGGTTGAAAAAGTGAGATGATAGAAAAGATTTTAACTTTTCTCATTTTTGTTTAATTGTGAGGTGAAAAAGTAGATGGATGAAAAAAAAAATTTATTTGGTTGAGAAGAAAAACTAGAGAGTAGAAAATTGAATTTGTATAAATTTAACATTATATCTCTATTAAATAAAAAAAAAGTAACACGTTATATTTTTATTAAAAAGAATAGTGTATGATCAAATGGAAACTTTATTTATTTATTTTTAAATATTAGTACACAAAATTCAAAAACGTAAAACTTTTTTTTATTAAAAAAATGGCAAAACTGATGAAAAAAGAAATAAATGAGCAAAAAAAAAAAAACACGTGAGATTCAGAAAACATTGAAAAAAAAAGAGCAAAAATGAAAGAAAAGATTCATAAAACCAACAGTTGAACGTTGGTGTTGGTGTTGGTGTTAGGGTAGTTTCAAAATTTTTTTTTTTTTTTTAACTTTTTCCATTTATGGAGTACTTGTAGGTACGTACATAGGTTGTAAAGTCATTCCATAGGAAAAGTATCTTGTGAGCCGCGGGACATATACAACTTTTGTAAAACTGACATTTGGGCCTCACAGCGGATCATGAGCTTTAAAAAAGTCCGTGATATTTTGATTGATTATATTTTATCTACAGATACTTCAAAGACATTTGAGTACTCTATTTGTCGTTTAGCTAAAAGAAGCAACGTAATTCAGCGAAATAAAAGAAAAAGAGGAGTATAATTGCTTTGGTAGGGGAGTGTGTTCCTCTTTAGGTTGAAAGAAATTGACGTATAGTCGTGACTGGAGTGGTGAGTGCGTTTTGAAGAGAAGGAAAATTAAAAGAGCATGTGCTGCATGTCTACCTCTTTAGCATGTGCTGCATGTCTACATGTCTACCTCTTTAGCATGTGCTGCATGTCTACCTTTTTAACATGTCTACCTTTTTTTTTAAAAGGTAGACATGTAGCTCTTTCAATTTTCCTTCCCTTAAAAACGCACTCACCATTTTAATCCAATATTTTTAGACTCAGACCGTTCATTGAACCGTAAAAGGGAGAGGTTCAAGATTTTTGAGGTCGAACCGAGGTCGAACCGTGATGACGTCATAATAAATTTAATAATTAATTAAAACCTAAATATAGATATTAAATTTATAAAATTAGAAAAATTGACAATATATCTATATATGTGAGGGAAATTTAATAATTTTCAAGCATATATTTAATAATTAAATAAGAAAGTTAATAAAATAAAATAATAACCATGAAAACATTAAAATTTATGATTAATTTTTGAAGTAAAGTTGAATATCTTTGAAAGGTTTTAATTATAATTTTTTTTTTTTATTCCGACAGCAATGCCAACGCCTGGCCTTGGCTGTCATGTACCACCACACCTAGGCCAGTGTTAAGATGTGTGCCCTTAAATCCTATTGTATGATGCTATGTATGACTTAATGTTGTGATTAATAAAGTTGTTTTATTATTGTCTAAAATAATGAAAACATGAATATTTGGACATTATCATATAGTCCATGAGATGCATAGTATGTTATTTACGTGATTTAGTTACAGAAGATATAAATCACAAGTTCTTTGAAAACTCAAAATTTTAGTTCGTAGTCGGTGATGAAATTGGGCATTTCATCTGCGAAAACTATAACATATCAACTAAGATAATTTGTCTTGATCATGGAAATGGAGACTTCTAGTTGGTATGTTGATATATTTTAAGAGTTAAGACATATTGAACTAGACCGTTGTGAGATTTATTATTTTCCTAACGACTGTCAAATGAATAATAAATCTCACGACTTCTTTTTACATGAACTCTTAATCCTGAGAGAATAATGGACCTGATCATGAGGTGTAGGTTACTTTGATATATTAGGAGTGAGATTTAAAGTTACGATCAAAACCTCAGTATGTTGGGCAATCACATTTAGTGTTGATGGAATATATATTCTCAAGATGGAATTCATAATCTCTTAACGGAGATATAAAATATTCCTTTGAGATAAGTTTAATGGATTTGGTTATTCGGAGTGTTAGGCCTAACCACTTTAGTAAGGAGTTACTAAAGTATATATTTATGAAATTGGATTTCATAAATATATGATAAATAACTTAAATGATTAAACCGGGTACTCAAGGATTAAGATGTAATAATCTTCAAAATGGCAGTCTACATTTATGACTTTGTATTACTACGAATATTTTCTGAAAGGGTTGCATGTACAATAAAGTCTTGGGATATAATTTATTAATAAGGCCTAGAATGCAATTATATTTATATAGTGGTATTAAATATAATTAATGGTAACTTTAGACTTGTCAAGAGTTGATAGAAAAATCCCAAGGCCCATTAGAGTTAGAGTCTTATTGGTTCCCTTTTGGTCCCACTCCAAGCCACACACTTAAGCCCAATTGGAATAGCCCAAAAGGCTAGCCCAATTAGAAAACCACTTAGATATAAAGGGAGAAACATACAGAATTTTGAGAGACACTATCGTAGAATAAAATGGTGTGTATGTGAGTGTAAGCTATTCTCTTATTCTCCCTTGAACTAAATGAGAGACCACACTTCTTGGGCGTTAGTGGAATTGGAGTGAAGATTAAAAGTGTTCCCAAGTACTTCTAATCGTTGGTTTTCAATTTCACTGCATCAAGGTACGCTCTCTTGTTCTTAAATTCTAAAATTTACATAGAACATGTTATCGATTGCGAATGCAGTAGATCCATTAATTTTTTGCTGTGTATGTTTTGTATGAAATACAAACCAGCCACCTCCGCCTATATCTTTGAAAGTCACTCCATCGAACTTAACCTTCAAAGAATTTGGGGGAGGAGGTGACCATTTGACTTGTGTGGATGAATGGGTAGACATCTGTGAAGAGGCCGTGAGGTTTGCTTTGCTGAAATCCTAGAGTGCTTGCTATGCCGTTGGGTCAACCTATGATATCGGTAATCAGAATTTTTTACTCTAATTTGATTCTTGCGGTACCAGATTGTTCATAACAGCATTGCTAACTTCTCTAGATTTTTTCCTTCCCGCTATGCATATAATATGAGGTTTGAAATGTTGGAAAAACAGTGGGAATGATGAAAGTCAAACTCAGGAAGAGCTTCCCATATCTGAGCTAATTCAGTGCAGTCCCATAGCGCATGCAAGATACTTTTTGGTTCTTTATTGCAATGGTCACAGATATCAATTGTCAGAATCATCCATTTCCTCAGACTCACCTTTGCTGGCATCGCGTTACAGCAAGCTCTCCAAAGGAAGTTTTTTTACTTTATTTGGAATGGGCAAACCCCAGACCAACTTCCAAACTCCATTATCTTGATTCGGACCCACTGTGGTTGGGTTATTTAAATTTTCTTTGGCTATAAATTTATTACCTGACTACACTATGTAGTGACCCGAGGATGTATATGGTCAAATTAATTTGTCTTTAGCTGAGGAGTTACAGAGAGGAATGCTTTGTATCAAATCAACCTCTTGTGGATTAAACAAGCCCTGTAACAAACTTGCATCCCACTATTTTGTACTCAGATCAATGAGGTCTACCACCTTTGCTTCCTCAAAACCATCTGTTAGGACATATGTGTTTCTCATGTTAAGAACATATGTCACGATTTTATGTAATTGGTTTATCCTTTGATAAAACGCACTTTACTTATATTTGGGTAGACTTAGGATGTGTTTAAATACTTCAAGAAACCACACTTCAAGATCAAGTGTTGAAGCCTTCAAGTTTGTTTAACAAATCAAGCAAAGAGTGCAAATTCATTAAAACTCGACACCTGCTTGATAGCTTCTCGACACCTCCTATCTGTCGAGGTTTAAGAATTTCAGAATTCAACTATGATTTTCTTGGGATCCGTGAATATGTCTTTTGGCCTTCTTTTCTCCTAACCCTAGACATATAAAAGAATTGATTTAAGAGCCGTCAAACTGTACACAAGTTGCACAAGCATTGAGCAAACTCTGTTCAAGCAAATTGTGACCGGATACAAGGTTCTTGACCTAGTCCATCTTTTTCTCTTGAAAAAGTTGTTGTGTATTTGCACCGTAGGGTTTTGTAACCAAGCACCTTCTTGATCTTCATCGTGTGGATGAACTAAAGAATTTTGCAGCCGACAATCTTCTTAGTTGGTGTTTTGAAGTCGCATACTGGGATCCGCACAACTGTTAGTCATGTACTTGGGAGCCGTGCAACAGAAAAAGGAACTGTCCTTACAGAACAAGTCCAATTGGGTATTGGGGTAAGGGTTCAACTGTAGGTTGGTAAGGTACTTAGGATTCATTTACTTGTAACCACTTGTTGTGATAATAGTGGAGTTTCGGGAGTGGTGACCTGAAAATTACCCAGTGGGGTTTTTACCGTTAGGTTTTTCCCCATTCGTAAACAAATCACTGTGTTATTTATTTTCTACAGCGTAATTAGTTTATTAGTGATTTTTTTGTGCTACCACGTGTTTGTATGATAAATTGATTAATTAATAGCTTGGCTAATTAATTAATTAATTTCTATCACAAGGGGTCATTCAATTTATGGCCTATCACCATCAACTGTTGGAGAAAAAATTCTTGGATCATCATTGTACGATAGCCATGCATCAAGCCAAACCCCAATTGATTCTCCATTGCCCACTCTCCATCTAGCACCTTTGAAGAGACACATCACGACCATTTAGTATGCTCTGCCATGCATAAGAACCAACACTTGAATCAGGAGCCTCCGTGGGAATCCGTGGGAAGCTCCTCATATGGACATTCCTTATGTGGATTTTCGAGATTACCATTATCTTCTCCTATAAAATCTCCACTGAGGACCATAATAGATATCACTTGATTCTCGGGCTTGGGATTTTTATTGTTATCAAATTTTTGGATTTCCTAATCAATCTCTTTCAATTGAAATTCAGAGTTTGTGGATTGATTAGGAATAAGGGATAAATCTAGAACAGGATCAACCAAATCAAATTTTGAATTTACCCTAGTATGTGCACCACGCGGAAAATCCTCCACCAAATCCGAAGATACCAAATTTGAAACCTAATGATTGTCCACGTCTGTTACTCCACTGTGGGATTGATCGGGAAGTTCAACTAAACTTGGTTGCTCCCTGGATGTTTCATGAACGTAACCAACTATATCCTTCACCAAAGTAGACTTCCTTGACTGAGTACAACCAAAACCATCCCCCATCCCTGAGAACTTCATAAAAACGAGTTTTCCCAATATTGTGGGGAGGAGCTTGAAACCAAGCACCGTATTCCTATTGATCTAGGGTGAGGGTACCCCTTACTAGCAAGCCATTTTTCACACTCTTTGTCCGTATGAGAGACCTTACTACACCAATAGAAAAAATTCGGGAACTTTTCAAACTTAAAAGAAACCTAAACTTCATCTTTGTCAATGAGTGCAACTCTGCAACCCCTGCACAAAGGTTTTGAGACATGGACTTCGAATCTTATTCGCAAGAAATCACCCCCAATCAATTCATTCAAGTTCTTCGCAGATGAGACGGTACCTATTTTTTCCCCCAGTTCCATGGCCGTCTCAAAATCTAGCATGCTAATTGGTAACCCATGCATCTGAACCCAAAATTTCATAGTTGTAAACCTTAGGTTTTTTGTCGAGATGGAAAAATCATATTGCTGGAACAAGACCAAATGCTTTGAAAGCTCGAAAATATGTTGAAAACACAAGAGCTGTTTAGACCCCCAAATTAAAGTTACGACTCGATTGATTTTACACTAACTTAATACTAAGTGCGGAATAGTGTAAATGTGAGCGGATAAACAAACAAACTACTCTAATCCATAAACATAGCAACACGGCAGTAAAATGGAATGTAAAAAAGTAGGGAAGAAAGATGCAAACACAAGATAACACGTCGATGTGTTATCGAAAAGGAAACCAAAGAACTCGGCGAAAAACCCCTCCGCCGCCCTCCAAGCAGTAATCGATCCACTAAACAATCAGTTGGTATACATGGGTTAGCAAGAGACCCTCCAAGCCTAATCTACCCACTGTACCTAAACCCTCCAAGCTCCTACTCCAACAAGACTTCTCGAAACTGTGTCTTGTCTAGCTCTTCGGATCCCGTAACAAGCTCCATGTTGCATTTGCCATTCTTGGCTTCTTCCAATGCTTCCCAGCAGCACCAAAACCTCACTTGATACTCTGAAAGGTGTGGTAAGTGTTTGGGCTATCAACCTCTCAATAATATGGAAATGGAAATGTAGGAGTTGAGGAAATCCACAAGCATATATGTAGTGATATATGGGTATAATAATCTCTAACTCTCAAGGTTTGGGGCTAAGGGTTTCTCTCAAAAGGACTCCTTAACATTTATGGGTAATGTGGGTATATATAGTGTGGGTACAGAAAGTGTGTATCAGATAGTACAGTCTGGCAGAACAGAATGTTTCACGGGTGTCTCCCGGGAATGTCATACCTGCGAGATACTTGCGAAACACAATTGTCTCCATCTGTACTGACTCTTCGCATTCTAGTCATGTGCAAGGCATATGCTACACTTCGCGGGATGCTTAGTTGCGAGCTACCTGCGAGATCTCTTCTGGCTTTAATTGCTTGAGTCTTCACACTCTCTCTCTCTCTAACACACAACCCTTACAATTAAATCCCACAATAAATACAAGGTACAAAAGATTGAATATAATTACAATCAAATTTGGAACGGAATAAAAGCCAACAAAATACATATTTGTAAACCACAACTTTATAATCTCCCCCTTTGGCTATTCCGTGACAAAACCCCTAAAATAGACTCTAGACTTAAACATGAGTTTGGGAATAGTGGCAAAACTCACTCACACCTAATCTAGAAACTGTGAAGTACGTGCATGTTTATACTTGTAACCTAAAACACTCGCACACAAACAAAACTTTCATTAAGCTTATGACAAGTTGAATACAAGGTATGAACATGAGCAAGCATGGTGCGATCAAGTATGTAAACATTAGATATCATGTAAAAAAAACTTGATCAAACAAGTTCAATCATTAAAGAATGACTGCAATGAACATTTAGCGAGTAAGTGTTCATCCGGACATGCAAACAAAGAGCAATCACCTATGATCACTTGTATGTCCAACACACGACCAATGCACAATACATGAAGTATATGCATCTAGGAACAAGATCCTACTAGGGCACATGTGTGATGTACTCAAGACATATTGGCAATATCTTAAAAGTACAAAAAAATACTACAAAGCATTGAGATATTCACAAACATACTGAATATAAACTGAAATTAAAAATAAAGTACTAAACCTTTAAATGAAAGTAGTAAACACATAAACATAAACCAACATTTGTAAAAGCTAAAAATAAACACAAGCAAACCGCCTGTGAACCAATAACCAATGTTTCTAAGCCTAAATCTATGCTCCCCCTAACACTGTGCAAGCTCTTCCTTTGTTAAAAGACCACGGGTCTATTGCTAGGACTCGTTTAGCATCTGTTTCTAGTTCGAAAACAAATAAAAGAACTTGATCGCCAGCCTCCCTTGTCTTAAAATCCTTCTTAGCCCTCCAAAGTGGTTTCAAAGTTTTGCCCACTACTTCCACATTAAGGGCTTCCTTGTCATGAATCTTGCTGCTAAAACATGCTCATTGCTAGAAGAGAAGTGTGATTTTTTCGTATAACTCTTTCCCCCTCCTTGCCTGTCAGAGAGAGTCTTTTCCAGTCTCTAAGAACCTCGTCCATAGTCAATAGAGGAGGGTGATCACAGAGTGAGAATGTTTCAAAATATTAGCAAGAAAAAGAGAAAAACAGTGGAGATGATAACCAATGTCTCATGTTTCCCCACCCCAAAAGAAAAAAATCCAAAAACAAGCCCTACTAATAACGTTGTTATTAGAGGGGAAAGATTATCATTCCCAAGGAAGATAACAGCATTCTACACTCTTGTTACTCAACAAGAGGGACTCGAGAAAGAAAAAACTATTGTTACAAATTTTGTTTGCTAAAGTAAACAATGAAAGAATGAAAAATATAATGAGTTATGGTTGTATTCTATACAGATATACTCCCTCTGTCCCATTTTTTTTGTCCTCTATTTCATTTTGAGATGTCCCAAAATATTGTCCTATTTCTAAAAATAAAAGTCATTAATTTACTAATGTTCCTATTATATCCCTATTAATTTACTAATTCAATTTTTTGATAAATTTTTTTAAGGGTAGTTTTGGAAATTTATACATTTTTAAAAGGTAGGCAAGACAATAAATGATGTTCCCTTAAAAAATTTGACTTTTCAAACAGGACAAAAAAAGTGGGACGGAGGGAGTATTATTTTGATCTTTTGCATAGAGTAGAAAAGATTTTGTCACTAAATTCATTTAAAAGATTTTATTATTCTTACCAAATAATGCTAAGTCAATTGTTTTAAAACTTCAAATTATGAGGCTTTAACTATTCATTTAACTAGATTCATTAATAAATACTTTTTTGGGGTCTTTTTAATTTTTCCATAAATTTTTTTTAAATGAAATATATTTTTTATAATTTTTTTTATTGTTTTATTTAAGTAGGATTGAGGGGTCATTTTGAAAATGGGTGGGAATTGAATGTCATTTTGAAAATAAGTAGAGGTATCTATATCAGTTAGTTATTTCTATTAAAAGTTGAAACATCCGAGTAAAGATAATTTCTATCTTGTATACACTTAGATTAGTCTAGTATAGAATTTCTATCTTGTATTAAAAAAAAATAAAAAAATTAAAAAAAAAATTTACCTTATAATTATTTTTCAGCTTTTCAAGATTTTCCTTGAAAGTTTTTAAGGTAGTATGCTAAGCACTATACCGAATAGTCTCAACAAGGGAGTCAATCTCGTATCGGAGGTTATACCGGTTTGGCCAGTGGAACGATATATTTCGGTATCAGTCAATACTAGTGTACCATTTCAAGTTTACCGCTATTTTTTATATTTATAAATATATAAATATATATATATATATATATATATATATAAAATAAAAGTTTACGATAAAACATTATCTCAATTCAAAAAAAAAATTATTCACAGTTTTAGACTTTTGCATGAACTAAAAGAAAAAAATAAAAAAACAATATTAAAAATAGAAAGCTTAATTGTTTATTGCATACTAAGAAAACAAAGAATACAAACAAGTTATCATTCTGCCCTTATAAAAATTCAAAAATTACAAAACTAAAAAAAGAAAAAAAAAGTTTTTTTTTTTTTTTTTGGTACCGGCCGGTACGCTCGGTATCCACCGAGATGCCCAAAATCGGCCAGTATTTAAACCAGTAGGAAACGTTGGAGTTTCGGTACCAATGCACATACCAGTACGGTACATACCAACTGCACGGTACGTACGGTAACCCTTTTCCCCCTAAACTCTCAAACACTTTGTACATAGGAAGAAGCCAATTCAACTACAAAGCCTTGGTTTCAACCAATCCAACTTGATATACTAAATATGACAGAATCATATATATTTGAGGAGGAGAGGACCTGCAGGTGCAATATACATACAGTAAATACTAAATATAATATACTCACCAACAGCAAGGAGAATTGCTAGTGATGATTGATGGGGGAACACATTCCGCTCCCTCCTTATGGTAGCCTTTAATGCACAAACAATCATAACTTCCCGGGTTTATTAACACAAATCTGTTTGTCCGTGCATTTCTTGTCCTCTTCACCTTCGTCAATGTCTGTAGTTGTAAAGCTCACATTTTTAAGTAAATAAATTAGTAGGTCCCCAAAAAAAGTAATAAGTATATATAATCAAAGGCATTGACATACTTTTGAAACGAAATGATAGGCATTGCCTTGCAGCAATAATACTAGAGATGAAGTATATAAAAGTGTTTTTTTTTTTTTTTTTTTTTTGAGTTGTATATCACAGTTTATTAAAACGACAAAGTTGTGATGAGATGGGAATAACATAATGACTTTCATGTAAATTTTTATTATTATTATTAGATTACTAATTGTCTCTTTCAGTTATTAAAAAATTGTGGATTTATCATTTAACTATAGTCTAATCACCCCTCTCACATGTAAACCTTTTTTTTTTTTTTTAATAAGTGAGGCCCAACACATGAAATTTCTAATATTTTAACATCTTAAATGGAGATAGAATAAAGTCAGGAATCGAATTCAAAGATTTATTGCTTGAATACCATATTAAATTATCAATTGCCTCAAAAACTTAAGTTATTTGGAAATAGTGGATTCAATCATTTAACTATAATTCTAACAATTATTTTCAAATCACAACATATCAAGTCAAATAATTGTGAAAAAATATATATAATTTTTCTTTTGTGTCACTAAAATAAGCCACATAATATTTTAAAAATTGGTCCAAAAAAAATTTATTATTCTTGAATAAAATTCTTATAGATGAGTAAAATGAATACCTTGGCAACGGTCTTTGAGGTATGGGTCCCCGCGGTAACCCTTCTTGCAATTACAACGGTACCCAGACCCGTTTTTGGGATCAGAACATGTGGTATTCCCTCCACATATATAATTCGCTTTGTACTGAGCAACTATCCACGTCTCGTTACCAACTGCCCAATCAAGAACCATGGAAGGGTACTGCCAAAGGCCTTGTAGCTGAATTGGCACCTCCCCGTGCACAAAGTGCTTTGAGGTCTAGGGGGGAAATGATTCGAGCTGCGGGGTTAGCAACATGTTGTAATTATTTCTTAAAAAAAAAAAAAAATGAAAGGGTATGGTGTCATTGCATTGTAGACTGATAAGATAATCTGAGGAGAACTAGAACTTGTCTTTTCGCATAATAAAGGCAAAGCTGCATGGATTGAAATCCCAGACTTTTGTGTGTTTATTGAAGCTATCTGCTGCCAAAGTAATATTTTGCATTCCTTTTGAAATATCAATCTGGCAACACCCAATCCTAGAGCAAGAATCGTTCACTACGTTGCTTATGTCTTGACAAACAGATATGCAACCAATGCCAGGGTTGTAAACTAACCAAACCAATCATGAATAAATCGAGCTCAACTCGATAAAAAGCTTGTTCATGTTTGTTTGTTTATAAATAAACCAAGCTTGAGCATTAGTTTTAAGCTCATGAGCAATTAGGCTTGATACAAAACAATTCAAACATAGACTCATTACACATATTATTAGGGTCATATTTTCTATGTAATTGGCGAATCCTTTGACAAAACGCACTTTACTTGTAATTGGGTAAATCTGCGCTGGGTTTACTGTATCAAAAAATATGTTGTTCAAAAATATCAAATGGTTTCATTAAAGACATGAAGATTGATCCAATAAACAAGTGAAGAAAAGTAGATTCATTAAGTCTCAACAAAAGCTCGACGATACTACTATCGAGAATTAATGGAAAAGCTCAACATAAGCTCGATCTATCGAGATCTACGATTTCAAAATTTTTAGATCTGAAATTCGGCCCATAATGACTTGTTTGATTAGGGTTTCTTTTCTTACAACCCTAGTCATATATAAGGCTTACTTTAAAAGCCATCAAGTATGAAAACAGAGACCCAGAACTCATATACTCTATGTGAAGTTATTGCGTTTGTGCGCCTTAGGGTTTTGTAACCAAGTGCTTCATGATCTTCATCGTTTATGAAGTAAAGAACTTTGCAACCAACAACAGTCATTCAAGTTACTGAAATTAGTCACGTACTAGGATTCATGCAAATGAGTTAGTTACAGATTGGAGATTTGTGCAACAAAGGAAAGAAGGCTACTACAAAATCAAGTCCAATTAGGTATTAGAGTGAAGGTTTAGCTGTAGGTTGGTATTTTGGAATAGGCCAAGGTAATGGCAAGATTCCTCATACTTGTAACTGTTTGATTATTGATTAGTGGATTATTGGAATGGTGACCTTAAATTCACCTGGTGGGGTTTTTGCCTTGCTAGAGGTTTCCCCATTTGTCAACAAATCACTGTGTCAATTTAATTTCCGTTGCATTTAGTTTATTTGGTAATTTGTTGATGCCTTCACGATTTTCATGTAATTTGACCTAATTAATCAACTTCGGTAATTGAATTAATTAACTGGGATCAATCTATCTTAATCCAACAAGTAGTATTAGAGCGAGCACATTCTTATTAGGTTTTAATCTTTATTGTGTGATCCATTGACCCTTGTTGTTAAGGATCGTAGACAATCATTGATTATACCTCGTCTTTTTTATGGTACTAACTATGCATATTAGAAAGTACACATGAGAACTTTTTTACAGTCTTTAGATGAAAAAGTCTAGCTAGCTGTCAAGGTTGGATGGACTAAACCTATTGATACCGCTTATGGGAAACTGGCTCTCCATAGAAGCCTGTGAAGCGCCATTCATCCTCCCTTCCTTTGTTAATAATAGAATCAATATGGTTCCTAGAAAATGTATCTACATTTACATTGATAGAGTTCCTCCAATATAGAGCTAGACCGGCCCCTCTATTGTTTCTTTCCACAAAGAATAAGTTGTCAAATTCTATCTTGCATTTAATCTCTTGTAGCCTAGCTTCATCTGCCCATGTTTCGGCTAAAAACACGATAGAGGGATCTTTAACCCGAATCATCACTTGAAGCTCCTTCACTGTCCGCAGGTTCCCAAGTCCACGACAATTCCATACAATGAGACTCATGGTGTTTGGCAGGGCTGTTGAACAGCCTCCACCATTGAAATGTCCAGACCATCCACTCTTGAAACCTGATATTTTTTGAAAGGTAACTCGAGTTGGATTTCATCTTCTTCCTCCCTTCCCCGTTTTATTGCTACTGGTATTTTTGTGTCTGCCTCTATCTTAGGCATATTACGTGCTAACTTCTTCCACTTTCTGAGTTCAATTGTATCAGGTACAATAGTCAAGGGTTGATAATCCACGTGTACCACATTTTGATATTCCCCACTGTCCACCCTATTCACATTAACCCCTAAATTTTCTCCACTAGAGTCCATAAATATTGAGCAGCCAGCTATCTGATTGGGTGTGCTATAATCATGGGATTCAAACTTATTGAGAGCCGTATCAATCTCTTCAATTTGGGATTCAAAATCTTTTGGATAAGGAGATGGATATATAATAGGAATTTCATTTATTACCTAGATATTCTGGGAGGAATTCTTTCTTAAAATTTGCTGAGAGACACCCCTGTTTTCCGCCATATCCATATTTGAAACATGTTGGGAGTCGACTTTCTGTTGTGGCTTTGTGATGGCCTGAGTCCGATCGGCGCTTTGAGTGTCCACTGGTGGCTGCTTCCCTAACTTAGCTGGTTGCTCCATGGAGCTATTAGCTTTTGAACCTCCAAGGCCGTCACCCATTCTTGAAACTGTTGTAAAGGATGGCTTCCCTGAGTTGTACGGTGCTGCCCTGAGCCATGCACTATACCCCTGTACTCCCACCGATTCCGAACCTCTATTCGTGAGTCATTTCTCACAATCCTTCTCATCATGGGACACCAAACCACACCAGTAACAAAAATTAAGGAGTTTTTTGTATTTGAAAGACACCCACCGATCATTATCTTCTCCTATATCTATTTTACGACCTCGACATAGAGGTTTTGAAACATCCACCTCCACCTTAACACAGACAAAGTCATTTCCCACCAGCTCTTTTGGATTCTCCGCCTCTGATACTATTACAAGGGATTCACCCAATTCTATTGCTATCTCGGGGTCGAGTAATCTCATCGGTAGCCCATGTATTTGCACCCAAAAATTAACCTTTGTGAAGCGCAAGTTTTTCGCCGGGGTCTTATAATCATAGCGCTGGAATAGCACTAAGTGTTTGTCAAAGGACCAAGGCTGTTGCGCTAGAACTCTTTCAGCATCAGATTCCAACTCAAATATAAAAAGCAGAACATGGTCACCCACTTCCCTGATCTTAAACTCGTTACGGGCTCTCCACAGGGGTTTAAAAGTTTGTCCAATGACGTCCACGTTAATTGCACATCTGGTCAGGAACTTTGCTGCTAATACATACTCCTTACGCTTCAGATTCTTTGATTTTGTTAGGCTGAGTTCGGTCCCTTCTTCAGCGGTTAGGGACAGCTTTTCCCATTCACTAATGATATCTTCCATACCGGATGTGTTTAGAGAGTTTTGAAAAGAAAAAAAGAGAGAGAGAAAAAGAGTGTTTCCCAGATCCCAGGAAAAGAAACCCAACAAGCCCTATTGTTAACAGTGTTAGCAGAGGGAGGAGAATATCACTCCGAGGAAGATAACCAAAGTTCTACATACCACGGTCTCTAGAGAGAGTGACGAGGTAGAGAAAAAACTATGGCATATACCTTTATTGTAATTAAAAGATCAAACAAAATTGCCATGTTTCATTTTCTAATTTTAACAACTTTTGGCTTCCTTGTTTCTCAATGATTCAAAATTTTATTTAAAATAAAAATGTTAAAAAAATCACCTAAAATTATGTCATTTTAGTTGGTATTATGGAAAATTGTCTAACAAAAGTAGACAATATGTTTGCATTAACCTCCGGATTCAAATTTGAAGGGTGAAATTGACAAAATATGAACTTTGAACACCAAAATGATAATTGACCCAATTTTAGAGGATTTAGAATGAATTTTATCCTTTAATTATTTTGTGTGAATTTCAAAAATGTTATTACAGTATTTTCTTTATTTTATATATAATTTTAATTAATTTGTATAATACTTGAGCATGATAGGATGATGGACCTTGCTAGGCTGCTAGGAAATGAATGCTACCCAAAGAATTTATTCAAGCTAGGCCTCGCCCAAGGGAGCTTTGGGAGGGAACTATGTCTGCCACCCCATCTAGGATGCTGCATCTTATATGACTTTTCCCTTTTTTAATTAATACTTTTAATTTCACTACTAGATCTTTTTTTTAAAAAATAAAATAAAAGTGGGAGAAAAAGAAGTCAATTTTTTTTGTTAGGAAAAAAAAGAAGTTGAATTTGAACATTCATGAAACATCACAAAGAATACTATGATACCAATGGACAGTCAAAACTCTCTTCTTTAAAATAAATATATAAATAACTTTGGGCATGATATAATTACAATTTTTTTTTTTGGGGGGGAGGAAAAAGTAAGATAGCCTTATGCAAAACCCTGAGTCATGATGGAAACATGACTCAGATCAGACGATAATTCCTCTATTCATACAACTACAGATTTTAGATAAGAATAAAAAATGAATATCTATAAATAAATATAATAGAAAGAAATGTTAGAAATATCGTTTTTTTTTTTTTTATAGGATATAGCTTCATAATTTTACAAGGTAAGAAACCATTGGATTTATAAGCATATCAGCCCAATTACTCAAATTGGATCAATCCCCTTAATTGGTAAACAAAATAATAAAATTCTAAAATAATATTTTTTTTTTTCAAAATAAAAAGGGATTAAAAGAGAAGGAATAGGTTTCTTTTGTTTTTGTGGTTGAGAAACACGGAGGAATAGTAACTGAAGAACTAAGAAAGACACTTTGTTACTAAGGGGAAGGGGTCATCCCTCTCCCTCTCCTTATAGGACGTTTTATGACAATTTCTTTATTGAAAATTTTGTAGTTTTTTGATTTGTATGGCAATGCCCCAATAATAATAATTACATTTTACCCTTTTAAAAAAATCCATTCAATTCTTCACCTCCTTCAACCAAGACTTCAATTGTAAATTAAAAGTCCCAAAAAAGTCAAAACTTAAGAATATATTAATTTATGGAAAAACCTAACCGATGCTCTAAGAGTATTGGTTTAAAAAAATATTTTTAAAACTTTTTTACAATTTTTTTTACAACTTTTTATATTTCTTATAAAAATTGTATCAATTTTTTAAAAAAAAATAATTCATCAACAAATAGACTAAAGACACGTATTAATTCAACCATTACTTTTATTACATCTCTAGAAATCAGTAGTCCTAAACAAGGAAATTATACATACCCACTTCAAATGGAATCCAATATCCTTAAATATTATCTAATGTGTCAACCCCTCATTAGCTCTCACCAACATAGAAACAAAATAAATGCTACATAAACTAAGAACTTTCCATATTTTTATACCAACTGCAGGCCCTCTTCATATCTTTAAAAAAAGGCTCTCTTACTCTTATTACTTGCCCCCACACAACATCAAAACAAAAACGCTCTGTCTTGTTTGGTTTGAGTTTTGTGTGTCTAGCTAGAGCTAAGAGAGTGATCATCATGGGTAGGAAGAGGAATTCACCTATGAATGTATTGTCTGAGTGGGTGAAGAAGCAATCTATGAGGATGAAGATTTGTCTTGGTGCAATGGTTGCACTTTTAGCTTAATTTGCTGGCTTTAAAGCTTACCATTCATGATCTCAACCACTTCTACATTGGCTCAGAATTCATCCATGCTTTGGGGATCATATTCTTGATTTACAAACTCACCACCAAAAAGACTTGTTCTGGTACATGCATCTATATTTATATACCTTCACTGCATGTCTTCCTATTATCAATTTTTAAGACAACCAGAAGTTGTTGTTGTTGATTTGTTTTGTCTGGTGTGTTAAGTTATCTTTTTAATTTTTTTTTAGGAATATTTATCATTTTAAATTGTCAACATATTTGTTTAGATTCTATATGCTGTTTGGCAAAATCATAATTTAGTCCATGAACTTTTAATTGTTATATTTGACTTTTTAAATTTTTGATTAATAGAAAAAAAGAGATAAATTATTTTCAGATTAATAGATTTTGTAATTTTTGAACAAATATTCCTTTTAATCTGACCCAATAACAATTTAGTTCTACGACCTTCTCCGTTCTTATTTTGAGCCCAATTCAATGCTTACATTTTGATCCACAAAGTTTGGAGTAAAAATCACATCATTAGGCGTATTTTGGATGGAATCCTAACAATTTCACTTTTAATCCAAACCTTAAAAGGTAAAATGTGTCACTTGAAAGTTTGTAAACTAAATTGTGGTCTGACCAAATTGTTAAAAGACAAATTATAATTTTCCCTTTTATTTTTCTTCCCAAAAAAATTATAAAAAAAAGTTGAGTTTCTTTTACTTTATTGACTAAAGTCTAAACATCATGTCCGAGGATGGCATGCTTACTTGGGAATTAAGCGTATATCAATGACCAGTCTTTTTTTTTTTTAAGTAGCACAACTAGGATTTTAATGATTAAGGAAAAGTAAGTAGCACAATTAGGATCTTTTTTTTTTTTTTTTTTTAATTTTTTGAGAAGACACAACTAGGACTTTAATTCAGGGGGAAAATTAAAAGAAAATGTTGACAAGTTATTAATTTTGAACTTATCAAAAAATAAATAAAAATATAATTTTGAAAATATAAACTAATATAATTAACAAAAAAATTAAACAAAATTTTTTATGATACAACATATAATAAGAATAAATTGTAATTTGCAATAACTCAGTGATAATAACATCTTTTGTAGCGTTATATATTTTTTAGTTCAAACCACCTTAAAGTACCCTTCCCATTTGTGTAACTCTCTCTCTCTCTCTCTCTCTCTCTCTCTCTCTATATATATATATATATATGATGTGTGTATAACTTACCGATTGAAGAGAAAAAGATTTTATAACGTTACATCGCATATGGATGCGAGAATTTGGGACATGGAATTAGAACTTGAGGTCCCTATTTCAATTTTATTATTTTCTTGCTTTATACACCAAAATTAGCAATTATATAAAATCTATGCAACTCAAACTTTTTTTTTTCCATAACCTGTTCCGCAAATACTGGGGTCTGTTTGGTTGTCTTAGAACTTAATATTTAAGCATTTTTATGGAATAATAATTAATCTTATAATTTGCTCTGGTGTTATATATTGAAAATATGCTACCATATGCTGTTTTGCTAATTTTGGAGAATAGAAAAAGACAAAAAGTGAATCATTGGAAAACAAAAAGTTTCAAGGAAATTTTTTTTAAAAGATAGTGCAAATTGTTTCATATCCTGTTTTCTTTTTCTTTTTTTACTTTTTTTTTGGCATGTGACTCTTAAGTCTTAACAACAATAACAACTCCCCCCCCCCCCCCCCAAAAAAAAAAAAACTTTTTTTTCATGAAGATATAAGGAATCCTCTTTCTATAGCATTTCTTGACGTGGTGTTAAGGCTTCCAGTGTGAGTGTGTTACAAGCACGAAACTTTCTATTTTCTATCTACCTTCACAAAGATATGTGTTGAGTTCTACCCATTAATTAAGTTTGAGGAGTATTGGTAGTTCAGTAATACAGTAATGTTTTATTGCCTTGTTCAGGCCTCTCGTTAAAGACTCAAGAACTCACAGCTCTGTTCGTATCTGCAAGGTTGGTCACCATTATGGCGGGTGGAATTTACATAATATTAGATGTAATCACCCTGGTGGCAACATTATGGCTTATATACATGATCGGGTTCAAGTTGAAGTCAACCTACATCAAGGAGCTTGACAACTTTCCCTTATATTATTTGGTAACAACATTTCTACTTTTTCTGTCCAGATTTAAAAATTTAGCCTATAATCATTCCTTTCCTTTAAATTTGTCATAATATACATTACTTATCCTTGCTATAATGAGTATTATTCATAGTAAAAAAAAAAAAAAAACAATTAAAATCACGGAATTGCCTTTTTGTTTAAAGAAGAAGTTGATTTAGTATCAAGAATATTGAACATAATGCTAGGAAATTATCTTATGTGGTCAACAATAATGCCCGATTCATTTGTTTCTCCTCAGTCTATTATTGTATTCTTACATGTTTCATTTTTTGTTGAATGCTCATCTTTTGAGCTAAACATAATTAACCACTGTAAAACATTACATGACAGTTGAAATTAGTATGTGTTTGGAATTCTGTCAAGGAATTGAACTAGTATGGGTGATATTTAAAATAAAAATACATATTTTTCATTAGCTTTTATTTTGTATCGCATCTTTGTAAACATCAAAAGGATGTTTTGTTGTACCATTGTATGGAACAACATGAGAATTGATGTCAAGTTATTAGCTATTCTTTCAAAATGTTTTATAATATATTGCATTGAACACTTCATAATGACTGCCATTTAATCTTAGATATTAAAAAAATATTTAGACAGCTGTTGTTTTAGCAAAGTATAAAGAGGGATGAATTAAGGATGTTCTGCTGGTTATTCTATGACGGGTGGTGCCTTGTGCTATCCTTGCCATACTTATCCACCCTAATACTACATATCATTTTCTCATTTGTCGAATCCTCTGGGCATTTGGTTCATATTTGGAAACCATTTCAGTGCTGCCTCAGCTCCGTCTGATGCAGAATGCAAAGATTTTAGCTTCATTCCTCTCTTTACTTTAAACTCAGCATTTAATAAATTTCTAGGAAATTCATACTAATTTTGGTCCATTCTGGCTATATTGTTTCAGATGATTGAACCATTTACAGCCCATTATGTGTTTGCACTGGGAGTTTCAAGATTTTTGGCATGCGCTCATTGGATAATTATGGTGAGACATTGTAGGATCACATAATGCGTAAACTCAATCTGAGTTGAATATGACTAATCTTATTGCATCCATAAAAATTTAGTGGACTCTGTGTGGAACTGTAAACAACTTGCTAGAAGGGACCAACTTAGTAATGTGTGTTTTGCCTGAGCAACTAAATATTCCTTAATTTTACTAATAGTATTCTTACTTGATTCAAGTTTAAAAAGTATTTAGGGGGAAGACCACTATGAATTATTGCCTGAACAAGCTCAATGACATCTTTTCAGATGTTGTTCAAATTAAAGAATATATAGAATAAATCATCATTAAAAACAACCATATCCTCATGGCATTGTGTATCTAATCTGGATATTTATTTTGCTAGTCCTCAAGCAAAACAGATAAAGAGTAAAAACAAAACAAAGAAATTAAAAACAAAGGAAAATGAAATCCTAACTAATCCACTTTCGCTGGAATTTTCGATTGCATTTAGTGTATGCAATAAGCCTTTAAACCCCTAGCTTACACTAGTGGACGAGTTGTAGTCTCGTGAGGGTTTGCAGGGAATATATCCACAAAATTCTGAGAATGAATACTAAAATAAACAAAACAAAGAAAATCAAATTTTTTTTTTTTTCAATTGCCTTTTGCAAAGAGGATTAGTTCAAGTTCAAAAACACTACAAATGCTAAAGAAATTTCTCATGCCATCAAAACTCAATGTGAGTGAAAAGTGGTAGCCAACCCAAACATACTCTTAGTTTTAGAATAAACTTGACTTGAATCTCTATTTGAAAGTATGCTTCAACTCAATTCTTTCCAGTGTTATCACTCAACAAATGAAATCACTCTAAAATAGGGTGTAACACTCTCAACAATATATGTAAGCGGAATAATGTAAGCAAAATCAAACATCTCACATATAAATCACATGAAAAACGCTTAATCAAGAAAGAACAAGTAGTCTCATGAAAGGATGCCAAAAATATTCACACCACACCTTTTTCTTCTCAGTCATATCAATATTTGAACTACACAATCTTCAAGATCAAATAAGGACTTTATTAGGACATAATGTAGGGTAAAAGTAAAGGGAATAAAATAAAAATGGGTGAAGGTAAATATAAGAAGTGTTTTCAAGATTTGTCGGAATGTCAACTTTTTTTGGAATTTCCATTCAACATTTTTTTTTCACCTCTTCTTCTTCTTCAAAGCAGTATTCCTTCCTTCCATTTCATTTCTCAAAATTTGATGAGAACTCTTTTTATTATCTTCTTTTTGACACTTTTCTTTCTTTCTTTTTTTTCTTCTTTTTTTCCTCTTTTTTTTTTTTTTTTTTTTTTTTTTCTTTCTTCTTTGAATTCTCGCACAAATCACCACATTGAAACAAACTGATCAAATTCCATCTTGAAACACTATGGATAAGGGCTTTAAGAAAGAAAGGCTAATTAAAAGGCTCAACGATGTGACTAGCGATAATGTATCAAGAAAGAAAAAGAAAAAGAAAAACACATATATGGCTCAAAGTAGACAAAAATTGCCTAATCTCATCTCTCAAAGACTAGTATAGTTCATTCAACATCAATGACTTCAAAAGATTCAAGTGTGGCATAAAATCATATTTTTTTTCTTGGCCAAAAGAAAGAACAATGAGACTACAACAAGGGAAATATGTTACGTACTTCCAAATGAACTTTAAGATTAGAAACAATAAATAACCCTCCAAAAAAAATGATTGGCTCAAAACTCATAGGGGTTATAGTCTCCACGTTGTTATCATCAAGATTTTCTAATCATTTTTATCCTTCAACAACAAGTTGTGTTTGAGTGGCTACGTGCATGTGTAATGAATTGAGCATGAAAGTAATGAAATTCTTTAAGCAAGAGTAGTATAACAAACTCAAAACATAAACCTCAAACTAGGCAACAATTTTTTTTTTTTTTTTTTTTAACACAACTAAACAAAACAAAAAGATAGAAATCTATATACATCCCCCCCAAACCTAAACCAAACATTGTCCTCAATGTTAAAAATGATACTCTCAAATATATGTCTTGAATGAAAAGAGAGCAAAATATTAATATGCAACATGAGAACCAAGTAGAAATTAGTAAGGTAAGGAGAAGGAGGAGACGTACCTGATCAAGCTGATTGGTATAAAAGTTTTAATTTCTGTCAAATATCAGCTAGAACAAAAGAAAATAAAATGAAACAAGAAAATAAACACAAAGATTAATCTAAAATCAGAAAATAAACAAGAAAAAGATTTTTTTTTTTTTTTTTTTTTTTTTTTTTTGCAAAAAGATTTAACACAACTAGAGATCAATCCTGATAAACAGGACCATCCAAACCTCAACAACACCATGGAGATAAATAATGCATATTATGAATGGACTAGTCCAATGAGATTGTTACTTACCTGGGTCAAAAACATGTTGAGAAGCTTTATCAATGTCTTCCAAGTGAATTCTTTGCATAACCACAGAAGCACTAATACCCTTAATATCAGCAATTTTCCAACCTATAGCTTCCTTATGCTCTTGAAGTATACTTATCAATGGGTGTTCCCAAAAGTCATCCAACTTTGGTGGTTCTCCAATAGATAGGAATGGGGATGAAGAAAGTGGAAAAGGGACCACTTTTGGCTGCCAGCTATCAATACTTAAGAGAGGAACAGATTCCAATAATGCATTGACATCCTCAATTGATTTTTCAGTATCCAAATTGCAATCAAAATGGGTTAAGCAAGCCTTTAGGGGATCCTTACAACTTGATTCTATGAAAGTATCATGGACTTGGCTCCCAATCATATTAACCTCACATATATCCTCATTTTCTAGTACTTGCTTACTTATGTCAAAGATATTGAGCTCAACAGTCATATTTCCAAAAGAAATCTTCATCACACCACTCCGACAATTGATCAAAGCATTGGATGTGGCTAAGAAAAGGCGACCCAAAATGACATGGATTTGTGTACTGGCATTTAATGCAGGCTCAGTGTCTAACACAACAAAATCAACAGGAAAATAGAATGCATCCACCTTAATTAGCACATCCTCTACAATACCTCTAGGGATTTTCACAGACCTATCAGCTAATTGAAGTGTCATGGTTGTGGGTTTCAACTCCCCCAAACCTAGCTGTAAGTATACTGAATATGGCAATAAGTTCACACTTGCCCCCAAATCTAGCAAAGCTCGCTCAATGAGATGATCCCCAATCTTGCATGAAATTGTAGGAGATCCAGGGTCCCCGGCAACGGCGCCAAAAACTTGTTGTGAAATTTTAAAATACTCGCAAGTGTACGAACCGTACCGAAGTATAGTTGGACAAGAACGAGGTCGAACCCACAGGGACTTGAATGAACGTAGGAAAATTAAATCAAATCTTAACCAAATTAATCCTAATCTAGTTTAATAAAAATCGGTCGTTTTGAAATTAAATAAACTAAAAAAAATAATTAATCTAAGCAAAGATATAAAGCAATAAAAAGATGTAAACAATCAATGGAAAGGAATTAAGGTTTTGGAATCCGCCTTGTAAGTCATATTAGCATATATTTATGATCATTAATTTTTCCCAACTCACTACATGATAATCTAGAAATCAATCTTGCTATCATGGAAAATATCATCATTAAAACTTATGTTTAAAAATCTAAAGCATGTTCCTCTTTGCTTCTTAAGTATAAAATCAAATCATCAATTGTATCCGTAGCCAAACAAATCACAAGATATATCCAATTCTAAAAATCAAATCATAAATTGTATCCATTGACAGACAAATCACAAACGATATCCAATTTTATAATCAAGAATTAATAAACCAAGCATGCAATTAATTAAGACAAATCCTAAATCATGAGAAAAACATGATTGAACTCATATCTAGAATCCCATCTTAGTCAATTGATATGAAGCAAGAACAATTTAAATCATTAAAGAACAATTATTGTGGGAAAAATCAAATCACATAAATATTACTGATAATCCTTAACAAGGTTTCATCCTCAACCCTAATTATAAATTTAGCTACTCATGGTAATTGAAAGAAAACACATAAAATAAAATACTAAACATTAAACTAAACAAATAAAATAAAACTAACTGACATGGAAGAAAACCAAAGAAGTAGCCGCAGCTCTCTATGTTCAGCCCTCAGCCCTAGCACTGGCCTCCTCGAATTTTGCCCTAAAGAGCCTTTAAATAGGTAAAGGAATCCTGTTACAAGTTGAATTCCCGTTTGGAGAAAATCCCAGATTTTTAGGCTTCACTTAACCGACGGTTTTGGCCCATTTAACTTCAGAATTCGGACTTTTGGTAAACTACAAAGTTGTAGCCCTTTAAGTTAACTTTCCAGCCCAACTTGAATCACCTCGATTGGACATCTGAGCCGAAAGTTATGCCAAAAATATTAACTGATGTGCAGGCTGGAATCCTAATCCGAATTGGACTTGGATTTGGTGCAAATTCCTTTGATTTCTTGCTCCAATTGGACTTAAATTTAATTGGGTTGGCCTTCTTTAACTTCATCATGATCCTTTAAGTTGGCTTGATTCAATTGGCCTAGCCCCACTTTGCATGTAAAGCCCTTGTTACCTGCAACACAAAGATATTATATAATCAGTCACAAAATAACATAAAAGTAAGGCTAAATATGTAAATATGTGAGTACTTTATTGTATATATTTCATGCACATCAATTTATCCTCCCCAATTTCCAAGTTTTATAAAACAAGAGCACTTCATTGGTTCACAATTGGAAAGTTTATAAAACTGTTTGCTGCAGAGTTCAACTCTACTGATGCAATATTTTATAGTTATATAGTATTTGCAAGTATATAACTTCTTTTATTTTAGAGGGAAATATTAATGTAGGCATTGTATTCTCAACTTATTCCGCAACATATACACTATCAGACATTGGTTTTTAACATACCACTCCATTCTTGATTTCAATAAAGTTTCAACATTTGCTATGCTTGGAATGCTTCATAAACTTATTCTATTATTTTAAGGTTAATCAAGAGAACCCCATATTAGAATTGTTAATTTAACCCCAAGGGATTGCTCTTGCAGTTCAAAAAGCCTCAGGAGATCTATTAGGTCCTGGATTCAAAACTTCTAGCCAGCATTTTCGGACCACCCCCAAGGGGTCCCTCCCACTAAAGGAAATATATATTAGACTGTTAATATATCTGTAAGCTGTATACCACCTCAGTTGGATTAAATTCTTTACTTCCAAGCACAACTCATGTGATGCTGGCCATGGGTTTGTCTAAATGTATTTCTCAACATTTATGAATAGATCCTCGTTCTAATAGGTTCCAGGAATTTGCATGATGTCAAAATTCAGGCCACATAGCATTCATAACAAAGTCATATTATCTGATTAGTTATGAATTAAGCCTTTGGACTAAAATATTTAACAACACTTGAATCTAGTCTATGAGATAAGGTCTATATGACTATATCATACTTAGAATAACAAGGAATGGGACTATCTATGCTTTTTAAAATTTATTAGTGACATTAGCGTTGATTAAACTCTCTTTTTTGCTTCATTCATAGTCTGTACAAAGTCCTATGTGCTGCGAATCACAACACATAGAGAGATTAAGCAAAAATTTTGCAAAATTCAGCCACCTATGTCATTATGTTTGGTGGTGGCTTCACTTTTAGAAAATAACCTTTCTTTTTTGCCTTAATGATGGGAACAAATAAATGCAAGCAGTTTTACGAGACCGGTGGAAAGTATTTTTATTTGATTGGTAGCGGCTACTTCTGGTTTGGGGCTGCTCTCCTCGCAGAAATAGTCCAAACATTCATCTTGGCTGACTTTTGTTACTATTACATCAAGAGGTAAGTCCCCTTCCATATGTAATTTTTGTTACAAACTGTGTTGCCCTCCATCATATATCTAATTGTGTCACATTGTCTTTGTCCCTCCTATCTTTCAATTTGCAGTTTCATGCAAGGCCAACTTATAATGAAGATGCCAGTTTAGAAATCAGTCTTGGAGATTGTAACATTTCGTTTACCTACATTGGCTTCTAATTCAAGCACCCAATGAAATCAAAGTGATTTTTCAAATTTTTTATCTTTATTGGCTCTCCCTTATCTTTCTTTCTTATGCTATAAAATTTACAAAGATTTGGGTTACCTTTTATTAGGTTTTGATTCTTAAAGCATTCACATTGGAGTTATTTTAACAAAAAAGCTATTTTAGCACTCACATAACCAAAAACCATGTAGGAAGAAGAATGAGTAGAAGTGAATGAATGAGTAGATATAATTTCAATGGGTTGGCTAGTTATAGCCTTTCCTTCAGTGCTTCATTTAGAACCCGATGTGTACAATGATCCCTTGAAAAGATGTAGGAAGAAGAATGAGTAGATATGGATGAGAAGGCAATCAACACAATTCATCTCAACCTAGGTGATGAGGTCATTCACAACATCCTATAAACAAAGACAGCAAAAGAAGTTTGGAACAAATTAGAAAGTCTCTTTATGAAAAAGAAGTTGTAAGTGAAGAAACAATTTTACAGTTTACATATGAAAGACGATTTGGATCTACTGGAGCATCTCAACACGTTTAACATGTTGAACACCCAATTGTCAAATTTTGGAGCAAGTTATGAGGACAAAGATAAAGCGTTACTTTATTAGCATTGCTTTCTACAACTTCTGATCATCTTGTAACTACTTTGACGTATGAGAAGGAGACCTTAGAACTCAAGGAGGTGATCGTTCTCAGGTTGATGAAGATGAACCAAGATGGTGATCATTTTCAAATTGATGGACTTATTGTAAAGTCAGAATCAAGCATTTGTGGTAGAAGTAGGTCGAGAGGAAGGAGCTCTAGTAGGAACAAATCTCAATCTAGATCACATGCAATGAAAGATGTAGAGTACTTTTATTATCACAAGAAATGGCACTACAAGAATCATTGCAAAGAGTTGAATGAGCATCTAAAGGAGAAGGAGAATGGAAAGCTCTTAGAATCAACTAGTGTTGTGAATCTTTTTGATGAATTTCTTATTCATTTGCAAGATCTTCACTTAAATTTTATATTATACTGTTTTTATCACTAGTAATTGATTTATCCCAAAACCCTTTTTGATAATTAATTTTTCTATTCCTCTCACTTTTTTTTCAATTATTTTTTTTCATATCTATATGTACATTTTCTTCTTGACATTTATAATAATACAATATTAAAAAAAATAAAAAAATCTCTATCTATGACATTATAATAGACTAGAAATAAAATAAAATAAAAATTGAGTGTAGAGACACTATCTATTGAGTTAAGCAGCCAAGTATCAACAACTATCATTGAAAAATTTTATGATATTTTATATATATATATATATATATATATATATATATATATATATATATATATATATATATATATTTTAATTTGTTGACATCTAGGATCTTAGGTACTATATAGAATTTCATCTCTCTATATGTGTAAAGAAACAAAGAAATTGAAGGTGAAACTGTATAATGACGCAGTATTCTCTTCTCTTACATTTATGATGGATTCCACAACTTAATTCATAATAGAGTCCACCATAAATGTGAGATGAGGGCACAATACATCACCATACTCCGGAGTCTAGAAGCACCTAACAATTTTCCATATAAATAGTATACACTAACAGTAACAATCTCTAAGTACATCCTTGATCCATATTACTATAAATTTCTCCTTTTTTATGTCCATCTTTAGGATAGGCTAATAACATCCCACGACTTAATTGATCAACCAAGCTTTTATTGTCTTTGACTTATATATGCTCATTCTAATATATTAAATAATCAAGCCACAGTTTCTTTTATCTACAAAGAACAATACTCTATAAAGAAATTCAGCTTTGTAAGTGTGGTCTCAATTTCATGTAGAATCTCATCTTGGCTGGGTTCGACACTACAGCTCTTAACTTGACATGGCTCCTGTCTATATTAGTAAACAACAAGCACGCTTTGAAGCAAGCCCAAGAAGAGCTCAATCTCAAGGTTGGTAGAGAGAGATGGGTGGACAACCATGATATCAAAGACCTAATTTACCTCCAAGCCATAGCGAAGGAAACCTTGCGCTCGTACCCACCAGGCCCCTTATCAGTTCCACATGAAGCCATGGAGGATTGTCATGTATGTGGCTATTATGTTCCAAAGGGTACTCGTGTTTTTGTCAATGTGTTGAAGTTGCACCGAGTGACCCAAATAAGTTTTTTCCAAAGATGTTCCTCACAAAACATGCAAATATAGATGCTTCAGGGCAACATTTTGAGTTCGTACCATTTGGGTTTGGTAGACGATCTTGCCCAAGTTACACATTTGCCTTGCAAGTATCTTACTTGACACTAGCTCAATTACTTCAGGGATTTGAGTTCACGACACCATTGAATATGCCAGTAGACATGACTATAGGCTTGGACATTACCTTACCCAAGGCAACTCCCCTTGAAGTTCTTCTCAATCCACGCCTTGCTCTAGAACTCTATCAATGACAGACAGAAATATAGACCATGCTTGACTAGAGTACATGTTTTTAACAAGCTTTCACGCTTCAAGAGTCTCATTACTTACTGACATTGCCTAATCTTTTTTACTAGGAGAATCATTATGTAGTCTTATTTTGGCACTTTCTTGTACATGTTTTTGTTGTTTTGTGTTTCTTTTTCTCTATCTTTTTTTTCCTTATGAAGTAATCTATTGTACGTTGCTTTTAGTAAATTTAATTTTCTTTATTTGTACTCCGAATTATTTCCTCCCCACTACCTAAGAGTAGGACATATCATTCAAACATTCAGCAATATCAAGATGAAGGAAATTGATATCGAACCTATCATCAACCCCTTGTGCATCTTGTATAGTTCCAATTTACATGTCTCCCAGGGGAGAATCATTGTGCCTCCCAGACAACGATTTTGTCTGTTGTAAAGTTGTCCACGGTCAGTGCCTTAATTGGTGAAAAAAAAGTAATATGGTTCCCAAATGTGATCACTTCAGCCACCATCTATTGAGAAATCTACCCATATTTGTTACTTAAATTAAATCGTTGAAAGAACTTATGGAATAGCTAAATAACTCAATATCATGGCTGTAGAGAATAGAACATGAAAAGAATTCCCTAGTAAAAGCTTAAACAGAAGTTAGAAATCAATTGTAAATCATGTTGATTGTTTTGAAGCATATGCCAATTAAAATTCACTTGAGGGCTCTAGCAATTGAAGTTGCAGCCACTTAGTTCAATGAAATAATAGTAAGTACAATTATTCATAGAATAAATCTTCATCACAAAACAAAGAACCACATAGCTAAGGGAGAATCAAACTATAGAACTATCACTTACTCAAATTGAACTCAAGATCGATAATATTTGGTAGGAATAGGTGCTGCCTAGTACAATAATTGCTCTTTTCTTTCCCATTCAATTCATGTTTTAGCTCTCTAAAATGTTGGCTGCTCTATAGTGTAAGATTCTGGAAGAATTGGGCAGCAATTGATTGCAAATTAGTTAGTTGCATGGGGAAGCAGGAGGTGGTGTGAGGGAAGGCTGGTGGTGTTATGATAGAAGCAAGAGGTGTCATGGCTTGAAACTTAAAATTTTATTTGCAAAGTGGTCCTTAAATTTCTACTTAATTGCACTAAGTCCTTGCTTTTCAATATTTTCTGCAACAGCACCATTATTTACCTTCCACATTATTTAAGTAGACTTCTTTTATTTTAATATCCATTTATGTCATGACGATTATTAATAAGATGATGCAGGCATACTTAGTTATTAGGTTTAGAGGTGTGGGATATCACATCCTTCCCTACTTAAAAAATTTTCATCCTCGAAAATTGTAAATGTAAATATAATTGTACATTGACAATTCAAAATGGTAAGTTAAGTGAATCACAAAACATGGTAGAATCTCATGTCAAGTCATCTATGCATATCACAATTCCTTATCTTGTAATACTAACATCATACGTAGTCTAAGACACCCGCTTTCAAGAGAAGTTAATTCATGGAAAAAAAAATGATACAATACAATATGCATATATCTAAGTTGGTATGAAAATTGATGTTCTTGTCATAACATCATTAATTCAATCCAAGAGTAGATTTTGAGAAATCTTTCGTAGTCCAAACAATTTTCATAATGTCATTACAATCAAATGGATATAGTAGGAACATATTTAAAGTCGAAACAAACAGAAACAAAAATAATTCACTTGTCAAAATTCTAGCATCCAACACAGTTAAGATGTTTCAAAAAGTAATACAGAGCAAATTTTGCATTTGTACACTCTTTAAAGTGTTGCTCTTTAAAGCCAGATACGAATACATGGTAGCTAAGGGTAGACAAGTAAGATACAACTCTTCAGAGGTGTTTGAATTGTTTAATCATTGCCTTTTATCTGATGTCTGCTAGCAGTTTTAGATATCTTGAATTTATGAAAGCATGCTTAATACTGCTACTGTGTTACAGGTTTTATTATTTGCACTATGATTTCTACTATAGTGAGTAAATATGACTTGTTTGATTTATTCCATTGGTAGTGTGATATGATGAGTAAAGGAGATGTCGTATCTTTTATGGCAATTTACGATCATCAAGAATATTATAAGTATGTCTTCCTCTTTTCTAGTACATGTGAACTTATAAGTTATAAGATGCCTTAAGTAAGCTATTGTGTGGAGATAATATTTTTATACTTCAATGGCACATGATCCATTTTGGTTTTGAAATGTAGGACAATGATTATATTGTTTACTTGAAATTGCTTATCAATACTTCTTAATTGTCATGGTGGAAGATCTGATACTACTTGTTATGCAATGGTAGAAGCCCTCATACTACTTGTTATGCAATAACACTCAAGTATCTGAATAAATAACTGTAAAGCCAAATAAATCAACAGGCACACACATAGAGCAAACAAGAAATTTATGCAGTTCAGTAAATTGCCTACCTCATATGGAGAGAGAGAGAGAGCGAGGGATCAAATCTACTATGCTCAATTATAATTTTAACGCTCAAATCCAAAAGAACTATCAAATTACCCTTCCTCTAAGAATATCTTCCTCTATTAGGAGAACTTTTTCTAAGAATCTTCTCATCTCTTAAAATAACTCTTCTTCTAAGAATCTTCCTTTCTCTTAGGAGAACTCTTCTGAAGAGTTTTCTCACCATATCGAAGAAGCCATGGGCCAAATCCACCTAACCTTTTACCGTGCTCTCTATGTATAAGCCTTCAAATCCTATTTCTTAGTAGATAATAAATATTAATTAATTCTTCAACAAGGATTAGATTTTCATTCCAAAAAAAAAAAAAAAACCCTAAAAATGTAACCAAGTCAACTTTCCCTTTCCACCAAGAAAAGCCAGACAGGTAACCATGTCCAAATAGAAATTTAAGGCAATTTTATCAACAAATATCCACTTTTGCTCAAACTCCATCAAGTTATCTTCCTTCTTGGTCGCGATAGCATTGCCTTCATCTAAGCAAAGCTTTTATTGAGAAAAATAAGCATTGTCCCTACAGCCAAATTTGTCTGCACCTAGAAGGACA
Organism: Quercus rubra; assembly: GCA_035136125.1. Classification (NCBI taxonomy): domain Eukaryota; kingdom Viridiplantae; phylum Streptophyta; class Magnoliopsida; order Fagales; family Fagaceae; genus Quercus; species Quercus rubra. Next base: position 48,105,151 of record CM068738.1, read on the forward strand.
CCCACCCCAATACATGTTCTTTTTGCACCTATCTATTTTTGTTCAGCTTATTAATTTCAAATTGTTATGCATGTCTTGGAGAGATCCCATTTAGGGGGGGTGGCCTTATTAAAATATGACTAAGAGGTACAAATGGAAGTTGATCTTCGAATTAGGTGCACCTGAGTGCCTAACACTTTCCCAAGCATGTACCCTAACTCTGAATTCACAGTCTACTTCAATTAGACTTGGATCAAAAGAGTGGTTCCTATACCTATAACTAAGACTTACAATTAAGGTTCATTACTGCAATCTAGTCTTCAGAGCTTTCTACCATTTCTTATTAGGAATGTGTTGTTGGAAGTTTGATAGGGACTATTGTCTCTAAGACCCTTTTTCATTTATCTAACCCCATTTTTCCATAATTCACCCTCTTCCTTCCAATGGACATTGCTCCTTGTTTCATTTTTTTTTTTTTTTTGGTGCTAAATTACAAATTACACCCTCTAATTTAAATTTTAAATTTATTCATTTCAATCCTTCATTACTTCCAAAATGGCATAATTTTGATTTTATTTTTTGAAATTTTGAAAAAAAAATCCAAAAAACTAATAAAATTTAAAAAAAAATTAATAATAATACAGTAATTAATTTTTCGATCTCTATCTCATACCAAAAAAAATAAAAAATCCTTCTAAAAAAAAAATATTTTGAATACAAAGGAGTAGTAGTAAATCAAAAGATTAATAGGTTGGAGAAAATACATATAAAGCTAAGAAAGAAAACTAAAGTAACGGACGGTTTTTCATCTCACCTATGGTCAAAAGAATTGTGAAGAGAATGTAGTTCCTCCAGCAAAGCTAATCCATCCCCATTTGTAAATGGACGGCCGATATGAAATGCTCCCACGCTTCATCATGCTTTCGTACGCCCCCTTCTATAAATGGACGGTCGAGATGAAAGATAGCCATTTCCATTTCAATTCTTTTAGATCTCCGACCTTCTCGCACATAACATTATCTGAGCAACGAAGACAGAAAAGTGAGAGTTGGAAACAGGTCTTTTTGAAATTAGTTTCGTGTTCTCATGTGTGAAATTTTGAAAATATTACAAGTCAACAATAGAAAACTAAAAAAGTGAGAGAGATAAATTTTTCTCGGGGAAAATTGCAATTCACTTATAGGTGGATTGGCCGGTTTTAAGTTTAACTAAGTGTGCGTTTGTTTGAACTTTTTGAAGCCCAAAACGCGCATAAATAAAAAAGTTAGAAATAAAATGCGTTTGGCTGAGTCCAAAACGCAACTTTTTAAAAAAAGTTGCGTTTTGGGCTTAGGCAAAATACACGTCCAAAACGCGCTTCATTTATGGACCTCTGAGGTCCATAAATGAAAACGCGCTGCTGGGCGTTTTGGATTATTACCGTTGGTATGTGCATTTACGAAAATGTCCCTCACACAGACTCACAAACTCATCAGTTCTCTCAAGCCCTCATCTCTCATCTATGTCTTCTTTCTTCGTCTTCTTCCTCTTCGTCTTCCTCTGCTTCTTCACTGGTCTACCACACAATCAACAAAACCCATTTCAACCTTTGATATTCCAAACACAGAATCAACAAAACCAAACCAAAAATAACTCAAAATCAACACAAAAACAACTCAAAATCAACTTAAATCCGGAAAACCCATCCCAAACCCAACTCAAAATCAACCCAAAATCCATAGAAAAAAAAAAAACCCAAAATCCCAAAATCCTTACGTTTCAATCATCTTCATCTTCATCTTCATCATCATCATCATCATCATCATCAAAAAAGAAGAAGAAGCAGAGCTGTGTTCTGGACTGAAGTGCTAAGAGGAAAAAAAAAAAAAAAAGAGGAAGAAGCAGAGCTGTGTTCTGGACCGAAGTGCTAAGAGGAAAAAAAAAAAAAAAAAAAAAAGAAGAAGAAGCAAAGCGTTCTGGACCAAAGTGCTAAGAGGCAAAAAAGAAAAGAAAAGAAAGAGAGTTGGGAAGTGGGAATGTTCTGGACTGAACATGGTAGAGGAAAGAAGGAAAAAAGAAAAGAAAAGGGTGTGGCTACGTGGGTGGATGAGAAAAAAAGAGGAGAAAAAAAAGAAAAGAAAAGAAAAAGGTAGTAGAGCCACGTGTGTGGAGAGAAAAAAAAAAGGGAGAAAAAAAATTATATTATAATATTTTCACAATATTTTTACAATAAATTTTAAGGTAGGCTATTATTAGCTAATATTGGTGAGAAAAAAATAATTTTTTTAGAAAGAGAAAAAAATAATTTTAATAGTATGTTAAAATTAAAATTACTATCAATTTTTATCACAATATTTTTACAATACTTTCACAATAAATCTTAAGTGGTAGGTTATTATTAGCTAATATTGGTAAGAAAAAAATAATTTTTTTAGAAAGTGAAAAATTGATTTAAGTATGATGAAGTAATTGATTTAAGTATGAAACAAACTCACATAAAAAAAAAAAAGTATGAAATAAATTCCCTTATATATATATTGTCCTTTTTGGTCATTTACCCCTCAAAAAGTCACTTTTATAAGTGCTAGCCAAACACTCAGCTTTTTCATTATGCACTTTTTAACAGCTTTTACCAAACACTCAGCTTTTTAAAACTCCACTTTTTCATTATGCACTTTTACAAAACTTCACTTTTTTCATTATGCACTTTTTAAAAAAGCTGAACCAAACTCACCCTAAGTCATCTATGTTTTAAAAGTTTAAAAGGTGTCACCAAACTCACTTGATGTGCCATCTGATAGATCTCCGTAACCTACTTTTCCCTTTTACTGTTAAAAATAAAGATAAATATATTTTTTTTCATTATATTTTGTCTCTCTCCTCTTTTCTCTCTTTTTTCTTCTTCTTCACATAAAACATAAAATAAAAATATCAAAAAAAAAGTCAAGATAAAATTCATTTCATCATTTTTCATATACATAATTAGCACAAAGTTTTACAAAAGAGGGTAGACAAAGCAAAAAAAAAAAACCCTCTCTATAAAACTCTAACCCTCTCTCTTTTATTGGGTTCTTTAAAAAAAAAGTATATCCAAATTTGCAAGTAAAAAAGGAGAGAGATTGAACCATCAAATCATAGCCTCACCAAACTACCACCTCCAACACCACCACCGCAGTTAGCCACCACCCAAAACCCCATACCAAGAAGCAAAAACAAAGAAACAAGAAAATTGAAATCGTGAGATTGGTTGAGTAGCAAAGCAACCTGATTGTCTAGATCGGTTGAGATTGAAGCAACAGAGAGTGGTGGATTCAAATTTTCTGGGGTTAATGGATTTATGGTTTTGAATTTTATGGGTTGGTTTAAATTTCCTTATGGTTGGTGGGTTCAAATTTTTTGGGTTTAGTGGATTTGCGGGTTAATGGATTTGTGAGTGTAATGGTTTTTCCTATTATGAGTTGTTAGGATTTGGTATATTTGTTCTATCTATGGCTTCAAAAGAAGATGGAGAATCTTTTGGGTTCCTTTCAATAAAAAAAAAAAAAAAAAACATGGGTTCCTTTTTGTTGGTAGTATATACATCAAGAGGGAACCAATTATTGTGTTGATTGAACAAGATTTGGGTCACGATATGGGATTTAAGTTTGAAGATTTGATTTCTAAGATGGTGAGAGAGAAGTTGTTCTTCAATAGTTGCTTCCAATTCTGTTTCTATTGTGGCTTATATAGTAAAGAAGATTTTTTAATAGAAAAGACAGAGATGGGTAACGGGTATCTAACGGAGGTCATCTCAAGTGGGTTAAGTAATAATTTTTAATCCACGGGTGGACACTTTTAAAACGGGCCAAACCACAAGTGGGTAAAGTGCAATTCCCATTTTTCTTTTCAATTTGGTTTTTGAATTAGAGGGTAAAAAAAGTTAAAGGGATAAAAAACCCACTCATTTTTTTTTTTTTTTTTTTTTTGTAGAAAGAAAAACCCACTCATTTGTTTTACGAGAAAAGTAAAAAGATGAAAAAAAAAAAAAAAAAAAGCTAATATAATTTTTTTTATCTCATTCCCCTATTAAAGAAATTTTTAAAACTAGAATTGGGTAATTAAAAAAAAAAATCAACATGTAAAAAGTAGGGTAGAGAGTAGAGGTAAAATGGTGATTATTAATTACCATAAGTCCCTTATCTTTCCCCATATTTTTTCTCTCCCATTTGTGGGAATAGAAAAGTGATAGGCCCAAGAAGAAAACTCTCACACCTCCTATTTCTACCCTCCAAAATCACTCTAACCAAACACCTCCTCTCCCTTTTCTCTCCTCAAAAGGTTCTTAAGGCTTGTCCCATGAATTCTACTGCATTTATTGCTTGAACATCTCTCTTGGGGTATCATGTGTGGGCACATTAAACATATGGGTTCAAAAGTTTGCTACTTACTCAGATGTTAGGGCGAATATTGGAGTCACTAGTTGGTTTAGGTCCAAGATCTACTCTTTGACCCTTACATATAGTGATGGAGCTAGCTAGAAATTTTTTTCTAGCGGGCTAAGCTAAATATAACCAAAAAAAAAACTTCCATGACTAAAAAAGTGTTTAATTTCATAAATTAATTTTATTTCATATACCCAACTCTCTTTTATTGTACTAAAATTATTTTTAATAAAACCAAACCAATATGAATAAGTACATGTGGGGACGAGGACCCAAATTTGTATACTGGGTCTTAAGCCCTATTTGATAATGTTGATGCGACCGAGGAGGAGTAAATGACTAAAGAAGCCCCGGAATAGACAATCACGTAACGAAAGAGTGGAAGGCTAAAGTCCGAGGAGATTACCTTTCTCGGATCGGATGAATATTAGTCAAGCAAGTACTTGGGTAATTTAGGTGATCTTCTAGGAGCCTCCAACGATGAGGATAGACTTCAAGCACGTACAGAGAGGTTAAGAATACAAAAATATCTAAGGGAAAAGCTGCTACCACCGCATTAAATGCACTGCAGCAACTTTTTTGACTGCATTTATGTGGAGAAAACCCCTGAACAGTGTAGTCTCAACCATCACCATTCATAGAGAGCCAGAGAAGATGCTTAACAAGACATATATTCAAGTATAGGTTTAGATGATGGACAAGTGTACGATCAAGATGGTCTAAAAGAAAACTATATAATGTAAAGAAACCCTCATAGAGGAGGGGATCGAAGAAAGAGAGTAAAAGAGAAGAGAACAAGTATTACTGTAGCATAAACTTTTAGAAATAGCGAATTGAACAATAGTGCATCTCCTTGGACAACTATTTCATCAAATTTTATTAGTTTATGTGCTTGTTCATATCTCAAATCCTTACTAGCCGTTATCTCATTCACTAAGAGTCCAGCTCTTTCACCCACTCTCTACAAATTTATTGTATTGGGTTCATTGGACTTATATTCCAACAATTTTGGGTTTGGGCTAAAAATTGTGTCCCTACAGTACACATGTATTACTATTATCAAATATCAAATATAATAAGAGTACATTTGGTACATTGAATGAAAATTACATTAGGAATAGTAATCTTTATTACTGAGAATAATGTAGTGGAATAACTATTACTGACTTATTGTCCATAAATTTGGTTGTTACATATGGAAAATTTGTAAAGATAATGTATAAGGAAAATTTATATTTTTGAAAATATATTAATTTTTTTTTTAAGAGAGAGTTTCAACCTATGGCGTCCACTCCTAATGATAGCTCTTTGTCATCAAACCAAGACACCAATCAGTTTTTAGTGTAAGCGGGGATTGAACCCCAAATGATAAACCAAGACACTAATTAGTTTTTGGTGTAGGCGGGGATCGAACCCCAGATCTTTTATTCAACCATCAAAGACTTTATCAGTTGAGCTAACTGGAACCCATGAAAATATATTAATTTTAAGACCTATTATGTATACTAAGAAATAGTTGTTACATCCATTTTAAAGAGGAATGACTATTCTTCAATTTAAAGAATAGCTATTCCTTTGTAATAACTAATTCATGAAATAAAGATGCAACCAAATAACCGAATTGCTATTACATATGTATAGTTATTCCATTTCAGGAGCTATTACACAATACCAAACATACTCTAATATTGTATAACATAAGCAATGCAAGTTATAAGCCACAACAAAATATATAGAAAGTTGGCGTTATCTCAAGACTCAAAAGTCAAAAACATAAATTGATATACACTAAACACGCTTATCTCAATTATAAGCAAGGTTAGAGAAATACCACTGCACACAATACACTGATGACTAAGCTGGAGGGAGGAAAGGCAGCAGTCGTTGAGTGGAGGTTAGAAGCCTGAAGTGGAGTACGACTATAACTTAGACGGTGATTGGGGGTGGCAAATAGGCAAATTGTGAATGAAGGTGTGCAAAATTGATGTCATGTTATCCATAATTGAGGATGATGGCATGTTTGGCCATATTCATTAAATCATTATCAAGGCAACAACATTGGTATGTTTTGGTTACGTTTATTATGAGAAGTGTTAATGGTTTTTATCTCAGTCTACCATTGACATCACTATTCACTCACTACTAACAATTGCTACCTAGAATTTTTTGGTAAAATATTGTGTCCTTATTTTACTCTTTTATTATAAGTCTTAATCACATATTGCCACATGAGTTAAACAAATATACATGAACTAGTATTTCAACTCACTTAGAAAAAAAAATATATATCAAAATGAGTTAATAAACAAAATATACATGAACTAGTATCTCAGCTCAGTTTTAAACAAATAGGAGTGGAATAGGAGAGTGGGAGTGGGAGGCGGTAGAGAGAGAAACAAGATTGTTAGGGTTTGCGAGGTAATTAGGTTTTATATAGGAAGAGCTAAATAGGAGAGTAAAAATTAAATAAATTTTTTTTAATTATATATATAATATATTTTTAAATATATATTAAATATATATATAATTTAAATTTTAAATATATAAGTGAGTCGGATCAAGTTAGGTGGATTTGTAATTATTATGATTTGAACCCAACCTGACAAGTTGCGTTAAGTCAAGTCGGTTTTGATTGGTTAGTGGGTTGGCTGCACATTCCTAGGTGGAAGAATCTAATATCAAGAACTTAGGCTACCTCCAAGCCATTGTTTAGGAAACTTTACGTCTATACCCACCAGGTCCTATCACAGGATTGCGTGAGTCTATGGAAGATTGTAATGTTGGTGGCTATTATGTTCCTAAGGACACTTGTTTGATCATTAATATATGGAAGGAGACCCCGTGTGTGGTCAGACCCAATTGAATTCAAACCAGAGAGGTTATGACGACACATGCAAATGTTGATGTCAGGGGCCAACATTTTGAGTATATATATTCCATTTTGAGTATATACATGGCTCTAATTTATTTATTATTTACATTGTTAGCCCAATTCTGTAAAAGAAATAAGCTACATAAAAATAAAACAGGGACTGTCACTGTAGTAGAAAAAAGCTTTAACCCAAAATCTTCAAAATCCGGTGCAAAACAGTCCGTGTCCTCATAGGTTTTCCCAAGCTCAACACCCAAATGTGTTAGTCCTACATTAGCGGTAGTTGCCCTACTAAAGTAAACAAATCTTTGAAGTCCGCCATGGCTTGGTTTAATTATGCGATATGAGAGAATCTTTCATTTCAATGTTAACACCATGACCCGAGCCTTATAGTTGCATTCATAGTTCAAATTCACTCTCTCCCACAAAACCCATCCATCAAATCATTCTCTCTCTCTCTCTCTCTCTCTCTCTCCCACAAAACCCATCCATCAAATCATTCTCTCTCTCTCTCTCTCTCTCTCTCTCTCTCTAGAGACTCCAAGCTAGCTTATCTCATACTATTGCTCATCGGCCTTCATTGTCCAATATTTATGGCCCCTTTCCCATCTGGATTGTGCTCCCTAGTAGATGGGTGTTCTAGAAGAGGTGATGTGATTGTGATGGAGTCGGAGAGATCAGGGTTGTATTTTATTTTTATTTTTTTTATAACCGATTAAAAAAGAGTCCAAGAACATCGATATTCTTTTGTCCACATAAAAATTTGTCATTCATAAAAAATAAATATAATTTCCTCGTCTATATATCATGTTATATACTATACTATATAATAAAAGTTGAGTTTAGAAACTATGATTGTGCCAAGTGGCTATTCTTACTAATGAGTAAATTAATGTTATTTTGTTATGTTATCATTTAAACTTCTATCATTCAAACTAAAAATCTATTATAAAAAATTCTAAACTTTAATCCCAAATAGAAGCCCACGTTTTTTTTCTTAAAAAAAAATACCACATTTTGACTTTTACTCTATCTAAAAGTCTATTATTAATATTTTAAGAACAAATAATTAATAAATTCATTTTTTATTATTTTTTATGATATAATTCCTCAAATTAAAGGATAATATTTAGCAATTTTTTAATTTAGATCAAACATATCATTTAAACTTCAAAAATTTTAAATTATATTCAAACTAAAAGTCTATTATCAAAAATTCTAAACTTAAATCCCAAATAAAAACTCACGTTTTCTTTCTAAATATATAAACAACCTTTTGACTTCTACTCTATCTAAAAGTCTATTATCAACATCTTAAGAACAACTAATTAGTAAAATAATTTATATTATTTGTTATGATATATTTCCTCAAATTAAGGAATAATATTTAACAAATATTTAATTTAAATAAAACTAAAAGTCAATCATCAAATTTTTTTAAAGTTAAATACCACATAACTCACAAATCATATCATATCATATACTATATATATTAATAATAAAAGTTGAACTTAGCAATCGTGGTTGTGCCAAATAACTACTCTCACTAATTAGTAAATTAATTTTATATTATTTATTAGGATATATTTCCTCAAATTAAGGGATAATATTCAACAACTATTTAATTTAGGTAAAATTTTATCATTTAAATTTCAACAAATTTAAATTCTACTCAAACTAAAGGTTTATGATAAAAATTTTCTAAATTTAAATCCCGCACAACCCACGCTTTTATTTTGTTTTTTTCCTCAAATTATATGCTATTAAATTAATATTTTTACTGGGATATTAACTACAGAGCATTTAATTAAGGGATAGGATTTAATAATAATTTAATTTAAGATAAAACTTTATCATCTAAGTTTCATTAATTTAAATTCTACACCAATTAAAAGTTTATTTTCAAAATTTTTAAAATTTATATATATTCAACCATGGTTGGATACAATCCCTCTTAACTAATAAGTTATCTCTATAATTAAATCACACACACAATACACCCCACGTTATATTTTTTTTTTTTTTTAAATGCAACTTACTCTTATGTTTTAATCTAATAAATTCATCTTACTTATTGTTCTTTGCTTTTGAATTTGTATGCATGATATTATGTTAAAGGAAGTTTACTATAAAGAAGCAAAATAATGGATACCTATTTAAGTTCTTGGTTCTCTTATATAAGTTTTTATTTATTTTTTTATATTCTTAGTTTTTGGACTCTTTTTTGTATGTTTTGATTTTTGTTTTTGGTTATTGTATTTAATTTGTCAGTGTGTTGATTTTTTCAATTAGACTATCACTAGGAAAACAATCGTATTGAGGAACATTTTTGTTTATTATTGTTTGTGCTGGCTATGATATAAATTAAACATAACCCAAATAAGAATGATCAAACTCATTCTATATCTCGTATTAAGAAATTAACACAAAGCACAAAGAGAATTTTAAAATATTAAAATAGTTAAACACTTATAAAGTCTAAACTCTAAACAATCAGACCTTAAAGTAATTTTTTATTATAATTATTTACTTATTTTATAAGTTATTATTACTATTTTTTAATAATTTAGTTTTAATTATTTTAAAATTTTTGAGTTTACATATGAATCTTCATCAAGCCTTGTATTGCATGAAATAATACTAGTAAATAAATAAAATGCCAATTGAAAAACCTTGTGTTCATGCATTCAACTGTTCATGATACTAGCAAAGGGCCCGCACAATGCACGAATAATGCTTTAAATTGCTATGTGAAAGATTATATAAAATGTTCAAAATATGTTAAAGAAATAACATGAAGTAATGTTGTGAAAACATGAATGAACTTTTATGGAATTAAAGTAATATGAAAGTAAGGGGATAATTTTTTTTTTTTTAAATCTCGAGAGGACAAATTAATAGAGTATGTTATAGAAATTAGTGGAAGTAATGAATTCATCATGAAAAGTGAAAATTTAAAACTACGCACACATGTCCTTTACAATTTTTCACTTAAAGTAAAGAGCAATTAAAAGATTAAAAAAACAACGTAGGAATATTGTAATCTATGTGTGTGTGTGTGTGTGTGTGTGTGTGCATGCACACGCGTGCTTGCACACGTATGTGTGTGAGGACAACACAATAATTATCCACTTAATGTGTCATGTGTCCACTTAATTGTTTTGTAATATTTGTGCCAAGTGAGTTAATGAGTGCAAAATACTAAGGATCTAATATTAATGAACTATAAAATAAAAATAAAAATAAACCAATCACATATACTCAATAAAAATCATCACACAATAAAGATCACCACACGTTTTATCTTATTAAAAACTAGAAAAAAAAAAGAAAAAAAAAAAAGAAAGATAATAAGTAGTATTAAATTTAGGTAAAAGTTTTAATATTTGACTAATTATGTTTACCTTTTTAAAAAATAATTTATTTATATTTTATGATAAAAATTGTGTTTAATTTTAAATGTTTCCATATGTATGCATATGTTACATGCTATTTTAAAAATAAAAAAAATTGACTAATTATTTATATTTTTATAATAAAAATTGTATTTAATTTTAAATGCATCTATGCATTTGCATGTGTTACATGGAAGAGCCTCATGGTCTCCCACATGAAAATTTTGCTTCTTATTTAAAAAACATAACCAAATAAATTATGTATATGTAAGATTAGCACACACTTATAAATAATTAATATGTGCATTTAACCCATTGACACATTCAGTGAACTAATGTTTTGACATAAATAAATCCTTGTTGAGGTGGAAGCCTAAATGAAGAATTTGCCACTGGGCAGAACTTTATCCACTCTCACATGAGGTCTCAACTTACTGCTATTAGTTATCTTATCTCTATTTTTCTCCTTTTTCTCACCATTTAGAAACCATCATTGCTTTCCTCAAGTTTGAGGATATCATGGAAATCACTTCTCATCTCCTTGCAATTGTAGGGGCTTTTGTATTGGTACTATTGTACAATCTATGGAGGGTGAGAATTGGTAGTCACAAAAGTAAGGGTATGTTGGCCTTGGCCCCAAAGCCATCAGGTGCCTTGCCAATCATAGGTCACCTTCACAAACTAGGTGGCAAAAACCCAATTGCCCGAATTACCTTGGCAGCTATGGCTGATCAATATGGTCCCATATTCAAGATCCAATTTGGTACGAAAAGTACAATTGTGATTAGCAATCATGAGGCTGTCAAGGAATGTTTCACTACAAATGACAAGGCTTTGGCTGGTCGTCCAAGGTCTAGCCATGGAAAGTACATTGCCTACAACTATGCAGCATTTGGGTTCATCAACTATGGAAAATTCTGGCTCAAGATGAGAAAGATAACCATGCTAGAACTCTTCTCTAGTCATCGGCTTGAGACACTAAAGAATGTGCAAGTTATTGAGGTCAACAATTTGATTAAAGATTTGTACACTCTTTGCATGAGCAAAAAACACAACAACCAAGCTAAGGTGGTGATTAGTGAGTGGATTGAGCGCTTAACCTAGAATGATGGAAAGATTTCAGGTAATAGATATTGGCCTTCAATATAATTACTAAAAAGATTTCAGGTAATAGATATTTTAGTAACTTGAATGATGGAAATGATGGAGAGGCACAAAGAATAGGGAAACTTATTAAAGAGTTTGACGAGTATCAAGTAAAGGCTGTCTAGCTTAAAGACGACCACAGCCTTATCCAAGTCAGGGATGAGGGTAGGAGCAAGACTTCGTCCATATACCCTGTCCGTTTAGACAACACAGGCCCGTATTCATTGAAGGCGTAAATAAATGACATCAAGACAGCTGACAAGGAATAAGTACATTGGAACGGTTACAAAGGCAATGATTGCCCAACGGTCATCCATTACTCTTTAAATAGAATCTTCATTGTCAATTAATGCTACGTTTGTTCCAGGGGAAAAACGCTCAGAGGAGCATTAACAGACATAACCACACCAACCCAGAGCAAACTATAAAAAGGGAATGGAACCCTGGTAAAAGAAACTATGAATATATATATATATATATACACTTTCTAGGATCCTAACCCAATTTCTTAGTATATGTCCACCATGCACATCTGAAGTAAACTAGTTAAAAATTAATGTTGTATGAATAATGCCAGAAAACGTTATTATAAAAATAGCTTTGTCAAGGACTGGACATGTAATGGAGATAACAGTGCAAGGAAAATGAAAGAATAAATAAATAAAAACTTTACAAATTTGAGTCCATTTAAAAACTGAATAACCCCAAGGCATCAATTTTGAATCATAGAGTACCAAACATCAGTTATTGTATATCATACTTGAACAAGCCAAAACACTCATTCTGACGGAATCATGTGCCATACAACTGCCTAAACCTTCCAACACCTCAGAAATGTTTCTTGCATTGAATTTACTAAGTTAATAGCAATTGTAATAAACAAAATCTCTGGTAAGAAAATTCCTCGGCTAAAGGTATAACAAACTTGCTCTACCATGTATGCTTCCCTTTTTGAATGTCACAGTAATACAAAGAATCAGATCACCAAAAAATAGAAAAGTCTAAAGTACTGTAGTTTTTTTTTTTTTTTTTTTTTTTTAATTTTTAAGGGCTTTAAGATTTGGCTTTCATTTAGGCGGTCAAATCTGCTTTTTAATAAAGATACATCACACATCTTGTCTATGCTCCATTATCATTTTTATAGTTAAATAGATAAGCCAACCACAATTTCTTTCTTCAGAGAAATATAGAATATATCAAACCTAGAGTTAGCCTACTATGATTCCATAGTACTCTAACAAAGATGATTCCAGAGGTTTCTATGGAACAAAAATAATGAAAGTGATCTTCTTTGACTTGTGTGAAACAAGACAGACCACAAAACACCAATGTAGCAAATATCATAGTACTAATAACAAAAGAGCTAAAACCATTGCAATACTGAGCATGTTTTCATAATTCAAGATATCCAAAAAATGCTAGTAGACATCAAATAATAAGCCAATGATCAAACAACTCAAACATCTCAAAAGAGATGTATCCTACTTGTCTACCCTTAACTACCCAATCTGAATATCTTACTCTGAAGATTGATACTGAGTCTACAAAATCATAACTTTTGCTCTGATGCCACAACTGTCACGCCCCAAACTTGATGCCTGGATTTGTGACCATGACCGGCATGCTAATATCAACCTTAAACCTGATATTAACAAGAACTAACTTAACTTTTTACAAAATCTTTTACAAAAGCTTCCCTCTTTCTTATCATTCTTGTTTCTTTACTTAAATGATATAACTTTTCACTTGATATTCAGAGCATCTACACTATACTCTAAATATAACATAATCCACCAGTCATTTAATTTCCACACTTTCATATAATACATCTCTTAATACTTTAAGGTACACAACTTTCGTTAGATCCTAAAATACACCATATTACAAATCTAAACATCAAATTGCTAATTTAGGATCTATACATATAAAACTAAAACCAGCTCCTTCCAAAACTCAATTAAGGCTCCATCTGCTCCAAACTAAAACCTGTTGATTGAAAGATTGGAAAGGGTGAGCTATACAGCTCAGTAAATGTAAGATATATGAGAATTTAATAAGGATGCAAGTAAATCAAATTATTTCATTCTACGAATATTCAGATAGGAGAACATCTTTTCATGCAAAATATTTTATACTATTCATAATAATAACCTATACACTCTTCATAGGAAAATAACTGTTCTCCCTTTTCATATCAGAATAATATTACCAAAACCTTTAGGATTTAATTTCTTTCATTTTTTACAAAGTCACCAAATATAATATTGATTGTTTAAAATCAATATATATGTATTCTCATTACAAAATAATCATTTTAACTTAAATAATATAATTGGTAACTTTGTCTTTAAACTAGAAACATCTTGCTGAATAAGAAAACTTTTCTTTATAAACTTCTTCTCATAAAATATTATAACTTTCATAGCCATAAAACTTAACGTTTCATAAAGAACAGATATCTTATAACTTTTTAACATAAACGTGTACTTTTATCAGAAGCTTTATTTTTAAAGCGTAACAAAACTTCAAAAACTCTTATCTTTAAAGAACAGCTTTTCTTTTCATCATAAACTTCTTTTCATGAGAGCTTTTAACTTTTCAAAATGCATTTAAACAAAATCATTCTATCATGATTAATAACATAATATAGTTGTTCATAAATAACTTATTGGTTAGTCCATATTTGATAAATCTGTACTTATTTGGGAGGCTTCTAACACTACGATGCTAGGCATCCAACATTCCCCACAATGCCAGGTATTCCCGGGATCACATCATAATACATACATTCAACCATAGGGGCTGGTTGACTTCCTTCACAAGTTTGCCGTAACCAACAAGGGTGGGTATAGCAAAGCCAATCCCACTTAATGGCCAATTAGATAACATTTTTCATGGAAAGCCAATAATTAATCCCTACTAGCAAAGTTCAAATCACCAGAGATCATAACCCGAAAACATTTCATAGTTTGCATAACATTTCATAATAAAAGAATTTCCTTTATTTTCTTTAAACATCATGATCGTGGAATTAGTAATAGTATCAATATGCTTAAATCATATACATAAGGTTTCGAAAGCTCACGAACATACCTTTGTTTGAAACATGCTTATATGTCATACTCTAATCAAAAACCCTTTTAATGCATCATATACTTTAAAATAACCCCATGACTTACCAAATACTCATATAACTTATCCCTTACTTGAAGGCAGAGGAGCCGAAAGCCTACAGTAGAAAGAGCTTAGACTTGGCAACTGGTAACACCTAAACCAAACATCAAAACTTATTACTATCCATAATTCCTTATCATAAACTTACACATTCATCTCAAAACCTATCTCTTAAAATCAAGGAAGTCCTAATCTCACCTCAACGAGGTTTCCCAAACACAAGATACATTCATCAACACCATGATGTACCAAACTAAAGAAAAACAATAATTCTCACATTAATATCATATCTCTAGAAGAGCCAACTTCGTTTCAAAGGTGCTTTGAGCTTAGGACAATAATGCATGCATAAACATAAGATCCTTTAAATATGGTCATATAACCCTATGCACTCATATGGCAACATACAACATGTTGAACAAGACAGCAACATGAAAAAGTGTTAGAATGGTTTAGAACTCCTCCTTTGAGTACTAAACCTTAAACCAAGTTATAAAAAAATTTATCTATGATCCATACATATCAAATGATGAGCATATTAATTTGTAGCTCAAAACATTCACTCTAACTTTGGAGTTAAATCGTCAAATTCAGGTGTAGCATATGTTGTTCACTACTCGTTTCAGCAGCATATGCCCCATTTGTAAAATACAAATGGGCTGTCCATAAACATCCAAATGCCATGCAATTTTACAGAGAAACTCCTCTGGATGTCTAATAAATACCATATTAATTTCGGAGTCAAAGCATAAAATCATAATTTACTAAAAATAATACAAGACAACGTGCTCAAATCTGTCCTAACAGAATTTCATGCAACTTAGAAATTAAACCATTATTTTTATATTGATCCAAACACTGTGAGACCACTTCCATAACAACCACATGTGTCTTAGCGTTCATAGGGAATATCCCTAGCATCCAAATTCACTGTATACAATTTAATACATAATTTACCATGTGTAAACACAGAATCTGTCACAGTGACAGCTTTGCAACATTTTCTTGTAAATTCACAAACAATTATCAAATGATGGTATTTTCATATGAGGATTTTTATACACTCATTAGACATGTTAGAAAACACTTATATACAGTCATTTAACCATTTATAGCAAAATTAAATACAACAAAAATCTCAGCAGTAATATCAAAAGTACTCACCCTAACTTTATCTTACTTCCTTAATCATATACAATCATTAATTAGTAAAAAGCCTAATCAACCTTCAACAAATCACCAACACAGTTTCCAAGCTTCTTAAAACAGCATATATATATATATATATATATATATATATATATATATATATTTGTATATATAAACTTAGTTCATGATTTCCTAATTTTACAAACCACAAATACCATTACTAAAAATTCTTTAAAGAAATCATGAATTCTAAGGTGAGAGTAGCTAGAACCCTTACCAAGTTTATGGTTCGTGAGGGGAAAATAGGAATGGAATCTCTCTTGCATGAAAGGATTTCCCTTTCCTAGTGGCTGGACCCAAAAGTATGAGAGGTAGAGAGCTTGAGAGAGTTTTCTTTCTTTTTGGTGTTGGACCCATGGGAATGCAAGGGAGAGTGTTCTTGACTATTCTAGTTGTTTTGAAAGAGTAGAAAGAAGAAATGAGATGAGCCTTACTTTCTTTTAATGTGTGGACCTGTGGGTTTGACAAAAGGGACTTAAGAGAGCTTCCTAGCTCTTTCCTTAAGAGAAAAGAGCGTAAAGTTGAGATGAAAATTTCTGATTTGCATGGACCCGTTGGAAATAGAGAGGTAAAGAGCTTCTTGGATGTTCTAGTTGCTTGAGAAAGTCAAAGAAGAGATGAGGTGGAACTTGGTGATTGCATGGCCGGCCAAGTCTTGGTCTTTGGATTTGTCAACATGCATGATGCTTTGGCTTTACATGTGTTGAATTTCCATTGGTTGCATGTGTGGGTAGAATTTCCACTACAACATCTCATGCATCATACTTAATTAAAACACCAACTATGTATGCAATAACTTAAACCAATTAATATAGTTTCGTACATACTTAGTGTGTGTGTATATATATATATAATACAAATGGCCATTCAATTATTTATAATCTTTACAATTCTTATTTAATGGCATTATAAAATAATATGTTTATTAAATACTCTTATATTAATTTGAGAATGTAAGTGGCTTAAAATATTAATAATATTTAACCACTCAGACACATAGTTTAATTATAAAATTGGATTGGGGTGTTACAAATTCTCCTTTTTTAAGTCCATTTCTAAGATAGGCTAATAACATTCCACAAATTAATTAATCAACCAAGCTTTTATTGTGTCTTTGACCTATATATGGTCTTCTAATATATTAAATAATCAGACCACAATTTCTTTTATTTACAAAGAACAATACTCAATAAAGAAACTCTGCTTTCTAAGTGTGGTCTCAATTTCTTGTAGAATCTCATCTTGGGTGGGTCCGAATCTACATCTCTTAACTTGACATGGCTCCTATCTATATTATTGAACAACAAGCAAGCTTTGAAGCAAGCCCAAGAAGAGCTCGATCTTAAGGTTGGTAGAGAGAGATGGGTGGACAACCATGGTATCCAAGACCTAATTTACCTCCAAGCCATAGTGAAGGAAACCTTGTGCTTGTACCCCCCAGCCCCCTTATCAATTCCACATGAAGCCATGGAGGATTGCCATGTCTGTGGCTATTATGTTGCAAAGGGTACTCGTGTTTTTGTCAATGTCTGGAAGTTGCACCAAGATCCAAGGATTTGGGATGACTCAGATAAGTTTTTTCTAGAGAGGTTCCTCACAAAACATGCAAATATAGATGTTTCAAGGCAACAGAGTTCATATCATTTGGGTCTGGTAGACGATTTTGCCCAGGTTACACATTTGGCTTGCAAGTATCTCATTTGACACTAGCTCAATTACTTCAGCGATTTGAGTTCATGACACCATTGAATATGCCAGTAGACATGATTGAAGGCTTGGGCATTACCTTACCCAAGGCAACTCCCCTTAAAGTTCTTCTCAATCTACGGCTTGCTTCGGAACTCTATCAATGATAGATAGAAATCTAGACTATGCTTGACTAGAGTACATGTTTTTAATAAGCTTTCACGCTTCAAGAGTTTCATAACTTAATGATATTGCCTAATCTTTTTTACTAGGAGAATAATTATGTAGTCTTATTGTGGTACTTTCCTATACATGTTTTTGTTGTGTTGTGTTTCTTTTTCTATATATTTTTTTCCTTATGAAGTAATTTGTTGTACATTGCTTTTAGTACATTTAGTTTTCTTAATTTGTACTCCAAATTATTTCCTCTCCATTACCTAAGAGTAGGACATATTGAAAGCTCGATAATCTAATTACTAGAGCTAATAAGGACCCTCAAAATTTAATTACAGCTAGACTATTTTTAGGCAAAACGCAATTAAAGCGGAATATAGGTAATTAGTCAACTAATTAACCAAAATATTCAACAATTGCATGGATGAACACAAGGATGCAATGCTAAAATGTAAAGGGCAGTAGGGAAAATAATATCAAACCCAAGATAACACCGCGATGAATTATCAAAGAGGGAAACCAAAGAATTTGGTGTAAAAGCCCCTTTGTGGCCCCTCCAAGTTGAAATGATCCACTAGTGAATAAGTTAGAGTACAAGGATACCAAAAAGACCCTCCAAGCCTAATCTACCAAAAATTCTTGAGCCCTCCAAGTTCCAGCTACTAACGGACTTCTCAAAGTCTTATCTTCACTAGCTTCTTGAATCTCGCAATACCATCCAATTGCACCGCCAAGCCTTACCGGCTTAATTTGGCAAAGACCCAATGCTTCCCAAGCTCCAAAATACTCTTTACACTCTGAATAGGTGTGAGTTTTGTTTGCGTAAAAACTCCTCTCAAGGTATGACAGTGGGAGAGGGGAAGAGAAGAGACTACAAAGATTTCTCTCTTAGGGATGACTATATTATACGATTCCCACATTGTCAAGGTACATATATTCTCAGTCAAAGATTGGAAACCCTTAATAGTCTTGATTTAATAAGCATTAATCTACTCTAATTTTGGTATAGCAACATGATGACGCATGAAAAATTGTCAATGAGTTGATGATCCAAATGGAAAGCTCTTGAAGACTTGCAAGGATGATCACATTGTCGAAGAGTGTCAGTGTGGGGTCGGCCTACTAGCCAACGACCCTTTGATGATTAAGTCAATACCTCACAAGATCTCTAAGAACTCTCAAGGAATAAGACATTTAGAATTTTGTTTTTCACTTACCTCAAAATTGGGGTGTCTTGGTGTTTATATAGGGGGTCTGTGGATGACCACCTTAGCTAAATTGTAGGGACTTGGAGTTATCCTTCAGCTGACTTGTAGGCGGTGGGAGCTATCTCATAGCTGATTTGTAGGAGATGAGAGTTATCCCTTTGTCGGCAGTTGTGTGAATATAGGAGAGCCTTAAATGATAGCTACTATGTGGGGGTTGTAGTGTAGGCAGTTGCGTGAATATAGGAGAGCCTTAAATGATAGCTACTATGTGAGGGTTGTAGTGTAGGCTTTGTATGCCCATCTTCATCCGTCCATCTATAGGAGTGACGGACGAGTGTCAAGGTCAGGCTTGCAAGTATTTACTCGCCCGTTCTTGTATGTGATGAATGACTTATTGGAGTAGACGTAATAAGTTGCATTTGTTGCATTGAGTCCTCCATTTTTGATAAGTTAGTATTTTTGGAAGACCTAGCTTACATTCAAAAGATGTAGCTTACATTCGGAAGTGGTTTATATTCGGAAGGTAGCTAAACCCCATCACAACATATTTAAACTTCTTGGAGTACACGAGTCTACCAACATCAAAGACCATCAGGATTACGAAGATAGTCGTACAGCCTCAGCAGGCAGACACCATCTTTTTTGTTTTATTTTAAAATTGTGTATGTTGAGGTTCATTTTAATTACGGTCCATCTAGTTTCTTTCCTACATGGAGTAAAGTTTGTTATCCACTACACATTTTTTGGTTTCTTTAATGGCATCTTGCAGACAAGAATAGTTTCCATCATTTATTAACAATTGGCATGGAAGGGATATTGACCTTGCTTCCAACTTATCTGATTTTGATAACAGGGCTATACTATAACAGGAAAAAAAAAAAAAAATTCATTATATTTTCTTGGGCCTCAGTTGGAATATAAATGACTAAAACCAAAGGTCACTATAATACGTGCAAATCTCAATTTTACTACATTCGAAACTTTTATAATGCATACCAAAATGGCCAATCAAACATGTATCTTCATAGTAGTAATTTTTTGATACTTGCAATTGAAGATCTAGTAATACTCTAGGCATTACATAGTCTTAAAACAGTTCATCAAAAAAAAAAAAAAACATAATCTTAAAACAAACAGTTGCCTTCAGCAGCATAAATTCAACAAAATAGTGTCCCATATAATTCATATCCTTGCTTGTTCTAGTCAAACTCTGGATGGCTCTAGGAAAGTGTAATTCATCTTGATAAAACCTGAGAGACCATGCGCATTGTTGGTCTAGATTCTGGATTAGCACACAAGCATGCAATTGCAAGCTTTATGATAAGTATCAATTGATTCTCAACCTCAAGAGTGGGAGGTGGAAGGCGTATGTCTAACAAATCATTTAATGATAAATTCTCCTTTATAGATGAAGCAGATAGAATGGAGATGATTTCACCCGGATGCCTTCCTTTGATCACTTCAATAGCCAAAACTCCAAAGCTAAAAACGTCACACTTCTCAGTTATCTTCATCGTATAAGCAAGCTCTACCAAAAAAAAAAGAGAGAGAATATTATGCCAATGTATGCATATGATCTACGTTCTATATTGATTGAACAAATAAGTAAATTACCTGGTGCAACATATCCATATGTGCCGGCAAGTGAAGTCCAATTGGATGAGTCTTGATTGAGAATCTTAGCTGTGCCAAAGTCTGAAACATAAGCCTCATACTCTGAATCCAGCAAAACATTTTTACTTGATACGTCCCTATGAACAATTGGTGGTGAGCAATCATGGTGCAGGTAAGACAAAGCGTGAGCGACACCTTTGATTATATTATCCCTCTTATTCCAATCCAACTCATTAGCTCTGTCATCATTGGTCAAAATTTTGGCCAAGCTACCCCTTTCAAGGTACTTGTAAATTAAAAACGAGTGTTGTGGATGTGAACAAAAGCCATGAAATTTAGCAATATTTCGATGTCGTAATTCTGTTAATGCCCTTATCTCATTTAAGAAGTCTTTTTGCTGTGCAATCTCACCATCATGCAAGGATTGTAGTTTCTTCACCGCAACTATGTTTCCTGATGTTAGCATGGCTTTATAGACAGTTCCATATCCTCCCTTTCCAATGCAAAAATTAGCATCAAAATTTTGGGTTGCGTCAATGATTTCTTGGTACATTATTCTTCCATCAAAAGATGATATTGTAAACACTTTTTCCTTGTCCATGTTGTTTGTTTGGTTTGTATGTGGATTTCGCCTTTTTCTTTTTGCAAAGAAGAAAATTCCAAATGATACCAATACAAGTGAAAGTGTTCCTAAAAGAGGGAAAATGATAAAGAAAATGATTTTATGTCCATTTTCTAAAATATGCCCTACTCTACAGGGTTGCAATCCTGTAACATTTCCACAGAGTCCTTTATTACCTCGTAATGCTTCTATAGGAGCCTCTTGAAAAGCTTTGCTATTGGGAAGAGGACCCTTCAACTCATTGTAGGAAATATTGACACACGACAAGCCATGCATCATTTCAAAAGTAAACGGAATAAAACCTGAAAGGTTATTGTGGGAAACATTCAACAACTCCAAGCTCTGCATATTGTTGATCTATGAAGGTATCTCTCCTTCAAGAGAGTTATGGCTCAAATCCAACTGTGACAAATGAGTTAATTCACAAATTTGAATTGGAATGTTGAGGTTGAACTTGTTGTTGCTCATATTCAAGTAATATAGTTTTGAAAGATTCCCTATATTTTCAGGGATTGACTTGCCAAATCTATTAGTGGATAGATCTAGAACCTCAAGATTTGTAAATGATCCAAGCCCTAAGGGCAAACTACCAGAAAGTTTATTTCCATTCAACATCAACTTCTGCATAGAAGTCAACTTTCCAAATTCCTTTGGAAGCTCCCCAACCAATCCATTTGAAGAAAGATCAAGCCATTGGAGTCAAGCAAAGTCTCCAATTTCAAGCGGAATACCACCAGTGATATTGTTCCCAGCAATCCGTAGGCTAGTTAGTTGTGTGCACCTGCTCCAATTTTGTGATATTTCACCATAAAATCTATTGTAACTTAGGTCTATGTACTGCAGGTTTTCGTAGACACCAAAATCTTCAAATATATTTCCAGAGAGTTGGTTTCTTTCAAGGCGGACTCTGATTAAGCTCGTGCAATTTCTCAAGGTTTTGGGTATTGGACCTATGAGATGGTTTTTGTATGCACTAAAGTTTTGGAAGGATCCACTTTGGCATAAGTTTTGAGGCAAAAACCCAATGAAGTGGTTGGTATCTAGATACAACTCACTCAAGTTCATTAGATTTTCAATCTCTTGTGGAATGGGACTAGAAAGTTGATTATCGTGAAGGTCTAAAACTTTTAAGTTGCTCAACTTGCCCAAGGAATTTGGAACAGTACCAATCAACTTATTTGTACCCAATATAAGTTCATTTATGGACTTCAAGTTTCCTAATTCTTCAGGAATGGTGCCCAAAATTTGATTGTTGAACATGTGTAAAATAATTAGGTTGCTTAGAGCACCTAGTGATGTGGGAATCGAATCAGAAAGATTATTTGTATGCAAGCTTAAACTAGTTAGAGACTTCAAATTTCCTATTTCTTGGGGAATAGAGCCAGACAGATGATTTTTATACATATGCAAAATGGTTAGCTTCTCTATGTTTCCAATAGTAGATGGGATGAGACCTGTAAGATTATTGTTTGATATGTCAAATATAACTAAATTGGAGAGGTTTCCGATTTCTGGAGGAATGAAACCAGAAAGTTGATTATGAAGGAGGAACAACTCAACCAAGTTGCTTAAATTACCTAAAGATGCAGGAATGCTACACGCAATGGAATTATTGTCGAGATATAAGTAAGTCAGGTAGCTCAAATTACCTAATGAAGTGGGAATGCAACCATGGAGGCGGTTGGCATACAAAAGAAGCTCAATGAGAGATTTCAACTGACCTATTTCCCAAGGAATCAAGCCATTCAATTGATTTTCAACTAGGTGCAAGACTTCAAGATTGGTCAGTAGGCCAATCTGTGGTGGGATTTCCCCTAATAAGTTATTGAAGGATAGATCAAGATATATAAGTTTGGACAGATTGCTAATTTCAACAGGAATTGTACCAAAGAGTTCATTTATGCTGAGATCAACAAATGTAAGGTTGGGGAGAGATGAGAATGAAAATTCATGAAGCGTACCTTTCAAGCCTAAGTTAGTTAGGTTTAATCTAATAACACTTCCTACTTGGTTGCATGAAATGCCGTACCAACTGCATGGGATGGAGCTTTTATTTTGATTACTCGAAGAATTGGTAGCATTATTTGGATGGAGAGTCCATGAAGGCAAGTGTGACTGGGTTTCATTTTGAAGACTGGCTTTCCAATTGAGTAGAGCGTTTGCCTCTACCTTTGCCTCTACATTCACAGAAAGAGAAGCAACATCTAATGAGGAATGTAACACAGCCAAGGCGGCCTTAAGAAGGAACGAAAATACTTTTTTTAAGCTAGACATTGTAATGGTCTTTGTTTTACAAGTTGAAAACAAATTCAAAACTCTATCTTAATGTCTAAGCTGTTTCTCGGAAATATATATGTCTAAGCTACCCCCAATTAATTTCTTGCGTCAATGGCGGCCAATGGGTAAGCGAAGGTACCTGGATCTTTCACACTACCTTTACCTTTTTTTATCGATTCCATTTACCTTTTTATCCAGAAACAAGAAAACACTTAAAACACACCTTTTTTTAATCCAAATAATTAGCACAGTCCCCCAAAAAAAATTCAAAAAGCAAGCACCTGCTCATTCCAAAAAAATAAAAAGAAAAACTAAAGTTGATACAGCGGTCTATTTGAAATTCGTTTATTTTGTTAACATTGAAATTTTTTTGCTAAAAATATTGTAAATAAAGCTAAAAATTAGTTAAAATAGAACAGTGAAAACCATAAATAATACTAAAAAATACAGTGAGACCTATAAATAATACTAAAAATAAACTAAATAGTAAAATAAGTTTTCAAAAATAATTTTTGTTAAACACACGCTTGATAGTACTTTAGTAGACCACAACATTAGGAGTCACTTAGGTTAATAATTCATAAACCACAGACCCAAGCCAAACGGAATGTGAGCTTTGTACAAATCACCTGATCTCCAATCTAATATTTCTCATCACATAACGGGTCCGTTTGGATTGAGCTTATTGTTGCTGAAAACTGAAAACTGAAAACTGAAAACACTGTAGCAAAATAATTTTTAAATGTGTAAATAGTATCGTGGGACCCATTTTTAATATTTTTTAATACGTAAACAGTGCATGAACAGTGCTAAACAGTGCGTGAACAGTGAACCCATGTGAGGTTACTGTTCACGTGCAGAAAAAAAAAAAAAAAAAAAAAAAAAAAAAACGTGGACGCAGCAAAACGCCAGGAAACGCGCAAGCCAAACACTCATTAAAAGCTCAAACATTCTTCAGCAAAAAAAAAAAGCTCAAACATTCTTGTTTAGTTAGCTTAAATTAAATTTAAAAAAAAAAGTAGTACAGTATGCAAAGCTTAATGAACAGTTTTTAAGGGTTTATTTGATTGAAAAAGTGAGATGAAACAAGAGATTTTAATTTTTCTTATTTTTATTTAATTGTGGGGTAAAAAAGTGAAGGGACAAAAAAAAATTTATTTGGTTAGAAAGAAAAACTAGAGGATAGAAAATTAAGTTTATATAAATTTAACATTATATCTCTATTAAATAAAGAAGAAAATAGTTTTGCGTTGGTCAGCCCCTTTGTTGTTAGTCAACGGACAGGCGTTGTTTGGGTGGTCCCGTAACGGAGTTTCCCGAGGAAGTGGTCTCGATAGCAAGGAAACTAGTGGTTAGTAATAGTTCCGCTAGTAATTATTAATTGCTTAGAAAGAGAATAAATACATTTATCAGCTCATAATCTATTTGCTTGTTCACACTTAGGTTAGGCACACACTAATTTGAATCATGGACTATGATGGTATAGATTATGATGAAGGTTATAGCATGATAGATATAGACAATAATTGGTCAAATAGTAATATGGAATATGATGAAACAGATTCTGATTCTGACAATGAAATTGTTGATTATAATTATAATAGTAGCACAAATAATTGGAGTATTTTAACAGGAGATAAAATCAACCGACAGACTAATAAACACAATGATAGTTTTTTGGACAGAATTAATAAAAAAATTAGAACCTTTGGAAGCTATTGAAAGATCCGTTATAGTAGAAAGGAAAAATGACAGTTCAATAGAAAGAAAAAATGATAGTTTTTTGGACCTCTATGAAAGATTGAAAGCTTTAAATTCACCTTTAAAAAATGAAAGAGAATTTGAACCCCATCATAGATCATCTCTAACACAAACTATGACAGATAATTGGTATATAAATAATAACAAAAAAGAAGAAATAGATAAGAACTTACAGAAATTAAAAGCAACTGACATAAGCGTTGACAAACAAACTAACCCAATTGAGGAAAGAGTAACACGTATAGAAGATAAAAGAAAGTATCTCATAAAAGAAACAAGTACTATAGAAAGTGTCAAAAATATAATGAATGAAGACAAAGAAAGAGATAAGATAAGAATCAGAAATATAATGAATGAAGACAAGAAATAGATAAGATGGGAAAAGGTATGGTAAAAGAAAATTTTGAAAAATTTGAAAGACCAAATAGTGAAAAGAAGGAAGTCATACGTAGGAAACTAGATGTAAAAGATGAGATAGGAAAAGACAATAATAATAATGATAGTTTAAAAGAAATGATGGAAAAGCATAATAACAAAGAAGAAGCTAGTTCAGTACAAATTATATGTAAAAAGTTAGAAAAAGAGTCTTCTTTGAAACAAGACATAGAAAGACAAAAGAGCCTAAGAGCATCCACACTAGCTCATGTAAATTTATCATCTATTTCACATGGAAAAAGCTACTTTTTCTATTTTACACATCTATTTTTACATAACACCCACATCAGTTTATCTATTATACAAGATATTTTATATAAATAATATTTTTATATTCTTTTTTTAATATTATTTCACCTACGCGTTTCTTTTTCCAATACCTCTTTTTCTTTCTTCTTTCTTTCTTTTTCATTGTCTCTGCCGTTTCCTCTTTCTTTTCTTCCTCTTCTTTCTTCTTCTTTCTCTCACAGTCAAAACCATCTTCGCCGGAGCTAAACCTGGACAACCTTAAAGCCCATCAACACCACAGCCATCACAAGCACCACAACGCCTCTCCAATCCACTGATCTCCATCTCTATACCCATTTCTGAATCAACTCTCCCTCTCGGACTAATCCACACCATCTCGGTCACAAGCACCGATCCACAGCTCCGATCAGGCAAGCACCGATCTCCACAGCTCCGATCCACAAGCACCGATCAGGCAAGACCCATACCCATGAGCTTCGATCAAGCGAGACCCACGAGCTCCGATCGTTCCAGTCAAGCACCGATCGTTCCGACAAGCACCGATCCACAGCTCCGATCAAGCAAGCACCGATCTCCACAGCTCTGATCCACAAGCACCGATCAGGCAAGACCCATACCCACGAGCTCCGATCAAGCGAGACCCACGAGCTCCGATTATTCCAGTCAAGCACTGATTGTTCCTATAAGCTCCGATCTCTCTGTGTTTTTTTAGCAAGTGTATCTCTGTGTAGATTTGTCTGTGTAGATGTGTTTGGGTTAATTTTCAGTTGATACTGCGTTGGTTTTGGTTAATTTTTAGTAGATGTGTTTGGTTAATTTTCAGTTGATTCTAGCGCGCTGGGTCATTGTAATGGTTGGGGAAGAGAAGTAGTTTGATAGAAGAGAGAGAAAATAAAATAAAATAATGGTTTACACGGTGAACAGTAACCGTGAATATATACACGGTTACTGTTCATTTACACAGCCGAGTGTAAATTATACACAACTTTACACCCACTAATGTGGGTGTTTTTTTCTCAAAATGTGTAAAACTTGCACCTTTTTCTATTTTAGAAGAGTTTACATGAGCTGATGTGAATACTCTAATAGAGACAAAAGAAGAAGTAGGGAAAATTAAAGACATGTCAAAAGAAAATAGTGCTTTTAAAGAATCTCTACGTAGGAAACTTGATACAAAGAATGAGATAGGAAAAGTCAACAAAGGTAGGAAAAACAATAATGAAAATTTAAAAGAAAAAGCAAATAGTGATAGTGTAGTAAAAGTAAAAATGGAAGTAGTCGACAAAAGAGACAAAAAGTGTAATAGTTTTAAAGAAAAAATTGAGGAAAGACTAAAATTAATTGAAAGATCTATAGCAGAAACTCAAAATAATAGCTTGACAGAATTAACTAAAAAGATGAAAATTTTAAATACACCTTTAGAAATAGATAGAAAAAGAGACATAGCACTTTTAAATACTACTGAGTTATCAGATAATGAGAAAACTGACAGACAGATTAATAATATTATTTGTCATAAATGCAAAGGATATGGACATACTAAAAAACAATGTGACAAACATACTAAAAATGTAAAACGTATAAGTAAACTAGAATTTGAGAAAGATATAATAAATGAATTAATGGAAATATTTAATGTTAATCAAAAAGAAATAGATCAAGTAAAGAAAAAGACAAAATTAAAATCAACCAACCCACTTAAAATTAATAAAAGAAAAAGAAAGCAAAAAGATATAATAATTAAATTGATAAAAAATTTACCGGATTCCCACAAAGACAAGAAAGAATATTTACTAAGTTTAAAAGATTCTATAGACATACCTATAGTCTGTATTAGGTGTAAGAAATATGGACACCATGTTTCAGACAGTAAAAAAGAAGAAAAGGCCAAGAAAGAAAAAGACAAGAAAGAAAAGATAAAAATAAAACAAGATAAAAATGATATTAGGTGTAATGATAATTATTATTCAAAATGACAAAATTACCTAAATAATGACAGATTACCTGTAATGATAAAACAAGATAAAACAAGCTTTCTTTTATTTTAATAAAAGAAGCTTTGACAGACTCTCCTTTATTTATCATTAAAGAAAACAATAATTGTGGTAATTTCCTGAATATTGACAGATTTAATTTCTTAACAGATAGAATTAATTATAACCCCTTGACAAGTTTTACTATTAATAAAAGACTTTACAAAAAACCTTTATTTCACATGTTCTCACAAGATGAGATATATAGTAATACATATATGGATAGAATCATATTAGATTTTAAAAATATCCTGAATCTCACTTACTTTGACAGAATTCATCATGACTGCTCTAATACCGCTACTACTTAGCAAGAGCACAAAGATGTACAGAGAAAAGTTTGTTTTATTACAAATGTTTTTCTTGATTTTCTTATAAAACATTTTGAAAAGATTTTACAAAAATACGTTGACAGAAAAACTTTTAAAATAACTTTTACAGAAGCTTTCCAAGAAGATATTTATTTCCAAAATCATGTTTCAAGACATAATCTTTTTCCCAAAACCCAATTGCAGACTACTACGAGTAAAAGAACCTCCCAGGCAAACAAAGGAAAAGGCAAGGCACCAGCGGTGCAACCCCACTTCCAAAAACCATCAATAAGAATTTCAGATTTGCATGAAGGCGTCTCAATAAAGACAATATCCCTTCAGGATACGTTGACAACAAAGGCAATGTATTCATGTGGTGAAAAAAGTATAATTCTGCAGAAAGTGCTCCACACTGATCTCATGTTTCAGAATGGAGAATTTACAGACCTTCCTCTTCATATTAAATTACTTCTTGATAATTTACAAGCAGCTTTCACCCTCAGACAGAAACCCTTATTCCAAAAGACCCTTCAGGCTTTGGAATTACATCTTGTTAGCACCAGGGCATTTATTGAAGCACTCAATTGTCAACTCCCTGGCAAGGAGGATGGAGATTCAAGCTCCACAAAGACAAAATTACAGTCTCTAAATAGCTATCTTATGGGAAGAAGCTTTTCAAAGCTCCACCCTAAGATTTAGCAAAAAACGAGACTTGCCATTAGAACATTACCCCTTGAAATTCAACATAATATATTAACTCAAAAAGCTATAACAAGTTCTTATGACAGATAGATGTATCTTTTTAAAGTATTAGTCTCTACAGCATTTATTAAAACAGAAGATATGACAGGCGACACATGGATATCTCACAAAACAACATGGTATGAGAGTTTTGGAGATGCGGACAGAGTTTATGAAAGAACATGAGGCAGATATAATCCCTACTCGGGATTACTTATCAACACAGAGACAGAGGATCCAATAATTCGTGATCCTTTATGGTTATCTGAAATGTTAGAAGTAGGGTTTATTAGCAAACTAATTATAACTTTTGCAAATCAGATTAGCTTATTCCCCAGAGTCATCCAAGAAGCAACCGCACAGATTGGAGGACTTAATTATATGAAGATGGAAATCTGGAGTACTCTTCTAGTTTGGGACACTAGCTATTATATGGAAACTCAGCCAGCACATATTCTGGTCCTTATTTACGATTGGGGTTGTATCCTTGAATACAACTGGTATACAGGAGATATTTATTGATCACTTGATGATCCAAGTGCTTTGGCTCAAGAATGGTCTAATTTCATGTGTAACAAGATTTATGAAGTACAGAACGAATTAGACAGAGGTTTCCACTTATATGGCTACACCGACAGAATAGCAATATATGGTCCAAGACCTTCAGCAAGAAGGCTTATTGGGAAAAGAAGGATTGCTAAGGATCCTAGATTGATGACAGCAAAGGATCATGTTCCTGTTTCCCTTCTTATTTCTTACTGTCCTCTATATAATGATTATGGAGTGCTCCATGAGCATGAATAGTATGAGGATAACTCTGATCTGCTAGATTATGATAGGCAGACAGGGTGAAAGATAATTGATAGACAGATAGGGTGACAGATCACTATTCACTAAAGACAGACCACTATGCGTCAATAGCTTCTAAGATAGAATCCAAGATAGTCCAAACAGATACAAACAGAGACAAATGACTTTTACTATTCAAGATTACTTTTGAAGATCTTACTAACAGAGTAGCTCTTTACTGTGCAAGACTCTACCGACAGATTAACTAGAGTTCACTTTTAACTCAAGTTACTTTTGAAGACTTACCATGGTTTACTTCATCTATAAATAGACAGACTCTAAAGATAGAAGACAGGTTCAGATTCTCGGTCCATTTCTAAGGTCCAAACTTTTAGGTCCAATTTTTAGGTTCAAGTTTTATGTCCAAAGTTTTAGGTTCAAATTCCTAGTTACAATTTTAAAGGTCCAGTTTTAAGGTCCAATTTCCAGGTCCAACTTAAAGATAGCTCTCCCTTTCCCTCAGAAAGACTTTTGTAATCCTTCCTCTCTTGTAATCTTGTAACCCTTCCCTTTCAGACAAATATAATCTTGTAACCCTCTTACAGATTTTACTTTGTAATCTTGTAACTCTTCAGATAGTGTTTTTATTTTCAAAGCTTGTATCAAAGGCAGAAGTTTGTTTTCAATTTTAATCAAAGACAGAGGTTTTATTCAAGTAAGATTTTATTTGTTTTAGTTTTCATATTCCATACTCTGTTTTAACTTATTTTGAATATATCTGTTTTGCTATTTTCTTCTTTATCATCTAATATCATTTTTATCCGTTTTTGAATGATAATTGTTTTTTTTGTTTGATAATTTTGTTTTATCTTGTCAAAGCTTCTTTGTGATAAAATGATATCCGTTTTAAAAGATTCTATAGACATACCTATAGTCTGTATTAGGTGTAAGAAATATGGACACCATGTTACAGACTGTAGAAAAGAAGAAAAGGCCAAGAAAGAAAAAGACAAGAAAGAAAAGATAAAAATAAAACAAGATAAAAAAACTAATAACTTTAAAAGAATTGGTGACAGAAGCAAAAACGATAAAACAAGAAATTAAAGAAAATAATTCCACAGATATAAATGAACATAATATTACAGAAATAATAAACTTAAAAGAACATTCTAAACCCATGATAGACCCCCCTTCATTAGAAGAAGATATTTTAGATAATGACAACAATAAACAGAATATTTTAAGTTCAATCGACAGCGTAATTTTCCAAAAATGGTATACAGATATTACTTTAGTAATTAATAAAGAGTTTTCTTTGACAGAAATTGCTTTAATAGACTCAGGTGCTGACATGAATTCAATACCTTTCAAATATCATGAAAAATCTTCTGAAAGATTAATTCAGGCCAATGGAGAAAAACTAATAATTAATCATAAAATACCTAATGTTCATATATGCCATGATGGAATATATTTTGAAACAATCTTTGTTTTAATTAAAGACCTTCCTTCTAAAATTATTTTAGGAACTCCTTTTATGGCTTTGCTTTATCCCTTTTTAGTAACAGATAAAGGAATTAAAACTAATGTGTTGGGAAAAGATATATTCTTTAGATTCATTATACCACCTGTCTTGAAAGAAAATCACTCTTCCAAAAAGGTTAATATTTTAACAGATATCAACGAAAGAGGAATCTATAGAGCTGACACAAGCTTGTTGTCTTTAAAGACACAAATATTACTTGTTGATCAAATGACAGAAAATGACAAAAAGAAAGCTAAACAAGACAAGCAGACAGAGATATGTTCATATTCTCCTATTGCTTTTTTGCATAAGTACCAACATAAAGTCCAATCTCCTCGTGCAGAAGAACTTAGTACAAAAGGCATAAAAGACGGAAACATGGATGTAGTCTTTTGTAGCCAATATGCATGGACTGAATATGTACGGTACGGTACGTACAGCCGAGATATCTCCTAGATTTCCAAGTATTTTATACATAGAGAAGTGTTAATTCAACTACAAAGCCTTTGGCTTTCACCCATCCAACTTGATAGACTAAATATGACAGAATCATATATATGTGAGGAGGACAGGACCTGCAGGTGCAGTATACATACAGTAAATACTAAATATAATATACTCACCAACCACAAGGTGAATTGCTAGTGGTGATTGATGGGTAAAACATTCCGCTGCCTCCTTATGGTAGCCTTTAATGCACTAACAATCATAACTTCCGGGTCTATTAACACAAATTTGTTTGTCCGTGCATTTCTTGTCCTCTTCACATTCGTCAATGTCTGTAGTTGTAAAGCTCACATTTTTAAGTAAATAAAATAGTAGGTCCCAAAAAAAATGTAATAAGTATATATAATCAAAAGCACTTTTGAAACGAAATGATAGGCATTGCCTTGCAGGCTTGCAGCAATAATACTAGAGACGAAGTATATCAAGGTTTTTTTTTTTTTTTTTAAGTAAAGACGATAGAAACTTTTATTAACATCAAAGAGAAGTACACGTAAGACTAGTTTTTAAATTAAACTAGCACTGGAAGGGCAGCACCAACTAAACTGTGGTGTCGCAAGAAAACAAGACAAGTCAGCCCAGAGTAGAAAAACAGCATGATAAAGAAAAGCAAACCCATCCAGGTCCCATACTTCCAATACTTGAGCTGCCATAAGTTGATGATATTCATCCACCAGCCCCCACAAAACGACAAAGTTGTGATGAGATGGGAATAACATTAATTACTTTTATTTTAATTTTTATTATTATTAGATTACTAATTGTCTCTTTAAGTTATTAAAAAATTGGTAGATTTAATCATTTAACTATAGTATAATTGCCACTCTCACATGTGAACCTAAATTTTTTTTTTAATAAGTAAAGCTTAACACATGAGATTTTTAACATTTTAAATGTGAGATAGAATAAAGTCAGGAATCGAATTCAAAGATTTCTTGCTTGAATACCATATTAAATTATCAATTATCTCAAAAACTTAAGTTATTTGAAAATAGTGAATTCAATCATTTATCCATAATTCTAACAATTATATACAAATCACAACATATCAAGTCAAATAATTGTGAAAAAATATATATAATTTTTCTTTTGTGTCACTAAAATAAGCCACATAATATTTTAAAAATTGGTCCAAAAATTTGTTATTATTCTTGAAAAAAATTCTTATAAGTAAATTGAATACCTTGGCAACCGTTTTTGAGGTATGGGCCCCCACTGTAACCCTTCTTGCAATTACAACGATACCCAGACCCGTTGTTAGGATCAGAACATGTGGTATTTCCCTCCACATATGTACTGAGCAACTTTACATGTCTCGTTACCAACTGCCCAATCAAGAACCATGGAAGGGTATAGTGTCATTGCTTTGTAGACTGATAAGATAATATGAGGAAAATTGGAACTTGTCTTTTTGGAGAGCATCACCATTAGGTGTTTCATAAAAAATGTCATTTTGACATACTAAAAGCATACTTTATTATTTTATCACATTATTTTACAACATACCATTTATCAAATGTTCTATTCTTTAATTTTAAAGATTAAAATAATATATTTACCCAAAACCCAACAAATATACAAATGCATAGCTAGTGGCAGTCGCCACCACCCAAGAACCAACAACCACCGCCACAAACTACAACCACAATCACCGGATCCTTCCACAAATTGCAAATCCAAAAACCTCAACCAAAAAAAAAAAAAAAAACTCAAAATCTTCAACAAAACCCCAACCCAACAGATCAATCAATGACCAAACTCAACCAACCATTGGCGATGAGAGCTGTGGATGACGATGAGCAAAGATCAGCGACTGCCCCTGGCGAGCGGAGCTTCAGATCGGCGAGCAGAGCTTCAGATTGATGAGCTTCAATCAGTGAGCTCTACTTCAAATCAGAATCGCCTTCTTCTTCGTGACAAGAAAAGAAAGAGAGAGAGATAGTGACAGGAAAAAAAAAAAGAAAAAGAACCCGAAGCCACTGTGAAGATGCTGGAGAAGAAAGAATAAGAAAAAGGGAAGAGGGAGTGACAGGAGCAAGGAACAGGCAGTGGAAGAAAGAAGAAAAAAAGTAAGAGAGAGAGAGAAAGAAAAGTAATAAAGAAGAGAGAGGAATGAATAAATTTTTTTTTTTTTTTAACACATCTATCCATACCGTTCCAAAGATGGAACAGTACTGTTCATATGTGTCAAAATTTATAAGATTTGGCACACCTCATGAGAAGGGTTTTTTGGTATTTGGTGTGCCAAATGTGTCATATTATAGCATTTAACACATTTAACACACCTGCTATGAATGCTCTTTAAAGGCAAAGCTACATGGATTGAAATCCCAGACTTTTGTGTGTTTATTGAAGCTATTTGCTGCCAAGGTAATATTTTGCATTCCTTTTGAAATATCAATCTGGCAACACCCAATCCCAGAGCAAGACTCGTTCACTACATTGCTTATGTTTTGACAAACAAACATGCAACCAATGCCATAAATGAACCAAACCGATCATGAACAATTCGACAACTCGATAAAAAACTTGTTTATGTTTATTTGTTTATAAATAAACCAAGCTTGAATGTTAGTTTTAAGCTCGTTTAATAAACAAGCCAAGCTCAAGCAAAAAAAATTGTTCACAAACAAGCTCATTGAGCAATTAGGCTTGATACAAAACAATTCAAGTATAGACTCATTTATAAGTTTATATATGTTAGCTAAATGTACTCATTACACATTGTTAAGATCATATTCTCTATGTAATTGGCTAATCCTTTGACAAAACGCCCTTTACTTGTAATTTGGTAGTTCTAACTTGGGTTTAATGTATCAAGAAATATGTTGTTCAAAAATATCAAGTGGTTTCATTAAAGACATGAAGATTAATCCAATAAACAAGTGAAGAAAAGCTAGTTCATTAAATCTCGACAAAAGCTCGATGATACTACTATCGAGGATTAATGAAGAAGCTCGACATAAGCTCGATCTATCGAGATCTACAATTTTAGAATTTCCAAAGCTGAAATTCGGGCCATAATGACTTGTTTGATTAAGGTTTCTTTTCTCACAACCCTAAACATATATAAGGCTTACTTTAAAAGTCATCAGGTATGGAAACAAAGACCTAGAACTCATATACTCTGTGTGAAGTGATTTCATTTGTGTGCCTTAGGATTTTATAACCAAGTGCTTCCTGATCTTCATCGTTTATGAAGTGAAGAACTTTGCAACCAACAATAATCATTCAAGTTACTAAACTTAGTCACGTACTGGGATCCATGCAAAAGAGTTAGTTACAAATTGAAGATTTGTGCAACAAAGGAAAGAAGGCTACTACAAGATCAAGTCCAATTAGGTATTGGAGCGAAGGTTCAACTGTAAATTGGTATTTTGGAATAGGCCAAGGTAGTAGTAAAATTTCTCATACTTGTAATCGCTTAATTATTGATTAGTGGATTCTTGGGAGTGGTGACCTTAAATTTACCCGATAGGATTTTTGCCTTGTGAGAGGTTTCCCCATTTGTCAACAAATTACCGTGTCAATTTAATTTCCATTGCATTTAGTTTATTTGGTGATTTGTTGGTGCCTCCACAATTTGCAAGTAATTTTACCTAATTAATCAACTTTGATAATTGAATTAATTAACTGAGGTCAATCTATCTTAACCCAATAAGTGGTATCAGAGCGAGCACATTCTAATTAGATTTTAACCTTTGCTGTGTGATCCATTGACCCCTGTTGTTATGGATCGTGGACAATCGTTGATTATACCTCGTCTTTTTTATGGTACTAACTATACATACTGGAAAGCACACATGATAATTTTTTTGCAGTCTTTAGATGAAAAAATCTAGCTAGCTATCGAGGTTGGATGGACTAAACCTACTGATCTGCTCGCGTCTTGGGATGATGACAAGATCAAAGCTGCAAATTTCAATAGTAAAGCATTGAATGCCCCGTTTAGTGTTGTGACTAATGAGGAGTTTAAGAAGATCTCATGTGTAGACATTGCATTTTGTACTCCTTAAGACTCGAGCCCCCGTTCCCCAATGATGGTAAAATTCTAAAGCCCAATATTGGTTCAGGGCCCAATCAAATTATAAATTGACTTGAGAAAGGTTTTTATGAAAAATATAACTCTTTTATGAATAAAATAAAACTATTTTTGGAAAATAAAGGCCGCAGAAACCCTAGGGCTACATACGCATACACGCGTATGTGTACGTAGGTTCGATGTATGCGTACACAGCTAGGGTTCCAGAAGCTATAAAAGGCAAGTTTTTTTGCATTAAAGTTAAGGTTTGGAATGAATCCCACATTTTCTGGGAGCCCTTCCAAACCTCCATTTTTCAACTAGAAATAGTGAATCAAAGAGGGAGATTCTCACAAAATATCCTCAAGTAAGTATTTTTTTGATTGGGCCTTTTCTGACCTTGATCTTCAAGTTTTAAGATTACTAATTACTTTTGTATTTGATTGTGAATAGATTAATTGAGGGGAACGGTGAAAATCAAGCTTGAAAAGCTTCTTGTTGGAGGTAATGAGTTCGAACCCTTTTCTTTTCATTTCCTTGTTTAATTTTGTTTTCTATTAATTTTCTTGCTTTGTTTATGTTTTAATATGTTTAGGTAGCTTAGGGTTTAGTGGTTTTTTGTTTTAAAGCATGTTTAGATTGTTGGTTTTTTTGTTTTATTTGTTTTAAAATGACAAAAATATTTTATTTTGTGTCTTGTTTTATTTTTCTTGGGGTGTATTAGATGAATTATAATATCTCTCTCTCAATTTAGAACATGCTTGATATTGTGGAGAAACATAGAAAGTGTGTGTTGCATAATTGAGTGCATGAGCTATTTCTGATTTTGTATGAGTATATACTAGTTTGTACATGTACTCATGAGTTAATTAAGAAATTTATATTTCTTGTTTGTGTACCCTCTATAGCTTAGTTGAGCATTAAATGTTTTCATGCATTGCATTTGCATTTTATTTATCTAGCATAATGTGTGCTTTTTGATTTTTGATCATAACATAAAAACACAATTTTTTTTTTTTTTTGGTATTGCACAACACTAAATGTGTAATTAAGGTTGACCAATGAAATTTACATTTCATGTATGTGTACCTTGTTTAGCTTTGATGAGTTACTTTTTGCACTTTGCTAGTTTGTGCTATTTAGTGCTTAATTGTGTGAGTTGTTTACAGTCTTTGAGCAAATGATCTTGATTTTGATGTCACATTTTTTGATTGTAAGCAATAGAAAATCCTAGGAGAAATGCATAAATAATCATCTCACCACTGTTACTCGCCAATTATGAACACTTGTGTGCAAATTATAAAAGTTGTGCTTGGTAAGGTGTAACACTTGCACAACAAGATAAAACGAGATGTTGAAAAAGAATTAAAAATATATATGTAACAAGGGTATTTTCTTTTCTGTCTCCTATATGCCCATACATGATATCTTTGATTGTGCTTAAAAGGGGGAAAAAAAAAGCTTTTACATGATTACAAGCGTGTTTTCTAGGAGATGTGAGAGTTATATGTTGTAACTCTTTAGGTGATAGTCACTTTCAAACCAATGTGATTGATGATGTAGAAAATTTGTTTGATTACTATCTACATATCATATTTTTTGTACTATGTACACTTACTAGTTGTACACACTACATGCAAATCTATGCTAAACTTAATACATATGATTGTGTGTTAAGTAATATGGCCATCTGAAATTACTCATTGTGTGATGTTTAATACATTTTCTTTGGGTTGGGTAGAATTTAAAGAGAAAATTTCTAAAAACTTGAGTGGAATATGTTTTTAAAAACTTCTGGAATCATTTTTATGCTTTTCATATCATGAAAATTGGTTTTCAGTTGTTTTTTTTGCAAAAAAAAATTCAAGTTTTTCAAAATTCTAGTTTTTCAAGTTTTCGATCAATTGAACCTGATTCTCGACCGATCGAAAAAGTTGAATTTTTAGGCCAAAACTCACTACCTCTTTCGACTCTTGTTTGATTCCTGCTCCATCAGTCAAAATCTGTTCAACTATTCTTTCGATTGTTGCTCAATTCCTCTCGACCGATCGAAATTTGAATTTTTCTAATTTTTTTAAGGGTTTGACAGATCAGTTTTGTCCTTTTTCACCAATTCTATTCAATTGCTCTTGATCCCTTTTATTAGAAATTTTTTTTTTTTTTTTGTCTTTTTCCAAGTCAAAGCTTCAAAGGTTTTCTCTCTCATATCAAGTAAGACTCTTTTACGCTTTCTTTTCATTCAAATTACATACATTCATGCATAAATTTGTCATTTTCTTCAAAAATTTTGAACTCAAAGAATTTGGGGTTTTGGATGATTTTTGGTGTTTTTGATTTTGGAATGGTTAATGGGTTTTTGTGTATGCATGTTGTTTACATGATTTCTATGCTTTAAATAAAAAAATTTCATGATTTATGAAAATTTTCGAAATTAGGGTTCATGTGTTCTTGAGGAAATTGGAGATTACGTTCAATTGGATAAAATTGGCTAAAATTGACCATTGTTGTTGATTGATTGATTGTTTATAACATGTTTTATACCTATTGTGATGGTCAATTACTCAATTTGTGTGTTTTTGAAAAATTAGGGTTTTAGTTTTCCAAAAATTGGGGATTTTTCATAAAACTTGAATTTGGGTCAATTTTTTTCAAAATTATGAGAAACTTGAACATTTTAATGCATTAGTTCATGCATCACTTATGTCTATGCATCATGTAGATTTTGAAGATTGCATATATACTGTGTTTAATCTCTCTCTAATGCAGTCTGCCCTTGGTTTTGTGTTTTGTTTTGTGTTTCCTCTCTCTTTAGATCTTAGTAATGGCTCCTAACAATGCTAGGAAGTTTAAATCCAAAGCCAAAAGAGTCTCTAGGTCCTCTTCTAAACCATTTGAGGTCTTTAACTAAACTAGGTTTCATGTTTTTCAAAAATTTCAAAATTTTGATTCCTTGGTTAGGTATAGGTCTATTTGGGGTGAGAGACAGGTCAATCTAGATGAGATAGATCGTTCTGTGTTTCAAAATCTAGAGTTTAGGAATTATACTGATTAAAAGTTTCTAACAAAAATCTTGCACTAGTATAAGTATTTTCAAGTTAATTCGAATAAACTAATGCATGAAGATATGTATTTATATGGTATTTAGCTCTTTTCTTGCATTGCAAATCAATATGATAGTTTAGTGTCACCCAAAAAAAATTAATAATAATCTTAGTTCCGCCTCTGATCATACACGTGTCTAAGAATATACCATTTAAATGTAAGGATGAAAATTAGAGTTACTACTTGGTTTGGTTCCAAGAACCACTACTCTTTTGACCTTTATATGAGGCCCTGTATGCAAACATTTTCAATAGAAAATCTTACATGACCAATTAGGGGTGTCCACCCAGACTCAGACCTGACCCAACCGACTAAACCCGACCGGAACCAACCCACCCGTGACCGATCCAAGAGCTCTAGCAGTTGGTGGCTAGTTACAGATCCCAAAAACCGACTCCGACAGGTCGGTTGGCAGGTTTCCTCCTCTAAAACCCTCCTCAACCGACCCAACCATAAAACTTACCAAAATCAAGCAATTCAAGCCTTTTCCAACTACTTTTTGGTCAAAATAGTTTAGATCCAACAAGATATATACCGGATTTGGGGAGATCTCACCAAATCTAGTGAGATCTCAGCCAGATCTAATGGAAATCCCACCGCCGGGGATTCTTTTATTTTTATTTTCTAGTGGTCTAGTCACATATTAAAAAAGTAGAAGAAAGCATTAGGAGGAGAAGGAGAGATAAGCAAAAAGAATTTGTACTCACCTGATTCAGTTGGGAAATGACCGTTTTGGACTAAAAGATCTACATGTTGGATGATGGTGAACATGGACCGCGACATAGGCCAAAACGATGCCACCGAAATATTCCTTTGGTTCCC
Source organism: Quercus rubra (assembly GCA_035136125.1). Taxonomy (NCBI): domain Eukaryota; kingdom Viridiplantae; phylum Streptophyta; class Magnoliopsida; order Fagales; family Fagaceae; genus Quercus; species Quercus rubra. Next base: position 48,145,200 of record CM068738.1, read on the forward strand.
AACTCCAACTACCTAGAAAAGAAAAGTATTAGCCATGATAACTGTAACCGAAGGCTTAAGCTAATCAAGGAGCTGCACAAATAGAGCTTCCTGTTGGAAAATTGCCTCAAATTCCAATTGTGACTTGGAAAATCAATTAGGTTTCCTAATTGAAGAAGGAAAAATTAATTTGGGTTTCCTTGTTGTAGAAGGAAAGACTACTCCTTGGTGTGAATATTCTTTGTTAAAGAGGTAATATATTCCTAATCCAAGAGGGAATAGATTTCTTGTTAAAGAGGTAATGTATTCCTAGTCCAAGAGGAAATAGCAAAAGGGTCTTATAAATAGAGAATGCTACAAAGAATTTGATGGCTTTGGCCCAATGGTTCTTTCTATGGAGAGAGGGAAAATAGAGCGTGAAACCAAGAGAGAGAAAAGAGATTTTTGCTTGGGAGGAATGCAAGAGGAAGGAGAGTGCAAGGTATTGTCACCTTCAAGAAGATAGCAAAGGAGGAGAGAGTATAGGGTTTACGCCTTCGAGAAGATAGCCAAGGAGGAGAGAGCAACGTGTTGTTGCCTTTAAAAGAGATAATTAGTGTGTGTGTGTGTGTGTGTGTGTGTGTGTGTGAGCAAAGAAAAAATAAGAGAGATTTTTCTTTAGCCGTGAGACATACACAAAAATTATTGTAATTGATTTGATAATAGTGAAATTATTCGGAGTTTGTACTGTGATTTTTTTCTCTTCAAAGAGAAAGGGTTTTCCATGTAAATTTTGTGTTCATGTGTGGTTGCTATTTTGGATTGCTAATATTTACGATATTATTATTTAGGACCCAACACTTCCAACTTTGTCATGGTAGCTTCAACAAAGGAGTTAACTTCAACGGCGCAGGCTAGCTCTGATAGGATAACGTTAGGTATGATGCCGAAGCGAATGTTATCGGGCTTAGGATTGGAGCTAATGAAACCGAGCCATTCTTCGATGACAACGAAGGTGACGAGGATATTGTTGTTTTTCGAAGCAAGTGTTTTGCAAAGATTCATCATGGGGTTGATGTGGCCGCAACCGGGATAAGGCATAGCCACCACGTGGCACTGCGTGGTTGGTTTAGCTTTGACGAAACTCATTCTTCAGAGACACTAATAGAGGATAGCTAGCGAAGTTCACAGGCAACTACCCATTAATGTCGTTGAATCCCAAATCAACGGCCATGAGGTTATTGTTGCCACCGATGGGCCTCCAAACCTCAACACGTGTCAAGCTGTTATTGGTTGAGTCAACTTGTTGAAGTGACAGTAAGAGAAAAAACCAAGCTTGTAATGTCCCTATGAATTAGTGAGTTTTTGCTGAGTTCCTCCACTTCCAACTGATAGTCAACCTATCAAAAGATGAGTTTGAGAGATACCTAGATAAAGAAGTTCAAGCAAGTTTGGTGGGAGTTTAGGAAGTGACCTAGTGAGTTTGTTGTAACTCAGATCGAGTCGTCTCAAATTCGAAAGCTAGTTGATTGAGTTTGGAAGAAACCCAGTTAGAGAATTGTGAGAAAGGTCCAACGAGTCAAGAGATTTAAGGTTGGTAAAAGATACAACAACTGAGCCAGAGAACGAGTTGGATCGGAGAGAGAGGGTTTGGAGGTTTGAAAGAGAGGAAATGGAAGAAGGTATAGGGCCAAAGAAAGACTTATCAGAGAGGTCGAGGTAAGTGAGTTAGGAAAGTTCAGAAATGAGTGGGCTGAGTGTACCTCAATAGCCAGCTGGGTCGAGAACAAGGTGGGTGATGATGCTCAAATCGTCAGTAGAAATGTTCGTCCAGAGGGGAGTCATCCATAGCTAATCCTGATCCTGCGACAAGGCAAATTGTGAAAAGAAAGAGCGTGGTCACCGGTGTGGCGCCTGCCCCAGGGCCTCCGATACCAAAGTTAAAATAGCTAGAGGTGAAAAGAAGTATTCAGAAAGTGATGTAGATGTGTTGGAAAATTTTTTGTACCTCTCTGTCAGGTCTTGTCAATGGATATATATAGGCGTTTTCTTCTTCATTCTAGCCGTTGGTTTTGCCTTAATGGTGATATTATTGCCGAATCTGTAACGTCCATGTGGGGTGTCAAATGGGTAGATATATTTCCAACGGTACGGAAGTTCATTATTATCCTTGTAACGTTTCGTCGTGATTAAGGGACGATGGTCTAGTCTTGGCCATGTAGTTTCCCCAGGACTGGGCTATTCTCGGGGTCGTCCTCGTCCATCGTTCTTACTAGGTGAACGAGTATATTTTCGGGACTATTAGTGGGTGACTTAGGTCGAGTCAGGGGTGCAAGTGAGGCCGCAACCGAACACTTTTATAATCTACAAAGGAGTGGTTGCTTATGCAATTTCACAACTGCGCTTTGATATGATAACTTTGAAACTTGAAAGTCATGCAGTGTCGCATGCCATGAGCTCAGCCTTTGTTCTGGTCAAAAAGCAAAACCTCGAGTCCTCGACTAGTTTTTTGTTTCTGTGCTTAAAAAGACTAGAAACTGGAAAGGTTTTCAAGTATAAATTTCATATGCATGTGCCATAAAGTGGAGTGTACTAGTGCAGCAATGGATTTTCATTACATTATTATAGAAAAACTATCTGAATTTTGACTAAAGTGTTCCCCTCTATAGACTTTTCTTCTATGTGAGTAGCTGCTTGACACTGATGACTTTTAGAGCACGGTAGTATGGTAAAAATGGAGTAGAAATCCATAATGTATAACCTAAATGTTTAAAAATAAAAATTAAAAATTAAAAAAAAAAAGGCAAATTACAGTAAACTCACATGTGGTTTAGTCCATTTGCACTTTGTCTATCCATTGTTTAAAACTTTACTCTTTGTCCACCTTTGCTTCAATTCATTTTCTCCCACTTTGTCTATCCATTGTTTAAAACTTAACTCTTTGTCCATCTTTGCTTCAATTCATTTGCTCCCCGTTAACCACCTCACCTTTAGACATTAGAAATATAATTTATTACATGATAATTTTACATTAGAATTATTATTGTAATGCAACTTATTTATATATATAAAATCTTGTAAACAGTAGAGTAAAAGTTGATAACTACCGCTCTTCCGCCGTCACAGATCATTTCTCCTCATCTCGATTCAAGCGATTTCTTAAAACAAAAGATGATGTGGGGAACTTACTGAACCGTTTTTGCTTTAAAAATAAAAGCAAAATCAAAAACATCAAAAGACTTATCTTTTTTTTTTCTTTTTTTCTTTGTTTGGGATGAACTTACGTGAATAAAGATTTTAAATTTTATTTTTTTTAGATTCCACATGAATAAAGATTAAAAAATCATTTCTCAAAGGGAAAAAAAATATATATATATATATATATATATATCAAAATTATATACTTATCAATGAAGAAGTGATAAAGCAATAGTTTATAAAAACGAATAAGCTGTTTGTTCTTATGTAAAAACTAAAAACTTGCAATTTGATGCATCCAACCACCGCTAGTCATTGAAACAGGAAATTCAACATTTGATGATATTAAAAAATTCGTTCCTGTACAAGACTGATGAAATAAAAAAATTTATTCATTGCTACATGAGGTTCAAAAATCCAGTCCATTTATATCCTCTCGTAAGAATAATTTAGAGTGTTTCTCAAGTGAATAGTGGCAGTTTCTGTTCCCCTGATGCATAAGAAATAATACTTCTTTTAAGAGGTGATATGAAGTGCGCCCCATGCAATGCTGCAGCTCGTAGTATATTTAGGGGTCCAAAATCGACAGAGTATGCCTTCTGAAAACCATCCAGGATCCCCATCATCATAATATTTGCTGGTTTTCTCTCGGCTTCATATTTCTTTAACACTGTTACCTGCATATAGGTTGAATCAATGCACACATCATGTGGTTATAGAGATAATAATTTATTACAATTACATCATCAGGGCAACCAAATAGCTCTAATCAAGTTTTGAGACACTTCTCTAGCCAAAATTGCCTATATTCCGATGTGGTTAGGACTTGGGACAATTAATTGGTAAACATGTTCAGATATATCCATCAATCCGCCAAGAGCCTTGTAACTCAAGTGGCACCACCTAGTATTTCCAACAAAGATGTCTAGGTTCAAATCTCCCCTCTATTATAACTACAAGAAAATAAAATAATAAATAAATATTTCCATGAGTCCATTTGTCTAGCACTAGCTTTATGTCTTCATCTAAAACAAGTGAGATACTAGATTAAAGGTCCTTGCATCCTAAAATAATGCAAAATTCAACAATGAAATTCAAAAGACCTCTTTGCAGAATAAGAAATTTTTTGCAAAAACACATACCTCTCCAATGTCAGAGCCTACAGCTATACCCTCAGCAATGACCCTAGAAAGAGCAAATGCATCTCCAAAACCCATATTAACTCCTTGACCAGCCAGAGGATGAACAGTGTGAGCAGCATCTCCAATCAGAACAACATGCTTTGACACATAATCACTGGCATGCCTTAAGGACAACGGAAACACCATTCTTTCAGATGCCAACTTAACCACTTTTGGTGGAACTTCAAAACAATCATTAGCTGATAATGTCACACCTGCTCTAGGCCAAGAAAACATTTCTCCACTTCCAAACAAGCTTGATGTAGGATGAGGACCATATCCATAATCCAGAGCATTATTTACATCTTTCACAAATTCATCCTCATTCATTAATTTACGGTTTGTTGACTCTTTTGGGTTCATAGTCCACACAATATTGCTAAAATTATCACCCATTGGCAAAAGTGCAATTGGACCAGCAGGTAGAAACCGCTGCCACGCACATCCGTTTTCAACAGTATGTTCCACTGTACATATGATTGCATTCTGTGAGTAGTTCCATCCGGTTGTCTTGAATCCTGCTAACTCCCTGACACGTGACTTGCCACCATCCGCTCCAACCTGCAATAAATGTCAACAAATTTGAATACTTGTAACCAATTATTATCAGTGACATATGTTATCAAACAGATCTTACCCACTGAATAAAACGGGCAATTATTCATCCTACTATTCATCAAACGGCAATGTAACTTCATTTACATACAAGTGAAAATTACCACCAACTTTGTATATAGACTATTGCCATCACTCAGTTCCAGCTTTGCTAAATGCCTCTGAGAAGACAATGGCGGCCTTGATGATGTGCTGTCCATCCCCAAGGATGAAGGGCTCGGAGGTAGAGTCATTGAAGATAACTTGGAAGGATAGATTGTCTTCTGGAAATCTGTATTCTATAGAAAAGTTTCAATTTTCTTAGTTGCAAAAAGTATCATAATTTACAGCAAGTAAATGAAAATTACATTGCACTAGATAAGGCACATTGAAATTGGCAAAATATTATATATTGATGAGACCTCAAGGAATAAGAATAGCTATATATAATGAATGACTAGGTTGCCACCACATTCAAAGAAAATAGCTGTGCTAGGGAAGAAATTTAAATCGTGTTATTTGGTTGATGTACTTTCAGTGTTTAATTTTGCTGTAGCTTACAGTACACACCCTGTGTACATGTGCCATTTGAGCTTTTTTAAAGAAATTTGACTTCTAAAAAATAAGTTTAAATCTCATTATCAACCCATCAGGGGGATAATATCCATCATACTGGAAACTAGAAGGGCCTACAACTGCATCACCAAGGTTTCCTCCTTTTTCTGTTTTCCCTCTCTTTTCTTTTCTTATGTATATATATATATATATATGTTCAAGTTTGCTCCCACGGGAGGGGAAAAGAGAGATACAAAACCAAAAATGATGCAACACTGATTGAAGAACATAAAATAAATAAATAAATAGCCTAGGAATCAACACTTAGGATTTCCTGAAATCAGCACCTAACTATTTAAGGAAAATTTCCAATAGTAAATTTTATTACTCAAGGAAACCATAAACAGTCTCCATTAGAGTACAATAGTATTCTTAGATGATGGTCTATTAGGACTTATCCCTAATCCTGATTGACTTGGGAAAACCCAATTATTGAATTACAAAAATAGCCTTGACTCTAAGAAATTAAATAAAATGCTAATAACCTATTTAAATAATAAGACCTAAAATAAAATAAAATTGAATACCGAAATGAAATAAAAATAAAATAAAATTGGCTTCGTGATTCCAGTACCTTTCAAACTGAGGACCTCTGCTTTATGAGGAGTGATCCTACCTGATTGTGGTACCCCTTAGGGTTGGGTTCACTCACTTTCTCTTTGTTATATAAGAGAGTATTATAAACCTGATTATGTCAATATTAACAACTCTCTCTCTCTCTCTCTCTCTCTCTCTCTCTCTCTCTCTCTCTCTCTCTCTCTCTCTCTCTCTCTCTATATATATATATATATGAAGAAGAGGTACAAATGACCTTATATGAAGAAAAGAAAATTCCTGATAATCAAATCCCACTTAAAGTATAATAAAGAAAATTCGTTCTTAAATTGCTATACCTATTATAATGGTAAGAAAGCTATCCAATAGTGCTCACAGAGCCCTGGATACATCATTAAAACCAAAAGTAAAAAACACAAAAGCCATCCAACACAAAAATACGATAACAAAACTCTGAGAATCAAGCACAGATGACAACCATAGTTCATAAAAGGAGATGAAAACTCCACCATTTCACTACATTAAGAAAAATATTACGCACACCATTCAGCCAAGTCTATATACTTAGTGATCCAATATTGGACAAGGAATATTTTTCATCATGAAAAGAAAGAATGTAATGAAAGGAAGAACTTCTCCATAACAGAACTTAAAATACAAGAGGTTTACACTGAATTTATGACAAATTAACAATAAAAATATGTACCTCTATACATGACAGCAGGGAACCATGAAGAACCTTATTCTCGACTACACACCTGTAGCACAAAGTCATTTGCCATTAAAAACTAGAAGATTACGAAAATGATATTTTTCTTCTACCTATGCGTATGCTTACCCTAGAACTTCTTTATTTATATCCTGTGCATTGTATCTTGTGTATCCTAAGCCAGTATAATCCCAGACCTACAGAAAATTATGAAAATATAGAAGAAAACATTACCAGTCTTATTTCAAAACATAGTGGGCCACTAGGAGAGAGGATATGTTACAAAGAAGGGAAATACTAACGGATGTCCTCAGGGTAATGGTTAATAATCCATTTAAAGAAATTTTTTATGTGAAAAGATAAAAAAAAAAAAAAAAGTAATCAATATTTTGACAGCTTTTTCCATTTCCCATAAAAGTTGTGTCAAAACTTTCCTAAAATGGATTGTTAACCATTACCCTAAGGGCACCCATTAGCATGACCATACAAAGAAATGTAGCAGATTATTCAAGTAAAAGAAAATATGATTATATTCTAAGCAAAAGAATGCAATAATAAAAGCAATTGCAAGGCACAAACGAGAGTAACACCAGCTGCACATCATGCCAAATAGAGAATTATAATTCCTAAATGATGAAAAGGAATCAAATGTAAAAATTCCCCACTTCAGCTCCTTGGCAAGTAAGGAGTTGATATGGGACAATCAAGAAAAAAAAAAAAAAAAAAAAAAACAAGAAGCCTGGAATCAGCACCAAGCAAGAAACTTAGGCATCAGCACCTAGGTATCAGGAATTAGCACCCAACATATTGGAAAAACTCCAATCTGAAATTTCATTAATCAACTGTCTTCCAAATACAAATAAACCAGGAGCTTATATAGAGCTAGAGCTTTCAGGAAATAAAGAGATAAAAGATAAAAACTAATGAAAGATAATTCTAACTGAACTCAAATTCTAATCCGTCTAAAATATAATTGCTATCTAAACTCAAATCTAAAAGTTCAAAATAATCCAATCTTGCATGAGATAAATACAAAAATATAAATTCTAATATAATTTTGGTTGGACTCCCACATTATACTCCCCTAGTTGGAGAAAACTCGACATTGAGTTTTAAAACGTTGAAGGATCATGAATCTGGCACATAACACTTGCTTCAATTCATGAATCATCTTTGGGAGCATTAAGAATAGATAAACCTTGTATTCCACCTCATGAAACTCTTCGGGAGTTCTTGGTCTTTTTTCAAAATCTGCTAATTCAAAGCTCCTTCCTACTAACACAAATAAAATTAAATCTTTATCCCTCTTCCACCTACTGGTTATCTCACCTTCACTTGCTATTAGTTCACAGTTGATCAGAGAATGTTCAGTTCTCCTCCTGAACATGACCTAATTGATACACCTGCCCTATCAATGAAAAAAACTTGTGACAGTTATTAGTCTCTAACCTGCATGCATTCGCTTATACTTTCAGTCCCAACCCCCAAAACCTTTAAGAATGATAGATAAAGTTTGGCTAACACTAGCTTCAGAGAATGCACCATTCCTAATTCTAACTTAAGCTTCATTTTCTAATCTATGTCAGCAATTATATATTAGGAATGTAAGTTATGGGGAACATGTCTTTAATTATCTTGGTAAATGTATTAATGATCCATTCTTTTTTAAGATCCAAATTTTATAATAATAAAAAAATTAAAAAAAAATCTAACATGCATGTAATGGAAAACATCAATGAGTCAGCATACATAGGAACAAAGTGAGACAAGACAACTGAACATGTCAGTGACACAGAAAATGGTGAACAATTGAACGAGTCAGATAAACGCATCCAGTTTATAGTTAAGGTATTTTAGTACATCATTTTACATTGAGCAATTAAAAGGAAATCAACTATCAAAACAAACAATAGGAAACAAAAAAAAATATATATATATATATATATATTGAAGTGAATCAAACATTGCCACAACAAAATACAAAGTAGCAATGATTACCTGCATTTTATCAAAATATGCATGTCGATGCTGTTCAATGTATTGCCAAGCACCAACATCTACAAAGTACAAATGTTGTTATTCTACGTTTAAAACTATGCAAAACATGTGTTTCTGTCTCCTTCAAAAGAAGCATTGCTTTCAGCTATGGTGATGATTTCAACATGCTCTAAAGCAGGGTCATTTCAATCAGTAAAACAGATATACCACCATATCAATTCCATCTCTTTTTTTTTTATATCCATATCAAATCCATTAGAATAATTGAATACGAAAAAAAAAAAAAACTGCCCAACAGCATCTATATTCCATAGGGAAGGGTGTTGAAGCATACATAAGTACTTCCCCATAAGAGTACCCATGGCGACTTTGAGAGGATTAAGAGAAAAAGAGGGTGGCCAGAACATGATTGAGAATGACAAAAATATCGAAGTTGATACCTTTGAAAAAAGATATAGTAGCAGGTGTCACTGTACTGACCCTTGGATCGGGGGGGTCTTCTTTGTTGAAGTAGGGTCTACTCCCCAATGCAGGATTGCTATCAATGATGGCAACATTCAGGTGCTTTGTCAATGGCATGCTTGCTGCAAACACACATAGAAGGTGATGGTTTTGAAATTTTAAGGCAACTGATGGAAACGGCAATATTCTATATCCTCCAGCCCAAACCAAATCTATTTAATAAATGAAAGAATATGTAACAGTACAAGACATTACAGTGCTCAAATTCATAATGAAATTTTATCCAAAACAGTGTTCTGCATTTAGATATTGAGGAATCAACATGGTTTCACTGACATAAATTGAGCATATTTTCCACAAGGGAATTAGGTAACGAAGGTCTGGTGGTGTTTGAGAGAGACTAAAACCTCCCAGGAGATCAGATAACCAATGAATTAATAACAGTGGCATAATGTGTTAAGCAATCAATAGGAAATTAATTGACTTGGTTGGAATCCGCTTGTGGACATCACTCTTTTTTTTTTTTGATAAGTAATAAAGAAGTATAAATTCAGAAAACTACCTCCTGAAAACAGAGGCAGGGCAGACCATACAGAGAGAGAAACAAACAGAAAAAAAGAACAAGAAAGCAAGATCACTCTTAATCCCTAGTAGAAAATAAAAAGAAACTACAGGTAGGAAAATATTATTAGGCTTATGACTAAAACAGAACAAGATGTCATATTGTGTAACAAGAATTCAATCAGGTTTAGTCAAACAACCTGCCCCTCCAACATAGGATACAGTTAATTAAGTAAACACAAAACATCACATACCCAAGGAACAAGCTAGAGCCATGCCGACCATGCCTCCTCCAACAATAGCAATATCATAATGCTGAATGTTATTAGAGAGATCATGTGTCTCCTTGTGCTCCTAATTTTTCAAGCAAATTAAAAATCAATGTCAGACTTGATATATTTAGAACTCTTTAAGAAGCAATAATTATATTGCGGAAATGAAAACAATGAAACAGTAAAAGTGTCCCAAAAAAAATTCACACAAGCATAGATAGAAAACAAGCTATAGATTTGAACTTTCAATCCCTGTTGGGTGGCTATGGACAAATGGATGGAAGAAAATCAACTACAAAGAGAGGGTGGTTGGGGGGGGGGGGGGGGGGGGGGGGAGATTGTCAGATCCCAATCTGGGCAAGATTGAGGTCAATAGTCAACAACGATAGTTCAAGGTACATATGGAGTAGTCTTTGGTGAAGTATCCAGTCAAGTTAGGGGAGATTTGCATCCTATATTCAATGTGGGGGTGGCAATGGTATAAAAAGTGAGGTTCTGGCATGACATTTGGTGCGGGGCTCAACTTTTAAAAGATTTTTTCCTGGAATTGTTCTCAATTGTGTTAAACAAGGATGCTTCAGTTCACTCTTGTTTGGTGGTGAATGAAGAGGGGGGGGGGGGGGGGGTGCGGGCGGCATGATCTTTTTTAAATTCATTACAAACAAACTTTCAATGATTGAGAATTGTGTGGATTTATTGTTTGATAATTTGTATGCTGATACCCCAATAGAAGAAGGTCAATATTGTTTGAGTTGGAAGGATTTTTTTTTTTTTTTTTGATAATCTAATAGTTGGGGGAGACAGGGGATTGAACCCTGGATTTCTCCATTGGAAACACAAGCACAATAGCAATTCTTGGGTTCCACTGGAGTGAGTTAACATGAAATAAATTGTTGACTTCATAGTTCTCACACACACATAAATATATATATGGAGAGATTAATATTACAGGGCTAGGTTGGCCACAATTAGAACCAGATACTCTTGTAGCTGCATCAGTGCAGAAATGCTTGTGCCGAACTTTTAACCTAGAGACATTCACATAGAGTTTTCTTGCAATTACCCTGTGCAAGCAGATAATATGTTAGGGTCTATAACCAAAGGGTATCTGTAACATAAGCAATCATGAGAGCATACAAGATAACATTGGAAACGCAAACCATTAACAATATCCACCACACCTGCATATAAAATCCATGATGCAAACTCCCGAAAGTTTTCGATCATATGTTGAAAGAACTATATTTTTGAAACATCCAATGAGGAAAGACTCTTTGTCAAGTTAGAATTTGGGTAAAAGTTCCATGAATTACATAATACACACTCATTACCATTAAGGGTCAGCTATGGATCCACTAAAATCAATCAAACCAACATTTCAAATCCAACTCTTACATATTAGGGTTCCAAATATTACTCAATGCTCTTGGAGCATATTAAGTTAAAAGGAAAATTTTATAAGATTGCTATATGACCAGCTATGCTGTACGGTACCTAATGTTGGGTTGCTAAGAAGAAACAAATTCATAAAATAGGTGTAGCTGATATGAGAATATTGAGATAAGGGTAGCTTTTGTAGTTGAAAAGATGAGAGAGAGTCGCTTGAGACGATTTGGTCATGTACAAAGAACGCACGGTAAAAAAAAAGTAAGTTGGTACAAGTTAAGGAAACAAAAAAAATTTAGAAGAACCAAAATAATATTAGTAGAAGTAATAAAAAATGAGTTATCAATTAAGGAATGGATAGAGTATATGACTTCAGATAGAGTAGAATGGACAAAAAGATGGCCAAACAACCCTAACTAACTAATTTGTTGAAAAGGGACCCCAAAATTTGGGATTAAGGCTTGTTGTTGTTTTTGTTGTCTTAAATCATTTTGTTTCTCTCACATAAAATCTAGGATGCACAGACACGAACACGGGTAAAAGTACGAGTACAGGTACGGTTCAGCGACACAAGCAATTTTTTAAAAATTATAACATGATACGACAAATTAGACACAGTTACGACACAAGTACGACACAGATACAACATAGGCATGGCACCCCAAATGAAGTGTCCGTGCAACCTAGCAAAAAATGACAGTTCCTACCATGCTTTTTTTCCTATAGCAATAGTCATAGCAGCACACAAAGTTTCATATCGTATATTACAGAAATGCCCCAATTATTTTTTTTTTAATTGGAGCTAAGAAAACGCAAAAATAGTTTCCGTGGAAAGGTCGCTTGAGGAATTGTGACCTATGTTAGTCTAAATCAGAATATGAAGCAACGCAATTCAGTTTCAGTTAAAACAGAAGAGAGTGATTTTGTGAAAATTAAATAATAATAAAAAAAGAAGTGTTTCATCCCTAACATTTTCACAACAAATCATTCTGGTTAGTTGTTATTGATTCTAATTTGAACCTACCACTGAAATTAATTTTCAGCCCCACCAATAACAACTGTAACAACCTACCACATTTTGTTGTGAAAATATTATAAACATAGCATTTCTCATTTTTTTTTTTTTAATATTTTGATTAATGGGAAATGTGTACCCAAAAGGTGTGCTACACCATATCGGTTTCGGTTTCGGTGCGGTTAATTCGGTTATTTCCCAATTTTCTCAATAACTAAACACAATGCAATTAACATCCCAAAACCACATCATAATCATTGAAAAACCCAAATATTCCTATAAAAAAACGAAAGAAAACAATCAACTACAAAGAAATTCTCAATCTTTCTCTCAAAAATATCCCATTTCAAATCACAAAAGACCCAAATGAAAAAACTAAAAAAAACCCATAAAAGATAAGACAGAATCATTGAAAATAAAATACATAACAAACCTGGTACAAAACATTGTAAGCTGCATCCAAAGTCAAAAACCTTCACTAGAAACTCCTGAGAATGTCGTGACAAAGAGAGAGGAGAGGGTAAAACTTCAAGAACGGTGGCACCGAGCAGAAATGTACGAGGGCAGCAAGCGGCAGCAGGAAATAGTTGAGAGAGAGAGAGAGAGAGAGAGGGAGAGTTGCTGGGAGTTTGGGACTGGGAGAGGGAGATTGACGAGAGCGTGGGGGTGTGAGTAAATCTAGGTTTTTTTCTTTTTCTTTTTTTTAAACAAGATGGAATTTCCGGCCCTTATCTAAACGTTACACTTGTCATGGGACCATGGCAACAAGAATGTGTTATGGTAATAAATATTGGTTTTTAAAATTGAAAAACTTACGTTGTTTGAGTTTTTTTTATTTTTTATTTAAATCTAATTTTTGGAACTGATATTAAAATCAATATTAATTTCAAAATAACGTGATCTCAAAAAAAAATTCAAAATGACTTCGTTTTAGTGTATATTTAGAGTCCGATTGATAACGTTATTTTAATAACGTTATTTGTATTCTTTATAAATACATGTGAGTAAAAAAGTATATAAAAATAAATATAATATTGTTTAAAAGCTAAAAACATGTGTTTAAACTCCTATACCAAACGGCCCTTTAATAAATGGTCAAGATTTAGGTCTAGTATTTAGGTATTGTTTCTTAAATTACCCTCTTAAGATTCAACTATGTGGATTTTTTCTCAAATGATAAAAGTGTATTTTTTAGTTAAATAGCCACATAACTAAATTTTAAGAGGAGAATCTAAGAAACAGAACCTAAAGTACTGTACCTAAGTTTTGTTCTTAATAAATAATAATAATAATAATAATAAATTCTAACATTTTCTTAACTCACTCAGCGCTATTTTCATCTTCTTCTATGTTGCTTCTCTAACTTGCCTTCTCTTAGTTCTCTTCTCTCTACTAGAGCATAAAATTATATACACATGTTAAATTATTGTGTATATATACTAATGTGGTGTGGTTTCTCGTCAGAGTGCAAAATAACCACCACTCACCACACCGGCCATCCTTAGTGTGCCTAGATTACCCCCAACCACCAGTACTAGAGACCTGCGGTGCTCTACAATGATCGAATCAGTTCGGTATTGACCGGTTTCATTGATAACGATTAGATCTTGAATAGCTGATGTGAGAATGTTAAGATAAGGGTAGCTCTTGTTGAGGAAAGGATGAGGGAGAGTTACTTAAGATGGTTTAGTCATATACAGAGGATGCACATGTAAAAAATAGTAAGTTGGTACAAGTTAAGGGAACGAAAAAAATTTAGAAGAAGACCCAAAATAATATTAGTAGAAGTAATAAAAAAATGAGTTATCAATTAAGGAATAGATATAGTATACGACTTTTGAAAGAGTAGAATGGAAAAAAAGATGGCCAAACAACCCTAACTAACTAATTTGTTGAAAGGGGATCCCAAAATTTGGGATTAAGGCTTGTTATTTCTGTTGTTTGAAGCATATTGTTTCTCACACATAAAATGGTTGTTCCTACCATGCTTTTTTTCCTATAGCAATAGTCACAATTCTTGAAAAATATTCATAGCAACACACAAAGTTTCCTACCATATATTTCAGAAATGCCCCCAAATTTTTTTTTTCTTTTTAATTTTTTTTGGAGCTAAGAAAACGCAAAAATAATTTTCATGGAAAGGTCGCTTGAGGAATTGTGACCTATGTTAGTCTAAATCAGAATATGAAGCAAAGCAATTCAGTTTCAGTTAAAACATAAGAGAATGGTTTTGTGAAAATTAAATAATAAAAAAAATATTTGATTAATGGGAAATGCGTACCCATTCATTGTGGGACTAAAATGACTGGTTGTTGTGTGTGTGAGAGAGAGAGAGAGAGTCAGCGCTTAAAAGTCAAAAGTCTTGGACCGAGTTGAAGGCTAACCTTGGTAGGGGCGACTGCACGTTGAAGGCAAGGCAAGAGATTCTAAAAGAGAGATAAGTAGAGAACGTCTGCCTCCTTTTCCTTAAACATTCGGTGAGTCCACTCAACACTCAAAACTCAAGTCACACATCTAAATCAGAATATGAACTATGAAGCAAAGCAATTCAGTTTCAATTAAAATAGAAGAGAATGATTTTGTGAAAATTAAATAATAATAAAATGTTTGAATAATGGGAAATGCGTACCCATTCATTGTTAGACTGAAATGGTTGGTTGCTGTGAGAGAGAGAGAGAGAGAGAGTCAGGGCTCAAAAGTTAAAGTCTTGGACCGAGTTGAAGCCAACCTTGGTAGGGGCAGCTGCACATTGAAGGCAAGGCAAGAGGTTCTAAAAGAGAGAGCAAAATGGAGAACACCTGTCTCCTTTTCCTTTAACCTTCGGTGAGTCCACTCAACACTCAAAACTCAAGTCACACGTCTAATTTGACGCATATGATATACTAGCAATTGCAAGGCTCTTGGTATTGGTGTTACTGATGCAATTTATGGAGGTAGACTTGTTAGCTATAGGAATTTAAGATTACTTATAACTCCAAAAACAAGTGAAATCATTATGGAGGCCAGGCATGTGTGAATATTGTCTGAAAAACCACTATTTTATGTGAAATTCATCGTTATATATGGCATGATGTTGAGTAAGTTTTAAATTTGGAGACTACTCCCTTGAAATTATTCATTAATCAATTTGGAGGTCTTGATTTCCTTGAAGCAAGTAGCAAAGAATTGGGTCCATAAAATATCTAAAGCATGCACTTGCTTTGAAATTAGTTTGCCTTTACATCTTTCCATTTTTCATTTTTAGAATTACTTTCTTGAAGTTGTTTCTAAATTCCAATACATTCAATAAGGTGAGTTTAATTATTTCATGAAAACTGCTAAAATTACTACAAATTTTACAATAAAAACCTTATAAACTAATGTGGTAATGAATGTAATTGTTGTAAGTTCAATAAAATAATAAATGAATGATAAACCTTTTTTTTTTTTTTTTTTTTTTTTTGTGTGTGTGAATGGTGAGCTGGTAACACATTAATAGTAGTTCTTCTCTGTTACCAACGGCAACATATCATTCAAATTTCAAAGCATTCACAATATGAAGATGAAGCAAATCAATATCAGGCCTATCAACTCCTACTATCTATATATCATATACTAACTATATAATAAATTTTGTGAGACATATACTAACCATATAATAAATTTGGATCTCAGAAATTGTGATTTAGCCAAATGGATATACTCTCTTTATATCACATGGACAATCTTTTTACTTTTAAACCCTAATAATCTTCTCTATTTGAAATGATTTCATTTCATTATTTAGATTAAATTTTACAAATCTAAAAATGTATACAAATTGTTACGTCATTAAAATCTAAAATGACATGGTAGTCTATAAAATGTTAGATTTAAAAAGTAAAATCTTTTAATCGTGAAATTGACGAAATGGAAAAGACTTGAAATTGAGAGAATAAGGTTATGTTTGATAACAATTTTTATTTTCTATTTTCAAAAACTTGTTTTTGGGAATATAAAAAAAAAAAAAATTCTTGTATTTTTGAAATAAAAAACATGTCTGATTAGTTGAAATTAAAAAGATAGTTTTTTGAATAAAAAAATAGAAAATACTAAAATATGTTGTTATTAGGATTTGAACTCCAGCATTAGATCTAATGCTAACTCATTAAATGAGACAGATTCATTAAATTAAATGCGTATTTTCACTGATTTTTGAAAATTAGAAACTAAAAACAGCATTTTGCATGTTTTCAGTTTCCTTCACAAATTGAGTTTGAGAACAGTTTTTGTTTTCTATCCATTTTGGGTTGCCAAACAAGTTTTTTAGTCTCAAAAATAGAAAATTGTTTTTAGAAACAGAAAATAAGGGGAAAAAAACAGTTACTAAACATGTTGTTTGTAGGTTCCTCGGATGTACTGATTTATAGCCTTTGGCTTTTACATAGCATCCTCAGTGTCCCACATCGAAAGAGTCTTCCCCCACTTTCTACCTTATAAGCTGTGAAGCGAAGGAATAGTGTACCATCAGTTATTATATAACTGATAGTACTCCTCTCTCTTCGACTCACACTTATAAGGCAGAGGGAAGAGGAAGAATTCTTCGATGTGGGACACTCCAAAAATTGCATAAAGCCAAAAGCCAAAAAGCATGTCACAGAATACCCACAATAAAAGGAATTAAGTTCAAATCCTGGTGGTATTTTCTATTTCTCCCTAATAACAACATATTTTAGGATTTGAAATCTCCCTCCCAATAACTGGTGGTATCCTCACTTCTTCGGCTTATGCTTATAAGGCCTGAGGGAGAGGGAGATTTCTTCGATGTGGGACACTCCAAAAATTGTATAAGGCCAAAGGCCAAAAAGCATGTCACAGAGTATCCACACCCTTAATTCCTTATTTTACATACTTGACATTGCTATATAATGTGCTTCATCATGTGTCTCACTCTACAAGAATATTAAAATCACTAAGATAGTCTGCTATATGTGAAAGTCTATTATTGGCATTTCAAAATTATAAAATATTACTCAATTAAAATGCTATTACTACAATTGAATAGATACCATATTTGAGACCAACTTGCAATATATCATTTTGTTTAATTTATTCGTCAAACTAATACTATAGTGTGCATCATCATGTTCCTCACTTTAACACTGCCATACAATATATTTACAAGTAATATATTAAAATGGAAGTTCAATAAAGGATCAAAATCAGATTCTAATTGTACTTTAATTTTGTATCAAATATCATTCTAATTAAAATTTACATGCACTCTAATTTCGTACCAAGTGTCCCCTCCAATATAAATCTACTTTAAGTCTATTTAATACTAATTCGAGCACATTTTAAATTATTTCCAACTTATTTAAAATTCAATTTGAAACTATTTCCAACCAATTTGAAATTGCAACCTCAATTTGGTCATTCATAAGGTTTTTGATGTATTTCAATCATTTTAGAGATTTTTTAGGGTATTTTGGAAATTTTACAGGTTTTAATAGTATTTTGGTGGATTTGAGCATATTTCAATCATTCTAGAGGATTTCGAAGGGTATTTTGGTCATATAAGAGTTTTTAGTTGTATTTTAGTCATTTTGGAAGTTTATGGTGTATTTCAATCATATTAAAGGTTTCAAGGTCTTTTAGAAGTTTCAAGAATATTTTGAACATTTTAAAGGTTTTGGGTATATTTCCATCATTATAGATGTTTTTGCAAGTATTTTTGTCATTTAAAGATTTCAAAGACATTTTGGTCAATTTGAAGATTTTAGATGTATTTTCTATACTACTATTTAAGGTGCTTCATTTATTTAGACTAGATTTTTTTTTTTTTTTTTTGGTTCCAAAATACCATCGCATCCAACGTTTAATAAGTGAAAACTGTTGAGGACAAAGCAGTAAAAATACGTTCATTAACTACCCCTAACAAAATACCTCATTAAACTGTCTAAAATACCCTCACATCCAACGTTTAATAAGTGAAAACAATTGAGGATATAACAGTAAAAATACGTCCATTAATTCCCCCTAACAAAATGTCTCATAAATCTGTTGTAGTCTCCCATCAGTTTACAAATTGAAATTTAAACCTTCAGTCTTCTACTCATTCACAATTCCAAATTTCCTGTTAACTGAACTTTCATACATTGGCGGTGAGGGATGGATGGAGGCCAGAGCAGAGCTTTTCCTCACAGTAGTGATGAATTGGCTATGGGGATTGGTTTATAATTTTGTTGCTGAGCCTCAGAGATGGACGTGGATCAATTGAGGGATCACAGTTCAATGGTAATCCATATTTTCATTCTTTGTTTCTAAAGAGTTCTAGTTCCCTCTCTTATTCCATCGGCATAGGCTGGTTTTTTTTTTTTTTTTTTTTTTTTTCCTTTGATTTTTATCAATAATTTATGTACCAATATGGGGTTTAACGACATATATGGTGATTTTTTTTTTGATAAGTAATGACATATATGGTGATTTTATAATTGCTATGTATAAGATTTGGAACTCATGTAACATGTAAGTTGTTTAATATTCCGTCTTTTGAGAGAAATATGATGGCCACAATTTCTATGATCAGATTCACTCGATGTAGTCTTTTACCCTCTCTTTTCTAAGTTTTCGTTACTTTTCAAAGATTCAATTTTTTTAGTACTTCACTGGCCATTTTTTTAGTACTTCGATGTATTCACTTAGATAAAATAAAGTGTTAGTTTAATTGTTTTCAGAATTATATTTTCCTTTATTTTGATTTTTTTAAGCTGGTATTTTATTCATTTTATGGTTCCCATTCTTTTGCTTTAAGGTACTTCATTTGAAAGTTGTTGATTAGATTTAATAAGAAGGCAAAATAACTTTACCCTTGCTGCCCATCAGCGATTGTACTATTTAATTATTTTGCACCGGAAATTGTCTTATTGTTTACTAGTCTCTGAAAGATTAATAATTTGCATCTATTATAATTTAGAATTACTACATTTTCCAATCACAAAATACCTAGAAGTATAATGAAAAAAATTATTTCAATCACAAACCCATAACACTCATCACACTTCTAGGTATTTTGTGATTGAAAAAATGAGTAATCTCAAATTATTAATTTTTATTTAAAAAAATTGAAAAGCCTCTGAGAGTGCGTACTCAAATGCTAGTATATATATAATTAATTAGATAGGAACTAGGTTGGGTTTTATGTTAAATAGGTGGGCTGGATTGTGTGTGGGTAATAAATGATTTTTAAAAAGTCATAAATTTGGTATTTCATCCCCTAACCCATTTTAAATAAGTGGGCTAGATTGTGTGTGGGTAATAAATAATTTTTTTAAAAGTCATAAATTTAGTATTTAAGCTCCTAAACCATTTATGACATTCTTGAACACCCCCATTTGCCAACCCTTTGCCACCCCTGCATTTGAGCTTCTTTATATTGTTAGAGCAATTGTGTGTTTGGTTGAAAAGAGATTAGAAAAGAAGGAGAAGGAAAAGATGATGACTGGGAAGAAGAGAGGCAACAACGATACAAGGAAGAGCAAACAGGTTACGTTTGAATTAGGCTACATCGGTTTCGGCATATACTTGAATTTTCAACAAAATAAAATAAAATAAAAAATGAAACAAAATTGTCATGTTTCATCTTCTAATTAAAAAAAATTGGTAGCCTCTTTTTAGTGACTAAAAATTGTATATATAAAAGAAAAAAAATATATTTTGGGTCTGTTTGGATACCGTTTATTACTGAAGATTGAAAACACTGTAGCAAAATAATTTTTAAAATATGTGAATAGTGCCGTGAAACCTAATTTTAATAAAACTTTGTTGAATTCCATACTTGTGGTTTCCATGAATAGTGCCACGGGACCCACTATTTTTCAGCAAAACACAGGAATGCGCGTTCCAAACGCACACTTAGTTGGCATTATGGCAAATTGTGTAAGGGTAGTGGACAACATGGCTGCATTAACCCTGGATGCAAGCTTGAAGGGTGAAATTGACAAAATCCAAACTTTGAACACCAAAATGATAATTGACCAAATCCTAGAGGATGCAGAATGAATTTTTATGCTTTTATTATTTTGTCTCAATCTCTTTTTTAGAAACAATCTAACTGTTAAACACACACACATATGGGTTAAATTCAACTTACACTTAGTGTAATTCTAAATAATGTTACATCACACAATAACTTATTATAGAATTCATCTTTTGAAATCCCACTATTAAATTACATGTTCTATATGTTTTTAACATTCATGTCAATTTTCATGTCAACTGGATATTATTTACCATTTATCTATAAACTCATCTTTTATACGTTATTTTAAACTACAAAAACTTGAATTTAAACAATTGATTGACGACATGACTATTAATCTTTGATCACTTTGAAATTTTGCAAGTATAGAAAATATATGAAGATAATGTAATCTAACAGTGAATTTGTCAAAATTCACATCTAATAATAAAATATTAAGTAGTGCAATACTGCTTAAAGTTATACCAAGTATAACTTGAATCCAACTCCACACACATAATTACATTCTCTCACCAAATCTATTATTAAAATATCTTCCTTGTGTGTGTGTAAAATACTAATATCTTAATCATATACTAATACTAATACTAATACTAATATAATAAAAGTTGGATTTGGAAACCATGGTTATGCTAAGTGGCTAATTCCACTAATTAGTAAATTAATTTAGTATTATTTGTTAGGATATATTTCCTCAAATTAAAGGATAATATTTAACAACTATTTAATTTAGATAAAACTTTATCATTTAAATTTCAAAAAAATTAAATTATATTCAAATTAAAAGTCAATTATAAAAAATTCTAAACTTAAATCCCAAACGACAACCTATGTTTTCTTTTCTTTTTTTAAAAACCCTGACTTCTACTCCAACTAAAATTTTATTATCAATATTTTAAAAACAACTAATTAGTAAATTAATTTTATACATTTAAATTTCAACAAATTTAAATTCTATTCAAACTAAAAGTCTATTATCAAAAAAATTTAAACTTAAATATTTAAACAGATTTAAATTTTATCCAAACTAAAAGCTTGTTATAAAAAATTATAAACTTAAATTTCAAACAACAACCCATGTTTTCTTTCTAAAAAAAAAACCCAACATTTTGACTTCTACTCCAACTAAAACTCTATTATCAATATTTTAAGAATAATTAATTAGTAAATTAATTTTATATTATTTGTTATGATATATTGCCTCAAATTAAGGGATAACATTTAACAATTGTTTAATTTAAATAAAACTAAAAGTCTATTATCAAACTTTTCTAAACTTAAATTAAATCCTACACAACTCACTTTTTTTTTTTCACTTTTTCCCCCTAGATGCAACTTACGCTTATGTTTTAATCTAATAAATTCATGTAAATTTGCATGTATGATATTATACCAGAGGAAATTTACTATAAATAAGTTTTTAATTTTTTTTTTTATATTCTCAAATTTTGAACTCTTTTGTGTACATTTTGATCTTGGGTTTTGGTTATTGTATTTAATTTGTGAGTGCGTTGAAATTTTTAATTAGACAATCACTAGGAAAAATTGGTATTGAAGAACTATTTTATTTATTATTGTTTGTGCTAAATAGGGCATACATTAAACATAACCCAAAAAGAAATAAACAAACTCATACTACACCGCATGTTAAGAAACTAACACAAATTACAAAGATAATTTTAAAATATGAAAATAGATAAATATGGATAAAGTCTAAACTCTAAATTCTAAAAAACAAGAACTTAAACTAATTTTTTATTAAAATTATTTACTTATTTTATAATTTATTATTACTATTAATTTAATAATTTTTTAATTTTTTATTTTTTTAAAATTAGTTTACATATGAATATAATACTAGTGTGTGTATATAGAAATATATAGTGGCGGAGCCAGGATTTCAGTCGAGAGAAGGCAAGATTAAAATAGTATAGAAAGGATATTAAGTATTTTTTTCCAATAATTATGTGTTACTTACGGGGACCACTAATTGAATTGCCATGAAAAAAAATGGGATAAGCAAGATTTTCACAATGCTTTCATAACAAATCATAAGTGGTAAGTTGTTATTGATTCAAATTCAACCCACTACTGAAATTACTTTTTTTCTTATCAGTAATAACCTGTTACTTAAGATTTGTTGTAAAAGTGTTGTTAAAATATTTTGGACATAGAAATTCTCAAAGTTAAAATGACTATAAATTCTACTGTGAAATGCTCACAAATTGATGTGACAAGAATGTATAACACTTAAGCAATATAATACATAAATGTTTGAATTAATTTTTTTGTGATTGATAACACATCAATTTGTAAAATTTATGGTATTCATAGCATTACTCCACAAGAAAAGTGTTGTGAATAGTAAACCGAAAACAATGATTGAGAAAAAAAGAAACAATAAAATGGGTGAAGACGTAAATGGTGAGATAAAACTAATAAGAATAGTAAATTTGGTGAAAAAGTGATATGATTTGGTATATGGGAGAAGATTTTTTTTCCTACTTTCTTGATGTTAAGGGTCTGTACATGTATTAAAGTTGGAGTCTTTTTTTTGTTGTCAAGGTAAAGTGTCAAAGAATAGTTCAAAATATACCTATTTTAAGGATTTTTTTCAAGGAGCGAGGGGGGCCCCTCGACCCCGTGACTCCGCCCCTGTATATATATATATAAACACACTAGTACTATAGACACACACGTGTGTGTCTGTGATTTTAATTAATTTGTATAATATTAGAGCATGATAGGATGGTGGACCTCGCTAGGCTGCGAGGATTATAAAAGGCCCCAGATGCATGCTACCCAAAGCATTTATTCTAGGCATCGCCCAAGTGAGGGAACTGTCTGCCACCCATTAGGACTGCATCTTGTATGACTTTTCCTTTTTCTTTTTTTTTTTTTTATTCCTAAGGTTTTTTAAAACTTTATATTTTATAAGTACAACGGGAGAAAAAGAGGTAGGATATGAACCACATATATAAAACATCACAAAAAATACTATTACTGATAAACTATCACTTAAATCCCGTTTTTTTAAACTTAATTTTGTTGTGATACAACTACGCACAAACTCGTTTTTAGAAGAAGGTAAGCTAGAGTAATTTAAAACACCAAGTTATGATGCAATAATTAATTCAAATCAAGTGGTAATTCTCTATCCATACAAGTATATAATTTAGATAAGAATAAAGAATGAAAATCCATAGATAAATAATAGAAAGAAAAGTCAGAAACATCGGATTTTTATATAGGATATAGCTTCATGGTTTTGTAAGTTAAGAAACCATTGAGATTTGTAACTATATCAGCCAAATTACTCAAATTAGATCAATCCCCCTAATTAGTAAGAAAAATTTTAAAATTCATAAATAATAAAAAAAATTTAAAAAAAAGGAGAGAAAGGAAGAATAAGAAGTTAAGAACTAAGAAAGACACTTTATTACTAAGGAGAAAGTCTTTACCTCTCTCCTATACTTATAGGAGGTTATAACAATTTTCTTTATTGCAGATTTTTGTAGTTGTTTAATTTTTATGGTAATACCCAATTTTTAAAAATAAAATAAAGTAAATTACATTTTCCTTTAAAAAAGATTTCCATTTTTACACCCTAAAATTACATTAATTTTACCCTTTTAAAAAAATTCCATTCAATTCTTCACCTCCTCAACCAAGCCTTAAATCTGTAAATTAAAAGTCCCAAAAAAAATAAAGTCAAAACCTAAGAATATTAATTTAATTATATATTACGTATCAAAAAATCAGTAGCCCCAAACAAGGAATTACACTCCACCAACTTCAAAATAGTATCCAATAACCTTAAATACAATCCAACGTGTCGAAACCTCATTGGCTGCCAAGATGGAAACAAAATAAACGCCACATAATATTTCAACACCGACTGCATGCCCTCTTCGTGTCTTTCAAAAAACGGCTCTGTCTCTCTTTTTAGTTATTACTTATCCCCATATTACAAAAAACGCTCTCTCATTAAATACATATATTATCTCTCTCTCTCTCTCTCTCTCTCTCTGTTTGGTTCTTTCTTTGTATATGTTTTTGTATTGAGAATTTTGTGTCTATCTAGCTAGAGGAAATTAAGAGAGAGAGAGAGATCATCATGGGTAGGAAGAGAAGTTCGCCTATGAATGTGTTTTCTGAATGGGTGAAGAAACAATCTATGAGGATGAAGATCTGTCTTGGTGCAATGGTTGCACTTTTAGCTTTGGTGGCTTTGAAGCTTACCATTCATGATCACAACCACTTCTTCATTGGCTCAGAAATCATCCACGCTTTGGGGATCTTCGTCTTGATTTACAAACTCAAAACCAAAAAGACTTGTTCTGGTACATGCATCTATGTTTATATACCTGCACTGCATGTCTCTTCCTAATCTAAATTATATCTCTCATCTTTATTTTTATTTTGTTTAGGAAACCCAGAAGATGTTTTTGTTGATTTGTTTTGTCTGGTATGTTGAATTATCAATTTTTTTTTTATACTTATTTTTAGAAAAAAATTATCTTTTTAATTTGTCAACATATTTTTTTAGATTCTATGTCGTTTGGTAGAATCTCATAAAGTCCATAAACTTTCAATTGTTAAATTTGACTATTTAAATTTTAGATCTTATTCAAATAGATTTTGTATTTTTTGGACAAACAAATTACCCTTTTTAGTCTGACACGATAACAATTTAGTTCCATGACCTTTTCAGTTCTTACTTTGACCCGGGTCAATTCTTACATTTTGATCCATAGAGTTTGGAGTAAAATAACATCATTAGGTGTACTTTTTATGGGATCCTAACAATTTCACTTTTAATCCAATCTAAACCTTGAAAGGTCAAATGTAACATCTATACTACTATTTAAGGGGCTTCTCTTGTTTAGACTAAACATTTTTTTTTGGTTCCAAAATATTTCTACAGTCTACATTTAAGTATAAACAAAATTGAAAAGACAAAACTATAACCGGTAAAAATACATCTTTAACTTTCACGTATTGCCTACAAAATAGGAACATTTTTCTGTTGGTTTTTTCAAAATTCAATATGAACTACAAGTTGAAGTTGTCATTCACCTTTTTTTTTTCTTTTTTTTGGGTTGTCAGGTTTGACTAATTATTTTACAGTTTTTTATTATTGAAAAATATAGTAATCCCAAATTATAATGAATGTAAATTATTAACTTTTACCCAAAAAATAGAAGATACGCACACGCTTAGAGGCTAGTATCAATTAAAAGTATGTGGACTAAATAGTGATCTGACCAAAATTGTAAAAGGTAAATTATAATTTTCCATTTTATTTTTCTTCCCCCAAAAAAAATAAAAATTTTGATTTTTTAAATATTTTATTAACTAAACATCATGTCTATAGAGGGCGTGCATATCTGGGATTTAAGTTTATATCAATGATCATTCCTTTTTTAGATTTCTAAGGGAGAAATAAAAGAGTGATGATCCATGAAAATTAGCTATTAAGGTAAGTAGCACAGCTAGGATCAGTCCTTTTTTAGTTTTCTAAGGGGGAAATAAAAGAGTGATTATCCATGAAAATCAGCTATTAAAGTAAGTAGCACAGCTAGGATTTTAATTTAGGGGAAAAGATTAAAAGATAATTTATTAATTTATTAATTTAGAACTTATCAAAAAGAAAAATATAATTAACAGAAAAATATAAACTAATATAATTAACAAAAATAACTAACAATGAAACGATTTTTTTTTTTTGGTTATTATACAACATATAATGCGGATGCAATTTGTAATTTGTGATAACTTAGTGGTAATAACATCTTTTGTGGTACTGCAAATTTCTAGTTCAAACCATCTCAGGCCCTCCCCATCCCCCTACCTATATAAAAAAATGGATGTGTGTACAGCTTACCGATTCAAGAAAAACAATATTTTATAATGTGACATTGCATATGGTTATGAGAATTTGGGATGTGGAATTAGAACTTGAGGTCTCTATTTCAATTTATTATTTTCTTTCTTTATATACCAAAATCAACCCAATCTTTTTTTTTCCATAACCTATTTAGCACATATTGGGGGCCTGTTTGGTTGTGCCTTAGAACTTACTATTTAAGTAGTTTTATGGAATAATAAGAAATTTTGTAAATGGCTCTTGTTTGTTGTATTATATATTGAAAAAATGCTACCATATGCTATTTTGCTAATTTTGGAGAATAGAAAACTTGAATGATAGGAAAACAAAAGGCTTCAATGAAATTTTTTTCGAAAATAGTTAGTGCAAGTTATTTCATATTATGTTCTTGTTTTTTCCTTTTTTGCCATGTGACTCTTAACAACAACATAAAAATTGTTTTAATGAGAGAAAGGATTCTCTTTCCATTGCATTTCTTGAAGTTGTGTAAGGTTTCAAATGTGACAAAGACGAAACTTTTTATTTGCTGAGTTCAACCTATTAAGTTCGAGTAACCTATTAAAGTATCGATTCCATTTGATTGGAAGAAGAAGGATAGAAATGAAGCTCCAAT
Source organism: Quercus rubra (assembly GCA_035136125.1). Lineage (NCBI taxonomy): Eukaryota > Viridiplantae > Streptophyta > Magnoliopsida > Fagales > Fagaceae > Quercus > Quercus rubra. The sequence goes on from CM068738.1 coordinate 48,172,206, forward strand.
TGGAGTATACATTACACAGTGTATTGGTAGTTTCAATAATCATGTTTTGTTGCCTTGTTCAGGTCTCTCATTAAAGACTCAAGAACTTACAGCTTTGTTCCTAGCTGTAAGATTGTTCTGTAGTACTATTATGGAAGGTGACATTCACACAGTTTTAGATTTAACCACCCTAGTGTCAACATTATGGGTTATATACATGATCCGGTTCAAGTTGAAGTCAACCTACATCAAGGAGCTTGACAACTTGCCCTTATACTATGTGGTAACAACATCTCAGCTTGTCATGTTCTTTATATTGTCAATTTAAACATTTAGCCTATATTCATTCCTTTGAATTTTTCATGATTTACATTCCTTATCCTTGCTATAATAAGTATTTTTTAGAGGAGATAAGCAAAGAAAAAACAATTAGAATCACGGAATTGCCTTTTTGCTTTTGATTTAGTATCAAGATTATTAAACATACTGTTAGGAGATTATCTTATGTGGTAAACAATAATTCTTGATTCATTTGTTTCTCCTTAACTATTGCAATGAAAGTAAAGCCAAGGAGACTACATTTATAAGAGCATTAGACTACTTGTTTGGAATGTCTACATTGTGCAATCTATTATATTTTACATGTTTGACCTTTTGTTGAATGCTCATCTTTTTAGCTAAATGTAATTAGCCACGGTAAAATATTACCTAATAGTTGAAATTAGTATGTGTTTAGAATTCTGTCAAGGATCTAGTATGGGATGGTATATTAAAAAAAAAATTTTCCTTAGCTTTTTTTTTGTATTGCTCTTTTGTATATGTTGAAAGGATGTATGTTGTACCATCGTATGGAACAACATAAGCATTGATGTCAAGTTATTTAGCCATTCTTTCAAAATGTCTTATTAATCTTTTGCATGTTTTATTGATATATTGCATTGAACACTCATAATGACTATCATTTAATCTTAGATATTCAAAAAAAAAAAAAAAATCAGATAGTTGTTCTTTAAGCATGTATAAAGAAAGATGAATTTAGAATGTTCTACTGATTATTCTATGATAGGTGGTGCCTTGTGCTATCCTTGCCATACCTATCCACCCTTTTACACCTCATTTTCTCATCACTCGAATCTTTTGGGCATTTGGTTTGTATTTGGAAGCCGTTTCAGTGCTGCCTCAACTTCGTCTGATGCAGAATGCAAAGGTCTTAGCTTCGTCCCTCTCTTTACTTTACACTCAACTGTTTATATATTTCTAAGAATTGCTACTAATATGTTCCATTCTGGCATATATTTTTTAGATGATTGAACCATTTACAGCCCATTATGTGTTTGCATTGGGAGTTTCAAGATTTTTGGCATGCGCTCATTGGATAATTAAGGTGAGACCTTGTAGGATCACATAAAGTGTTAACTCAATCTGAGTTCTATATGACTACTCCTATTGCATCCATGACAATTTAGTGGACTCTGTGGAAACACCTAACTAGAAGAAGAGAACAACTTAGTAGTGTGTGTTTTGCATGAGCAACTAAATATTCCTTAATTTCACTAATAACATTCTTACTTTATTCTAGTTTTGAAAAGTAATTAGGGGGAAGAACGCAATGAATTATTGCCTGGACAAGCTAAATGACATCTTTACTAATTTTTTCCAATAAAAGAAATATAGAGAACAAATCATCTTTAAAAACAAACTATATCCTCATGGCTTTGTGAATCTAACTTGGGTATTTGTCCTCCCTAATATCCAAGTTTTATAAAACGTGACACTTCATTGGTTTACAATTGGAAAGTTCATAAAATTGTTTGATTTAGAGTTCAACTTTATTAATACAATGTTTTATAGTCATATATTTGCAAGTATATAGCTTCTTTTACTTTAGAGGGCAATCTTATTGTTGGCATTGGATTCTCTACTTATTTTGCAATATATACACTATCAAACATTGGTTTTGAACAAACTACTCCATTCTATATTTCCGTAAGGTTTCAACATTTGTTATGCTTGGGGATCCCATATTAGAATTTTTTTTTATTTAACCCAAGGGTTTGTTCTGGTGGTTCCAATGTCTCATGAGATCTACAAGGTCTTGATTTAGAAATCCTAGCCATCTTAGGATCACCCCCAAGGGATTCCTTCCTATAATTACGTGGTGTGTGTAGGATAAGGGGACTACACCCACCAGGGTAATAGTTAGATACTTAGCGGCTCTGAATACCCACGTTAGCAAAAAAAAGTACATATATTAGCATTGTTAATTTATCTTTAAGCTGTCCTCCACCACACTTGGATTAAAGTTTAACTTCCAAGCGCTAACTCATGTGATGCTCTCCTTGGGTATGTGAATATATATCTCAACATTTATTTATTAATCTTACTTCTCCCCCTATGAGTCTATGACTGCCCTAACTTGACTGAAAAAGAGCATCCTTGTGCTAATTGGTTCCAAAAATTTGCACCATGTCACTAAGAGCATTGTAGCTCAATTGATTTGCACCTCTTAAAGTTTCCAAGATTTAGATCCCCCTCTCAATTTTAATTATTGAATTATAAAAATAAAAAAAAAATTCATTAACAGGAATTTGCACCATGTCAAAATTCAGGCCAGTTAGCATTCAAAACAAAAACATATTATCTTATTAGTTATGAATTAAGCCTTTGGAAACATCGAGGTAATTAAAATCAATTCACAACACTTCAATCTAGTTCGTGACTTTAGGCCTATATCATCATCCTTAGAATATCAAGAAATGGGACTGTCTATGCTTATCTAAAGTTATTAGTGACATGAGCGTTGATTAATTTCTCACTTTTTTGCTTCATTCATTAGTCTATGCAAAGTCCTATGTGCTGTGGATCACAACACAGAAAGATAAAATTTTGCAAAATTCACCACTTGTATCATTATGTTGTGCCTTAAAATTGTGGTAACAAATGCAACATTTTTGCCATTCGCAAGCAGATTTATGAGACCCGTGGGAGGTATTTGTATTTGATTGGTAGCGGCTACATCTGGTTCTCAGCTGCTTTCCTCTCAGAAATAGTTCAAACATTCATTTTGGCTGACTTTTGTTACTATTACATCAAGAGGTAAGTCTCCTTCCATATGTAATTTTTGTTATCAACCTGCGTTGCCCTCCAACATATATCTAATTATGTCACATTGTCTATGTCCCTCCTATCTTTCAATTTGCAGTTTCATTCAAGGCCAACTTATAATGAGGATGCCAGTTTAGAAATCAGTCTTGGAGATTGTAACAACGTACATTTGGTTACCTACATCGGGTTCTAATTCAAGCACACATTGAAATGAAAGTGAATGTTCAAAATTTTGACCCTTACTATCTTTGTCTTTTCCTGTTTTTTTCTTTCTCATGCTATAAAATTTACAAAAAGATTAGGTTTACATTTTATAAGGCTTTGATTCTTATATCTTAATGAGTTGACCATGCATCATATTCCCTTACCCCCTTCTTTCTTTCTTTCTTTCTTTCATTCATTCTATCTTTCTTCTTTTTTTGTGTGCATCATGAGCCCTCATTATAAGGAGTTCACAAATTTCATCATATAGAATCTTTATGTGATGTTAAGTTACAATCAAAATGGCTAAAAAAAGTTGTTTCATAAAAGTTCTTCATGCATTTTGTTTTTTGTATCAGCTTTTTTTTTTTTTTTTTTTTTTTTTTTTTTTTTTTTTTTTTTTAAATTTGAACAAAATTAGTTTTTTTCTTAAAAATAAGCTAACTTTTATCTTTTTGTCACACATTTTGCATTTAAGTCTTCAAAAATTAATATCTTTTGTCTCACATTTAGCAAATAAATTACCAAAAAGCTTGGTTATTCAAACAGACAAGGTTTAGCATTTTGGCTTATTTGTTTATGCATAGCTTTTTTAAAACCTTTAGGTACAATTACACTTAAAAAAATTTTCAACAAACAAGCAAATAAGGGATCAGCAAAAAAATTCTTCTCCATGGGCACAAAAGGAGTGAATAAAAGCCTATTATATCTAAGATACAACCTTGGTATGAGATTTTAGTTTACATTTACTGAACCAGTAAAGGTAGTCATCACTTATAAATTGTTATAGGAATTTGAACATTGGTTCTCCTAATAAAAAAGAGCAGTCAATGTTACTGAGCTAGGCTCTTGGCATGAATATAATTATCTTAGATCAAGCTTTCCTTGTGTGACAATCCTAAATTTTCATTCAAATACGATTGTAAACCATTTCTAGAAAGAAAGGTAATTAAATTCAAATTAAAATAGGTTGGATCAATTTGCAATTTGTTTAAGCTGATAATAAATTAGTAATGACTTCAGGGATTTGGTTGTCTCAAATCATATCATATTTTGGGGTTAGACTGATTGGGCTAGACTTGATAAAAACCTTTATGCCATTTTTTTGGGGTTGGGCTTGACTTTTAACCTATTTTTCTTGCTTCAAATTTCTACTCCCATAAAAGAAGTGTGTTCGGCTTCCTTACTAAGAAGGAAAAATTGTCATGACTCAAAATTAAAACAAACCAAATTAATTTAAAATTAAAATGGCAGTTTATCATTCTGTATATCTCTCTTGATATGCTTTTTGTGATTTATATTCTTAGCCTTTAGAACCAAAAAAAAAAAAAAAGGATCCCTTCCTGTGTGGTTAAGCTCACTCACTTCTTGCTCCACATTTCAGATAAATGCAGTGGACTTTTTTAAGGAACCGAGTTGGTGATTGTCAAGATTTATATGATTAGAGACTACACAATATTAAAAGAATATGTTATTTTAATCCTTTGCTATGATTTTTGAGATTGTAAACACGTTACATTCTTTAGATGATTATGTATTTGGAAGCCTTTATTTGTCATCTTTATTTGTCATGTTCCATAGTGTGATGACATTTTTGTGAGATGATTGTTTCCAGTATTTGAATGATAGTTTTTCTCAACCAAAAAAGAAAAAAGAAAACAAAAGATAGTTTTTCTCAACCAAAAAAGAAAAAAGAAAACAAAAGGTAAACTACATATTTGGTTACTAAGCTTTACACGATATGTCAATTAGGTCATTAATTTTTTAACTGTCTCAATTTGGTCCCTAACCTTTTTAGTATTGTATCAAAATGATCTATGTCGTTAAATACTGGATGAAAAATGTTGACATGGCTAACGGTAAAATTAAAATATTGTTTTTATGCCACATAGATTTCAAGCGCTAATGATATACATGTAACTTCTTGGCTCCTTCAAAGCTCCAAGGATCGAACTCCATGAAAGAAGTCGATAAAATAAAATACAATCTATTCACACTGTAGATGTGTAATTTGTAGCCTTCATTCACTTTAAATAATTTTTATTAATAAAATTATATATATATATATATAAATAAAATAAAAAACCCTTCATTTCTATTCCGTCAAATAGAAAAATGAAAGAAGGGATAGTATTGGGAAACTTAATTTAAGATAGAAATAGTATAGAAGTTAAAATACACAGACCTTTGCAAAAATAATTTGCTTTTGATTTTGCAAAGCTAAGCTAAAAATACCCAGACCTTTATACCAAAACAAAAAATTTTAGTCAGATCACATAGAACACTTACTCATATCCATACCCATTTACAAATCATCTTAGAATCGGAAACATCCAAACCCATGAATCCATTTTGAAAAACAAACCAAAATCCAAATCAAATCATTGTAGAATATGGCTTGAATTAGGAGTTCGACTCCTTGTTGGATTTGGATAAAGAATGAATTTTATTCCTTTTAGATTACTATTATTTGAAGTTATCAACCTTTATTAAAAGTCTTGTCTACCACTTGATTTTGAGTTATATTTGGAATATGAGTGATTCTCTTTTTATATGTGGAAAAGAAGTCTAGTCCTTCTTGGATTTGGATATACTAGCCGACTCAAGTCTCCTATATAAGCATAGTGCTACTATGAAAAATTAGAGAGAAGAGAAGAGAATGTGTGTGTGAGAAAAAGGCTCTCTCTTTGTTTAGTTCTTTGATATTTGCGGGTTGCAATTTGGAATAGTGAGAGAAGTTTATTACCGCTTGGTTTTGGTTTTGCGGTTTGGTGATTTGCTCTCTCTTGGTGCATTGCAACTTTTGGATTTGATTTGTGGCTCTCTCTTTGGTTTGTGCGCAATTCGTATTTGGTATTTGTGAACCTTTGGTTCTTTGATTCGTATTTGGTTCTTTGATTTTGTATTTGTGAGAGAGAGTTATTTGGGTGTATTTGAGATTTGGGTTTGTGAGAGCACCTCTACACTAATTTTATTATCCCAAATTTGTTATAGTGAAATTTGTTTGTCGTCGCCTGTGGATGTAGGCTATTGCCGAACCACATAAATCTTGGTGTTTTGTGTCTATTTTCTTTTGGATTAATTTTCTTTGTTTCTATTGTTAGTTTAAAGATCTTTCATAAGCCTAAAATATTTTCACAATCAATCTTGGTAATTTGAGCTTTCGCTGTTTTACAACAATCATACCATCTATATGGCTTGCAAAAATGAACAATACCCACACATGCAAAGGCCTTCATCCACTAGAAACATACCCATCTGAAATCACCAAACCCATCTCCTTTAGATTCCGCTTATGCATAGTTCAAAGATAGATAAAGGCTTAGAGCTTCGATCTTGGTAGATTGATGAGAGAAAGCGTGTAAGAGTGAGAGAGTGGGAGGTTACAAAAGAGGGTTTGGATTTGGCAACCACTGGTGTGATGACGGTGGGAAGCGGCAAAGAATAGTAGTGGCGTTGAAGGAACTCAGAGAGTAAGTTTCGATCATGCTATCATGGAGGCTGAGCATAGAAGAGAGAGAGTGAGTATGAGTTAGAACAGAGAGACAGAGAGACCGAGAGAGTTAGAGGAAGTGAATTAGAAAATTGTTGATTTTTTTTTATTTTTAATTTTTATTAATGCCACACGAAAGCTTATGAGGAAATTGTCATGGCATAAAAGATAATATATTAATTTTACCGTTAGCCATGTTAGCATTTTCAATTTAGCACTTAACGGAAGAGATTATTTTGACACAATATTAAAAGGTTAGGGACCAAATTGACACATTTAAAAAGTCAAGGACCAAATTGACATTTAGTGTAAAGGCTAAGGACCAAATATGTAGTTTACCAAAAAAAAAAAAGTATTTGAACGATAGTTTTGATTATTTATATTGTGGGTATTTAATTTTGCAGCTTAGACATGGTAAATGGGATGAGTCAGTTCATTGGGTTACAGGACATAAACTAGTCATCTTCTATAAGGAAAAACATAAAGTATTGAACCATTATAGAACCAAAGGGAAAAACATATTCAAGACACTATGCAAATTAGGGGTGTCAATTCGGGTTAGCATGCCGAGGTAAAAGTATTCGGTTAAATGGCTCAACCCGAACCCGACCCATTTAATAATCGTGTCATGACCCTTTAACCTTAACACGACCTATTAAAGAAGCGGTTGACACAACACAACCCACCTAACACTCATAATAAATTGGTCATGTTGGGTTGACAAGAATATAACACGACTCATTTCAACTTGCTTAATATTAAACAAGCTGGGTTAACACATATTCAATCAATTTAACTTGCTTCAAAAAAGAAGAATGTGATTAATATTGTTATGAATTTAATAAACAACAAATTTAATATAAACTCATAGCATCAAAATACATATTAAGCATACAATTTGAAAGTTAATAATAACATCAAATACTTAAAACACATCATCTAAAAGTTCAAAACAACATAAGAGTATTAATAATTATTAAGCCCATAATGTAGTACCATCCATCTAGAAATAAGTTATTTACATCCTAGAAGAAGTGCATATACTTCAATCCAAATTCAAAATAATATACCCACTATCCACCCCCACTGAATTGGAACCCCCATCGCCACCCAAAATCAACCAACTACCATCGACCATCATAATCACAACCCAAAATCAACCAACCACCATGGGCCACAATGACTAAACCCTAAATCAACACAACCCCAAAACCATCGCAACCCACCAATATTAGCCACCACAGCCCATCAAAATCAACCCACAACAACAAAAAAAAAAACCCACAATAGTAGCCCAAAAAAATTAATAGGAAGAGTGTGAGATCGACAACGTGGCTAAAGAAAAGGCCGAGATGGTGGCATGTGGCTAAGGAAGAGGGTGAAATTGGTGGTGGTTAAGGAAGAGGCTAAGAGAGAAAGAGAGTAAGAGAGAAGAGAGCAACAAATAAGGAGAGAGAGAGAGAGAGAGAGATGTATATGTGGAGGAGAGAGAAAAGTTTAATAAAATAATAAGAAATATTTTAAGCATTTTTACCGGACAATTTCATTAGCATAATTATACTATAGCAAACGCATTTGCCATTTGACACATCTCATGAAGCCTGATTTTTTGTTTCGTGGATACTTGATGCCAATGTTCTAAAATAAATGCTATGCCAATTTTTTGTTATTGGTCGTTATAAGTGGACAAAAAATTAATTTAAGTTGTGAATTCAAATTTGAACTAATAACAACTTACCACATGTAATTTATTGTAAAAGTATTATGAAAATGTCGTACACTTAGCACTTCTCATGCTTTAAACAAAAATAATCGTGAAATTGTTGTGACTTATCGGTTATCATTTTGTAAACAAAAATAATTGGGAAAATGTTTGCATTTTTTTAATAGTTTTCTAGATTTTTTTTTAATTAAAGAAACTTTAGAAAATCAAAACCAGAGAACCCTCTTTACTATCGCACTCATTCTCTTTGTCTCAGTCATCACCCTCTCTCTCTCTCTCACTGTCCTTCCCCTGCCACGATTCATAGTCAGGTACTCTCTTTCTAGTCGATTTAGTGATTTTTTTTCTCTCTTCTCAATTCTACTCTCTCTCTCTGATCGGTCTCTATATGTCTCTATCTCCACTTTCTCTTGCTCCTTTAGGATCTCTACTTTCATCAAAATCATAACCTAACGAAAGAAGTCTGAGTTTTAGATTGTTTGATCTTTTTTTATATTATTATCTGGTAATGGTGTTAATATATATGGTTTTAGATTCTATTACATGGTTTCCTTTAGATTGTTTGTTTGTTCTGCTACTTTTTTTTTTTTTGATAAAAAATTGTTGGGGTTTGGGTTTCTCATGCTTTGTGTGTTTTTTTCATTAATTTCTCTTTTTTTATGTGTCTTTGTCTATCTGTTTTATAGATAGACAGAAATGGAATTAAGCTAAAAAAAATTGGTTCAAAATTGGTCTTTTGTTGACTAGGATTATTCCATGAGCAATATTCAATAATGGATTTATGTACTTGTGGATGGTAGTGTGTGATTATTTGTGTCAATAAAAATAAATGTTGTAGATTGGCTAGTGAGTGTTTTGTGCTTTCATTTTGATGTGTAATCGTGTGTTTTATTAGGATGGACAATCTTTTTTGGTGTCTGGTAAATGTTTGAGATTCACTTCAAAAGATTCAATGAGTCAGTGACGTCCGTTTTGATCGAAGTTAATACCTAATTGTGTAAGATAATATTACATGGGAATCAAAGGAGTTTACTTTTCAATAAAATACTCTTAGTTGAAAGAGGAGCTTGTTCGAATGCACAATGTGTGTTTTGAACCATTTCTAAGTAATCACATCTAAGATACAAAAGATATAAGAACTCTAGATAAAGATGATGTAGTACCCATGGTAAATTGGTAGTCATTTACTCATACAAAGATCTTAAAATAGATTTCTTAAAAGCGAGATTTGAGCGTTCAACCTTAGAAAATAATTCTTTTGTTTATATGTCTCCAAATTGTCCACAATAATTTATTTTAAGGTTATTTTTTGATGCAGCTCCTACTCCTATCCAAGATAATCATGTTTCTGAGAGAGTAACTAAATTGTCAAAGGCTGTTGATGGAGAAGTGTACAATGCTCCTAAAAATGTTCAAGCTTTGATTGAAGAACAGGAAGTGTCGGTTGCTAAGGTAGTTGATGAAGTTTCAAATCAATGGCAAATGGTGGCTGAAACTAACTGTAAAATGGCATATAAGTCTACCATGATCGAGAATGTATTTGAAGGAGTTCGTAGATTATGGGCTTTCTAGTGACCAATGTAGAGTTGTGGACCATTTGCTAGTGTTGCGCAAGAATGGGTTGGATGAGTTATGGTCATTGAATGAAGGAAGAGAATAGTAGATTAAGAGCCTGTTTGGTCATCAATCTCAAACTCACATTTTTAAAAAACATTATATACTTTTTCACCCACACATATTTCAAAAAACTACAAACAACAATTCTCAAACTACTCTACCAAACACTTCCTAAGAGTTTTAGAACTAATGCCAGTGGAGGGGGAATTTGAAACCCCTAAATTGTAGCTAAATTTCTTTCATGAAATTTTGAATTTTTTTCTCATGACACCAAAACAAGGACTTTTATCTCAGAGAATTTTAAACACAACACACTAAGGACTCTCTTATTACAGTTTCCTAATTCATCATCAATTAAGATTTTTTTTTCTCCTAAGATTTTTTGTTTTCCCTCTGCACTCAAAGTAGAAGAGTACAACAGCAGCTTCATGAAGTTTTTGAACATCATGAGAAATTTGATGTATATAATTTTCGATTGTCAAACGTAATAGGCCTTTTTGGAGGTAAAATTGTATCTCAAACAGTGACATTATGATGACTAATTTAAAATTTTAATTAGATCATAACTTTGCTACGTATCTATCTGTTAATAGCATTATTAGCATGCGTCCTTATTTTTTTGGAAATAAATGCAAATCAAGATTGATTGATGATTGGGATGGGGATTCGAATGATTCGACATCCTATTATTAACAATTTTTTTTTTAATACACAATGCACTATACATATATTAGAACCCCTAATCCCTAACACTTACTAAATCCATACATTAGAGAGAAAAAAAAAAAAAAGAGCTCAATTCAAAATAAAATCATTGAATACTCTTTTTAATACAATTATTGCAACAAATAATGTGCAACCTGTACTTCAAAGAATTTAAAAATATTTTACATGTAACATCAAATTACAAAACTATCAACTTGCTTTAATTATTTGTTAATTTTTAATGAATGTAATAAACTTTATTGTAAACATAACATTTATCTAAACATAAACTTGTTCTTAAACATATGAAAAAATAAATAATTTTATACATTCATTCCTTTTTATGCATGATTTTATTCCATGCTATATACAAAATTGTAAACAAATCAAACAATGAACAAGCAATATGGTGAAGAAATGAAAAACACCATGGAAAACATTTCAAAGAGAAAAATCACTATAGAGTAACCTACCATGACCAACAAAGGAATTCATAATAATAAGAGAAGTTTAACAATGTAGTATAAAACTTTTATACCGACTCTACTTGCTAGATAAACTTACTATAAAAACATTCTACAATTTCAAAACATTTGATATCTCTCTTATATGAATGCCTTCACAAATGACTCACTTGCACTTTACAACTAAAACCTCCTAATGACTCTTATAAATAAATAAATAAATAAATAAAAACCTCCTAATGACTCCAAAACCTCTTGAAAAGTTTCTTCACCATAGTTTTACTAGGCTTCTAGATCTAAACTTTGATTAACTCAAATACACCATTGCAGTATTTAATTTTCAATCTCTAAATTTGCAGGGTGTATAGGATTTGTCTTGGATGATTCCTCCATATGGTTCATAGAAAAGTGAAGTCAAGTATAACAATTACTTTTACGATCTATGATTCCTCAATATGTAAACATTTGATATCTCAACTTTTACATATGATTTCTCAATAATTGAAGTCAAGTATAACAATTACTTCTATACTTAAAGTAGGTAAGGCATGAAATTTTGAACTAACAGTTGACCTTAGTAATTAAATAATATATAACTTGTGCTTATGCATTGGAATGATGAATTGTAATTGTGCTATTAATGTTAGTTTGGTTTATTAAACATACAGGACATTAGTTTGACTAAGATATTTTGAGGTACTCAAATGATTTTTCCTTGCAATTTTTATAATATTAGTTACATCAAGTTTTTAATTACACTACTATTACATATATAATTTTTAAAAATCACTGTTAGATACTACGTATACAATATCAATTCACAATTCCTGTTTGTGAAATTCTACTAAATACAACACAAAATAAAAAAAATAATTTTGTTCAATAATATCTCCTAAATTGAATGGAGATAAGTGCATAGGATTGTTCAGCTCAACTATAGTTGTAATGTCCAAGATCTTTGCATACAAAATATCTTAATAGAAACAATATTTTTTTTTTTTAAAAAAAAGCTCATTATTTTAAAGAAAAAATAACAGCAAAAATCTAAACAATCTAATTTGTATGGAAAACTAAAAAAAAAGCAAAATCCAATTTTGATTAATTAGATTTTCTCTAAGTTTTGTCTTTATAAAATATATATATATATATATATATATATTAGTTACACAAAAAAATGTTTTATAAATATAAAATTATTCAAACTCTCTATTCCTCTAATTCTATTTATAGACTTAGATATGTGATTAGGTTTTTTATGATGAGTTTTACTAACATATGCCCTTAGGGCATACATTAGTAAATCATTGTAAGAAACTTTTTATGAGAAAAAGAAAAAAAGAACTAACTTTTTTGACAAATTTTTCAATTTTCCATAGAAAAGTTTCATAACATGGATAATTAATTAATATATGCCCCAAGGGTCCTTTTTATAATTTATTTATATTAAACTTCTATATATAGATAACTCATCAATCCCAATTCTCAATTGATCAAGCCTCAATCAAGGGATAATTGAACTTCAATCAATTATAGGTCGATCGAAGAGTAGTCGAATCTTCATAAATTATTTTATTAAGCTACTTTTTGTACAAATAGTCTTGAACTTGATGAACATGAATGAATTGATTAAAACACATATGATCGTTACATTGTCGAGGAATTTTCTACCTTTAAACATGTATTGAGGGTATTTTGGTGGATATTTAGTCATTTTACAGTGTTTGTGATATTTTTGTTATTTGAAGGGCTCCAGGGAATTTTGAAAGTTCCAAATATTTTGATTATTTTTAGATGTTTCAGAAGTATTTTAGTCATTTTATACTTGTTTGGTGTAGGCACTAGAAGGGGTTGAAAGTAGAAAATGTGCATTTTTTATCAGTATTTTATGCGTGCACCAAATACCTAAAAGCAATGAACTTGTTTTATGAAAAACATTTTATGTTTAAACAAACATAGCCTAAGTTTTTCCTTTTTACCATTTAATTTACAAAAATTGCTAGCTTATTATTAAATTATTTCATTAATTTTTTTTTCATTATTAAAATGGTCCAACAAACTAAAATAAATCACAAACTATACCCTAATGGTGATGTGAAAGAATAAATCTAGGTGATATATTGTGACTAGTTACCTGTCACTTTCATATGGATTCATCACTTTTCCTACATCACTCACAACCTACTACATCATAGTAGTGGCAAAATTGTGGCACAAAAGGATGTGATCCTAGATTTGTTTGACCTGAAAACTTATGATTAAATCTAACTTTGGATTCGATGTACGGAAGAGTAGTGCTTATATGTATATATTTCAATAGTTGAGGTAAGAGAATATGAATCTTGAATGTCTTTATTGAAAACACCAAGAAGTGCTAGTTGAGTTACAAGTTGCTTAGCTGACAGAGTAATGCTACTAACATAAATTTTTTCACCATTGTTCACAATTGTTAAATTGGTAAATTATTAACTTATTATTGATTATCAGACCAATTACTCACGCAACTTTATATTCCACCATTAATATCTTGTCATTTTGGACTGTGTTAACATTTGTTTTGAATTATATTGTTACTCTATTATTATTATTCCATAAGGAAACTATAAACTCATTAAAAATTTTTTTTAAAGGACAAAATTTACCTAGTTACAGTCTAAGACTACAACATTACTCAATAAAATATATACTATTACATATTTTAAAAATCTATTTAGTGAATTGTATGTTTTTTACGTTCTTAGTACACATGTCAAATTATGTATAATTTTAAACTATTAAAAATGGTAATAATTTAAATAATTTATTATTGATATTTAATTTTCTAAAATTTTTGCAATACGATAAATATAAGTAAAAGTTGTAATCTAACCGTAAGTACTATGTTAAAAAAAAAAAAAAAAAAAGCAATTTCAATTTCACTCAAATGTAAAAGTTGTGGATGGAGAGATGAGCTCGAAAGAGAGTCCAAAAAGTTTGAAGTGCGGCTCAGTAATATAAATACTCTCAATTGAACCCGAATTCTCTTTCACATTTCACACTCGCGCCTCTTCTTCACCATAACCAAACCCTAATAAAAACCCTAAAAAACAAAAACCAAAACCCAAAAAAAAAAAAAAAAAAGAAGAAGAGAGAGAAAGCGAGGTGTGAGAGAGAGAGCAAAGCACAGAGAAATACCCAAATTTCTCTCACTCACTCACTTTCTCCGATCCTTTTCTCTCGTTTCAGGTACTCTTTTTCTCTTCATATCACTTCATGAATCAAGATCGCCTTTACTCATTTTCAAAACCCTAATTTTTGTAAATTTGTTTTTGTGTATTTTAGCTGTTGTAGGGTTTGAATTTTGGCATATAAAATGTATGTGAATTCAAGTTAGTGTTTAGAAAAAGTTTTTTTTTTATTATTTATTTTAAATTTACTATTTTTGGTTTGATTTGATTTGATATGATTTGATTTCCAGAGATCAATTTTTTTCAATGGCGGCTTTCGTCGAGCAGGCGGAGGTAGCTGTGGCGGTGGCTGTGGCCGCGACTCCGGGTGCTGATGTTGTATGTGTTGTTATTGATGTATATAGAATGTTATCAACAGTTAGTGTGTTGTGTTTTGTTTTGTGGGTTTTGATTGGTTTTTGGTTAAATTTTTGCGGTGAAATGTAGGTGGGCAATGCTTTTGTTCACCAATACTACCTTATATTGCATCAATCGCCAGAACTTGTTCATCGGTTTTACCAGGATGTTAGTAAGATTGGTCGTATGGAAGAGAATGGGACCATGAGCATCACAACCTCTATGCAAGTGAGCTCCTATCTTTGTGTGTATAATTTTTGTGTTTTTGTTTAGAAGCTTAATTGTTTACATGTTGTGGATTGTGTGATTCTTATTTGAAATATTGTGGGTTTCAGTTAGTTTAATTGATAAAATCTAGACATGGGTTCGAATCTTGCATACACCAAAAACCTAATTTTAAGCTTTTTGAAAATGGGGTTGTTTGAGAAAGCTATACCTAGGAAAAAGTGAAGATTTAAAAAGGTGTAGTTGGGAAAAAAAATGTAGTTTGATTATGCAATTCACATTTGGTGTCTTGGTTTGATGATGCAGTGTAATTATAATGGACATGATTTAGGTTCAAATCTATAAAAACATTCCTTTTTGAAATATCTTTTATACTTTCTGAAGCCTAATGGGCAATGGCCTACTTGTTGGAACTAGTTTTGTACTTTACCCGTTTACTCTATGTGACCATAATTTGTCTCTGGTTGCTATTAATATGGCAGAAGAATGCAGAAAATAATTGTTCGGTTGCTAACCATATGATTGGAAAAAAAAAAAAAAAAAAAGATTCAGAAAATCTGATTTGTTTTCAATTAATTTCTCCATGATCTTGTAGAAGCATTCCAAAAGATTTGAAATTCATGTCCTGTAACTCATGCTTGGATGAGAAATTTCAAGGTGTAAATTTCCAATGTTAATTTTCCCTTTTTCAGAAAAAAGTGAGTTAAAAAAAGATTGAATGGAATTTGAACTTGGAATTTATAAGCACTGAAATCCCAGGATCAAATTCAGGGATGAAGATAACATTTCCAAATTTTACCAATGTTACTATTCTTATTCAACCCTACCTTTACCACTCTTCACACTACCACTACTGCCACCACCACCACCACCACTACTTTTGATGTCACCATCACTACCACCAACACTGTCCTCATCGTTGTCTATGCCACTACTATCACCCCCCCATCAGCTGCATAACCACGACCATCAACAACAATACCATGATACCATACTACCATCGCCACCAAATGATTTGCACTGTCATTGTCATCATTGTTGTAACTGCTACAATACTCTAGCCAATAGGTTCTAACTCAAATGACACCTTGCCCCCTTGTAAAATTGGATGCTTGTGTATTCATCTAACCAATAAAAAATTGATTTGATGGGTTTGAGATTCACATCAATTTGAATCCCATGGGTTTGAAAAGTATTTTTGAATTTATCATTCAAACATAATATTTTAGAGTGGAAAAAGGGATGGTTTGAGTAACATTTTGGTATTAGTTGTAGCCTACAAGTTCTTTTGTATGTATAATGTTGAATTGGAAATCAGGAGAGTTGAAACCTTGATCCCTCTATATATTTTGATTGATTTTCATTGATCAGGCAATCAATGAGAAGATACTCTCACTTCATTATGGTGAACTCAGTGCACAAATCTTAACTGTGGATGCACAAGATTCTTTCAACGGAGGAGTCCTTGTTCTTGTGACTGGATATTTGACTGGAAAGGACAGTTTGAGGCGCAAATTTACTCAGAGTTTCTTCCTAGCACCTCAAGACAAAGGCTACTTTGTTTTAAATGATGTGTTTAGATATGTTGACGATGGGAGCCAAAGTTTCATGAATGATGTTGAAGTGCCCCTTACTCCTGACCCTGGTAATGTGAAACACATTTTACAATTCAAAGTAAAGCCTTTTGTTCTTCTTTAACTGATTTTTAGGATAATTTTGTTTCAGAGCCTACTCCTGTTGAGGAGAATCATGTTTCTGAGACAGCAGCTGAATTGTCAGAGGTTGTTGATGGAGAAGTATACAACCCTCCTGAAAATGGACAGGCTTCAATTGAAGAAGAGGAAGTGCCGGTTTCTGAGGTAGTTGATGAAGTTTCAGATGAATGGCAGATGGTGGCTGAATCCAACTCTAAAACTGAAGAAGTTCCAAAAAAGTCATATGCCTATATTGTAAGCATTCGTCAATCAAAATTCTATCCTTTTAGCTTGCTTATTCATCAAGTGTGTGGTTTCATTGGCAGCTACAGTTCTTGTAATTTCTATGTCTTTGATGTGGGCAGAAGTTATATCTTTTACTTCAATTTGTTGTTGCAGGTTAAGGTTATGAAGGAGAGTCCAGCTGCTCCAACTTATGCTCCTCGGAGGTCTGTTTCCAAGAGCCAAGAGCAGCCAGTAATTGCTGGACCTCCTCCTCCTCCTCTGGTGTCTGAGACACCAGTTTCCAGCACAAATGCTAATGAAAACAGTAGTAACAAGGATTCTGAAGGTGTGCAGTTTGTTATTGTTGACTTTTATTTCTGCTAGTTAACTCACATTATTATCTGCATCATGGTTGTTGCTGTTTACTCTGTATGGGTGTATTAATCTAGTTAATATGTATACTTTGCGCTTTATGACCAGTCGAAGGTTACTCCATCTACATAAAGGGCCTCCCTTTGAATGCCACACCTTCCCTGCTAGAGAATGAGTTCAAGAAGTTTGGACCTATTAAGAATGGCGGTATTCAAGTTAGAAGCCAAAAGGTATGTCATATGTTAATCAAATTTATGTTGTTCATTGTTAGCTGTTCCCTTAGCACATAATTATTCTCCATGTGTCAATACAACAGGGATTTTGTTTTGGCTTTGTGGAATTTGAGGTGGCAAGTGCTGTGCAAAGTGCAATCAAGGTATACATCTGTTATTCTGGGCTGATCTGTTTTCTGTTTCTCTGTTATTCTTGATATGATTGAGCAAATGAATGGGCCATAGCTTCTTTCATTGGTTGACTTTAGGACTTCTTAGATCCTGTTGGCGTAAATATGAGTTTATACTCATTTACATACTAAATCTAAGGCTTTTTAATAATTTATGGGGCTTTGTTATGACTGGGATATGCTGTTTATATTTCTGAGTTTTTGGTTTAATTGAGCAAGTTCTCTGGAAGGTGCAATTCTGTTGTGCTGTTGTTCATCGATTTTGCCTTGGTGATATGTTCTTCCTTTTTCCTTTACCTCTTACCTCTCCTGTTATGTTTTACATGATGGAGTAGATGGATGCAAGTTAAATGGGATATGCTGCTATAATTCTTATTATTATTTTTTTGTTATATAGGTTCTTTGGTTGTATTCTAAATGCAATTTTAAAACCTACTTGGGCAATTAGCTGTTGCTGCCGATGAGATTTTGTTTTGCAGTATGTCATCATCAATAAAATTGCAACAGTAGTTGATACAATAATAGCTATTGTTGGAAACTAGTCAAAATTAGCAGTTTGTCCAAAAGTGATGCATAGGGTAGTTGGTAGCAAGTTTAACTTGGGCTATTATGGTTAATTGTATTGCTTGAAGAGTGAGCTGGTGACCCTGTTGTGCTTTCCTGATGTCATCTGTTGGTGCTGATATATTCCATGGTAGCTGCCAATTTTGTTCCCAGACCTGTTTCAGCTTATGACTTACCAGTTTAATAATTCTTGTGAAACCCATCTCCATTGCCCTCAACGCAGCCTCACTGCAGCTACCCATCTATCTGATTGACAATTTGAAAATTTGGTGCCATAGCATTTAACAGAAATCTTCTTCCCCTCTCTGGATTTGGCTTCAAAGGCTATGCCACTCCTCTGGTTTTGTTTTCTCCATACTCCATCTGCTTTGATGAGGACTCACTTGCCAGTCAGCATTGTATGCCTTTGTGTTGCTGATTATCCTCTTTTCCTTGGTTTTTTCTTTCCTGTCCATCAGGTTATAAATACAGGATGAGATTCAATAAATGTAGAGTTCTCTCTCCCTCTAGTGGGGAGGTTTAGTGTTTAATTTTATTAGTTTTTATGGATTTTAAACCAAAAAAAAAAAATCTTATCAGTGTTCTTTAATGATGATGGTTTCCAAATTACACATGGTAACTAAGTCTAATTTGCAATTATTACTCCTCAAAATATGTTATTTAGAAAATTATGAAAGGATGTTGCAATTGTTTACTTAAAAAAAAAATCTTTTGTTTACAATATTGATGCGTAAAGATCTTTTTTTTTTTTCAAAATTTTATTATTATTATTATTATTTTTATTTTAACATGAGGCTACTATTAGTTTACTATTCATATATGTTGTATGATGTTTCAACAGCTTCTATTGCTAATGAGTATGGTTTTGATTGCATTATTTGTATTAGATCCTTTCAATTGATTGTTGCATCAGTTAGCTACTTAATTTTATTTTGAATTATTGCATGAAATAATATTTCTGTTGATGTTTAGGAGTCGCCCATTGACATCAGTGGACGCCTGGCTGTTGTAGAGGAAAAGAGGTCTACCAGTCGAGGTAAGTTGGGTTTTGTAGATGAATTTTACCCATTCAAAGAATTTTTTTTTTTTTGGGGGGGGGGGGGGGGAGTTTTAGGTTTCTAGATTGAAAATATTAAATGTAAATAACAGAGAATTTGTTGGGATGTTGGCCAAGTTGTGTTCTTTTGGACATTAGATCAGGTGATCTCGGGTTTGCTTATTAGGAAAAACATTGGAAGAGAATGTTCCTCTTTCTAAGTAGTTCATGTTAGACACAGGAGGTCTTTTACTGTGGGAGTTAGCCTAGGGAAATACATAACTATGGGGTTGGGGGGAGGAACGTGCAGTGTCTCATAATTTTTTCTGATGGACCCATTTTGTCACAAGGGTAAAAGGGCATCCTTGATTGAATGAATGTAGCTTTCATCTCATGAGTTATTTCTTTTTACAAATCTTAGCAGACGTGCAACTAATTGGATGAATGGTAATGGATATTCATCGTATGTTTATTAGGTTAGGTGCCACCTTGATTCCATGACATCTAATAGTGACTGCTTTTTTAATCTCCAGGGAACGGTAAGGGACGATTTTCATCTGGAAGGGGGAATGGATATAGGAATGAAGGAGGCAGAGGAGGGCGTGGAAATGGAAACTATGGAGGTGGCAGGGGCTATGGTCGGGGTGACTTTAATGGCAGGGCTGAGTTTGGAAGCAGGGGTGGCAACCGAGAAGGATTTTCTAGCCGCAGAGGTGATGGATATCAGCGGGCTGATCATGCAGGTGGCAATGGTGGCCGTGCAAATCGTGCTGGTGGATTGACTGTTAACGCAACAGCCAGAACTACTGCACCTCGGATACCTGCTACTGCCTAAGATACCATAGCTTTGTGAGGAAGATAGCAGTTAGAAGATTTTTACATTTTTCTGAAGTCTGGTGCTTTATCAAGTGATTGGATCTTTTTCAGATGAGCTACATGAACTTTGCTTTAGGTTTTTTGTTTTTTAATTGGTCACTCATGGGTGATAATCATTCAAAAACTCTATTTGGTATACTAGTAATTAGTACCCATTGTCCAGGTGCATTGGTGTGTTGTGGGTCACCTATTTTTAGCAGTTATTTTTGGAGCTTGGCTCCTATATGGGAATGACAATATGGTTAGGCAATGGCTTTAGGTCATCTTGAATCAAGATTCTTGATATGGGATTCTTTTTTGTTCGATTCATAATTTATTTTTGCAGATATAGCTCATGTGTCAAACTTTTTAGTTTCTTATAGTTTGAGATCTTTGATTTCCCGAGTGAGGAAATGTAGCCCTTGACCTTGATGTGTGCACCATTGAATCATGAGATAAGTTGTGTGGTAGTGCATCAAACAGAACGTCTCAAATGGATGAAATGCTCCTAGTGAAACCTCAGGCCTGATGTGTTTGTTTTTTCATTGTTCTTTAGGATTCAAGTAATATATTTCTTGTGCTAGTATATTTTGTTTCTGCTCATCTTGGTCCCAAATTAATGGCTGCCTTTAGTCTGCAAAAGTTGCTTTTTGTATCAAACTTCTCTCATTGATTGGTGAGCATCATTTTGCTTCTCCTTGATTATCTGTGATCTCATCAATCATCACTGAGTTATCCTGCCCTGCTACACAGGAATTTAATCTTTACAAAGTTTGATTCATGTCACTGGATTTATTTCTTTCCTTAATTTAACTGTGCTTCCAATCATGTTTGTGATATTTTTATTTCTAGCTTGATATGAAATGGAGACTAAAAAGTTTCCTAAGTCTATAAATATAGAAAAGATAAAATAGGTTTTCACTAAAATGTATTTTTTAAGCATTTCTACAAAAAAAAAAAAAAAAAAAAAAAAAGGCGGTTAAAATACCACAATGAGAGAGACTGCTCCACCTACCTCAAAAGGAAACAAATGCGTGGATCTTTGGGCTAAGGGAGGATCTGCTAGCAGTGAACCCCTTTTTGTATTAGTTATTTTCGGACGCTGGGGGTATTTCTTACCCAAGACTTTGTAACTTTGATTCTATTTAATTAAATTCCCTTTTCCCATAGTTTTTCTATCCTTCACATTCTAAGAGTTATAGAATGCAACTCGATTCTGAAGCTTTGGGAAATGATTGGGGTTGTTTTGGACCCCCCCTAATTTTTCTATCCAACATGTATTTTATTTGATAAAACAGTGCTCAAATTCTTACGTACCTCAAGTCAAGTAGAAAGATATTTTTCCCATAATCTTGTCGCAAATTTGGACAGCCCCTAACCAAAATGTTTTTTGAGGGCAACTTTTTAGGAAAGAGCCATCTTTGAAAAAGCCGGAATACTATTACTAACCATTGAATTCCGACTCATCCGAAACTTGCTACCTCCCAAGGGGAGCATTTACCAAAATTGTCTTAAGCTCATTGGTTGGGAACAAGCTTCGACAGGTTTCCATAAACTAAACACGTGGATCTGTTTTGGGAAACCTAGGGCTTGCTGTTGAAAGGAGTCCCTACAAATATTGGTCGCACAAATTCTCTTTTGGCAGAATTGTGTACTTCAGAGATGGAAATGGACTCACTCTAGCACTCAATTCTAGAATTTTAAAATTCAAATTAAATTAGGGAATGTTAACAAGCACCATGCGATGCTTGTTAACATCTCTATATGAGTCTCACTTAATAAAAAGGGAAAAAAATTATTAAAAAGATTGTCAAAAAAGGATTAAAAAAATTGCAAAAAAGGATAAAAAGTCACAAAAAGTAGATAAAAAGCTGCACAAAAGTTGTTGTTAATGGGCACTTTATGGTGCTTGTTAACACAACCCATTAAATTAAATACTAAATTTGTTGTGGATCTTCTCACCTCATGTACTAAGTTTGTGTTTTAAAATGCCACCCATGCAATACCTTGAATTTTGGCAGTAGGTTGCTATTTCAACATTTTATGATGACTCAAAAGTCAGGTCTATCATAACTGTAGTGAGGAAGATCACCATGCAGCATTGCTAGCTAAGGTGGGAATTAAACAGTAGTGAAGATTTTGTGTTATATGCAAGGCCTATTATTTTTGGAGAATTACTTACCCCAGAGGGCCCAAACTATTTTGTACTTAATTTTGCCTTTACTAGCTTCCTTTACAGAGAGAGAGAGAGAGAGAGAGAGAGAGAGAGACGATGGTGACTTTTAAATAATAAAAATCGATTGTCCTATTAACATTTCGGTTAAGCCATTAATAGGCTGCAAAACATGGTTCTCTTGGTAACAATAAGTCTTTATTATAATTAATGGACTTCGGCCCCGTCGAAAAAAGAAATTAACCTCTCTTTCTCTCTCATGATTGTGCTTACTTTATCATTTGTGGTTTGCATTCTTGCTTTGAACAATAAGCAAATTAATTGAGCCCATAGGCCCCATACTATTCATGTACTTCCTCATATACAGGTTTACTATGAAGGCCACAACTGTGGACTCAAATATATTTGGATTATGGTTACTAGTTGACAAATAGAATTATATGAACGTATCAATTGAAGGGAATTATAAGCCTCATGTAATCATTCAAGAGGAGAGGCGAAAGTCAGACCGGGGAGGGGGGGAGTCCACTTTGTAAAGGTTAATAACTTAAGATAACTCACCCACAAATTCGAAACTCAAAGATGATCCCATTAACAAGGGTTTGATTATTAAAATCGAGCAGTGTCTAACAAACATCTTTTACATGAAAGGATTGAACCAATAGTAAGAAAATATTTCTTGTAACTGAATAAACAGTAATTTTTATTTATCTTTAAAGAAAAAAAAAAAAAAAACATTTTGAACATTTAAAATATCTACGTGGGTTGCCTACCCCAATGCAACCTTGTGTCTAATGGAACATTGATGTTTAAGCATTCACATTTGTTAAACTAAATCTTACTAATTCCAGGCATTGATTTAATTAGTAAAATGATCTTAATGCTACAACACCAGGACAATCCATGACCTATAACTGTGTTATAATATAATGAAGGCGATAGATAACAAATTAAAAATGCAACCTTGTGCTTGATCTTTCGTGCTGTCTACTGAAAAAATATCTAGGATCACACCCTTTTGTGCCACAACTTTGTCACCACTAAAATGTGACAAACTATGAGTGATAGAGAAAAAAAATATATGGAATCTTGTGAAAGTGAGACATTCCATCAAAATTTACCATGTAGAATAGTTATAAAAAGAATGTAGTAGAGGTTGTGGACATAGAATTATAAAATAAGATATGGTAGAAATTGTGGTCTTAGAATTACTCATGTCAAATAACAGATACGAGTTACAAGACCATATCACAATCACCTCATTTAAGGCATGAGTCCACTAAAACTATAAGGATGCACTAAAACTAAAAGGTTGCAGTGTGACATGTTTCAAATATTTTAAGATCACAGCCACTGAAACTTCTCGTAAGACAATCATATAATTGGAACAACAAATCACATCTTGAAGCATATCAATTTAGTAAATTAACATGGTGGCACCACGAACAGCCAGAATTGTTTCCTCAACTTCACCGTACAAGGTGTACTGTCAGTCCAGCAAGAGATGCAAAACTATGCTGCGGTTAAAGTCCAAATGCATTCACACAGCAACAATGTTCGCGTGCTACATGTCTTACAAGTCACAGCCTACTGTAACATAACTGTAGCCAGACCCAATATTCATGTGGAATATTGATAGAGACCTTCCAGCAAATTCAAAACCATTATTACTAGAACCTAATTGTATTGCTCATGGTGTTCATAAAATTCGAGAGAAATTTAGAGCCCGTTTGTTTGTACTTTTAGATGGCAAAAAGCGCTTTTTGAAACCAAAAAAATAAAATGTGCGTTTGGTAAGGTTTTAAATTTTTTTTTTTTTTTTTCTAAAAAGCTACATTTTGAAATGTGAAGGAAGTCCACTTTAACACTGGACAGTTTTTCAGAACCTTTTGCAAAAGTTAATGCGCGTTTCATAAATATTATCATTGAAGGTAGTGTTCAATTACCAAATTGCCCAAATATTTTATTGAAAACCCAATTTTATCCTTTGATAAATCAAAGGATAACATCTATCTGGAGCTCACCTCATGCCAGATTCCTCTTATCTCTCTGCTCTGCTACAAAACAAGCCTCTCCATGTTGCTACAATCCTCTTCGTGCTACTGTAGGTAAAAGTCTCTCATGCCTTTATCTCTCTGCTCTGCTACAAAACAAGCCTCTCCATGTTGCTACAATCCTCTCCGTACTACTGCAGGTAAAAGTCTCTCATGCCTTTGTCATCCGTCGACGATTTGAGAAAAACATTTTGAAGGATAGTAAGTTCAATTGATAATGTCATGAAGATAGTGAGAACACTTGTTGGAGTGGACAGTAAGTTTGCTATTGAAGCTTCCTATGTCTTAAAAGGTAACGTAGGGAAATGTTTCTAAATTTCAAGGAGCTAGAGTCACAGCTGCAGTGGCTACAAGGAATGATTTGGAATCAAAAGAAGTGACCAACCTTACGTGGTACTCTGTATTAGCTTAGGACTAATATTAATATTATGTTATATTAGTTTAGGACTAATATTAGTTTTATGTTATATTAGCTATGTTATATTAACTTTAAACTAAGTAATGTGACATTTAATATTAGATTTGGACTAATATATGTGTAATGTAAACACATTTGAAATTTGCATTAAAGTGTTATTGTTGTCTTCTCTTACTTTGTTGATTTGTATTAAAATAGTATTAGCAATAGTTGATTATTTGTTACTTTGTTGTATAGGCTACACAAATATGAATGATTATAATGGTAATTATAAGAGTAACTATATGGAACTTTTAATGGAAGGGGATTACAAAAATTATTGTGATGATCATAATGGTGATGAATTGAATGATGACAATTATAACAATGTTGACAATAATGATGATGGTGATAACAATGATGATGATGATGATGATGAGAGTAGTAATAGTGATGATGACGGTGACTGATTTTGATGATGATGACAATAATAACGACGATTTATGAGAAGTTTTACCAATTTGTGACAGTTACATGTAAAGCAATTGTGACAGATTTCAATAAGTACATTAATAAAACTCCCTTATATACCAATAATATATTATTATTATTATTATTTTTTTTTTTTTTGTAAGTATATGAAATAATTTATTTAAGTATGAAATAAACTCTCTTATATATATATTATCTTTTTTGATAATTTATCTCTCAAACTACCACTTTTGTAAGTGCTAACTAAACACTCAATTTTTTCAAAAAACACATTTTAATAGCTTTTACTAAATACTCAGCTCAGTTTCATACACAATATCAAAAAGTTGACCCAAACTCACCCTTGTCATATAACCATAGTAATCATCCACGCATTTCTCACACAGATATCCACCGCATCATTAGATTGAACTATCACCCCGCATCATTAGATTGAACCTTATCACCGGTACACGGATCCCTTCAAAAGTCCAACCTCACTGCAACATTATTCATAACAATCTAAGGATTTCAACAAAATCTCAGACCTAAGATCAATGCAGGTCACAAATACAACATAATTTCATTTAGATAATTATTTAAAGCACCTGTATCTCTCTTTTTTTCAGAATAAAGCACTAGTATTCTTAACTACATTAATTAGATCCTCCATACAATCCACAAATAAAACACAACTGGTCACAACCTGCAGCAATTGTTTAATAAGCAAAGCAAGATATGTAAAAATGTACCTAAAAACAGTACAATAAACATCTCAAGTTGAACCACATTCTAAACAACACAACAGAACTGATCAAATTGTTTGTCCTTGAACCACATTGTCTTTTTCCTATGACAGAATTTCAGAAACAAAAATTTACTCCCTCTCTTTCTCTCTCTACTGCTGTCGGACTTCGGCTTTCTTTTTCTGCCAGAGACGATCCAGTCCACTGTCAGCATCTCCCTGCAAAAGAAAATAAAAGAAATCAGAAGAGTGAAATACCCAAATCTATATGAATTCATAATGCATGAAAAACGTATGGATTACTAAAAGCAATTCTTGAACGCAGAGTTCATGCAAAAGCAAAACTAGAATTAGAAAAACCAAGCTAAATAAACAGGTAAAAGCAAAAAAAATACAAGTTCTATGCATCTATTAATACATATGTTAGCAATAAGTATTTTTTTTTTTTTAAAAGCTCACCACACAACCAACCATATCAGTCACAAAATACTTTCAAAGCAAGAATAAAAGAAAAAGGGAAAATTGCACACCCCTTTCCTGAGGTTTAGTAAATTTAAACTAACCTCCCCCAAAATTTGAATTGTACAGACCTCCCTTTTCAAGATAATCTACACTCACCTCCCTTGCAGCTTAACAAGGTTAAACATAGACAAAGAAAAATTGACAGAAGATGAAAATTCCAATTTTACCCTCCCTTGATTGATTCAATTTGTTAAAACTTAAGATGAAAATTCTTAAGAACCAATTCCCAATTATCTAGTTTTTCAACCCTAAATTGAACCAATTTATTCGGTCTGCAAATCATCCTATTATAATCTTTTCATATTACAGCCATATTGTGACACATAATTTGATAGTACCACACACCCCACACACTTATTTGTGATAGTATTGAATGATGTACCCAACTAATGTGCCCATAAGGTCAGACAAAAGAAGACCATTGGTCGAGTAAGTTGGGAAATTCTAGCATATAAAAATACACATACTAGAATTTCATTGTTAATATCGCAAACGAAGAAATTGCCTCAAAACATTCATCAAAAAGACGGTTTAGGGACAGAGTGCGTTTGCTAATGTAACAAATACATTACTCAAATCATATTTCACAAACCAGAGAAATAACAATAATATAACCCAAATGAAAATCTCTTTAAAATAAAAAGGATGTGCCAGTAGTAAAAGGGTCTGAACTATCAGAAACAAGGTCAAGTTCAGGCGAGTGATACTAGCGAGTTGAATATTGCAAGTTTTGTAAATAATTTGACTGGATCGTCGCATTAGCTAATCAAGATCCAATCAAGAAGCTGTACCTTGCTTTCTTCACTTCCTACTATTTGCTTCAGAAAAAGCCAAACACACATGCATGCATACACACACACACCAATAACTCAGTATCATTTACTTTGTGATAAATAGGAATTTTAATTTGTGAGGTTAAAAGCATAAATCTATCAAATTGTGTTAAGGAGTTTTAACAGTGTTAAGCTGCAAGTGAATTGAGTGTAGCTTATTTGAAAAGTAAGGGTAGTCTTGTGTACAATTCAAAACAAGGGAATGTGAATGCAATTTTAGAAAAACTCAGGGAAGGTCAGTGCAATTTTACCCAAAAAAGATCAATCAAAGACAGACTTCAAGAGTCACCATCAGAAGCGAACCATAGAGTAATGGACGCATAACACTAGAGTAATATCTACCACAATTAATGGGAAAGACCAAAAAGGACAAACAAACATAACCTTTCAAGAAAAACTATGCACAAACCTTAGGAATCACTTCCTCTAATCAAACATCAACAAATTATTACACTGGGAGAACACATTGCCTACTAATCATCACCAACGCATCCGTATCCGGTTATGTAAACTACTTAGTGACTAATATTAACTAAGCACATGCAAAAATTTCTGATTTCACTCGTTCATTTTCAAACTTAATTTGGATGCATTCATATGAATAGTTGATTTCACTGCTTCAATATTCTCTCTTTTTTTATTGGTTTTAAACCCATGACCTCACCTTCCACCTAACACTGGCAAGGGTGCCAGTTGACCTGGAGCTCATTGGCAGTACTGTTCTTATAAAGCATGTTTTAATTGGACAATTAAAAAAACATGAAGTAGTTATTAGAATAATGTGAGTAACACCATACACATCACCCAGTACCCAAGTGTTCTAAACAAAAGGAAGAGATGAAGTTATTCCCTTCTAGGCTCCAAAGGGTACTTTCCAAAAGAAAACAATGGTCTATGAATTTTAACCACACCAAAGTCACGTACAGACTTCATTCACAAAAGAAACATAAAATAGGAAATTTCTATCTCCTAATTAGCAACACATTTTGACTATTTCTCAAAGTTCAGGGAAGTTTGAATTTAACCCAAATGAAATTATCAGCAATGCATTCATCAACGTAAAACAAGCTAAGCAAAGCAATTCCATCCAAAACTCTTTTACAAACTAAACTGAAGTCATCCATGATACAAACTACACACAAAAATAGTTATGACAAGTAATAAAAACATACCTGAGCACGGACGAATCCGCAGAGAGCAAAGGTGGAGAAATGGCCATTGTAGACGCCATTCTCATCCAAATGCCCAACATTAATCTGAACAGACGCGTGATCCTTCGCAGTAATCAGCCTGTTCGTGGCCGAGCTGCATTCACATTTAATTCCATTCCACAAATGTCAAATTCACCATTACTATCTACGCAAAAAGACACATACCCACATACACAAAATACAAAAAGTATTGAATTTTAAATACAACAATACCATTTCCTGGGAATGTAAAGCTCGGTGATAACACCCTCTTCGTTCTGCATCTTTTGGCTTTTTTTGTGTGTCAAACACTAAATAATTAATAATCTGAACCAACAAAGAAGAAAATTTGATACATGAATCAAAAATCGCACAAAAATTGGACTAACATTGATAAAATGGAATTTATATTCAATCCAAAATTTCATACTTTTCTTTTTCAGGTTTTCCAAGCAAACAAACATAACTTTATACTTTACAGAGGATAGAACAACAGAATAATCAAACAAAACCCCAATTTTCTCTCAGATCTAATTTTCACAGAGAGAGAGAGAGAGAGAGAGAGAGAGATTACCAGTAAAGGCGAAGAAGAGAGCTTGAGAGAAGAGAGGCTAGGGTTTCCAAAAGCACTGGCGAAGAGACAAAGCTAAACCCGAATTTTATATTTGTACTGTAAAACTGGGCCTACGATATAGCAATATGAAAAGCTACATAGAAAACCCAAAAAGTGTCTCCTTTTTTTAAAAATTGGAGAATTGAAGCCCATTTGAGTTTCCATTAAAATTCATATATGGGCTTTTTCTTCTGTCCAAGACAATAACCCATAAAAAAATTAGTTCAAATAGAAATGAAAGTAGATGTCGATTAAGCCCATTCTATTAGCTTAATTGTACACTAACCTCTATGCGGAAAAAGTAAGAATGGCAATGACAAGGGACGAGGTCAGATTAGGAGTGTCCTATTCTTGTCATGTTGTTTCTTTGAGGCAGGGAAAACCTGCACGGAACAAGACCAATTTTGGACGGTTTAGGGGTTTATGGTCAAATTGAGCGCAAATGGTTTTTTGTTTTAATCGGAATAGTGTAAGAAGTTATAAGAACTTGTTCATATTTAACTTCTTTTTAAACAGTATATAATATATGTAGTTTTTTTTAAGTAAGAAAAATACATATTTATCTTCTATTTATTTAAATAGTATAAAATAAATATAGTGTTTTTTAATAAGATAAATTAAAATTCTATTATATAAATCCTTTTTTTTTTTTTTTGAGGGTGACATTTGAGTTTTCATTAGTGGCGACTTTAGGATTATTTTCTAGGAAGGGTCAATAAAAAAACATAAACTATACAAAATTTAAAATAAACGAGAACTTAAATATATTGACATCATAAAATAAAAAAATCCCCCCAAATACATAAAGTTTTACAATTGGCTTCTATGAGGTTTCATATTTTGAAATCATTGCATGGTATCCTCATTATCAATTCTAAGAGCTACATCTACACATAGCCAAGTAATCATTCATCCACTAATCTCCCATTTGATAGATTTATTTCAAAAATTTTAAAATCTAAATGAGTTTTTTTCTAAGGTTTTTACTTTTTGTTGTTGGGCTTTTTATTTTATTTTCCAGATTTTAGATCAAATTGGTTTTTTATTGGACTTTTTTTTTGCGTTTAAGAATGCTAAGATATTGTTAAGAGGATCATATTCAAGTTTATTTTTATTGAGCTTAAAAAAGATCTAGAGTCAGGGTGTTCAAAATTTATTTTAGGGCTGTCAAAACAAAATAATAAAAAAATTATATAGTCTTAGAGTCGCCCTTGGTTTTCAAGGCCAACACTTTAAATTTTGGTAAAAATACAATATTGGTCCCTAAAATTTACCTATTAAGGCCTAAGCACTTTTGGTCCTTTAAGTTTCAAGTGAGCAATATTAGTCTCCAAAGTTTTATTATTATTATTTTTTTAAGAGTACTATTAGTCCTTATGTCAACTTTCATTAGTTTTTTGGCTTATGTGTCTAACGAAATAAAGATGTATCATTTGTTCAATGATGGCCAGTGTTTTATTATGAACAAATTGCATGTGAGCAAACCCCACCACCCTCTCCATTCCAAGCTCTCTCACATCCACGACCTCAAGTCTACCATTGTTTCCAGCACCACCACTAGCTCCAGGGCTCTGGCCATACTTCATCTGCCTCCTCCTCTCCCCAACCCCTCCTCTTCGCTAACATAGGTAGCGACCTCAGAGGAATAACTTAGCCTCATTAAAAATGAAAATAAAAAAGGCAACAAATTTTCCAAATGAGTAAACCCAAATTCCAATATCAAATCAATATTTGACAAAGATTGGTCCAATATCTAAGTTTGAATTACAAATCCCAAAAGAAATGTGATCTTAGGTAGGCGAGTGAGTTTGACTTTGAATCTTTGATATGGGTTTGGTGTGTGGGATTTTCGAGTTTGATGGGCATGAGACATTTTGGATGGGGGTTGGTTTCTGTATGTGGCTTTGTTGTTTAAGGACTAAGGTCTATATTATAGCTTTGTTATTAAGGACTATGGTTTATTGATTGGATCGGGTTACATCTCATTCATGGAAATTGTTGCTTTTTATGGAGGTTGAGTTTTATTAGGTTGTTGCTAGTTTCGACCAGGAGGAGAAGGGAGATGAAGTATTGCTTGGAGCTAATGGAGGAACTATAGACAATGGCAAACTCAAGGTGATGGGAGTCAGAGGAGAATACTTCTTCTTCAGATCTAGAGTGTGGTGAGGTTTGCTTACATTTAATTTTTTTGGGCCAAAATGCAAAACACACCCTAGGTTTCACCTTTTGTCATTTCAATCTTCTAAATTTGGGTTTTTCGTTTCAGTCTTCTAAGTTTTAAGTATAGTTAATTCAGTCTTCCATTAGTTTTCTGTAAGGTACTACCGTCTACTTACCAAAACAACGATGTTTGATTTTTTTTTAATTTTTAAAAAAGGACTTAGGGGAACGGCGTCGTTCCCCTAGCCCTTGAATATCAAAAATTTCCCCACCCCCATATCCTAGAACCCCAATTAACTGAGAGATTTGAGGGATTGAGGGAGAAAGAAAGAGGGGGAAAAAGAAAGAGTAAGAGATCAAAAGGGGGAAAGAGAGATAATGAGAGACCAAGAAGGGGAAAGAGAGAGAATGAGAGATCAAAAGAGGGAGGGACTAAGAGAGAAAGAGAGATCAGGAGAAGGGGAAGAGAGACTGAGAGGGAGAAGAGAGATTTCACGGCAGCTCCACTTTGTCGGGCTAGGGTCTACTTGGTGGCTCCACTTTGCCATTTCAGGAGGCAACTCTGGCCAATATGGATTTGGGTAAGTTCTAAAAGCCCCTAAGTTTTTTAGGCCAAAATGCAAAACACACCTCTAGGTTTCACTTTTTGTCATTTTAGTCTTCTAAATTTGAGTTTTGTTATTTTAGTTCTCTAAGTTTTAAGAATAGTCAATTCAGTCTTTCATTAGTTTTCTGTTAGGTACTACCGTCTACTTACCAAATCAACATTGTTTTGGATTTATTTTATTTTATTTTATTATTTTTTTAAAGGACTCAGGGGAACGGCATTGTTCCTCTAGCCGCTGAATATCAAAAATTGCCCAAGTTCAAAGGGAGGAAGAGTTTCTTTGATCAAAGATTGAACCAAACTTGATCCACCATATATCCAAACTAATGATGCCCCAAGTGCAGGGTTGGCCCAACAAAATTTGGGGCTTAAGGTGAAAATTTTATATGAGGCCTTTTTATATGTAAACATTAATTAAAAAATACATATATAATACGAATTAAATTAAGACTAATTTGATGTAAATACATAAATTGATGAATAATACTAACTAAACTAAGGTTAATTTCATATAGAAGATTGAATATCATAGTTGAACCATAAATTTAAATAAAAAGAACTACATATATATATATATATATATATATATATATATATATATATATATATATATATATATATATATATATATATATATATATATATATATATTAAAAAAGAAACTTACTTTAACTGGGATATATAACTAATTAAGTATAGTTGTAATCTAAATTTTAATTTTATATATTCTTTTTAAGAGAAAGAGATAAATAGATATTATTTGGTGTGTGGCTTAGTAGGAGATTAGTTTACAAAAATTAAGATCTCAAACTATTAGAGGAGATTAGTCATCATTGATAATTTATCACATTTGCAGCATTGTTTTTGAAACATTTTAGGGTTTCAATTGGCTTAAATCTTTATTGGTCTCCTATTTTGGAAGCCTTGTTAGAAATGAAAAAGAAAAATACTAAATATACTACAAAATATTCACAATATAATGTGATAATGACTGTAATTAATGAATTTCAACAACTTAATTTATTTGTGTTTGAATTACATTTTTATGTGATTGGTGACATGTCAGTTAAACCTATAGTAAAATTTATGATATATTTAGCATCACTCTTAAAAAAAAAGTACCAATTATTTAAAAAATGTTATATTTATAAAAAATTTTGGACCTTTTACGAAGGGAGATGAGACCTTTTTTTAGTAGGGAATTTATTTGTTTATTTATTTATTTATTTATTTGTGGGGCCTTAGGCCTTGGGCCTTGGGTCGGCCCTGCCCAAGTGAAGCTGTGAGTTTGACATGTGTCATTGCTGCAGCAAGAAAAGCCTACCTATATCTCATCCCATACTTGGCTTCTTCAATTCCTCTACTTTATCTTTAGGCAATCCATTACTTGCAATATCTCTAACATAAAGAATTAGAATAGAGACAATTTCTTATGTCATGAACATAACATCTCTGATAGACTGATGCACTCTTAAGTAGAGAATTCCAGAGGCAACTAAAGAGATTCCACCTAAGAGATTGGACCTGAAAGCAAAACGCAAGGTGCATTTTTTGCAGTTCATAAGACCCAACATCATTCCATGTAACATTCCAGATTCCACAATATACAGTTAAAAACTTAAAATAATTTTTGTTTTTGACTTAGGCTATGTTTTTTTTTTCTTTTCTTTATCCTTCTTTAAAAACTCAAACTAGTTGAGCTGATTTGTGGAATACCTTGGAAGGGGATATATTTGGCACAAATGTTTTTGATTGTTGATGTTCCAATCCAAATAATTAAGTTGATAATGAAGATAGTGATGTGGTCGCTCACTATGAAGGAAAATTTGGACAAAGTACAAGATCTTTCAATTATTTTGTGTAAAAATAAAATTATATCTTGAGAATATTACAACAAGTTCTTTTAGTCATTAATGAGTGCTTTTGAATTTTGAAGATTTTCATAAGTACTTTTTTTTTTTTTATAAGATTCATAAGTACTTTATTATTCAAATCAAATAATTACATGAGTTGCAATAAATTTCTTGCAAGTCTAGTAAGCAAATGATTTTATTCACCTTAAACCAATGGGTAACAATTATATGTGTTGGGGTTAAAAAAGAAATACTACTTATTGAGTGTAGCTCAGTTCTAATTGGGTCTCAAACAAGCTCAGAAGTTTCATTTTCATATGAGGATCGGAAATCTTGGGCTCTAAGATTTGATTCCCAACTTTGACACGGAAGACATCATTTCTCCTCATACTTGGCTGTAGTTGTGGCCCAAAGTGAGTGGAGTTGGTTTATGTGGTAGTGTTTTGTGGGTGAATACTTTCCTTTCCATGAGGTGCATTGGTTGGAATTGCTAAGGCATTTGCAAAGCCTCAATAGTTCGCTCCCTTAAAGCAATCACACTGGTCTTTGTAAAACTTTACAAAATATAAAAAGTAACAAATTTTACACATTTTGCTCCAAAAATCTTCCACATCAGTCAAGCCAAAGTTGTCTAAATATCCAAAGTTGCTACAGTAACCGTGTATATTTATATGGTTACTATTCATTTGCATTTTATATTATATATTTTTCTCTTTCTACAGATTTGATCTCTCTCTCTCTCTCTCTCTCCACTTTCCCTACAGATCTGAACTCTTTTATTTATATCTTGGCATGTGTTAAAGTTGGTGGGCCATGGGTAGGTGTGAAATAATAAAAAAATGTGAGAAAAATATTATTTAAATAAAAGAGTGTAGAATAGACAAACTGATGTGAGTGTTTTGTAAAAGTAAGTGTGTAAAATAGAAAAAATATGTTTTTTTTGCAAAATATACAAAAAATTTACATCCATTGGTGCGGATGCTCTTAGGGCACTCGTTAAGAGAAAATCTCTAAGTATTGTTTTTAAGTGAGACTAAGGCTAGTGAAGAAACGATGGAAAGGGTCATGAAAGCCATAGGTTTTGCAAAAAAGATTGTTTTAGGCCGTGCTGGTAGATCAGGGGGAATTTGAATGATGTGGAAAAATGACTTCAAAGTAGATGTAGTTGATTTTAATAAAAATGTTTCGATTGTCAAGATTAATGATGGTGCATGACAACGGGCATTGGTTGGGTTTTATGGTCTTCCTTACTCTACTAAAAGAAGAAAGGCTTGGGAGAACTTGGGAGCTATGTTATTAGTTGCCTTGGTTTGCTGAGGGGAATTCAATCTAGTAATAGATGATCAAGAAAAAGATAGATGGCCTGTTTGGATAGAGGGGAGAAGGAGGGGGAGTGAAGAGGAGTAGAGTAGAGTAGGCTAAAAAAAAGCTAATTTTGTGCTAAATCTACTCTATTCTACTCTACTCCCCCTCCCTCCTCCTCAATCCAAATGAACCAAGAGGTAGGAGAGCTAGAACTTCAGCGCCAAATTTATTTTCTCAAGGAACTGATGTTTGACCTGGGGGCCAACGGTAGTCTTTCACATGGATTGATAAGAGATGGGGCAAAAGTTGCATTAGACAAAGGTTATAGACAGAGGCATTAGTGGCATAAGTTGAATAGGCATTTTCCCCAAAGCTACTATTTACCACCTTGGTGCTGTTAACTCAAATCATTGTCCTTTGTTGTTAGATAATCCAAGTAATTTTTGTGCTCCAAGACCTTTCACATTTGGTGAGGGATTTGAGAAGCTTTGAGGTGATAAATCAAGCTATGTCTAGCAAATTCAAAGGATCAGATGGCTTTAAACTATGCAGGAAACAACAAGTAACCTGTGATGCATTAAAGAAGTGGAATATAGAGGTGTTTGGTTTTAGTAATATCAAAATTGCTAGGTTGACTGAGAAAATTAGAAATATCCAAATGAAAGAGACCAGAAACTGGAGATCGAAAGCTCAGTACAAAGATGAGTTGAATGACCTTAAAGTATCTTTAAGCAGCCACTCATTTTGTAGTTACTCATTCAAAGTGTGCGCGTGTACATGTGATGTGAATGTATCTTTTTGGAGTCACTCTTTCTCCTGGGTTAAGAGAGAGCTTAATTTTGTAGCACATTATCTCGCAAAGTGTACATGTGATATTGACAGTGTACTATGCTATAGGAACTCCTTCCTCCCAGCTGAAGTTTGTGATGCTTGGAGGAAAGACTGTTTGCTTATTTCTTCTGTTTGATAGAAGTTGGTTTTAGCAACAAAAAATAAATAAATAAAAGTGGGCCTTAAGAATCTTTGGCCACCGGTGTGATGCAGCATCAAAGCAGTTTTTTAAACACCCCTACATCACTTACCAAAAAACCAAAAAAACAAAAAGACAAAAAAACAAAAAAAGAAAAAGAAAAAAGAAAAATACACCGAAAAGCAATTTTCTTTGTTCTGCAAGGAATTGGCCGAGCTGATTGTTTTCATCTTCATTGGAAGGAGTTGAAGGACCTTGGGTTCTCCGACGAGACAATGTCGAGGTCCTTCGACGAGACAACTTGGTACCACGACTCCCAGAACCTCCTCCATTATCCCGCCAAGATGACCTCCTACCACGACTCCTAGGTTCTCCTCCTTCATTATCCCGCTGTGAGGGACCAGAACTATGCCCTTCAGAATGAGCAGCAAAAGTTTCCCCAACAACTTCAAAATTCACATATGTTCCCTTTCCAGTTTCAAATAGATGCCCCCAATTCCGACCAACGTTAGAAGGTGGTACTGCAATAGAGTAGATCTCAGGACCCTCGGTGTATGATCTCACAACACCTACTCTACAGTAAACCTTGAGACAATCATCTTTGAGGTAGTCAGGTGTCTCTAGATCAGTTCTTTTGAAAAAATGGCTGTAACCCCTACAACATCCAACAAACAAAACCATAAGAGAGTTCAAAATTCCTTACAAGTACTCAAAAAGAGTTCATGAATTAGAAAAACACCATCTGTCTGGTTCCATCTAATTCTAATGTGATATGGAATAATAAGATTATTCTACTGATCTCAATTTAATCTCACCGATATGTTTGTTGTAACATTATTTGTTGCTAAGCTCTCTAGAAAATTATGAGTCTAACAACAGATGCTTGTTGCCTCATATTTTATTCATCCTTTTTACCTATCAAAAAATATATTTTATATATTATTTGGCTTTCTTATGTCATATAGCTAGGAGGCTGAAAATAGTTCATGTAGCAGACCCCTACTAGTCAAGAACGTTACTCATCCAGCAAGCTAACATTATATGGAATAAAGGCTTTATTGATTAAAGTAATACACACAAATTTTGAACAGTGTTTGCCAGGAAATTACGTCTTTACATAAACAAGAAGGGGTTCTCATATTAACAATCCTAGCTCAGCTCTAAAATTCAAGCCCAGAAAACCATTACCTATCAAATTCAACAAGCATACCACCACCCACTTTTACATATCAACCTCTTTCAAAACTTCAAAAAAAAAAAAAATGCCACTTGCTATTACTTCAAAAATTCCTAATCTTGCCATTGGTTTTTGTCCACAATACATGCAATTGCTCTTATACTGAATCAAATTATTATTAACTATAACAATAAAAACGATAACATTGTGCGTAATTGTGTTTTGTACAGGGCTAGCATCATATAAGCAATTACTCCTTGTGTCTTATACTAAAGAAACTTTGTAAATGGTATGTGTTTAATTTAAAAAAATAAACATGATAATTTTTCATGAGTCATTAAGTCATTCAAAATGAAGCAACAAATGCAAGCATGGCCGCATGTGGGTACTATTTTCAAACAAACATCATCCAACAAAGAACCTTTTTAGAGAGAACTTATATACAGGAATTAGGTTCCCCAATTGAATAGCATTGTCCACTAAAGCACAAACAATTCTATCTTTTGATTCTTTGCCCATGACCATATAATTCAAAATAATCATATGTTTGAATTTAATTAAGGGAAAAAAAAAGTAATTAATGCTTTGACAGCTTTTTCAATTTATCTTTTCCAATGACCATATAATTTCAAAATAATCATGTGTTTGAATTTAATCAAGGGAAAAGTTAGTGAACCATTTTAAAAAGTTTTTAAGAGAAAAGAAAAAAAAAGTAATTAATTTTTACAGCTTTTTCAATTTTCCCGTTAACATGACCCTTTTCAAAAAATTGTTATGTTTATTGGGTCATGTTCTTGGTAACACTGATTAACAAGTGCCCTACAGGATTTAATTCATCAACAACTAAGAATGAACTTAGCAAAGAAAAAACAATCATGATAATTAACATTAACACACTAAGCAAAAATAAATAAATAACCCACTACATAAACATAACAAACACTATCATAATCATACCAATTATAACCAAGATCACCAAAAAAAAAAACGACCCAAATCTAGAAAGAATTATCAATTACCACATGCTACCGCGACTTCTGATCGTGTAAGGCCCACTATCGAACTGGTTATGAACCTTATGCCTCTCTTTCCCACTCTGATCCAAAAGCTTCAGTTCAAAAAGCGCTCTCACATCAGTGCCTTCGCTCGCCAAAACTATAAACAGCGAAACATACGTAGCATTGTCCTGCACATTCTTGCCGTCCGGGTAAAAATAAATTTCCCAAGAGTACCCACCGGCGGTGAAAGTATTGGACGCCACGCATTTTCCGATCCCAATACCTTTCAAGAGCGAGTACCCTGAGATGTTGAACAGGTGGGACCCATTCACCGTCTCGGTCATCGACGTCGATGTCGTCGTCGGAGTCGGAGTTGGAGTCGACCCAGACAAAGAAGATGAAGAAGAAGAAAACATCGGCTGAGAATTAGGAGAGACAATTCGTCGCATTTATAGCAAGGATCTGGGTAGAGATAAAAATTTCGATGTTTGGTTGGTGAGAAAATCTAGTATTTGGTCAATTGTTGGAGAGAGAAATGGTTGAACGATGACTTTGAACTGTGGGATTAACCAGTGAAATGGTGGAACTCAGTAGAAGAAGAAAGAAAGGAAGATAGAAAGAAAAAGAAAGAATGAAGAAAAAGAAGAAAAAAAATTGACGTTGGTGGTGGAGTGGGTACGAAGAAGAAAGAAAGAAATAAGTAGAGAGAAAAAAAAAAAAAAAGGTAAAAAGAAAAAGGAAAAGATTAAAAAGTGGTATGATACTTTTCCTTAACAGTGACAAGTTAGGAAAATGACTCTCGCAAATTTGATTTTTTTCCTATTTTGTCCCTACCACTCATCACCCATAGATTGAAACCATTAAAATTGTGTTTTCAGTTTCTATTATTTAAACTCAAAATTTTAAATTTTTAAGTGACAGAAACAAACATCCAAAATCAAACTAAACACTACTTGCTTGGCTTGAAACATCACTCAAACTCAATTTTCATAAATCAGTCTTCATAACTCAAAAACTAAACTCAATTCTCCTATCTCATCTTTATTTCTTACTTAACACACACTACAATTCGTTTGGGTAAAAAACTGGGTTTAGATTTCTTAACAAAAACTCAAATTTCACTCCAACATGTGGAGCCCACATGTCAAATTGGGTCAGATTTTTTTATAAAGTTCCCACCTCTTTCTTTTCCTCCCAAACTCCTCTGCTTCTCCTTGATAAACATAAACAGATTTTTTTATAAACAGTTCTTTTCCTTTTGTCACCCTTCCATTACCTCATACCATTGCGAGTGATGAATATTGAATACCCAGAAATCATAAAATGATTTTTTTAACAAAAGATGAGAGGCCAACAATACAGCAATCCAGATCCTTGTGTTTAATTGTTTATACTTGCAAAAAATTCTGTAATAAATCCCTTGTCTAAGCTACAACAAACAAACGCATTACCATTTTTGAGTGGCAATTTATAAGAAAAAAGACTCTTTTTTTTTACTCCTTTGTTTAAAAATCCCTTTACTTATTGACTCTTGAGATACGAAATAATCAGCAAACAACAAAACCAAGTCAGACCAAAGAAATTTTGTGAATTTTCTTGAGATACGGAATTTTCTGGGTTCATTTTCCACAGCTTAACCTAAAAAGTTTTGTTCACCAAAACTTTACACCACACCCACACAGCAAACCAAAACTGAAAACACACCTTCATCACAATGAACAAGTGACAAACCCAGTAAATTCACAATACTCAAACCCAAAAAAAATTCACAAAACCAAAACCCAAATCCATAGAAAATTCACAATACCCAAACCCACCATGGCTCTGATTAGATTTTACTCACGTCCCACATCCATACCAACAGCCACACCACAACCACGGCCACCACTAGATCGGCTACCCAAAGTCGCAAACAGAGAGTGAGGCATGAGAGAGAGAGGGACGAACGGATGGTGAGAGAGAAATCCAAGAGAGAGAGCGATCGATCTTACCGTTGATGGCCAAAATCAATTTAAGCAAAAAAGTTTAAGGAAGAGAGAAGTGAGTGTTAGGATATATTAGCTCATTAGCATATGTGTAAGCTCATTAGCATAGCTCTAAGCCTAATTTTATTTGTGTGTAAGTTAAGTCTCTTACTTGTACTAGAAGTCTATTAATTTAGGATTTAGTCTACTATATATATACATGTTATGATTCATTATAATACAGGATTTGTACTACACTCTAATATATTATTGATGTAGCCCTTTAGGTTTCTTCCGTGGATGTAAGCCGTTAGGCTGAACCACGTAACTCTCGTGTGTTATTGTGTTCTATATTTTATGATTTCGCTTCCATATCTATACTAGTATATTCAACATGATGTATCAATCCTAATATTTAACATGGTATCAAAGCCACCTTTCTGTGGTTATCAGAGCCACCTTTCTGTGGCCATGGTTTTCTGTCCTTACCGTATATTTAAGAGCAATCTTTGTTATGATTTAGTCTATTATATATATACATGTTATGATTCATTATAATACAGGATTTGTACTACACTCTAATATATTATTGATGTAGCCCTTTAGGTTTCTTCCGTGGATGTAAGCCGTTAGGCTGAACCACGTAACTCTCGTGTGTTATTGTGTTCTATATTTTATGATTTCGCTTCCATATCTATACTAGTATATTCAACATGATGTATCAATCCTAATATTTAACATGGTATCAAAGCCACCTTTCTGTGGTTATCAGAGCCACCTTTCTGTGGCCATGGTTTTCTGTCCTTACCGTATATTTAAGAGCAATCTTTGTCTTCCTTGGTGTTTTTTTTCGCTGCGTTCATCTTCTTTGGCTTCCTACTGCTGCCGTCAAAACTCTCCGGTATAGTCAAGCCACCATTAGAAGTTGCATCAACACTGCAAGATCATTGCCTTCCTCAAACTACTGTCACAGAGCCAAACTTCATTCAAGGGATCTTGTCAACCTTATCAAATCTCAAGATTTC
Source organism: Quercus rubra (assembly GCA_035136125.1). NCBI lineage: Eukaryota > Viridiplantae > Streptophyta > Magnoliopsida > Fagales > Fagaceae > Quercus > Quercus rubra. The sequence continues at coordinate 48,213,484 of CM068738.1, forward strand.
ATCAAACTTTCATCTTGAATTTGAGAGGGGGTGTTAGAGATATATTAGCTCATTAGCATAGGCCTAAGCCTAATTCTACTTTGTGTACAAGCCAAGTCTCCTACTTGTACTAGAAGTCTTATTAGTTTAGGGTTTAGTCTACTATATATACACATGTTATGATTCATTGTAACACAGGATTTGTACTACACTCTAATATATTATTGATGTAACCCTTTAGGGTTTCCTCCGTGAATGTAAGCCGTTAGGCTGAACCACGTAACTCTCGTGTGTTATTGTGTTCTATATTTTATGATTTTGCTTTCGTATCTATACTAGCATATTCAACATGATGTATTAATTATAATATTTAACAGTGAGGAATAACCTAGGCAAAGTGAAGAAGCTGCGTGAATTGAAGAAGAAAGAAAGAAAGAAGGAAGAAAAGTAATTGGCTGGGTCTGACATTTGAACGTGATGAGGCTTAAGAGTGGGTCCCATTAATAATATATTATTACAAAAATGCCACTTAAATACCATGGCCAAACTTAGAGGTTGAGTAATGGCCTTAGTAGTTTTTTGAAATATATGGGACCGTTTGGAACATATATTTAAAAATTGAAAATTGTTGTTTAAAAATTTTTGTGGAAATACGTGTGGATGAAAAAATGTGTTTGAAAATCCGTGAAATGTTGTTTAAAAACTAAAAATTGTTGTTTGGAAACACTCACCAAACACCCCCTATATGAGTGAAAAAGTATGTGAAAATATATATAAGGTTGTTTAAAAACTGAAAATGTGAGTCTAAACTTGCCTACCATACAGGCCCTGATATCTTAGTTTTCAGTTTTTGGAAACTCCTAAAATCTTTTTTCAATTCTCATAACTCTAACTCAATTTTTTTGAGTTTTGAGTTTTGAGTTATGAAAACTCAACTCAAAAACTAAATCAAACAACATACTTTGAGTGGGTCCCATAATTTTTGAGTTTTAAGTTATCAAAATTGAATTATATAACTCAAAACTCCTCAAACCAAATAGGCTCTACATCATTCGTGGGACTCACAAGTTTTGGACGATGAATCATGAAAACTAAGTAATATCACTCAGTTTTTGGACTATCAAAACAAGCTCAAGTGGCCAAAATGTTTTTTTTTTTTTTTTCACTGTGTTTTTTTTTTCTTTTTTAGCACAAAAACATACTTTTTATTTTATTTTATATACTTACTTTAAATATATTTTCTAATTTTTTGATGTGTTTTATATATCATATTTTTTTCCTTCCAAATCTGTAGAATATATATATATATATATATTTGATGTATTTTTGCATTTCCTTTTCTTTGAACCCATATATTTTTTCAATCTAAATTTTGCTACAAATTATGGTATCTATTATTACAAACACATGAGATGTCCATTCTCTTTGTTGTGGATCTTGAGTTCTTTCCTCCTATGAAGTGGGTCTTTGAAATTTTCGACAAAAATCAAGAATTTGAATCATGATTAAGAATTAAGAATTTTCTTTTAAAAAAATTATATTTTTTAATCCAAAAATAATATATTTATTTTAGAGTTCTTTTATTTTTATTTTAGAAATATAACAACTTTGATCATCTTTCTTTTAAAACTCTTAAAGCAAGGAAACACCTTTCTTTTTTTCTTTTCAATTTTTTTAGTTCTTTGACAATGAATTCAAAATATGAAAGTTGTTTTTGGATCAAAATTTGTATATGAAATCCAAATTGGTTATGCGTTCAAGTTCAATTCATGTTCAAAATAAAAAAAAACAAACTAATTTTGAAATTCTAATACTCATATCAATAATATTCGCTTAGAGCATCCACAACTAGGGCTGTCCACGGGTCGGTCCGGGTCGGGTCTGTGCCCAACCCGGAACCGACCCGTCGGAATCGGGTGACAAAAAAATGCACCCGCCGCCGACCGCAGGAGTAATCGGATCGGACGGATCAGACCATCAACGGGCGGCGGTCGGGTCGGTCGGGGTCGAAAATCCAGAAAACGGCGAAAACAGGCGTGAAAACGGTGAAAATAAACCCGGAAAACCGCGAAAATCCGGCCAAAATCTTTGAGGTTTCTCCAGATCCGGCCTAATCTAGGCCATTTTCGGCAAGATCTTGGCTAAATTCGGCGAAATCTCGCCGAGATCTTGACGAAAATGGTCTAGATCTCACCGGATCTACCAAATAGCGCCGGAAATCTTGTGGATCGGTCGGATCGGTTTGATCGGATTCTGGAGAAGGAAAACCGACCTCCGACCCGTCAAAATCGGGTTTTGGAGAAACAAACCCGTCGCCGACCGCCGGAGAAGTCGGATCGGTCGGCGGCGGATCGGGTTCGGTCGGCGGGGGCGGGTGGGTCGGGTTGGCCGGGTCTCTGGACAGCCCTATCCACAACCGATTTTGCTATCTCATCTTATTTTACCATCTCAAAAAACAATTTTATCAATTATACCATACCATTTTACAATACACAACATCCAAGAACTCTATTTTTTTCCCATTTTATTTAAATATTCTTTTTTATTCCTTTTTTTTTTTAATTTTTTTTCTCTTCCTTTTCTTCTCTTTCTCCCTCAACCTCTAGCACCGGCCACAACTAAACAAACAATCACCACCATGCCACCACTACCCTCGGCCCAACAAAATCCCACCGGAACCAAAAACCCAAAATAAAAAAAAACAAAATAAAACCCACCAAGTACCCACTATAAACCCAGCAAACCCATAGCAACCCAACCAACCAAATGCCACCACCAAACCCAAAAACCGGCCACCATGTCAACACCACCAAACATCGGTCTCTATGTCGATCTCCATGCTAGCCACCAAACCCACCAAACGCCGGTCTCTATGTAGATCTCCACAGCGTTGACCTCCAGCCACCACGCCAATCTCAGCCGTGCCACTAGCCTCGCCACCACGCCGATCTAGAAATCCGATCTAGCTTGGTGATTAGGCATGAGCTCCGATCTGGCACAGACTCAATTGAGAGAAGCTTGACAATGGCAAGGGAGAGAGAGGGGATGAGAAAGAGAGAAGGAAAAGAGAGAAGAAAGAGAAAAAATGAGAGAGGAGAGAGAAATTGCCGGGTAAAACGTGGAGAGAGCATTAAATTTTTTTTTTTTTTATACCATTTAGCTACAGTACCATCTTAAATTTGAGATGGTACTGTAGTTAAATCTCAAAAAAAATTTGGCTTTTCCCATATGGCCTTCTGGTTGTGGATCAATTTTTGGGCCTATATGCCAAATGTACTTTACATTTGGCATATAACAAGTCTATTGTTGATGCTTTTACAACCCTACAAGTATTATTCATTACCATATATTTGAATTAACATAAGTATATTTCATCTCAAACCACATATATTATTCCAAGGTAATTTCAAATTTTTATTACTTGTATCAACAATATTCGGTAACAAACTCTACCAGTATTATTCATTTTCCTAGGTTTGTATGAATAATATATTTATTTTCAAACCAAATGTATTGTGCCAAGGTTTTCATGTTACTCTCTCTTTTAATACTTGTATCAACAATATTCGTTTACAACATTTTAAATGACTAAAGTGAGGTGTATAACTTTTCTTATTTATAAGACATCCACAAAAATCCTAGAACGATATTGGAAATTTGGAAGTGAATGTGATATCTCTAAAGAGCAAGGATTACAAATTTCCAATAACAATGAATTTTACAAAATGTCATAATATCCATCAATACATCATCAAATTAATTACCCTACATTTTGTAAGTATCTAATACAGAATCATATTCATCCTCCATGTGGCCATTAATATACCAACGTCTCCATTAGAATTTACCCAAGAAAAAGAAAAAGGAAAAATGGCCATCAGATTCCTTGCAATTAATCATTAAAGTCTCAACAATCAAATGTCACATGTTTCTAGCTAAAAGAAAAAAGAAAAAGGAAAAACAAACAAACAAATTGGAAGATAAGAAGCCTAACAAGAATATCACATAGACAAATATCAATACCTATCAGGAATATAAGGGAGGAGCTCTAACCAAATAACCAAATTTGCATGGAAGATAGACAGTAAAAACAATAATGAAAATAACATATAAGCCCTTTAAGCTAATCTAAAAGAGAAAAAAAAAATTACTGGAAAAAAAGAAAAAGAATCTAAGATTAACACAAAATTAGAGAGAGACATCATTTTTTCAGGTCCAACTGAAGTGACCCAACTCAGCATGATCAACCCGATCTTTTTGTTTAAAAAGACTTACCTCTACAAGAAACTCCAAGAAAGAATGCAGAAATCAACAATTTGGTGGATTTACAATTAAACAAATACAAAGGTGGACCATCTAGGGAGATTCTTTTATAAATAAAAATTAGGCTTATCAAGGAATATGTATCAACTTTACATATATTTCTTTTTTCTAAACAAAAAGCCTCTACAATATACAAATTTTGATGCTGAAAAGTAATAAGTACTTATAACAATTAGCTTACAAATTTGTAGGGTCTGTTTGGAATCTGCTTATTTTGTTGAAAGTATTGTAAATAAAGGTAAAAATTAATTGAAATAGTACAGTTGGACTCATGAATAGTACCAAAATGTGCAATGGGGCTCATAAATAGTAGCAAGACTAAGCTGAATAATAAAATAAACTAGTTTTTTAATTTGGAGCCAAACACCCATGTAGTATCCATTATTGACTTGAAGATTTGAAACGAACATTATTGCTTTGGAAGCAACCTGATTGGCTATAAAAATAATAGACAGGTGGTGTCGACAAGCCCTAATAATCACCCAATAACTGTAAGCTGGAAACTAACTTGTTGCCACGCTTTCCTAGAACTTGTTTTTACTATCCTTTAATTGGTGGGCAATGTTCACTTTCAAGAATAAGTTCACATTCTTCTTCCACAAATAATATTAGCCACCACAAGTGTTGTAATGGGAAATACGATGAACAAACACAAGTCTAGGCGAGACATAGGACCCTCACATAGAACCCTCTCCTAAAAAGAGGTAAGACAAAGGCAGATTAATGTAAATATCTAGAAATAGAAGTTATATAGTTTTGGAAAAATACATGTTTGTATCGCATACAAAACATAGGCAATGGAAAAATTAACGGATCAACTTCATTCGCTAATGATAACATGTACTATGTAAATTTCAAAATTCAAGAATAGGAGAGCGTACCTTGATGCGGTGAAATTCAAAAACCAAAGATTAGTGCGAGAGACGTGTCCCTCAAAAAAAGAGATTCGGGCACCTTTTAGGGCACCTCTCTTTTTGGATAAGTGGTATGGAGTCGCCACTTTTTTTTTTTTAATACAAAAAGGAAAAGAAAAGAAAAAATACTAATTACAAGATACATGATTGAATAGTTCCATTCATTGATTGAATAAAAATTTCATATCTGGAAAATTGAAAAGTTACATAACTTTGGGTCCTAGTTACAATCTACCAAATATTTACATGGCTTGTTGTCCTAGTTACATTCTACCCAAAACAAACGAAGATAAGGCTAGATCTACTAAACTAAAAACCTAAATCTGGAGGCTAGGTTACAGAATGGGAAGGTGTTAGGCACCCATTCTGCCCAGACAAAGTTTGGTATTCTAGACTCTTGTGACCAATATACTATGCTATGCATGTCATGCATGATATGTTGAACATGTGAATGAAAAATTAAATCACACAAATTTATATATGGATGAAATCTCTTCTTTTGTTAAAAAAAATCAGGTCTGTTTTTATTGTTAAAAAAAAAAAGATTTTGATTTGTCAAAATATCAGATCTGCTTTGTGGGATGTTAAAAAAAAAGATTTTGTGATGACAAAAATTCAGATATGTTTTGTTATATAAAAAAAAAGTGATTTTTGATGACAAAAATTCAGATCTATTTTATTACATATTTAAAAAAAAAAAAGATTTTCTAAGAAGAAAACTTCACACATAATCTAAAATTATACAATCATGAATTAAAATAAACACGAACACAACAATACATAATCTCTTTCTTTATTTCAACCATTTGCATGTATTAAGAAAATCATATTTGAGAAAAATTTAGATCTACATCTTATAAAGATGCAGATCTTTTTTTGTTTGAGAAAACTCAGATCGACATCTTAAGAAAGATGTAAATCAGTTTTTGTATTGAGAAAAAATTCAGATCTACATCTTATAAAGATGCAGATCTGTTTTGTTTTAAGAAAAATTCAGATCTACATCTTATAAAGATGCATATCTATTTTGTTTTAAGAAAAATTTAGATCTACATCTTATAAATATACAGATCTGTTTTGTTTTAAAGAAAATTTAGATCTACATAGTATAAAGATGCAGATCTATTTTGTTTTAAGAAAAATTCAGATCCACATCTTATAAAGATGCAGATTTGTTTTGTTTTAAGAAAAATAATGGTTCACATGCAAATTTATTGACATTCAAGAAAAAGATTATAGCAATCATATAGAAAATATCATGCTTTAAACAAAAGGACAATTAACAATTCATAGATATTTAAAGAAAGATATATAATATGCATCATCACATCACAAGAGAAGGGTGAAGGAAACAACCTCTTGCATGAGCATACTTTGTTCTTGAGAGGATGTTTTAGGGTTCAAAGAAATTTGTTCAATTCTCTTTGAAACCTAAAAACCCTAATTTTGCAGCAACACTCAGAGAGAAGATCGGAAAATATGTGTGGTTTGAAAGTAAAAAACGTATGCCTCTCAGAGTGTAAAAAAAAAAAAATGCAAAATTATGAGGTTCAATCTCTATTTATAGAGGTCAGAAGACTCTAAAAAATAGGTACAGACAATTAGGGTTTGAATCTGACTGCATCCTTTTGCGAAAAGATTGAAAATGGTGTGCATTATCGTCACTCGAAGGCTGTTGAGCCAAAACCCAACCAAGGGAAATTCGGCCCTTTTAGAGTGCCGTTTGACACTCCAAAAGTGCCGAATTGGCTCTTGGAGGCCGAGCACGCTTTCGTTTTCAGGTGCCATTTGGTCTCTCTTTCTAGGGTTTTTTGGCTGGTCCTTATACTTAGACGTATTTTCAACCTCCGTTTATGATTTTTTGGTCTCTTTTCTAGATAATTCAAGCTTTTTTAAGAGTAATTATTTTGAAGATAAATACCTTAAAATAAATCTTGATAAAGTTCAGATTATCTACAGTTTTATTGTTATCCAATCATCCATTTTATTCTCATGCATGCATCCCTATTTTAAACACTAATTATCAACCAATCACAAAATTATTCAATTAATTTTAATTGTTTAACCAATTAGAATTAATTTAAATTGATCATGTGTGGTCGATTCTACCCAGACATAATGCATGCTAATCGTGCAAACTTAATCATGCGATATCTTTCAATCCGATGGTTCGATGGTCTGATTTGGAAACCGAAAACACGTTGTGACCATTAGAATCTCAAGATCATTTTTATGATATGCAATGAATAAATTAATGCATGTAATGCAAAGGCAAAAGGATGCATGTGATGCAAGAATAAAACGATGCATATGATGCAAGAATGACCTTTTTTTTTTTTTTTTTGGTACATGGATGGTCACTCTAGTTATCTTCCTTGATTAAATCATGGTGCAAAATTGAGTGTCTACAATTAGAAGTACTTGGGAACGCTTTTAATTTTCACTCAAATTCCATTTAATGCCCAAGAAGTGTGGTCTCTCAATCAGTTTCCAAGGAAGAGTAAGAGAGTGACTTACACTCACATACACACCATTTCATCTTACCAAAAATTATGTATGTTTTTCTCCTTATATCTAACTGATTATCTAATTAGGCTAGTCTTTTAAGCCATTCCAAATGAGTTTTAGTATGTGGCTTGGAATGGGACCAAAAGGGAACAAATAAGACTCCAGCTCCAATGGGCCTTGGTTTTTCTGTCAACTCTTGATGAGTCCAAAGTTACATTTAATTATATTTAGTACTATTATATAAATATAATTACACTCTAGGCCTTATTAATAAATTATATCTCAAAACTTTATTATACATGCAACCTCTTCATAAAATATTTGTAATAATACAAAGTCATGAATGTAGACTGCCACTTTGAAGATTACTACATTTTAATCCTTGAGTACCCAATTTAATCTTTTAAGTTATTCATCATATATTTATGAAATCCAATTTCATAAATATATACTTTAGTAACTCCTTACTAAAGTAGTTAGGCCTAACACTCTGAATAACCAAACCCATTAAACTTATCTCAAGGAAATATTTTATATCTTCGTTAAGAGATTATGAATTCCATCTTGAGAATATATGTTCCATCAACACTAAATGTGGCTGCCCAACATACTGAGGCTTTGATCGTGACTTTAGATCTCATTCCTGATATATCAAAGTAATCTACATTTCAGGATTAGATCCATTATTCTCTCAGGATTAAGAGTTCATGTAAATAGAAATCGTGAGATTTATTATTCATTTGACAGTCGTTAGGAGAATAATAAATCTTACAGCGGTCCAGTTCAATATGTCTTAACTCTTAAAACATATCAACATATCAACTAGAAGTCTCCACTTTCATGATAAAGACAAATCATCTTATAGTCTTCGTAGATAAAATGCCCAATTTCATCACTGACTATGAACTAAAATTCTGAGTTTACAAAGAACTTGTGATCTATATCTTCTGTGATTAAATCATATACTATGCATCTCATGGACTATATGATAATGTCCAAATATTCATGTTACCATTATTTTAGATAATAATAAAACAATTTTATTAATTACAATATTAAGTCATACATAATGTCATACGTAGCATCATACAATAAGATTTAAGAGTACTAATCCTAACAATCTCCTACTTGCCCTAAAGACTATTGTACGCTGATCTAACTTCCATTACCTCCAAATATGACTCAAAAGTCCTTTGGGGCAAGGCTTTGGTAAATGGATCTACTAAATTACTTGCATTATCAATCTTTGCTACTACTACATCTCCTCGAGCAACAATGTCTCGAATGATGTGGTACTTTCTTTCTCTGTGCTTTCCTTTTTTGTGATTCCTTGGATCCTTGGATTGTGCAACCGTTCCACTATTTTCACAGAATAATGTGATAGGAACTTGCTCCATTCTCATAACACTAAGATCATAAAGGATTTCTTGAGACAAACAGCTTCCTTTGCCGCTTTACAAGTAGCAACATATTCAGCTTCCATGGTGGAGTCAGTAATACAAGATTGCTTAACACTCCTCCAACTTATGGCTCCACCTCCCAAGGTGAACACACAACCTAAAGTGGACTTTCTGAAATCAAGATCTGACTAAAAATTTGAATCTGTATAACCAATGGGAATCAAATCCTCACTATGGTAAACAAGCATATAATCTCTTATTCTCCTTAGATACTTAAGAATATGCTTTACAGCTTACCAATGTTTAAGTCTTGGATTTGATTGATATCGGTTGACCATGCCAACTGAATAACATTTATCCAGTCTAGTACATAGCATGGCATATATGAGACTTCCTACTACAGAAGCATAGGGAACTTGTCTCATCATATTTTATTCCTCAAGAGTCTTAGGCCTTTGGCCATCAAATAGAGGAACTCCATGTCTGAAAGGAAGTAATCATTTCTTGGAGTTTTGCATGCTAAACCATTCTAGAACCTTATCTATATAACTAACTTGTGACAAACCTAACATTCTATTCTTTCGATCTCGCCAAAGCTTGATCCCTAGAATAAAGTTAGCTTCGCCCAAGTCCTTCATATCAAATTGGCTTGAAAACCAAACCTTTACTGATGATATAACCCCTACATCATTCCCAATGAGTAGAATATCATCAACATAAAGGACTAAGAACATTATTACTTTATCTCGATGTCTTTTGTACACACATGGTTCATCAAGATTTTGTTCAAAACCAAATGACTTGATCAAATCTGATGTACCATGATCTAGATACTTGCTTAAGTCCATAAATGGACATTTTCAACTTGCAAAACATATGCTCTTGGTTCTTTGCTATGAAACCTTCCAGTTGCATCATATAGATTTATTCTTCAAGATTGCTATTAAGAAATGCAGTCTTGACATCTATTTGCCAAATCTCATAATCATAATGAGCAGCAATGAATAAGAGAATTCTGATAGATTTAAGCATGGTTACTGGCGAAAAAGTTTCCTCATAGTCAATACCTTCTTCTTGTATATACCCTTTCGCCACTAATCTTGCTTAAAAGTTTCAACCTTTCCATCCATCCCTCACTTCCTCTTGTAAACCTATTTGCAACCAACAAGTTTAATGCTGTTAGGCACCTTTACAAGATCCCATACTTGATTGGAATACATAGAATCCAATTCAGATTTCATAGCTTTAACCCAATGATGTGCATCTATATCATTCATTGTCTTTTCATAAGTATAAGGATCAGATTCAGCCTCTTTTGGAATAGCTTCATAAGTTTCTCCCAAACCTATAAATCTTATAGGTGGCCAAACAATTATCCCACTATGACGAGGCTCCTATGTACTAGTCATCTCATGAGTAATATCTTGTGGTGTATCTAATACAACCACATCATACTTAGTTTCTTCAATTAGTTGTTCAATTACAGGTTCATCTATTTTAGCTAAAACAACTTTACTCCTAGGATTAAAATTATTCACATAATCATCTTCCAAAAATTTGGCATTGGTACTAACAAACACTTTGTTATCTTTATGATTATAAAATAAATAACCCTTAGTTTCATTTGAATACCCTAAAAACATGCATACTTTTGTTTTTGCTTCCAACTTATCAGACTTCCCTTTCAACACATGTGCCGGACATCCCTAAATGTGGAGGTATCTCATACTAGGCTTACGCCCACTCCACAATTTCTTAGGTGTGTTGGGAACTGATTTTGATAGAATTAAATTCAAAATATGCATTGCAATTTTTAGTGTATATCCCTAAAAGGAAATTGGTAAGGTTGAGTAACTCATCATGGACCTAACCATTTCTAAAAGAGTCTTATTCTCTATGCTACACCATTTTGTTGGGGAGTTCTAGGTGCAGTCAATTGGGATACAATCCCATTTTGAGTTAAGTAATCCTTGAAATCCCCAAGAAGATATTCCCCACCTCAATCAGACCGAATGACCTTTATGCGTTTATCTAATTGATTCTCAACTTCAACCCTGAACTCTTTGAAATTTTCAAAGGCTTGGAAATTCCGTCTCATTAGGTACACATAACCATATCTTGAGTAATCATCGGTAAAAATGATGAAGTAGTCATAACCTCCGTTTGCCTGGGTTGACATAGGACCACATACATCCATATAAACTAATTCAAGCAACTCTTGGGCTTTTCTACCTTTTGCATTAAAAGGTCATTTGGTCATTTTACCCTCCAAACAAGATTCACAAACTGGAAATTCATCAAAGTCCAATGGCTCTAAGAGTTTATCTTTGATCTGTCTTTGAATTTTGTTTGAATTAATATGACCCAAACGCAAGTACCCAAGATATGCATCATTAGTAGAAGGAAACTTTCTCTTTAATGATTTTACATGAGAGTTATTATCTAATTCAAAATTGTATAATTCATGCTTATCAGGAGTTAAAATATAAAGACCATCAACAATATTTCTAGAACAGATAAACACCATATCCTTCTTTATTACAACATTGTCTTTTAGGATAACACAATATCCATGTTTACCTAAATAAGTTGCAAAAATTAAATTCCTACGAACATTAAGTACATACAAATAGTCTTCCAATAGTAAAACTTTAGATTTAAAACATAAATTAAACACTTCAATAGCTACAATTGGAATTCTGCTCCCATTAGCCAAGGTAAGAAACATTTCCCCTTCATTCAGCTTTCTAGTCTCCTAGAGCCCCTATAAAAAGCAGATATGATTAGTACAACCCGAATCCACACACCATGAATCCGTGGGATTCTATACTAAACATGTTTCAAGAAGGAATGTACTTTTCACACCCTTATTCTTGGCAGCTCTGAATATTGGACAATGACCTTTCTCACCACAATGGAAACACTTTCCTTTAGCATAGTCCTTTTTCTTTCCCTTGTTGGCAACTCCTAAGGCAATTTGTTTACCATCTTACTTGGTGAAGTCCTTCTTCTTCTTCTTCTTACCCTTGTCTTTCGACTTAGATTGAGAAGTAGAAGCTTCAGCCATATTAGTATCAACACTAGAAGTATCAAGAATGCCTTCTGCTGCCACCAACTCATTCATTAATTCAGACAATGTATAAATCTTTTTGTTTATGTTATAATTAAGTCTAAATTCCTTGAATGATTTTGGTCGTGACTGGAGTATCATATCCGATTGAAATTCTCCATCAATATCAGCACCCAAACTTCCAGTGTATTCAGATGAGAGATCATCCTAAGACAATGCTCCCTCATTGAAGTACCTTAGCTATTTTGGTATTATAAATTTGCTTTATAGTTTCTTGCCTTGCAGAACGGCCTTGCTCACCAAACATCTCCTTCAGACTTAGCATTATGTCTGAAACTAGTTCCACATCCTGCATTTGATGCTGTAGAACATTTGAAATAGATGCTAGGATATAGCACTTGGCCATCTCATTAGATTTCTGCCAATGATCATATCACTGTTTTTCCTCAAGAGGAGCATCTAATGATGGAAAGTTAGGACAAGGTCTACTAAGCACACACTTGTGCTCTTCAGCGGTTAGAAAAATTCCCAAATTTCATTTCCAGTCAACATAGTTGGATCCAGTCAGTTTGTTTTGATTAAGAATAGCAATAAGTGGCTAAAAGATGCCATGATTTAAATCTAAAAATAACAAACATGAATATAATAAGTAAATCAGACATTATCAATTTAGCATATAAACATATAGTATAGAATCTTAATAAAACCATAATATAAAATATGCAACGACAACCCAATCTCATGTCTATAATTCATTGGTAGCAAGTATATTATAAACACCATGATTGATTGAGAACTATTTTCATTGTTAGTACTATCATGATAACTCTTATCAAACACTAATAACATGCCGTATTAACTTTGGCCTCTAAGTAAATAATGACATAGCTCCTTTGAGAGGTTAACATTATACTTAGTCTAGTCTACACCATTATCTAGAATCATGTGTAGCCACATTTCATCTCCCTTATTATGTTTAACCTTGTAGTACCATAAAACAAAACATCCTTCTTTGGGATCGCGGGACATATACGCCAAGACGAGGTGCTTGTTTACACTACTTTAAACACGTAAGTTTAATCTTGTAGTACTATGAAGTAAACACCCTCCTTTAGGATCATGAGGCACATACGCCAAGACGAGGTGCTTACCCACGCTACTATGAATAGATAATAGAGGCCGTGAAATCCAACCCTTGTATCTCTCTCCCACTAGATATTTGAAAATAAAGGTTTTTAATTAGAAATCATGTGTAATCTCATCACACATAGCCTTGCACTTTTAAAGTGTGAAAACACTTAGAAAAATTCAAAATTCACATATTTCGATCTATCGAACGTATCCCTCGATAAAATTAAAAAATTCATACCAAACTTTTTGCTTGGCTTGATTGGTACTCGATCGTTGCTCGATCGATCGAAAAAGAACATTCAATCAATTGACTAGTAATCAAGAGTCAATCGAATTGGACAGAAGATTCCTTGTTTCACTTGATTGATTGAAACTAATTTTTGATCAATCGAAACACGTGAAACACGAATTTTCAAGAATTTTTCTAAAACAATTTTCAACAATTTTCATGAACAAACTACCATCATATAAACGTAATAGATTGAATTTGAGACCAAAAACTGAATTCCATTGATGCTATAGCCTTAAAGTTCAATCTAACATACTTAATATCAAACTTAAACAACATCATAACATCAATATCAATTTTAATCAAACAACAATATCAATAACCATGTAGAAAATTGATTACATAATCTTCTAACATCATGAAATTACTATCTTTGATTCCAAAACTCACAAAACATGTTATACAAATTCGAAATTGAAGACCACTCTGATACCAATTGTTGGAAAAATACATGTTTGTATTGCATAAAAAACATACGCAGCGGAAAAATTAACGGATTTACTTCATTCGCTATTGATAACATGTACTATGTAAATTTTAGAATTCAAGAATAAGAAAGCGTACCTTGATGTGGTGAAATTCAAAAACCAAAGATTAGAAGTGCTTGAGAACACTTTTCATCTTCACTCCAATTCCACTTAATGCTCAAAAAATGTGATCTCTCAATCAGTTTCCAAGGGAGAATAAGAGAGTGACTTACACTCACATACACACCATTTTATCTAACTCAAAATTCTATATGTTTTTCTCCTTATATCTAACTGATTATTTAATTGGGCTAGCCTTTTGAGCCATTCCAAATGGGTTTTAACATGTGGCTTGGAGTGGGACTAAAAGGGAACAAATAAGACTCTAACTCCATTGGGCATTGGGTTTTTCTGTCAACTCTTGACAGGCTCAAAATTACCATTAATTATATTTAGTACCATTATATAAATATAATTACACTCTAGGTCTTATTAATAAATTATATCCCAAAACTTTATTATACAAGCAACCCCTTCATAAAATATTCATAGTAATACAAAGTCATGAATGTAGACTGCCACTCTGAAGATTACTATATCTTAATCCTTGAGTACCCGGTTTAATCCTTTAAGTTATTCATCATATATTTATGAAATCCAATTTTATAAATATATATTTTAGTAACTCATTACTAAAGTGGTTAGGTCTAACACTTTGAAGAACCAAACCCATTAAACTTATCTCAAGGGAATATTTTATATCTTTGTTAAGAGATTATGAATTCCATCTTGAGAATATATGTTCCATCAATACTAAATGTGGCTGCCTAATATACTGAGATTTTGATCATGACTTTAGATCTCACTTTTAATATATCAAAACAACCTACACTTTATGATCAGGTCCATTATTCTCTCAAGATTAAGAGTTCATGTAAATAAAAGTCGTGAGATTTATTATTCATTTGAAAATCGTTAGGAGAATAATAAATCTCACAACGATCCAATTCGATATATCTTAACTCTTAAAACATATCAGCTAGAAGTCTTCATCACCTACTACGAATCAAAATTCTGAGTTTACAAAGAATTTGTGATCTATATCTTCTGTGACTAAATCACATAAACTACATACTATGCATCTCATGGAATATATGATAATGTCCAAATATTCATGTTACCATTATTTTAAATAATAATAAAACAACTTTATTTATTACAACATTAAGTTATACATAATTTCATATATAGCATCATACAATAGGATTTAGGGGCACTAATCCTAACATATAGAACCACAGGGGAATCTTCAAAATGATTCTTCTTGAGACCCAACTGCAATCTAGTCTCTGAATCTACCTTCAAAATATAGTAAAAATTGGTCTCGCAGTTGGCAAAAGCTGAATTTTGGGACGGGCTCCTGTAGATATGTATCTTTGTGAAATTATAATAGTTTAGCATTTGAAATATTAATTTGTTTTAGGCATCATGAAATATGAACCATTCTAGTGAAAGAATTATGAAAAGATTCACTTGGTATAAAATCGACAGGAACAACACAATTCCTTGACAATTCTGCACTTCTAGAAGGTTAACAAAGGCACTTCCCATTAAGGGATCAAAATAGGTTTGCAAACTCATTTTTGAGTGTCCAGCATTTCTAATTACCATTGAAGAAGTGTCCTATAAATAAAAAAAAAACTTAATTTCTATTGCATGAAAGTTCTTTCCAAATATCTAATGGTATCAATTCTCAACATTTTCCTTTAATTAATAAGTAAGCAGGTCTCTTGCTCATTCTCCATTCCTATTTCAAGTATTAGTTCTACAATATATGCTTTTTTTGGATAAATTATTATACAATATATGTTATACGAATTAGATTACTAGACTATAAGAATTTTTAATTTCTTACAGGGGAATCATATTCAAAACCAATAAAGTTTTCAAGATTACCTAGGAAAGTATAATTAAGACATTACAATGGCTTGAAGTTGGATAATTGTTTCTTTTTCTTTTCAAATTTATGCAACATATGTACAAGCCATGTGGAGAGTATAACCCTAACATCCAAAACAAGAAGAAGAAGAGACTTTAATTAGTTTTTTTTGGTCTCTTCCCTTAATAATTTTATTTCCAATAAAACGAATAAATCAATGGTTAAAGGTAAGCATGATTTCTTTACAAATCAATTCCTAACCTTTGTACTAGCCGTAGAGCTGCAATTTATAGAGCTAAAAATGTATTGTGCCATGTGGTACCATAACAGCCTATAGAACCATTACTAAACCTGCAACAATAATTGTAGTTCAATAATACTGCTAGAAGAACAAAAGTATCATCTACTTCAGGTAAATCAAGACTAAAGCATGGATATACAAGAGACTAAACCAAAAGGCACCATAGAGTTTACTCTAAAAACCTAACATCATATAGTTGAGACTAAAGCCTAACATCCAAATATTAAAGAAAAAGGGGGATCAGGGCTGTTACAAAATATCATTGAGTTCTACAAGAAACACACTAGTTGTGGCTATTATGTAGTTCAACTAGCCATAGGACATATAATTCGTATATCTGAAGCATACCTTGTTAATTTCAAATCCTGCTGGAACAAGAACGCTAAATGGATCCTCTCATGGAAAGGTGCCATTGCATTCCTTCAGCCAGCCTTCATCATCAAACCTATCATACATATTCAAAAGGTTGTTGAGCAGCATCTAGCAGAAGTAGCCTCCCACTTCAAAATTTCAGTATAAAATATTAAGTAAAATATAAATCTTTTTATTTAACTTTTTAAAAATAAAATATAAATCTTATAATTCATTTTTCCCCCATGGATGCTAAAGAAGAAATGAAACTAGAGAATGAAAAGAAGGGGCTTGAAGGAGTAATTATAGTGCAAGATGTGCCAGGATAGAATAATTATATAAGGAACTCCACTAAAAATCAGCACGATTTTAGACAAGATTCAATAAAGTTCAGTATTTGGTTTTGAAAGTTAGAACCCATCAGCTTATTTAAACTAACAACTTTATGCCGGGAACTAATAGTGAACAGTAGTGTATACCTCAGCCTTTCTGTATAACAGATCAAGACTTCTCACAACATCCATTTCATCCTGGAAAAATGAGATAAAATTATGAATCAACACAAGAGAGAGATAAAAGAGACTGCATTGCATCGAATTTTGTTGAACTCAAACTATAGTGGTAAGATTTAAAAGGAACAAATAAAAAAACAAGGGAAAGCCATATGCTGAAAAGACAAAGGAATTCCCAATTCTTGCTTTAAAACAAAATTACAAATTAAGAGGTCTTAAGTAAATTTTTTTACACATATCTAGTAAAACGTATGACCAGTCAATTAACAGCCAACTGCTTACCACTGACCTACTGAGGAACAGTGAGATTAGATATCATAGATTTCAATCCCCATTCTCAACCTATGACCAATATAAGCATGAAGTTCCCAGTGTTACAGGTATTGTGTTATATATCAGATTGAAAATGAAGGTTTAACAGTATTTTATTTCTCTATTTGTTTGGTACCTTATTCTTTTGTATGTGAGAGAAACCTCCTAGAAGAAGAACTATAACTCTCTCCTCCTCAAAATAATAATATGCAATTGAGAGTAACTTTGGTCACTGGAGTCCATAATCAATAAGGATGCCTTGCCCATTAGAAATAGCTAAACTTACTAGCTTCTATAGTTTAAAAGACTCAATTACTATTCTGTTTTGTGTAGCACTTCTTCACTTATTCGATTTTCTTTCATGAGATTTATTTAGTCAACAATTTACTCATAAATTCCAGATTCATACATATTGTTTTCTTCAAACTCTGGTGTAAAAAACAAACTTTATTTAAAAAAAAAAGGTAGTAGTATAGGTACTTAGTACAAATCCTTGAGATTTATGAAATTAATGCTGAAAATCAAATATGCTCCTACACCTATAGAGAAATTTATAACAGCAGCCATCAAATTTGAACATTGCAGTAATCAGTGATTGCAAGAATTTACATTGGTACACTGAAAAAAAAAAAAAAAAAAGGTTTGCAAAATATTATACTACAACAACATTGCATTAGAAGCAAAGATGCCACACAAAAGTGAGAGACAACAAAAGACCAAGTTACATCACGTCTAGCAAGATCAGGGCTATTCCATATGACCATTAAAACAAGCCCATTGAGTTCTCCTTTCTCAGCAGCTTCCCCAATTTCCTGCATGTAAGATATTAATCAATAGTTACAATTATCCTACAAGAACAGTTTGACTCAAATTACCATTTATGGAACATGCTACATGCTATAAAGGATGTATGACGATGGATAGCAACAAAATGGGATGTCCTTAGATAAAAGACATAAATATTCCCCAAGTAATAAAAAGAAAAGCAGCCAAAAAAGAATAAGGGCAGGCTTTTACTTTTCAGAAGGATTTCTATCAATCTGTATATACAGAAAACACTCTTTAGAAATGAACACATTCTCTTTATTTTAAAACCTCAATCTCTTGACAGATTAAGCAATTTATGAGCTAATGGCTTTGATACTGCGCATTCTAATTACCTTCACCACTTCTCCAATCTCTAGCAGCTCTGATGAAGCTGGAAACCAGTCTCTGTGGCTTTTTTTTTTTTTTTTTTTTTTTTTTTTTCTGGATACCCTTTCAAGTGTGTACAATTTCACAATACTCTTTAACCTTTCCTTTCTCTTCTTCCTCTTCTTGTTGATGTCTTCTATGCAGCTCCTCTATATCTTCCCACTGCCGCGCTTGCCATTCCTAGATATCACATGAACTCAACATAACAAGATTGTTGGTTTTATATTCAGGTAACATATTGTTATAGAAAGAATGCACATGGTCTATACTCATAAATTAGGACATGGACTATAAAGCTAGCTAGTGATCCATTCAATGAGGATAGATCATAATATGAACCAAAAATCTATAATCAGAAAAGTGAATCTGCCATGTGCTTGCTACCGCGTGCCTAAAGTCAAATTCACTCTACCTACTACGTTGAAAACTGGAAGAAGACAAGAAAAATAATAATAATTAAATTTTAGAGGGAGAGAGAAATTTCAAAGGTTAGGGAGCAAAATGATGATTAGCCCATTTAATTATTTTTATTCTGTCAGTAATCACTTTCTTCTCCCAAAAACCCCAGCCACAAACCCAAGACAGAGAGAGAACAACATCAAGTCATCAACAACGCATGCGCTTGTCCTCCCTCCAGCGCCCCGTCGTCTTCCTCATCCCTCCAGCCAGTCCTCCACCCCTGTCACGAGGCAGATTGGCCCCGTGTTGATTTCGATCTTGACTTGCGGATTTTGATCTTGCCTCAAGCTTTTGGGTTAATTGGTGTCGTGATATGTTATATTAACTCCTCAATTGGAGTCTTCCCAATGTGTTATTTTCCCAACACCTTCCAAAAACATCTTCTAATAAAATTTCAAATAACTCACCAGCCATCTTGGAGATTCTGGACTGAAGAATAGACCAAGAAGTTATACTAGACATGGTATAGTTCCTAAATTAAAGAAAAAAAGAAGAAGCCTTATTATGAAACTACCTTCAAATGACAAGAATACAGAACAAGAGCAGGGAAGCTTACCAATCAGAGCCAAAGTTGGCCAATTCACAAAAGCTCCAATTAAATATGTTAATGATACCCCACAACAAATCATCAACTGTATGAGGGTGGCATTTAGTAAGTGAACAGGGCAATGACTTACATGGTTTCCATATTCATGAGACTTTTGCCTTACCTGATGAACAGTTGTAAACCCTCCTTGAAGATTCTTAGGTGTTATTTCTGCTATATATATAGGTACCTAATTGCTATCAGGAACACAATTAATTTTATTGTTTCCATGAAAGATAAATCATTGAAATTGCAATCTAACAACTTACCACATAGGAAAGGAGTCCAATCCCACAACCTACCAACAGTCTCCCAAGGTCAAGCCACCAAGCACCCTTTCAACAAGCACCAAGCATTTGACATTATGAAGTGAAGCTAAGATAACATATCTACTTACGACAAATTAATTCCTGAAACAATTTTGTGACATAGTTTTTCCTGATCATGGATGATCATCTAAACTTTAGTTTTATGTAAGAGCAACTACAAAATTGTGATGCTGCCTCAACGATTTCCATTATCCTTATGTAAACATCTTTTCAAATAAAATGTAGGGGTTGTCATGCATGTAACATTAACATTGATGTTTGGATTTGCAAAAAACAGAGAGATGGGATTCAAAACCTTTGAGAATGCTATGGCTAGCCACCCTGCCAGGCAGAATATCTCTGAAAAGCCCATTGTCTGCCTTGCAAAACAACCAACAAATTGAAAAACTGATGAGCTGTGGAGCTTGAACCTTAATAATACCACCGGTGATGATTCCAGGGTGAAGTACTTACACCTCTTCTACCTATGTAGTCTGCTATTTGGCCACTCACTATTGCACCCATCATTGCTCCAATTGTCAATATTGAACCAAAAAGTGAGTACTGCAGTATAACCAAAAGATGTTGAGAAAATCCTATACAAAAATGTATAAGGCAAGCAAAAGATAGTTTACGAAACAATGCAACAAAATGGATTTTGGGAAGGTCAGATCAGTATCTCCAAGTCATATAGTCCTTACTACCAACTAATTATTCTCAGCATTCAAACTTTGAAATGTCATTCATCCTAAATGTTGTATGCCTTTTAATTGTATCTAACATTTCTCAAAATCATAGTTAAATTTTATTCCAATTCTCTGATCAAAAAAATACAAGCTAGGTGATGAACTGTGTCTGTGATCTTGCCATGTTGATATGATTTTCCAAACATAACCTTTCTTCTTTTCCATGTAGTAGAGCTCAAATAGTGGTATCTTCACATCAAGATTTGTAATCATAGATCACCATAATCCCAGACAATAGAAGCATAAATACTGAAATTTATTCAAAATGTCAACGAAATTAATATATAAATGGAAAAATGGTTAAAATAATACAAATGTTATTATTCATAGCAGAAGATGTTTCCAGAGCAGGATAGTTCAAGTTCTTAAAAGTGTTCTAAAGTGATAATATCATTTGCCAAAAGTAAAAATGCACTTTATAGTTTTACACACACCTCTGCCACTGTAAGACCCAGGTCATCCATGATTCCAGTCTGAGCAGGCGATGAATCCCACCTAGAAAATCAATTATACGTCATTTTCAGTTCAGTAGTCAGCATATCAAACGCCTAGGCATCCCACATAGAGAAACCCATCCCATTATTGTCTTATTCAGTTATTCTCTCCAATGTTAAAAAAGACTAAGCCTGCAATCTATTGACAAATCTACAACCCTAACATTTAGATGCATTTGTATGTAAAATCCCTACAAAAATTTGGTGATTCAACTAATATATGTTCTATCATGGCCTAGTAGGCTAGCTCTAGTAGCATAGAAAACATTGTGACACTTCAAATCATTGGAATTAATAAATGCTTTAATAATTCTTATAGTGTTAATTAATTCCAATGATTTGAGTAGTTTCTGAAAAAAAAAAAAAAAAAAAAAAGATTTGAGTTACAATAGTTTCTCTCCATTTCAAATGAATCTAGTTAGATATCATAGAATTTGAGTTCTCTACAGATTTGCAAAATTTGATACTCATCATGCACAAACGCATCAAAATCTTTGCAGTCAATATCTATGGACCATGTGGACTAGAGAGTGTGGACCACTCTATGCAAAAGTAATATGACTTACAGCTTTACAGCTGTGCCAACAACATAGGAACCAGAGGCAGCAACCAAAGTGCTAAGCACAACCATACCTGTGGCTGAAAAAGATCCACTCTGACTCTCACCACCACCATCGCAACCAGTACTGTTGGCACAAACATGGTCACCACTACTATTACCACTGCCATATACTTGATGCTGTTCATCTTTGGCAACTATAGGAGTTGATAGCTCTCCTTCAATGCTTTATCTGCCCATGCATGTCGTAATTCTCTTTGGATGGCAAAGAATTCAATTTGTGTGTCACGGAGAGAGGAAGGACGGAAGAGTGGAGTTTCTGAGTTAAGAGAGAACGGAAAAAAAGTGTTGAAGGCGGACCCACGTGGGGTTCATCATGAGACACTTTTGTCGGTATTTAGTAATATTTTCCTGGGATGTGATGCGATCTTTGTCCTTATCCTCTTTATTGCCGATTGAAAGAAAATGCTAATATGTCAATAATTTAACTAAATATCATAATTTTTTTTTTCAATTTTTTTATTTTTAACTGAGCATAATTTGAGTTTTAGCTTCAACCCTCAAAAGAAATATAAATTTTTTCATTATCACGTGTAATGTATAATACTTAACCTAATTAATTAAATGAGTCATTTTCTATAACAACTAGCATGTAATTCTATGCAAAGACATAGATGCATTTAAAATTAAATAAAATTTTTATTATAAAAATATAAATAATTAGTCAAATTAATTTTTTTAAGCATGTAATACATGCATTCATGCATATATATATATATATATAGATACATTTAAAATTAAACACAATTTTTATCATAAAATATAGATAATTAGTCAAATTATTTTTTTAAATTAAATGTAATTAGTCATATGTTAAAATTCTTATTTAAACTTAATACTACTTATGATCATTTTTTTTCTAATTTTTAATTAGATAGAATGTGTGGTGATTTTTGTTATGTGGTGATTTTTATTTTATTTATTTTTTGAGAAACATGTGGTGATTTTTATTGAGTATATATGACTGTTTTTTTTTTAATAGTTCATTAATATTAGATTCTTGGTATTTTGTACTCATTAACTCACTTGACAAAAAGATTAAAAAAATTAAATAAGTAGACACATAGCACAAGTTTAAGTGGATAATTATGATGTAGTTCCAACATAAATTTAAACACATTGTGCAAAATTGGATTATAATTTCAAATTCTAATTTAATTTTCTCTAAACTCTACCTATTAATATATATAGATGACTTATAAATTTAAATTTTTTTTAATTATATGATTATTTTTTTTATGGTTTATTATATTGGACTCTTCGTTTTATACACTAAATTAATTAATTTGACACAAAAAATTAAAATTTTAGATTAGATGGACACATGGCGTAAAATTAAACTCTAATTGAAATTCAATTTTTACACTAAATTGATTCACTTGGCACAAAATTATAAAATTTAAATTAGATGAGAGACATGGCGTAAAATTAGACTCTAATTGAATTCCAATTTGAAATTTAATTAGATTTTCTCTCTGCTTTGCCTATTATTATATATATATATATAGATATATAGATTAGTCGCAGACTCATGCATTGCACGTGATAATTTTTTAGGTAAAATACTATTTTAGTCCATAAACTTTGTAAAGAGTTAAAAAAAACAGTTTTATCATATTTTTCATAATCTTGTCATTATCATATATTTACTGGTTGATGATTTGCATAACATAGACATTAGATAAGAGGTAGAACTGTTCATTAGATTTTTTAAAGTTATGGTGTATAAAGATTATAAAGGTAGACTTTAAATAACATGTAAAACTATTCATTAGATTTTTTTAAAGTCATGGTATATGAAGATTATGATTATATACAAGGTTAAATGAAACTAGCCTCTAAGCACGTGCTCACGCGCGTGCTTAGAGGCTCTTCTATTTTTTGGGTAAAGTTTAATTTAGAGTATTTATTATAATTTGGAAACATAAAACAATGGTTTTAAAAGCACTAAAGATATCATCTATACCAAGGCAAGTTATATCTACATTGGAAAACAAGGAGTTTCTTATAACAAGAGTAATCTAGCTACAAGGAGAGCAGATGATGTAGTGAACTGATGCTCACAGTCAGAGACGGTGATGTTTCACATATTTCCACTAAAAGTGCCTACTTATCTAGCTAACCTACAATGCTAAGGCCATGATCAATGAGTCAGGAAACGAAGCGAACACCAAAATCACAGACAAATATATTCTATTCAATCTGCTACCACATCTGTATTTAATGGTTTCACCTCCTAAGTCCTATCAATAATTAACCAATTTCACTTACCAATTGGTTTTAATTTGAAGCCTCTGCTAATACCAAAAGATTAACCTTTATCAACTACCAAGTTCAGATTCTCCACATTCAAGCAGTAAGATTCAACCCAAAGGCCTACCCAAAATCCACCCAACCCTTTAACCACCAAACCAATGCTTGCAACAAAAACAACTTCAAAAGTTATTTACAATGAGTTGGGCATGGTTATCACATTTAACCTTCATATATTCTCACAACAAAAGAAGGGAAATGTATCTTTCAGCCTAATGTCTGTGTTCATCAAAACCATAAAATGTTACCTTGGATAAAACATACTTTCAGACCTGGCTGGAGATTCCATGAGATTATCAGAAAGTGGGTCTCCAACGGTCAATCCATTCAAACTGGACGGAATTATCTGCAGGACAATTTTTGTTTTTTATTTCCTTTAATATGAAATCTTTAAAGAAAAGGAGTTAAGATGCAAATTGACACCAATTCAGACACAAACTAAAGCTAAACCTCATACTAATCTCCACCCATTGAAAACAAATAAACATACAAATCTGCAGGACAATTTTTTTTTTTTTTTTTTAATTATTTCCTTTTATATGCAATCTTTAAAGAAAAGAAGGAGTTAAGATGCAAATTGATTCAGACACAAACTAAAGCTAAACCTCAAGGTTGCTACATACCTAAATAAAAAAATTTAATCAACAAACCAAAGTTAGCGTGCATGTTATTAAAGATAATAGCATAAGTTTGTTAGAGTTTGTGTTTGATTTAAATTTTGATAAGATTATTTTCCTGAAAATCCTATTAAAATTGTTCAGAATAAAGATACATATCTAACTCCTTATAAAATAGGACAACTTTCTATTAGTTTTCAAAGCAAACTCACCTCACGTACTCCTTTCCTTTTCAAAGCAAACTCACTATCATCTTTATTCTTGTTAGTTTTCAGAATAAAGATACATATTTTTCCTTTTTTCTTTCATCAAGATTTTTTTTATTTTTTATTTTTTTAAACTTCACTTTCCTTACCCACGTTTAAAATTATTCAATCACCACCAACATTTCAAAATTATTATTTTTTTTAAAAAGAGAGTTAATTAACGTGATACATACATATATATATATATATATTTAAATAAAAAAAAAGTAGAACTCAAGGTTGCTACATACCTAAATAAAAAAAATAAAAAAAATTTAATGCCAAAAATATATAAATTTAGTCACCACCAACATTTCAAAATTACATTTAAAGAAAAAAGAAAAAAAAAAGATAGTTAACGTGATACATTTAAAAAAAAGAAAAAAAAAAAGAGTAGAACTCAAGGTTGCTACATACCTAAATAAAAAAAAAAAAAAAAATTTAACGCCACAAACATATACAATGATGGTAAAAAAAAAAAAAATCTTAAAAAGAAAAAAAAATGAAGAAGGAAAAAAAAAAGAAAAAAAAAGAAGTGAAGTGAGGAAGGAGAAGGAAATAGTAATTGATCATTTATATTTTGATCATTAATCAGGGAGTATTGTGGTAACTATTTTTATTTCAATTCAAAATTTTTAAATAAAATGTAAACAAAGGCTACTTAACTGTTCATGAATGATTTTGAATGCTTCTTTTGTAGCATAAGACAGCCTTGTCTTTGGATCACAATACCTACAACATGAAAAGAGTACATGAAGGAACCATTTATTTCAAAATTACATTTAAAAAAAAGAAGAAAAAAAAAGAGTTAACGTGATACATATAAGAAAAAAAAAGTAGAACTTAAAAATAGTCAATCATAAACAAAAGAAAAGAAAACAAAGAGGAACTTGCAAAAGATAGAACCTGAAAATTTGTTGGAGCCTCTGACAATAAATGTCTTTAATCTGAAGAAAAAGAAAGGAGGATGTAGAGCTAAACTAAATGTCTTCAATTTGAATAAGAATGAGAGATAGAAAGTGAGATAGAAACTGCAAAGCATACGTGAGTTTGTGAGTCTTAAAGTGTAGGAGTTTTAATTTACATATCTATCCCCGTTAGTTGAAAACTTGTAAGTGGGTATGATGAGGGCATTTTAGGCATGAAAAATGAGGAATCCAAACAGGGAAAGTCCCTTAAATAGTAGTATAGATATCAAAAAATGAGATTTTAAAATTTTCCAACTTAATTTCTAATATAATTTTTGAATTACTGAAGAGTATCTCATTTTTAGTTATGATAGAAAATATAATTTCTCTAGTTAGAGTTTGATTAATTTTAAGTTTAAACTTTGTATTATCAATCAATATCATATCATATACTATATATAATAGCATAAACTTTTTCATGCAATTAAGGAGGTGCTACCATATAGGATAAAGTCCATCTAAAAAACTAACACGTATATAGTTTAAAAGGTTTGAAAGACCGATCGTTACATGGATTGAAAGCCCATTACACCGTATAAGGGGAAAAAAAAAAACATAAAAACCCAAAATAAGGTTTAAAGAGATATACGTTGCAAAATGACAAGGAGAACCGAGAAAGAGAACGATGGAGAGAAATTCAGTCTGTCATAGATGGTGGAGAAAGAAAAATCTGAGACAGTTAGGCCTTTGCCACCGTCTGACCATCGTACTCTCTACCAGTATAGTCTCTATTTTTTTGTACCGAAGGTTAGCATACTCCTTTCCTTTTCAAATATTTTTTTTGTTGATGTTCCAATCCAAATAATTAAGTTGATAATGATGATAGTGATGCGGTTGCTCACTACGAAGGCAAATTTGGACAAATTACAAGATCTTTCAATTATTTTGTGTAAAAATAAAATTATATCTTGAGAATATTGATAGCACAACAAGTTCATTTAGTCATTAACAAAGTGCTTTTGAATTTTTAATATTTTCATAAGTACTCTTTTTCTTTTCTTTTTTGATAAGATTCATAAGTACTTTATTCAAATCAAATAATTACATAAGTTGCAATAAATTTCTTGCAAGTCTAGTAAGCAAATGATTTTATTCACCTTAAACCAATGGCTAACAATTATATGTGTTAGGGTTAAAAAAGAAATACTACTAATTGAGTGGCTCAGTTCTAA
The DNA here is from genome assembly GCA_035136125.1 of Quercus rubra. Lineage (NCBI taxonomy): Eukaryota > Viridiplantae > Streptophyta > Magnoliopsida > Fagales > Fagaceae > Quercus > Quercus rubra. The sequence continues at coordinate 48,240,701 of CM068738.1, forward strand.
TTGGGTCCCAAACAAGCTCGAAAGTTTCATTTTCATATGAGAATTGGAAATCTTGGGCTCTAAGATTTGATTCCCAACTTTGACACGGAAGACATCATTTCTCCTCATACTAGGCTATAGTTATGGCCCAAAGTGAGTGGAGTTGGTTTCTGTGGTACTATGTTCAGTGGGTGAAAAATTTTCCTTCCATGCAAGGGTGGCTTAATGTATTTGGGGGCCTAGGGCGAAAACTGAAATTGAACTTTTTATATATTTAAATATGATTTTTAAAAATTACTTAAATTCAATTATCTTATTTTTGATGCAAAATTACTACTAATTAACATGAACCATGTAGATTTTTTTTTTTGAAAGTCTATTGACAAAAAATTTGACAAAACTTTTCACACCTGTTGACGTGACAAATTGATAATTTGATAGTGGTAAGTAAAAAAGTGATGTTAGTGATGGATTTAGATAAAAACTAGTAAAAGTTTGTCAACTCAACTTGTGAAAAATGTTGTGAATATTATTTATTTTTTTTTTTGTATTGCTCTTTCTTTTTTTAGAAATGCTACATTCATAATATTTTCATAACAAATTTTAGGTGTTAATGTGTTATTGGTTCTAATTTGAACTCATCATTGAAATTAATTTTTTTATCAACAATAATACCCTACAACAATCCATTTCTTAGGATTTATTTTGAAAGTATTGTAAAAAATGTTATGGACGTAACATTTTTTTTCTTGTTTTTCATTTGATAAAAAAAATATTAATTTATTCATTGGCTAATATTTGGACTTAATTAATTTATTCATTGCCTAAGGCCTTTTTCTAAGGCCCCCACATTAGATGCTTTACATATAGAGTCGGCATGGTTTCCATGAGATGCATTGGTAGGAATTGCTAAGGCATTTGCAAAGCCTCAATAGTTCGCTCCCTTAGCGCACTCATTAAGAGACAAACCTCCAAGTATTGTTTTTAATTGAGACTAAGGCTGGTGACGAAACGATGGAAAGGGTCATGAAAGCCATAGGTTTTGCAGAAAAGATTGTTTTAGGCAGTGCCAGTAGATCAGGGGGAATTTGAATGATGTGGAAAAATGACTTTAGAGTAGATGTAGCTGATTTTAATAAAAATGTTGTGGCTGTGAAGATTAATGATGGTGCATGTTAACGGGCATTGACTGGGTTTTATGGTCTTCCTTACTCTACTAAAAGAAGAAAGGCTTGGGAGAACTTGGGAGCTATGTTATTAGTTATAGAGAAGCCTTGGGTTTGCCTAGGGGATTTCAATCCAGTAATAGATGATCAAGAAAAAGATAGAGGTAGGAGAGCTAGAACTTCAGCGCCAAATTTTCTCAAGGAACTGATGTTTGACCTGGGTGCCAATGGTAGTCTTTCACATGGACTGATAAGAGATGGGGTAAAAGTTGCATTAGACAAAGGTTATGGACAGAGGCGTTGGTGGCATAAGTTGAAGAGGCATTTTCCCAAAAGCTACTATTTACCACCTTGGTGCTGTTGACTCAGATCATTGTCCTTTGTTGTTAGATAATATTCCAAGTAATTTTAGTGCTCCAAGACCTCTCAGATTTGAAGCAACCTTGGTGAGGGATTTGAGAAGCTTTGTGGTGATAAATCAAGCTTGGTCTAGCGAATTCAAAGGATGAGATGCCTTTAAACTGTGCGAGAAACAAGAATTAACCTGTGATGCGTTAAAGAAGTGGAATACAGACGTGTTTGGTTTTAGTAATATCAAAATTGCTAGGTTGACTGAGAAAATTGAAAAATCCAAATGAAAGAGACCAGAAACTGGAGATTGAAAGCTTAGTACAAAGATGAGTTGAAAGAGTGGTTGCTTAAAGTATCTTTAGGCAACTACTCATTTTGTAGTTACTCATTCAAAGTTAGGGGTGGCAAAATAAGCTCAAACCCATTTGTCCACCCAAACCCGTCCACTTAAATTAAACCAAAACCCACCTAATTATTAGTTGGGTTAAATAGACATCAATCCAATTAGACCCAATGATTATTGAGTTTTAACTAAAAGCCCATTGAACTCCATTTAACCCAAAAACAATATACCAAAATCAACCCAGCCCTTCCCACCCAAAAAAAAAAAAAAAAAACCCAGCCTTAGACGTTTCAGGGTTTGAATCACGTTGGTCAATTTACAGAACTTTCCCTGCTCATCTCTAGAACTTTCCCTCATTTTCTCGACCTCCCATCACGTTTTAGTTGAAAACCCAACAGCTTCAACGTTGAAATTTTCTCAAAACTCAAACCCCCAAAATGGAAATTTACTACTTCAACATGGAAAGTTCAATCCCGCTAATTCAAACCTCAATTTCTTCGCCCCCTAGCTTTTCGTAAACCCTAACTTTCTCTCTCTCAAATTCTCGTCCTCTAGGATCGATTCGCCACTCTAAACTGCAATTTCCAGTACCAACCTTGTTTTCTAATTATTAGGTTTTTCAAGTTGGAACCCAGTGGTATCGTGGCAGCGGCGGCGAAAACAGAGACGATGCCCGCAACAGTGACAAAATAGCCACAGAGGTTGGAGAGGAAGTGGACCTTCTGGTTCGACAACCAATCCAAACCCAAACAAGGTGCAACCTGGGGTACCTCTCTTCGCAAGGTCTACACCTTCAACACCGTCGAAGATTTCTGGTGGTACCTTTCTAACCTTCCTCAATTCCCTGATTTATTCATGTTTTTGTTTCTATTACTATGATTCTTGATCTAGGTTCCTCTTCATCTTTGCCCTCTTTCGTTTTTGTATGTTTTAAGAATAGAAATATAGCTTTTCGAGGCTTTTTTTTTTTTTTTTTAAGATCCAGAACAATAGTGGGTTTTGAATCAAAGTGTACGTGTTTGGAGGAAAGACTGTTTGTTTGTTTCTTCTGTTTAATAGAAGTTGGTTTTAGCAACAAAAACTAAATAAATAAAAGTGGGCCTCAAGAATCTTTGGCCACCGGTGTGATGCAGCCGTGTGATCAGAGCAGTTTTTTAAACACCCCTACATCACTTACCAAATAACAAAAAGAGAAAAAGAAAAAACAAAAACATAAAACATAAACAAAAATACAAGGAAAAGCAAGTTTCTTTGTTTTGCAAGGAATTGGCCGAGCTGATTGTTTTCATCTTCATTGGAAGGTGTCGAAGGACCTCGGGTTCTCCGATGAGACAACTTCAAGGTCCTTCGACGAGACAACCTCGTACCATGACTCCTAGAACCTCCTCCATTATCCTGCCTAGATGACCTTGTACCACGACTCCCAAAACCTCCTCCATTATCCCGCCTAGATGACCTCGTACCACGACTCCTAGAACCTCCTTTATTATCCCGCTGTGGGGGACGAACTCCAACTCTAAGCCCTTCAAACCATTTCTCCAAAGTTTGAAGAAGAGACTCTGCCAACTGGGCCCTCTGCAAGGATATATGATCTCAGAACCCAACTTCACAAATTGCAAACATGGAATCTACAAAAGATAAAAGAGCAAGAACACACCGAAGAGACCTTTTGGTCCGATTGGGTATAAACAGCTTGTTTTAGAGATTCAATCATCAACATGCACTCATCAAAAAGATCAGCCCCAATCTGCATGAAGAGAACTATAAGGAATGCACCAAAAGTGGAAAGCACTTGGTGGATGCAAAACATACCGGGCCAGTCCATGGAACATTTGGAGCTTGCTTCGGCCTTTCAAGTTGCATACATCTGATAGATCCATCTTGATTCTTCACTTGGCATGACCATGGAGGAAACTGAGGGTACCTCTCCAGGAAAGAACCACTAGGGTCTTCAACATGACTAGAGGGTGGAGAAGCAGTCCTTTCAGGCAACGAACCTCCATAATCAGAACTATGCCCTTCAGAATGAACAGCAAAAGTTTCCCCATTAACTTCAAAATTCACATCTGTTCCCTTTCCAGTTTCAAATAGCTGCCCCAAATTCTGACCAATGTTAGAAGGTGGTATTGCAATAGAGTTGATCTTAGGACCCTTTGTGTATGATCTCACAACACCTACACTACAGTGAACCTTGATGCAATCATCTTTGAGGTAGTCAGATGTCTCTAGATCAGTTCTTTTGAAAAATCGCTTGTAACCCCTACAACATCCAACAAACTAAACTATTATACCACATTTGCCACTTGATTACATTAAATGAGAAATGGAGCCAAGGTATACAACTGAAAATGATTGCATGTAGGTCATAAGTATAACATGATAGCATAAAAACATTATGCCCACAAGATGCACATAGTAGTCATTGAATCAAACATAGTTGTCACTTGAAAAGTCCATTGCAGGTATCACGCCTAATCAACAAGATTTTGTTATCACAACACAATATATGGTGAACTAATTAGATGTCACAAATATTACATCTTGCTTCTATTAATCTCTTCAATAGCTCAGAATGAAACCATACACAATAAATAAACATTAATGCCACTACATTTTCAAAGTATTCATCTATGAAATTATATATATCTAGCCAAAGAATTACGTATAAGAGAGTTCAAAACTCCTTACAAGTACTCAAAAAGAGTTCATGAATTAGAAAAACACCATCTGTCTGGTTCCATCTAATTCTAATGCGATATGGAATAATAAGATTATTCTACTGATCTCAATTTAATCTCATGGATGTGTTTGTTGTAACATTGTTTGTTGCTAAGCTCTCTAGAAATTTATGAGTCTAACAATAGATGCTTGTTGCCTCATATTTTATACATCATTTGTACCTATCAAAAAATATATTTTATACATTATTTGGCTTTCTTATGTCAAATAGCTAGGAGGCGGAAAAGGGTTCATGTAGCAGACCCCTACTAGTCGAGAGAGTTACCCATCCAGCAAGCTAACATTATTATCATTATATGTAATAAAGGCTTTATTGATTAAAGTAATACACACAAATTTTGAACAGTTTTTGCCAGGAAATTACGTCTTTACATAAACAAGAAGGGGTTCTCATATTAACAATCCTAGCTCAGCTCTAAAATTCAAGCCCAGAAAACCATTACCTATCAAATTCAACAAGCATACCACCACCCACTTGTACATATCAACCTCTTTCAAAACTTCCAGTTTCACAACAACCAAAAAAAAAAAAAAAAAAAAAGTGCCACTTACTATTACTTCAAAAATTCCTAATCTTGCCATTGGTTTCTGTCCACAATTCATGCAATTGCTCTTATACTGAATCAAATTATTATTAACTATAACAATAAAAACGGTAACATTGTGTGTAATTGTGTTTTGTACAGGGCTAGCATGGCTGCATTTGTAAATGGTATGCGTTTAAATTTAAAAAATAAACATGATAATTTTTCATGAGTCATTAAGTCATTCAAAATGAAGTAACAAGTGCAAGCATGGCTGCATACTATTTTCAAACAAACATCATCCAACAAAGAACCCTTTTAGAGAGAACTTAGAGCATTCACAGCAGTGGAGCTAAAAAGCTATAATGCTATTTTAGCTCCACTGATATAGCAAAATCACCTTGCAGCAGTGGTGGTAAAGCAAAATTTTTTTGCTGATTTGCTACAGTGCACATCTATCTATAGATGTGCACTGTAGCACTCATCTAAAACCAAAAACTAATATTTTATTACACCCTTCCATTAAAATAATATTTACCTAATATTTTATGCATTCTTTTTTACTCCACCTGCCGTGCTCTTCTCCAAGGTTCTGAACCCAGTTCTTTTTTTTTCGTTGTGCTCCTCTCTCTGAACCCATCTCTCAAGCTCTCTCATCTCATCAAGTCTCAAGCTCTCTCATCTCATCAAGCTCTCTCATCTCTCAAGCTCTATCATCTCTCAAGCTCATCAAGCTCCGATCTTCCTCATCGGCTTATCATTTATCATCAAGCTCTCATCTCCACTCAACACCAAAGCCGTCGCCGTCACCGTCGCCAGCCCCAGCCCCCGCCGTCGCCGTCGCTAGCCCCAGCCCCAGCCCCCGCCGTCGCACGCCACTCTCACCTCTCTGCCTCACCGCTGCCGGCCCACCCACATCCTTGCCGTCACAGACCCATCTTCCCATCTAACCCATCTTCCAACCTTGCCGTCACAGCCGCTCCTCCTCCTTGCAGCCCACGCCGTCCCAGCCCACTTCAGGTTAGTGCTCTCTTTTCATTTCTAGTTAATTTTTTTAATTGTTGTTTTGGGTTAATTTTTCTCGGTTTGGTGTTAATTTTGTGCTAAATTTTGTGCTGAAAAATGTTGATGGACCTATGTTGTTTTGGGTAAAATTAAAAAAAACATTTGTATTGGAATAATTACTGAATGGCTTTTTTGTTTTTTTTTGGGCTCTGTACGTGATTTTTGATTTGGCACTATATGAGGTTTTTGTTGTTTTTGCTGGGTATAAACATTTGATAAGTGGAAATGAATTGGAAATTGTCTGTATGCAGGAATTTGTTCTATGGTTTTCTTGTAATAGAAATTTTTTTGGTCTCTGCCATTTGTGCAGGGAAATATTGCATGATAAATGTCTGAGAAAGAACAAATGTGTTCTCTGTATTGGGAAATTTTTTGTGGTTTCTGTAAATGCAAATTTGTTGCGTAATTTGTTTACGGAATTTGTAATATAAATGTCTATAAATGAATTTGCTTATTTATCTATAATTGTAATATAAATGTAATTTGGGTTAAAAAAAAAGGTGGTGGCGGTAAAAGAGACGGCGGCGGCGGCAGCGGTAAAAAAGACGGCGGCGGCGCCGGTGGCGGTGGCAGCAGCGCCGGCGGTGGCAGTAGCGGTGGCGGTGGCGGTTGCGGTGGCGGTTGCAAGTGGTTGTGATTGTTGTTTATTGTAGTGGATATATTATTTTATTGTAGTGGATATATTATTTTATTGTGATGTTTATATTATTTTATTGTGTTAAAAGCTAAAATAGCTCCACTGCTGCAGCATGTATGTAGGTAAAATAGATAAAGTAACTTTTGGTGGAGCTAAAAAGCTAAATTTTTAGCTCCACTGCTGTGGATGCTCAGCTCAGCTCAGCTCTAAAATTCAAGCCCAGAAAACCATTACCTATCAAATTCAACAAGCATACCACCACCCACTTGTACATATCAACCTCTTTCAAAACTTCCAGTTTCACAACAACCAAAAAAAAAAAAAAAAAAAAAGTGCCACTTACTATTACTTCAAAAATTCCTAATCTTGCCATTGGTTTCTGTCCACAATTCATGCAATTGCTCTTATACTGAATCAAATTATTATTAACTATAACAATAAAAACGGTAACATTGTGTGTAATTGTGTTTTGTACAGGGCTAGCATGGCTGCATTTGTAAATGGTATGCGTTTAAATTTAAAAAATAAACATGATAATTTTTCATGAGTCATTAAGTCATTCAAAATGAAGTAACAAGTGCAAGCATGGCTGCATACTATTTTCAAACAAACATCATCCAACAAAGAACCCTTTTAGAGAGAACTTATATACAATACCTTAGATGTAGTCATACAGTACATTAGGTTCCCCAATTGAATAGCATTGTCCACTAAAGCACAAACAATTCTATCTTTTGATTCTTTTCCCATTACCATATAATTCAAAATAATCATATGTTTAAATTTAATTAAGGGAAAAGTTAGTGAACTATTTTAAGAAAGTTTTATAAGAAAAGAAAGAAAAGTAATTAATACTTTGATAGCTTTATCAATGACCATATAATTTCAAAATAATCATGTGATTGAATTTAATTAAGGGAAAAGTTAGTGAACCATTTTAAGAAAGTTTTTATGAGGAAAAAAAAAGTAGTTAATTTTTCCACAGATTTTTCAATTTTCCCATTAACATGACCCATTTCAAAAAGAATAATGTTACAGACACAAATTATTTTACAATATTTTACAAACCACTGATGTGACAAATTCTTACTAGTTTTAATATAGACTATCCTTAATATCACATTTTTATTTAACAATAATTATTTAGTAAATGCTAAGCCACATAGTAGTTTGTAAAAATGTTGTAAAATAGTTTATGTAGGTAGCATTCCTCTTTCAAAAAATTGTTATGTTTATTGGGTCATGTAACACTTGTTAACAAGTGCCCTACAGGATTTAATTCATCAACAACTAAGAATGAACTAAGCAAAGAAACAACAATCATGATCATTAACATTAACATTAACACACTTAGCAAAAATAAATAAATAACCCACTACATAAACATAACAAACACTAATCATAATCATAACAATTATAATCAAGATCACCCAAAAAAAAAAAAAGACCCAAATTTAAAAAGAATAATCGATTACCACATATGACCGCGCTTTCTGAACGTGTAAGGCCCCCCATCGAACTGGGTATCGAAATAAACCTTATGCCTCTCTTTCCCACTCTGATCCAAAAGCTTCAGTTCAAAAAGCGCTCTCACATCAGTGCCTTCGCTCGCCAAACCTATAAACAGCGAAACATATGTAACATTGTCCTGCACATTCCCGCCGTCCGGGTAAAAATAAATTGCCCAAGAGTACCCGCCGGCGGTGAAAGTATCGGACGCCACGCAATTTCCGATCCCAATACCTTTCAAGAGCGGGTACCCTGAGATGTTGAACAGGTGGGACCCATTCACCGTCTCGGTCATCGACGTCGATGTCGTCGTCGGAGTCGGAGTTGGAGTCGACCCAGACAAAGAAGATGAAGAAGAAGAAAACATCCGCTGAGAATTAGGAGAGACAATTCGTCGCATTTATAGCAAGGATCTGGGTAGAGATAAAAATTTCGATGGTTGGTTGGCGAGAAAATCTAGTATTTGGTCAATTGTTGGAGAGAGAAATGGCTGAACGATGACTTTGAACTGTGGGATTAACCAGTGAAATGGTGGAACTCAGTAAAAGAAGAAAGAAAGAGAGAAAGATAGTGAGAAAGAAAAAGAAAGAATGAAGAAAAAGAAGAAAAAAAAAAGTTGTCGGTGGTGGAGTGGGCACGAAGAAGAAAGAAAGAAGTAGAGAAAAAAAGAAAAAAGAAAAAGTAAAAGATTAAAAAGTGGCATGATACTTTATTTAACAGTGACAAGTTAGGAAAATGAGTCTTGTAAATTTGATTTTTTTCCAATTTTGTCACTACCACTCAACATTTATAATTTGAAAATATTAAAATTGTATTTTCAATTTCTATTATTTAAATTCAAAATTTTGAATTTTTAAGTGACAAAAACAAACATCCAAAATCAAACCAAACGCTGCTTGTTTGGCTTGAAACATCACTCAAACTCAATTTTCATATATCAGTTTTCATAACTTAAAAACTAAACTCAATTCTCCTATCCCTTCTTTATTTCTTATTTAACTCACACTACAATTCGTTTGGGTAAAAAACTGGGTTTAGATTTCTTCACAAAAACTCAAATTTCACTCCAATATGTGGAGCCCACATGTCAAATTGGGTCAGATTTTTTATAAAGTTACAACCTCTTTTTTTTTTCCTTACCCGCGTGTCTCTTTCTTTCTCCCCCACTTCTCTTTTTTCCCCTCCCAAACTCCTCTGTTTTTCCTTGATAAACATAAACAGATTTTTTTATAAACAGTTCTTTTCCTTTTGTCACCCTTCCATTGCCTCATACCATTACAAGTGATGAATATTGAATACCCAGAAATCATAAAATGATTTTTTTTAACAAAAGATGAGAGGCCAACAAATCCTTGTGTTTAATTGGTTCATGTTTACTTGTTTATACTTGCAAAAAATTCTGTAACAAATCCCTTGTCTAATCTACAACAATCAAACGCATTACCATTTTTGAGTGGCAATTTATAAGAAAAAAGACACTTTTTTTACTCCTTTGTTTAAAAATCCCTTTACTTATTGACTCTTGAGATACGAAATAATCAACAAATAACAAAACCAAGTCAGACCAAAGAAATTTTGTGAATTTTCTTCAGATACGGAATTTTCTGGGTTCATTTTCCACAGGTTAACCTAAAAAGTTTTGTTCACCAAAACTTTACACCACACCCACACAGGAAACCAAAACTGAAAACACACCTTCATCACAATGAACAAGTGATAAACCCAGTAAATTCACAATACTCAAACCCAAAAAAAATTCACAAAACCAAAACCCAAACCCATAGAAAATTCACAATACCCAAACCCACCATGGCTCTGATTAGATTTTGCTCACGTCCCACATCCATACCCACAGCCACACCACAACCACGGCCACCACTAGATCGGCTACCCAAAGTCGCAAACAGAGAGTGAGGCATGAGAGAGAGAGAGAGAGAGAGGGACGAACGGATGGTGAGAGAGAAACCCAAGAGAGAGAGCGATCGATTTTACCGTTGATGGCCAAAATCCATTTAAGCAAAAAAAATTAAAGAGAGAAGTCAGGAATAACATAGGCAGAGTGAAGAAGCTGCGTGAACTGGAGACGAAAGAAAGGAAGAAAAGTAGTTGATTGGGTCTGACGTTTGAACGCGATGAGGCTTAAGAGTGGGTCGCATTAATAATATATTATTACCAAAATGCCACTTAAATACCTGATATCAGTTTTCAGTTTTTGGAAACTCCTAAAATATTTTTTCAAATTTTTTGAGTTTTGAGTGGGTCTTACAATTTTTGAGTGGGTCTTACAATTTTTGAGGTTTGAGTTATATAATTCAAAACTCCTCAAACCAAATAGGCTCTACATCATTCATGGAAACCACAAATTTTGTATGATGGATCATAAAAATTGAGTGATATCACTCAATTTTTAGACTATCAAAACAAGCTCAAGTGGCCAAAATGTTTTTTTTTTTTTTTTTTCACTGTGCATTTTCACTGTAAAATTTTTTCACTGTGTTTTTTTTTTCTTTTTCTTTTTTAGCACAAAAACATACTTTTCATTATTTTATATACTTACTTTAAATATATTTTCTAATTTTTTGATGTGTTTTATATATCAGATTTTTTTTCCTTCCAAATCTGTAGAATATATATATATATATATATATATATATATATATATATATATATATATATATATATATATATTTTATGTATTTTTGCATTTCCTTTTCTTTGAAGCCATATATTTTTTCAATCTAAATTTTGCTACAAATTATGGTATCTATTATTACGAACATACGAGGTATCCATTCTCTTTGTTGTGGATCTTTGAGTTCTTTCCTTCTATGAAGTGGGTCTTTGATATTTTCGACAAATGCAAGAATTTGAATCATGATTAAGAATTAAGAATTTTCTTTAAAAAAAAATTATATTTTTTAATCTAAATAATAATATATTTATTTTAGAAATATAACGACTTTGATCATCTTTCTTTTAAAACTCTTAAAGGAAGGAAACACCTTTCTTTTTTTCTTTTCATTTTTTTTAGTTCTTTGACAATGAATTCAAAATATGAAAGTTGTTTTTGGATCAAAATTTGTATATGAAATCCAAATTGGTTATGCGTTCAAGTTCAACTCATGTTCAAAATAAAATAAAATAAACTAATTTTGAAATTCTAATACTCATATCAATAATATTCGCTTACAACCCTACAAGTATTATTCATTACCATATGTTTGTATTAACATAAGTATATTTCATCTCAAACCACATATGTTATTCCAAGGTAATTTAAAATTTTTATTACTCATATCAACAATATTCGGTAACAAACCCTACAAGTATTATTCATTTTCCTAGGTTTGTATGAATAATATATTTCTTTTCAAACCAAATGTATTGTGCCAAGGTTTTCATGTTACTCTCTCTTTTAATACTTGTATCAACAATATTCGTTTACAACGTTTTAAATGACTAAAGTGAGGTGTATAACTTTTCTTATTTATAAGACATCCACAAAAATCCTAGAACAATATTGGAAATTTGGAAGTGAATGTGATATCTCTAAAGAGCAATGACTACAAATTTCCAATAACAATGAATTTTACAAAATGTCATAATATCCATTAGTACATCATCAAATTAATTACCCTTCGTTTTGTAAGTATCTAATATAGAATCATATTCATCCTCCATGTGGTCAATAATATACCAATGTCTCCATTAGAATTTACCCAAAAAAAGAAAAAAGAAAAATGGCCATCAGATTCCTTGCGATTAATCATTAAAGCCTCAACAATCAGATGTCACATGTTTCTAGCTGAAAGAAAAAGAAAAAGGAAAAACAAACAAACAAATTGGAAGATAAGAAGCCTAACAAGAATATCACATAGACAAATATCAAGACCCATTAGGAATATAAGGGAGGAGCTCTAACCAGATAACCAAATTCGCATGGAAGATAGACAATAAAAATAATAATGAAAATAACATATAAGCCCTTTAAGCTAATCTAAAAGAGAAAACAAAAAATTACAGAAAAAAGGAAAAAAAAAAAAAAAAAGAATCTAAGATTAACACAAAATTAGAGAGAGACATAATTTTTTCAGGTCCAACTGAAGTGACCTAATAGTAGCAAAACTAAGCTATATAATAAAATAAACTAGTTTTTTTAATTTGGAGCCAAACACCCATGTAGTATCCATTATTGACTTGAAGGTTTGAAACGAACATTATTGCTTTGGAAGCAGCCTAATTGGCTATAGAAATAATAGACAGGTGGTGTCGACAAGCCCTAATAATCACCCAATAACTGTAAGCTGGAAACTAACTCCTTGCCACGCTTTCCTAGAACCTGTTTTTCCTATCCTTTAATTGGTGGGCAGTGTTCACTTTCAAGAATAAGTTCACATTCTTCTTCCACAAATAATATTAGCAACCACAAGTGTTGTAATGGGAAATAAGATGAACAAACACATATCTAGGCGAGACATAGGACCCTCACATAGATCCCTCTCCTAAAAAGAGGTAAGACAAAGGCAGATCAATGTAAATATATAGAAATAGAAGTTATATAGTTTTGGAAAAATATATGTTTGTATCGCATACAAAACATAGGCAACGGGAAAATTAACAGATCTACTTCATTCACTATTGATAACATGTACTATGTAAATTTCAAAATTCAAGAATAAGAGAGCATGCCTTGATGCAGTGAAATTCAAAAACCAGAGATTAGTGTGAGAGACGTGTCCCTAAAAAAAGAGATTCGGGTACCTTTTGGGCACCTCTCTTTTTGGGTAAGTGGTATGAAGTCACCACTTATTTTTCTTTATACAAAAAAATAAGAAAAAAAAATACTAATTACAAGATACATGACGGAATAGTTTCATTCATTGATTGAATAAAAATTACATATCTGGAAAATTGAAAAGTTACATAACTTTTGGTCCTAGTTACAATCTACCAAATATTTACATAGCTTGTTGTCCTAGTTACATTTTGCCCAAAACAAATGAAGACAATGCTAGATCTACTAAACTAAAAACCTAAATTCGGAGGCTAGGTTATGGAATGGGAAGGTGTTAGGCACCCATTCCGCCCAGAAAAAGTCTGGTATTCTAGACTCTTGCGAGCAATGTACTATGCTATGCATGTGATGCTGTTAAGGTTTTTTCTAATGGATTAAGCAGAAAATGATGTGGGCCACTTCAAGGGACCTGACCTCCATGGAAGAGAAGAGAGAGAGAGAGAGAGAGAGAGAGAGAGAGAAAGTAATCTGAATGAGTATTATTCACACAATGCCTATGTGTTACAAGCTTTTGCCCTTTTATACCCGTGTAACCTTCTAACTAACTCATGGTCCACTAACTACCTCCTTAACCACTCATCCCTTTATTAACCAATGTAACAAACATGAACCCATAGTAACTAACTATTAACCCATAGTAACTAACTATCTGTTACAACCAATATAACACCATTGTGTAATTACAACCCAATGATATAGATTCCTAACATTACCCCTCCTTTTTACAGTACCTTGCCCACAAGGTGAAGGAAAGAAAGTTGCAGCTGATGTAGAGACTCCCAGGTTACATCTTCAGGTGAAGCACCTAACCACTGCACCAACACTTCAGTTATGACTCTGGATCTCAAGGACTTACTCCTGGTCTGCAGAATTGCAACAGGTTCAGTATACACTTGCTGTGAATCATCTGTTGGAGGCAAGGTAGGTAAGGGTGTTACATGTTGGCCCAATTTCAACTTTAAACAAGACACATGGAATACAAGGTGAAGCTTTGATTCTGGGGGCAGTTCCAACTTGTAAGACACAGTCCCAATTCTCTGCAGCACCTTGAATGGTCCAAAGTATCTTGGAGACAACTTCCACCTTCCTTTGTAAGCTAATGACTGTTGCCTATAGGGTTGCAACCTCAAGAAAACCCAATCCCCCACTGCAAATGACCTCTCTTGCCTATGTTTATTTGCTTATGTCTTCATCCTACCTTGAGCAGCAGCCAAATGATCCCTTAAGATGTTTAGAACATCCTACCTCTGACTTAGCAAGGAATCTAGAGTAGCCACCTGAGTTGTGCCAGGAACATAACTTTGAAGCTTAGGGGGAGGAAAGCCATACAAAGCCTCAAAAGGGGTTAGCTTCAAACTGGTGTGGAATGAGGAGTTAAACCAGAATTCTGCCAAGGGTAACCAAGAAGCCCACTGGTGAGGTTTATCACTGGTAAAATCCCTCAAGTATTGTTCCAAGCATTTGTTCACAATCTCAGTCTGCCCATTTGTTTGAGGGTGATAGGCAGTGGACATGGCCAAAACAGTGCCTTGTAGTTTAAATAGCTCTAACCAAAACAAAGAAGTAAAAGTAGCATCTCTGTCACTGACAATGGAAGAAGGCATTCCATGTAATTTGAAGACATGTTACATGTAGAGAGAAGCAATTTTGGCTGCACTATAGGGATGTGAGACAGGAACAAAATGCACATACTTAGTTAATCTATCCACCACCACCAAGATAACTTCAAACCCCATAGATTTAGGAAGGCCCTCCACAAAATCTAGGCTCACATCAGTCCAAGGAGTATTAGGAATAGACAATGGTTGAAGCAGGCCAGCTAGAGAAGAGGTATCAGATTTGATCCTCTAACAAGTATCACAATCTCTAATAAATTTCTTGAGGTTAGTCTTCATCCCTTTCCAATAAAAATCACTCTTTGCCCTTTGATAAGACTTTAAGAACCTAGAATGTCCTGCTAAGGGGCTGCTATGAACATGATGCAAAAATTGAAGCTTAAGGGGATAAGATGGACCAATGTAAAACCTTCCTTTGTAAAATAACAATCCATTCTGAAAAGTGAATCCCTTAGATGGGGTCCCTGCTTGGACAGCAGCAATAAGCTGTTAGACAGATTCATCCAAAGAGTAACTATCTTGCAGCACCTTCAACCAAGTAGGATCAAGGACTGTTAAAAGCATTAGGCAACTTGCTTTGGAATCAGAAATAGAAGCAGACATATCAAGAGTAGGTCCAAAAGTTCATGATAAGGCATCTGCCACCGTATTATCACACCCTTTTTTATATTCCACCACAAAGGCATATCCCAAGAGTTTGGCAAGCCACTTCTGTTGAGATGGTGTAGCAATCCTCTGTTCCAACAAGAACTTAAGGCTCTGATGATCAGTCTTCACCACAAAAGGCCTTCCCAACAAGTAAGACCTCCATTTTTTAACTGCAGAAGCTAAAGCCATCAATTCAGTTTCATAAGTAGATAAATGAAGGTATTTATCTTTCAAAGCTTGATTGTGGAAGGCTATTGGTCTTTGATCCTACATTAACACAACTCCCAAACCCTTCCCTGAAGCGTCACACTCAATGATGAATGGCCTAGAAAAATCTGGAAGAGCCAACACAGGGGGCTAAGTCATAGCCTCCTTTAGCTTTGTAAAAGCTTCCAAAGCCTTATCATTCCAATGGAAGGAATCTTTTTTAAGGAGATAAGTCAAGGGTTGGGCAATGGCCCCATACCCTTTAATGAATTTCCTATAGTATCTAGTCAGCCCTAAAAATCCTCTCAAGGCCTTGACAGAATTAGGTATAGGCCACTGAACCATAGATGAAATCTTCTTGGAATCTGCCCTAACACCCTCCCCAGAGATGACATGACCCAAGTATTCAACTTCAGTATAACCAAATACACACTTGGACTGCTTGGCATATAGCTGGTTAGACATCAACACCTCTAAAACAGTCCTAAGATGAGACACATGAGCATCCATGGACTGGCTGTAAACTAAAATATCATCAAAAAATACCAGAACAAATTTCCTCAAATAGGGTCTAAAGATAGAGTTCATTAAGGCCTGAAAAGTAGATGGTGCATTAGTCAATCCAAAGGGCATAACCAAAAACTCATAATTCCCTTCATGAGTTCTAAAAGCAGTTTTAGGAACATCCTCACTCTTCATCCTAATCTGGTGATAACCTGACCAAAGATCTAGTTTAGAAAACACTAAAGCACCTGCCAGTTCATCTAATAGCTCATCTACAATGGTAATTGGAAATTTGTCTTTAATAGTAGCCTTATTAAGAGCACTATAGTCTATACACATACGCCAGCTTCCGTTAGCTTTCCTCACAAGCAAAATAGGTGAAGAAAATGGGCTTTGGCTAGGCTATATTGACCCTACTTCTAGCAACTCATTTACTATCTTTTCAATTTCAAATTTTTGAAAATGAGGATACCTGTATGGCCTTTCACACACAGGCAAGGTTCCTTCCTTGAGGTTGATGCTATGTTCATGACCTCTGATAGGTGGTAAGCCAGTAGGAACAGCAAAAACCTTGGAAAATTCATTCAGCAAATTTGTTAGCATTGGTGGAAAATGAGGTTGGTTAAAGGACATAGGGGCTGCAGTAGTAATTTGCAGCACTAAACCCTTCCTTATTGACCCACTGAAAAGCTTGCTAGCATCAGAAATGGTCGAGGAAGCAGGCTGCAATCCCTTGAGGAACATTCTTTTTCCCAAATGTAGAAACTCCATAGTCAACAACTGAAAGTCCCAACTGATTACCCCCAAAGTACTCAGCCATTGGGTACCCAAAATTACCTCACAATCCCCCAAATGTAAGACATTAAAATCCAAACCTATGTCCTTGCAAAGTGATATTGACCCCATGACAGCTTCCTAAAGTCTTAATAACTGTGCCATCAGCCACTTTAACCTATAATATATGAGAGGTGTCCAAGTGCAAATGCAGCACAAGTAACACAGCAGCATCCAAAAAATTGTGGGTGCTCCCAGAATCAATGAAAGACACCACATCATGATTCTGAATTCTCCTTTTTATCCTCATGGTATTCGCAGTAGGATTCCCCACCAAGGCATACAATGTGATCTCAGCAGGGTTAACTTCATTCCTTGAACTAATATTTGTATTATCCATCAGAACTTCCTCCTCAGTAATCTCCACAAGTTGTATCTCAGAAGTTTTAGGTTCTATCTCATTTACCCCCTCCAACAAAAACAATTTAGCCCCTTTACACTTATGCCCAACTTGCCATTTCTCATCACAGTTGTAACATAACCCTTGCTTTCTTCTTTCCTCCATTTGGGCCCCAGTCAACCTCTGTAAAAGAAATTTGGTTCTTGATTCCATTCTTGTTTCTAACTTCGGTGACCCCAAAACTGAAACTTTACCATTTTCAATTGTATTCCTAATTCCCTTCCTACTATGGCTTAAGTATTCCTCCTGAATTTTTGCAAACCCAAAAGCCTCATTAAGAGTTTTAGGAACCAACATCCTAACAGGTAGTCTAATTTCATCCTTTAACCCACTTAGAAAACAACTCAATTTGTGTGTCTCAGATAAACCCAAGATTCTATTTGACAAAATTTCGAAGTTACCTTTGTAAGCTATCATTGTGGAAGTCTGTTTGAGTCTGGTAAGAGCCTCCATGGGATCATCATAAGCAATGACACCAAAACGTGTCTACAAGGCTTTAATGAAGACCTCCTAGCTATTAAACCCACTTGATTGCTCTGCATCCTGGAACCAAATAAGAGCTTTTTCCTCAAGATGATACAAAGCAATCATCACCTTCTGGTGCTCTAGAGTGTTATGATATGAGAAACATTGGTTGGCCTTATAAACCCAGCAAGTGGGGTCTTCTCCATGGAATCTTGAAAAGTCCAATCTTAGGTTCTTGATAGAATTGAGGGGTGAAGACTCTAAAGTTCTCCTATTATTGTTGATAAGAAGAGCTCGAGAACTTGAATTTGGGATCTGTTGACATTTTTCCTCTGTTTCCACAACCTTTTGCATGAACCCAGCAATGGTTTGCAATTGCTTCTGGATTTCTTGTAATGCATGTTCATGATTCTTAGAGATCCTTGCTAAAGCCGCAATTTTCTCTAAATTTTGTTTCTCTAAATTTTGTGAATTGGGATTTTGTGAAGTGGAACGTGTTTCTGTCATGGTGGTATGAAAGGATCAGAGGCTCTGATATCAAATGTTAAGGTTTTTTCTAATGGATTAAGCAGAAAATGATGTGGGTCACTTCAAGGACCTGACCTCCATGGAAGAGAAGAGAGAAAGAGAGAGAGATAGAGAAAGTAAACTGAATGAGTATTATTCACACAATACCTATGTGTTACAAGCTTTTGCTCTTTATACCCGTGGAACTTTCTAACTAACTCATGGTCCACTAACTACCTCCTTAATCACTCATCCCTTTATTAACCAATGTAACAAACATTAACCCATAGTAACTAACTATTAACCCATAATAACTAACTATCTGTTACAACCAATATAGCACCATTGTGTAATTACAACCCAATGATATAGATTCCTAACAGATGCATGATATGTTGAACATGTGAATGAAAAATTAAATCACATAAATTTATGTATGGATGAAATCTCCTCTTTTGTTAAAAAAAATCAGGTATGTTTTTATTATTAAAAAAAATGATTTTGATTTGTCAAAATATCAGATCTGCTTTGTGGGATGTAAAAAAAAAGGTTTTGTGATGACAAAAATTCAGATCTGTTTTGTTATATATATATATATATATATATATATATATATAAGAAGTGATTTTTGATGACAAAAATTCAGATCTATTTTATTATATATTAAAAAAAAAGATTTTCTAAGAAGAAAACTTCACTCATAATCTAAAATTATGCAATCATGAATTAAAGTAAACACAAATACAGCAATACCTAATCTCTTTATTTATTTCAACAATTTGCATGTATTAAGAAAATCATATTTGAGAAAAATTTAGATCTGCATCTCATAAAGATGCAAATCTCTTTTTGTTTGAGAAAACTAAGATCCACATCTTAAGAAAGATGTAAATCAGTTTTTGTATTGAGAAAAAATTCAGATCTACATCTTATAAAGATGCAGATCTGTTTTGTTTTAAGAAAAATTTAGATCTATATTTTATAGAGATGCAAATCTATTTTGTTTTAAGAAAAATTTAGATCTACATCTCATAAAGATGCAGATCTGTTTTGTTTTAAGGAAAATTCAAATCTACATCGTATAAAGATGCAGATCTCTTTTGTTTTAAGAAAAATTTAGATCTACATTTTATAGAGATGCAAATCTATTTTGTTTTAAGAAAAATTTAGATCTACATCTCATAAAGATGCAGATCTGTTTTGTTTTAAGGAAAATTCAAATCTACATCGTATAAATATGCAGATTTGTTTTGTTTTAAGAAAAATAATGGTTCACATGAAATTTTATTGACATTCAAGAAAAAGATTATAACAATCATACAGAAAATATCATGCTTTAAACAAAAGGACAATTAACAATTCATAGATATTTGAAAAAGAAAGATATTTGAAAAAGAAAGATATATAATATGCATCATCACATCACAAGAGAAGGGTGAAGGAAACAACCTCTTGTATGAGCATACTTTGTTCTTGAGAGGATGTTTTAAGGTTCAAAGAAATTTGTTTAATTCTCTTTGAAACCTAAAAACCCTAATTTTGCAGCAACACTCGGAGAGAAGATCAGAAAATATGTGTGGTTTGAAAGTAAAAAACGTATGCCTCTCAGAGCGCAAAAAAAAAAAAAGTGTTGAATTATGAGGTTCAGTCTCTATTTATAGAGGTCAGAAGACTCTAAAAAATAGGTACAAATGATTAGGGTTTGAATCCGGTTGCATCCTTTTGCGAAAAGATTAAAAAGGGTGTGCATTATCATCACTCAAGGGCCATTGGGCCAAAGCCCAACCAAGGGAAATTCGGTCCTTTTAGAGTGTCGTTCGGCACTCCAAAAGTGCCGAATTGGCTCTTGGAGGCTGAACGCAATTTCGTGTTCGGGTGCCATTTGGTCTCTCCTTCTAGGGTTTTTTGGCCAGTCCTTGTACCTAGACGTGTTTTCAACCTCTGTTTATGATTTTTTGGTCTCTTTTCTGGATAATTTAGGCTTTTTTAAGAGCAATTATCTTGAAGATAAATACCTTAAAATAAATCTTGATAAAGTTCAGATTATCCACAGTTTTATTGTTATCCAATCATCCCTTTTATTCCCATGCATGCATCCCTATTTTAAACACTAATTACTAACCAATCACAAAATTATTTAATTAATTTTAATTGTTTAACCAATCAAAATTAATTTAAATTGATCATTTGTGGTCGATTCTACCTAGACATAATGCATGTTGACTGTGCAAACTTGATCATGTGATATCTTTCGATCCGATGATTCAATTCAGAAACCAAAAACACCATTGCGACCGTTAGAATCTCAAGATCATTTTTATGATATGCAATGAATAAATTAATGCATGTAATGCAAAGGCAAAATGATGCATATGATGCAAGAATAAAATGATGCATGTGATGCAAGAATGACTTTTTTTTTTGGGTACATGGATGGTCACTCCAGTCATCTTTCTTGATTAAATCATGGGTGCAAAATTGAGTGTCTACAATTAGAAGTACTTGGGAACACTCTTAATCTTCACTTCAGTTTCACTTAATGCCCAAGAAGTGTTGTCTCTTAATAAGTTTCCAAGGAAGAATAGGAGAGTGACTTACACTCACATACACACCATTTCGTCTAACCCAAAATTCTGTATATTTATCTCCTTATATCTAACTGATTATCTAATTGGACTAGCCTTTTAAGTCATTCCAAATGGGCTTTAGTATGTGGCTTGGAATGGGATCAAAAGGGAACAAATAAGACTCCAGCTCCAATGAGCCTTGGACTTTTTTGTCAACTCTTGACAACTCCAAAGTTACCATTAGTTATATTTAGTACAACTATATAAATTAATAAATTATATCCCAAGACTTTATTATACATGCAACCCCTTTATAAAATATTTGTAGTAATACAAAGTCCTGAATGTAGACTGCCACTTTGAAGATTATTACATTTTAATCCTTGAGTATCCGGTTTAATCCTTTAAATTATTTATCATATATTTATGAAATCCAATTTCATAAATACTTTAGTAACTCCTTACTAAAGTGGTTAGGCCTAACACTCTGAAGAATCAAACTCATTAAATTTATCTCAAGGGAATATTTTATATCTTTGTTAAGAGATTATGAATTCTATTTTGAAAATATATGTTCCATCAACACTAAATGTGGCTGCCCAATATACTGAGATTTTGATCGTGACTTTAGATCTTACTCCTAATATATCAAACTAACCTACACTTCATGATCATGTTCATTATTCTCTTATGATTAAGAGTTCATGTAAATAGAAGTCGTGAGATTTATTATTCATTTGACAGTCGTTAGGAGAATAATAAATCTAACAATGGTCCAATTCAATATGTCTTAACTCTTAAAGCATATCAACATATTAACTAGAAGTCTCCACTTCCAAGATCAAGACAAATCAAATTAGTTGATATGTTATGGTCTTCGTAGATGAAATGCCCAATTTCATCACCAACTACAAGCTAAAATTTTGAGTTTACAAAGAACTTGTGATCTATATCTTCTGTGACTAAATTACATAAATCACATACTATGCATCTCATTGACTATATGATAATGTCCAAATATTCATGTTACAATTATTTTAGATAATAATAAAAACAACTTTATTAATTATAATATTTAGTCATACATAATGTCATACATAGCATCATACAATAGGATTTAAGGGCACTAGTCCTAACAATCTCCTACTTACCCTAAAGACTATTGGTAAAAGGGATCTACTAAATTACTTGCACTATCAATCTTTGCTACTGCTACATCTCCTCGAGCAACAATGTCTTGAATGATGTGGTACTTTCTTTCTATGTGTTTTCCTTTTCTGTGATTTCTTGGATCCTTGGATTGTGCAACTGCTCTACTATTGTCACAAAACAATGTGATAGGAACTTGCTCCATTCTCACAACACCAAGATCAGAAAGGAATTTCTTGAGCCAAACAGCTTCCTTTATTTCTTCACAAGCAGCAACATATTTAGCTTCCACGGTGAAGTCGGCAATACAAGATTGCTTAACACTCCTCTAACTTATGGTTCCACCTCCCAAGGTGAACACACAACCTGAAGTGGGCTTTCTGAAATCAAGATATGACTGAAAATCCAAATCTGTATAACCAATGGGAATCAAATCCTTACTATGGTACACAAGCATATATAATCTTTCGTTCTCCTTAGATACTTGAGAATATGCTTTACAACTTGCCAATGTTTATGTCCTGAATTTGATTGATATTGGCTAACCATGCCAACTGAATAACAAATATCTGGTCTAGTACATAGCATGACATACATGAGACTTCCCACTGCAAAAGCATAGGAAACTTGTCTCATCATATTTTATTCCTTAAGAGTCTTAGGCCTTTGGTCATCAAACAAAGGAACTCCATGTCTAAAAGGAAGTAATCCTTTCTTGGAGTTTTGCATGCTAAACCATTCTAGAACCTTATCCATATATCTAGCTTGTGACAAACCTTACATCCTATTCTTTCGATCTCGCCAAAGTTTGATCCATATAATAAAGTTAGCTTCACCTAAGTCCTTCATATCAAATTGACTTGAAAACCAAACCTTTGCTAATGATATAACCCCTACATCATTCCCAATGAGTAGAATATCATCAACATAAAGCACTAGGAACATTACTACTTTATCTGAATGTCTTTTGTACACGCATGCTTCATCAAGATTTTGTTCAAAATCAAATGACTTGATTGCTTGATCAAATCTGATGTACCATGATCTAGATGCTTGCTTAAGTCCATAAATGGAGCTTTTCAACTTGCATACCATATGCTCTTGGTTCTTTACTATGAAACCTTCCAGTTGCATCATATAGATTTCTTTTTCAAGATTGCCATTAAGAAATGCAGTCTTGACATCGATTTGCCAAATCTCTTAATCATAATGAGCAGCAATGAATAAGAGAATTATGATAGATTTAAGCATGGTTACTGGCGAAAAATTTTCCTCATAGTCAATACCTTCTTTATTGTGTATACCTTTTTGCCACTAGTCTTGATTTAAAAGTTTTAACCTTTCCATCTATCCATCTCTTCCTCTTGTAAACCTATTTGCAACCAACAGGTTTAATGCTGTTAGGCACCTTTACAAGATCTCATACTTGATTGGGATACATAGAATCCAATTCAGATTTCATAGCTTTGACCTAATGATGTGCATCTATATCATTCATTGCCTCTTCATAAGTGTAAGGATCAGATTCAGCCTCTTTTGGGATAGCTTCATAAGTTTCTCCCAAACCTATAAATCTTATAGGTGGCCAAACAATTCTCCCACTATGACAAGGCTCCTATGTACTAGTCATCTCATGAGTAATATCTTATGGTGTATCTAATACAACCACATCATCCTTAGTTTCATCAATTAGTTGTTCAATTACAGGTTCATCTATTTCAGCTAAGACAACTTTACTCCTAGGATTAAAATTATTCACATAATCATCCTCCAAAAATATGGCATTGGTACTAACAAGCACTTTGTTATCTTTATGATTATAGAATAAATAACCATTAGTTTCCTTTGAATACCCTAAGAACATGCATACTTCTGTTTTTACTTCCAACTTATCAGACTTCCCTTTCAACACATGTGCTGGACATCCCTAAATGTGGAGGTATCTCATACTAGGCTTATGCCTACTCCACAATTCATTAGGTATGTTGAAAACTGATTTTGATGGAACTAAATTCAAAATATGCACTGTAGTTTTTAGTGCATATCCCCAAAAGGAAATTGGTAAAGTTGAGTAACTCATCATGGACCTAACCATTTCTAAAAGAGTCTTATTCTCTCTGCTACACCATTTTTTTGGGGAGTTCTGGGTGTAGTCAATTAGGATACAATCTCATTTTGAGTTAAGTAGTCCTTGAAATCCCAAGAAGATATTTGCCACCTCGATCAAACCGAATGGCCTTTATGCGTTTACCTAATTAATTCTCAACTTCAGCACTAAACTCTTTGAAATTTTCAAAGGCTTGGAACTTCCGTCTTATTAGGTACACATAACCATATCTTGAGTAATCATCGGTAAAAGTGATGAAGTACTCATAACCTCCTTTTGCCTGGGTCGACATAGGACCACATACATTCGTATGAACTAATTCAAGCAACTCTTAGGCTCTTCTACCTTTTGCATTAAAAGGTTGTTTGGTCATTTTACCCTCTAAGCAAGATTCACAAACTGGAAATTCATCAAAGTCCAATGGCTTTAAGAGTCCATCTTTGATCAGTTTTTGAATTTTGTTTGAATTAATATGACCCAAACGCAAATGCCAAAGATATGCATCAGTAGTAGAAGGAAACTTTCTCTTTAATGATTTTACATGAGAGTTATTATCTAATTCAGAATTGTATAATTCATGCTTATCAGGAGTTAAAATATAAAGACCATCAACAATATTTCCAGAACAGATAAACACTTTATCCTTCTTTATTACAACATTGTTTTTCGGGATAACACAATATCCATGTTTACCTAAACAAGTTACAGAAATTAAATTCTTACGAACATTAGGTACATATAGACAGTCTTCCAATATTAAAACTTTAAATTCAAAACATAAATTAAACACTCCAACACCTACAACTGGAATTCTACTCCCATTAGCCAAGATAAGAAACATTTCCCTTTCATTCAGCTTTCTGGTCTCCTAAAACCCTTGCAAAAAATTGCAGATATGATTAGTACAACCTGAATCCACATAGCAAGAATCCGTGGGATTCTATACTAAACATGTTTCAAGAAGGAATGTACTTTTCATACTCTTATTCTTGGCAGTTCTGAATATTGGACAATTCCTTTTCCAATGACATTTCTCGCCACAATTGAAACACTTTCCTTTGGCATAGTCCTTTTTCTTTCCCTTGTTGGCAACTCCTAAGGCAATTTGTTTGCCATCTTGCTTGGTGAAGTCCTTCTTCTTCTTACCCTTGTCTTTTGACTTTGGTTGTGAAGTAGAAGTTTCAGCCATATTAGCATCAACATTAGATGTACCAAGAATGCCTTCCGCTGCCACTAACTCATTCATTAATTCAGACAATGTATAAATCTTTTTGTTCATGTTATAATTATGTCTAAATTCCTTGAATGATTTTGGTAGTGACTGGAGTATCATATCCACTTGAGATTCTCCATCAATATCAGCACTCAAAACTTCTAGTGTATTCAGATGAGAGATCATCCTAAAACAATGCTCTTTCATTGAAGTACTTTCTGCCATTTTGGTATTATAAATTTGCCTTATAGTTTCTTGCCTTGCAGAATAGCCTTGCTCACCAAACATCTCCTTTAGACTTAGCATTATGTCCGAAACTAGTTCTACATCTTGCATTTGATGCTATAGAACATTTGAAATAGATGCTAGGATATAGCACTTGGCCATCTCATTAGATTTCTGCCAATGATCATATCGTTGTTTTTCCTAAAAAGGAGCATCTAATGATGGAAAGTTAGGACAAGGTCGACTAAGCACATACTTGTGTTCTTCAATTAGAAAAATTTCCAAATTTCGTTTCCAATTAACATAGTTGGATCCAGTCAGTTTGTTTTGATTAAGAATAGCAACAAGTGGGATAAAAGATGCCATGATTTAAATCTGAAAATAACAAATATGAATATAATAAGTAAACCAGACATTACCAATTTAACATATAAACATATAGTATGGAACCTTAATAAAACCATAATATAAAATATGCAACGACAACCCAATCCCATGTCTATAATTCCTTGGTAGCAAATATATTATAAACTCCATGATTGATTAAGAACTATTCTCATTATTAGTGCTATCATGATAACTCTTATGAAACACTAATAATATGCTGTATTAACTTTGGCCTTTAAGTAAATAATGATATAGCTCCTTTGGGAGGTTAACATTACACTTAGTCCAGTCTACACCATTATCTAGAATCATGTGTAGCCACATTTCGTTTCCCTTATTGTGTTTAAACTTGTAGTACCATGAAGCAAAACACCCTTCTTTGGGATCACAAGGCATATACGCCAAGACGAGGTGCTTGTTCACACTACTTTAAACATGTAAGTTCAATCTTGTAGTATTATGAAGTAAACACTCTCCTTTAGGATTGCGAGGCATATACGCCAAGACGAGGTGCTTACCCACACTACTATGAACCGATAATAGAGGCCGTGAGATCTAACCCTTGTATCTTTCTCCCAGTAGATATTTGAAAATAAATGTTTTTAATTAGAAATCATGTGTAATCTCATCACACATAGTCTTGCGCTTTTAAAGTGTGAAAACACTTAGAAAATTCAAAATTCACATATTTCGATCTGTCGAATGTATCCCTCGATTGATCGAAAAAATTAAAAAATTTGTACCAAACTTTCTGCCTGGCTCGATTGGTACTCGATCACTGCTCGATCGATCAAAAAAGAACATTCAATCGATCGACTAGCAATCGAGAGTCAATCGAATAGGACAAAAGGTTCCCTATTTCACTCGATTGATCAAAACTAATTTTCAATTGATCGAAACACGTGAAACACGAATTTTCCATAATTTTTCTAAAACAATTTTCAACGGTTTTCATAAACAAACTACCATCATATAAACATAATAGATTGGATTTGAGACCAAAAACTGAATTCCATTAATGCTATAGCCTTAAAGTTCAATCTAACATACTTAATATCAAACTTAAACAACATCATAACATCAATATCAGTTTTAATCAAAATAATTTCAATAACCATGCAGAAAATTGATTACATAATCTTCTAACATCATGAAATTACCATCTTTGATTCCAAACTCACAAAACATGTTATACAAATTGAAATTGAAAACCGCTCTAATACCAATTGTTGGAAAAATACGTGTTTGTATCGCATACAAAACATACGCAGCGCATACAAAACATAAGCAGCGGAAAAATTAACGGATTTACTTCATTCACTATTGATAATATGTACTATGTAAATTTCAAAATTCAAGAATAAGAGAGCGTACCTTGATGCGGTGAAATTCAGAAACCAAATATTAGAAATACTTGAGAATACTTATAATCTTCACTCCAATTCCACTTAATGCCCAAGAAGTGTGGTTTCTCAATCAGTTTCTAAGGGAGAATAAGAGAGTGACTTACACTCACATACATACCATTTCGTCTAACCCAAAATTCTGTATGTTTCTCTCCTTATATCTAACTGATTATCTAATTGGGCTAGCATTTTGAACCATTCCAAATGGGATTTAGCATGTGGCTTGAAGTGGGACTAAAAGGGAACAAATAAGAGACTATCTCCATTGGGTCTTGGGCTTTTCTGTTAACTCTTGACAAGTTCAAAGTTACCATTAATTATATTTAGTATCACTATATAAATATAATTGAACTCTAGGTCTTATTAATAAATTATATCCCGAGATTTTATTATACATGCAATCCCTTCATAAAATATTCGTAGTAATATAAAGTCATGAATGTAAACTGCCACTTTAAAGATTACTACATCTTAATCCTTGAGTACCCGGTTTAATCCTTTAAGTTATATATCATATATTTATGAAATCCAATTTCATAAATATATACTTTAGTAATTCCTTACTAAAGTGGTTATGTCTAACACTCTGAAGAACCAAACTCATTAAACTTATCTTAAGGGAATATTTTATATCTTCGTTAAGAGATTGTGAATTCCATCTTAAGAATATATGTTCCATCAACACTAAATGTGGCTGCCCAACATACTGAGATTTTGATCGTGACTTTAGATCTCACTCCTGATATATTAAAGCAACCTAAACTTTATGATCAGATTGAAAATGAAGGTTTAACAGTATCTTATTTCTCTATTTGTTTGATACCTTATTCTTTTGTAAGTGAGAGAAACCTCCTAGAAGAAGAAATATAACTCTCTCCTGCTCAAAATAATATTATGCAATTGAGAGTAACTTTGGTCACTGGAGTCCATAATCGATAAGGATACCTTGCCCATTAGAAATAGCTAAACTTACCAGCTTCTATAGTTTAAAAGACTCAATTACTATTCTGTTTTGCGTAGCACTTCTTCACTTATTTGATTTTCTTTCATGAGATTTATTTAGTCAACAATTTACTCATAAATTCCAGATTCATACATATTGTTTTCATCAAACTCTGGTGTAAAAAACAAACTTTATTTTAAAAAAAGGTAGTAGTATAGGTGCTTAGTACAAATCCTTGAGATTTATGAAACTAATGCTAAAAATCAAATATGCTCCTACACCTATAGAGAAATTTATAACAACAGCCATCAAATTTGAACATTGCAGTAATCAGTGATTGCAAGAATTTACATTGGCACACTGAAAAAAAAAAAAGGTTTGCAAAATATTACACTACAACAACATTGCATTAGAAGCAAAGATGCCACACAAAAGTGAGAGACAACAAAAGACCAAGTTACATCACGTCTAGCAAGATCAGGGCTATTCCATATGACCATCAAAACAAGCCCATTGAGTTCTCCTTTCTCAGCAGCTTCCCCAATTTCCTGCATGTAAGATATTAATCAATAGTTACAATTATCCTACAAGAACAGTTTGACTCAAATTACCACTTATGGAACATGCTACATGCTACAAAGGATGTATGATGATGGATAGCAACGAAATGGGATGTCCTTAGATATAAGACATAAATATTCCCTAAGTAATAAAAAGAAAAGCAGCCGAAAAAAAAAAAAAAAAAAAGGGCAGGGCTTTTACTTCTCAGAAGGATTTCTATCAATCTGTATATACAGAAAACACTCTTTAGAAATGAACACATTCTCTTTATTTTAAACCCTCAATCTCTTGACAGATTAAGCAATTTATGAGCTAATGGCTTTGATACTGCACATTCTAATTACCTTCACCACTTCTCCAATCTCTATTAGCTCTGATGAAGCTGGAAACCAGTCTCTGTGGCATTTTTTTTTTTTGGATACCCTTTCAAGTGTGTGCACTTTCACAATACTCTTTAACCTTTCCTTTCTCTTCTTCCTCTTCTTGTTGATGTCTTCAATGCAGCTCCTCTATATCTTCCCACTGCCGCGCTTGCCATTCCTAGATATCACATGAACTCAACATAACAAGATTGTTGGTTTTATATTAAGGTAACATATTGTTATAGAAAGAATGCACATGGTCTATACTCATAAATTAGGACATGGACTATAAAGCTAGCTAGTGATCCATTCAATGAGGATAGATCATAATCTGAACCAAAAAGCTATAATAAGAAAAGTGAATTTGCCATGTGCTTGCTACTGCGTGCCTAAAGTCAAATTCACTCTACCTACTACGTTGAAAACTGGAAGAAGACAAGAAAAATAATAATAATTAAATTTTAGAGGGAGATTTCAAAGGTTAGGGAGCAAAATGATAATTAACCCATTTAATTATTTTTATTTTTTCAGTAATCACTTTCTTCTCCCAAAAACCCCAGCCACAGACCTGAGATAGAGAGAGAACCACATCAAGTCATCAACGACGCGCGCGCTTGTCCTCCCTCCAGCACCCCGTCGTCTTCCTTATCCCTCCAGCAATCCTCCATCTCCGTCACGAGGCAGATTGGCCCTATGTTGATTTCGATC
The DNA here is from genome assembly GCA_035136125.1 of Quercus rubra. Classification (NCBI taxonomy): domain Eukaryota; kingdom Viridiplantae; phylum Streptophyta; class Magnoliopsida; order Fagales; family Fagaceae; genus Quercus; species Quercus rubra. The sequence continues at coordinate 48,270,618 of CM068738.1, forward strand.
TTGACTTGCAGATTTTGAACTTGATTTTGGGTAAGCTTAACAGTGGTGTACAATGTTGGAATTGTGACCATCAAGCCAAATAGATAAATTCAACTTAACGAATCTTTAAACCACTAAGAATTTTGCTCAAACCAACAATTAACATACTGGTGTACAATGTTGGAATTGTGACCCTCAAGCCAATTGCACCATGAATATAGATTGAGAGCTGTAATAGATGACCAAAATCAGATCATAAAAATCCACAACTTTATGCAAGACCTTCTGAAATACTCGTGCTTTCAAGGCAGCAAAAAGTATTTCCAGATCACTACTAACTGGTTAAATACAACCAATGGTAATGGTATTAAACAACATTCATTTTTTGAGCTTTTAAACTTATAGGATTTCCACTCTCAAAAGTACTCAGACGATGGATAAAATGACGAAAGTTGGAGATAAAAGCAAAATCACATTTTTCACAGGCTGTTCTTTCTTTGGATGTTTTATAAGAGCAAAAAACTGTCCTTGGAATAATTGCAATACCAGTACACCAGCAAGTACTAAAATTGGCGTTGTCTTGGTCCATGTTTGAAGATCTTGCATAATTAATTCTTTATTCTATTAAGAAATATTCAACAAAACCGATGAAACTAGTTTTCAAGAAAAATAGATTTTTCTGTAGAAAATACCTGCAAGAAGAATGACAATCCCACAAGCAAGCAACCTAAGCATGTTCCTGTTGCAGAAACCTGTGAATATATTGGAGTTCAAAATTATTTTCATTCAACTCCATTACACGGTAGAGATTTCTTAACCTTTTTACCAATAGAAGTGGCCGCCTTCCAGATTTATCAATCAAAATTACCCCTAATGCTACATTGGAATTTGTACAAAATCATGTAAATCACTTAAAAAGCATTAAGCAGAAGCAAATGTTGGAATTCCGCAAAGAGAGTCAAGAACCTGAACAATGACCATTGCTATGGTCCCAATACTACCCGAAAACCCTGTCATTGACAAAGTATTCCTCTATTCAACCTCCATTTCTTGTTAACTATAAGTAGCATTAAATAAGAGAAAAAAATGAGAAAAAGAAAAAAGACAATCCTTTTTCTACCAGCTGTTATGAATATAGCACTTGCATAAAATGCAATTCCATTAACTCCTCCAAATTGTTGTAGTACCATCAGGCCAACTCCTACCAAACCCACTTTTATGTTAGCCAAAAAGATCAAACCCACTTTTATGTTAGCCAAAAAGATCAAACCTATCTAAAAAATTAAAAAACGTGCTACAAAGATTATGATACAAAAGCTTACAATAAGTGAATGAGCATATTTCCATGAAAATAAGTCAAGAATTCTAGCTTCAGAAAGCTGTTGAAGGGTTTCTGTGTACTCCCATAAAATGATTTAAAAACCATATCAATACTTGTTTCTAAGCAAAGTTGTTGGAAAATATTCAAGACTAGTATGTAATTTTTCTAGTTAAAGAGGAAACAAAGAGTTATATTCTCATTGACATCTGAAGTCCAAAATTTACTCTAATCTCAGTAGCTTCTGGAGTGATATCAGCATTCTGCCCCCTAAGGTGCTGTAGAGCAGCTTCACACTCTTTCTTTCGACCAATTTTTGCCTTAAAAAAATCATATAAGCATGTCAGTCAAGGCTTGAATTTTCTTTGCCACTTTATAGCATTTAGACATCTTAGTCAAATCAGATGTACTTGGCTAAAAGGAAGAATAATGGAAAAGGCAATGATTAGCAAAACTTTAACTCTTTGTTTTTTTTTAGTTTTCAAATGCATTATCCAAAGAGCACCTTTTGTTAGAATATTTACATGAGTGGTGTGGTTAGTTGTAAATTGTTTAGTTAGAAGTATTAAAGTCTTGTATTGGATAATAATGACAAAAGTGAGTGATTAAATATAACATAATTAAGCCTAAACCCATTGCCTCAAGCTTTTGGGTTAATTGGTGTCGTGATATGTTATATTAACTCCTCAATTGGAGTCTTCCCAATGTGTTATTTTCCCAACACCTTCCAAAAACATCTTCTAATAAAATTTCAAATAACTCACCAGCCATCTTGGAGATTCTGGACTGAAGAATAGACCGAGAAGTTGTACTAGACATGGTATAGTTCCTAAATTAAAGAAAAAAAGAAGAAGCCTTATTATGAAACTACCTTCAAATGACAAGAATACAGGACAAGAGCAGGGAAGCTTACCGATTAGAGCCAAAGTTCGCTAGTTCACAAAAGCTCCAATTAAATATGTTAACAATACCCCACAATAAATCATCAATTGTATGAGTGGCAATTAGTAGGTGAACAGGGCAATGACTTGCACAGTTTCCATATTCATGAGAATCTTGCCTTACCTAATGAACAGTTGTAAACCCTCCTTGAAGATTCTTAGGTGTTATTTCTGCTATATATATAGGTACCTAATTGCTATCGGGCACACAATTAATTTTACTGTTTATATGAAAGAAAAATCATTGAAATTGCAATCTAACAACTTACCACATAGGAAAGGAGTCCCATCCCACAACCTACCAACAGTCTCCCAAGGTCAAGCCACCAAGCACCCTTTCAACAAGCACCAAGCATTTGACATTATGAAGTGAAGCTAAGATAACATATCTACTTACGACAAATTAATTCCTGAAACAATTTTGTGACATAGTTGTTCCTGATCATGGATGATCATCTAAACTTTAGTTTTATGTAAGAGCAACTACAAAATTGTGATGCTGCCTCAACGATTTCCATTATCCTTATGTAAACATCTTTTCAGATAAAATGTTGGGGTTGTCATGCATGTAACATTAACATTGATGTTTGGAACTGCATAAAACAGAGAGATGGGATTCAAAACCTTTGAGAATGCTATGGCTAGCCACCCTGCCAGGCAGAATATCTCTGAAAATCCCATTGTCTGCCTTGCAAAACAACCAACAAATTGAAAAACTTATGAGCTGTGGAGCTTGAACCTTAATAATACCATCGGTGATGATTCCAGGGTGAAGTACTTGCACCTCTTCTACCTATGTAATCTGCTATTTGGCCACTCACTATTGCACCCATCATTGCTCCAATTGTCAATATTGAACCAAAAAGTGAGTACTGCAGTATAACCAAAAGATGTTGAGAAAATCATATACAAAAATGTATAAGGCAAGCAAAAGATAGTTTATGAAACAATGCAACAAAATGGATTTGCATAAAGCAACAAGAGACAACATTTCACTTCATTTTGAAAGCTCAAACAGCGACTTCTCTATGAAGGTCAGATCAATATCTCCAAGTCATATAGTCCTTACTACCAACTAATTATTCTCAGCATTCAAACTTTGAAATGTCATTCATCCAAAATGTTGTATGCCTTTTTATTGTATCTAACATTTCTCAAAATCATAGTTAAATTTTATTCCAATTCTCTGATCAGAAAAATACAAGCTAGGTGATGAACTGTGTCTGTGATCTTGCCATGTTGATATGATTTTCCAAACATAACCTTTCTTCTTTTTCCATGTAGTAGAGCTCAAATAGTGGTATCTTCACATGAAGATTTGTTATCATAGATCACCATAATCCCAGACAATAGAAGCATAAATACTGAAATTTATTCAAAATGTCAACGAAATTAATATATAAATGGAAAAATGGTTAAAATAATACAAATGTTATATTCATAGCAGAAGATGTTTCCAGAGCACGATAGTTCAAGTGCTTAAAAGTGTTCTAAAGTGATAATATCATTTGCCAAAAGTAAAAATGCACTTTATAGTTTTACACCCACCTCTGCCACTGTAAGACCCAGGTCATCCATGATTCCAGTCTGAGCAGGTGATGAATCCCACCTAGAAAATCAATTATACGTCATTTTCAGTTCAGTAGTCAGCGTATCAAACGCCTAGGCATCCCACATAGAGATACCCATCCCATTATTGTCTTATTCAGTTATTCTCTCCAATGTTAAAAAAGACTAAGCCTGCAATCTATTGACAAATCTACAACCCAAACATTTAGATGCATTTGTATGTAAAATCCCTACAAAAATTTGGTGATTCAACTAATATATGTTCTATCATGGCATAGTAGGCTAGCTCTAGTAGCATAGAAAACATTGTGACACTTCAAATCATTGGAATTAATAAATGCTTTAATAATTCTTAAAGTGTTAATTAATTCCAATGATTTGAGTTAGTTTCTGAAAGAAAAAAAAAAAAGATTCGAGTTACAATAGTTTCTCTCCATTTCAATTTTCAAATGAATCTAGTTAGATATCATAGAATTTGAGTTCTCTACAGATTTGCAAAATTTGATACTCATCATGCATAAACGCATCAAAATACCATGTGGACTAGAGAGTGTGGACCACTCTATGCAAAAGTAAGATGACTTACAGCTTTACAGCTGTGCCAAAAACATAGGAACCAGAGACAGCAACCAAAGTGCTAAGCAAAACCATACCTGTGGCTGAAAAAGATCCACTCTGACTCTCACCACCACCATCGCAACCAATACTGTTGGCACAAACATGGTCACCACTACTAGTACCACTGCCATATACTTGATGCTGTTCATCTTTGGCAACTATAGGAGTTGATATTCAATGCTTCATCTGCCCATGTCGTAATTCTCTTTGGATCGCAAAGAATTCAATTTGTGTGTCACGGAGGGAGGAAGGACGGAAGAGTGCAGTTTCTGAGTTAAGAGAGAATGGAAAAGAAATGTTGAAGGCGGACCCACGTGGGGTTCATCATGAGACACTTTTGTCGGTATTTAGGGTGAGTTTAGCAATATTTTCCCGGATGTGATGCTATCTTTGTCCTTGTTCCCTTTATTGCCGATTGAAAGAAAATGCTAATATATCAATAATTTAACTAAATATCATAAAATCTTCTTTTAAAAAAAAAACTAAATATCATAAAAAAAAAATTGGATTTTTTTTTTAAACTCAAGCATAATTTGAGTTTTAGCTTCAACCCTCAAAAGAAATATAAATTTTTTCATTATCACAAGTAATCTATATCTATATCTATATATTACTAAAAGTTGAAGCATAGCGTTTAATGTTGTTGCTCTTACGTTGCGCCACATCAACTGCCACATCATTCTTTTTTTCTTTTTTCTAAAAAATAAATTTTTTCTACAATTTTAAAATGGTTTTTACAATTTTCAGTCCTATAAATATAGCATACTACTTATTTATTTACTTCCACTGTCACCCTATAATAAATCTGTATAATTAATCCAGTCCACTCTTATTTATTTAGTTACACTATCAAGCCCAACCAAGAACCTTTTCAGTTTAGTTTTAGGGTTTTGTGTGAGCCTTTTCAGTTTTTTTTTTTTTTTTTTTAAATGTTTCTTTTTTCCAATTTTCCTATAATTTTTTTTAACATTTATTTTTTTAATATTTACAATTCTCCAACCTTTCTGTCTCCCTCACCATTTCATCTCCCCACTACTTCTTCAATCTTTCTCCCTCCCTTATCTTTTCATCTTTTCACTATCCTCTACATTAATATCATTCTTTCTCTTTCTCTTCATCTTCCTTTATTTTTGTCTCTTCTTATTCACACCCTCTTACTATAAATTTGTCACTATCTCTTCTATTTTATGCATAGTTTTCCCTCACAAAAAAATGGTTCTCTCTCTCTCTCTCTCAATTTTTTGGTGGATTTTTTTTATTTTTCTTGCATCTCTACTTTAGGTTGATAATTTTTTATATTCGTTAAAACTCTATTTTGGGTTAAATTTAGTTTAGTTTTTTAAATTGTTGTTGTTGTTTTTTTATTTATTTTTTATTCTCTTTGATTGTTAAATGTTATCCTATTATGATCTAAAGAATTAAATATAGCATATAAAAATATAATATTATTCTATTACATAGCATGATTTGGATAATTTGGTATTTATTCTTTTATATAGCATGGTTTTTTATAGTGCTCAATTTAGATGTTAAACTATGAAACTTTACTAATTTTTATTTATTTTCTAATCCTTTGTGGTGGACAAAATACTCTTAATAGTTGTATTAAAAGTACTCTATAACGCCATTCATTTAAAAAAAAAAAAAAGCAAAGGTTAGTCATACGAAAATAATCGGACATGTGACAAATTTTAACTTTTGCAATTTTATTTTAATTATTATTATTTTATAACAATGCATGTATAGATATTTAATTCTTAGATTTTGCTAATAATTGTTTATTTGATAATATGTTTTGGGTGGCCGAAATTATAATTTCTACAAATAAAATAACCTTAATAGATTATCAAAAAAAAAATTTATCCTAATATTGGTTCAATTAATCATTGTTAAGTTTTATTAATTTTTTTTAGTTTACGTTTTTTGGTGTTTTTAGATTGTTCCTATATTACATTTATGATTGTTTCTATAATAAATAAAAATATAATTCTGAAATACATTACTCATTATTAAATTAGTTTAAATTTAAAAAAAAATTAATAAAACCACCATAAAAATAATTATCACGCGCAACGCGTGGGTTCACGTCTAGTGTATATAATTTACTTAACCTAACTAATTAAATGAGTTATCTTCTATAACAACTAGTCACAAACTCGTACATTGTGCATAAAAATTTTTTAGGTAAAATACTATTTTAATCCATAAACTTTGTAAAGATTTAAAAAAAAAAAAAAAAAAACAGTTTTATCATATTTTTCATAATCTTGTCATTATCATATATTTACTGGTTGATGATTTGCATAACATAGATATTAAATAAGAGTTCCTTAGATTTTTTAAAGTTATGGTGTATAAAGTTTAGGATAATTACAATAAACCCACCTGTGATATGATCCGTTTTCACTTTGTCTATCCGTGGTTTAAAACTTTACACTCTGCCCACCTGAGGCAACTTCCGTTAACCTTCCGTGACCCACCTCTTCGTTTGTCGCTAAAAAAACACATTTTTAGTCAAAAACAAATATAACAAGAATTAAAAAGCTAAGGTTTTGATTGCTTATGAACTTCTACAAGAACAAAGTGGAGGAATACAAATCAAATATAAATAATAATAAAATCCAATAGCTTCTAGAATCAAAGAACTCTATTATAATCTAATATACTACATTGGACCCCACTAACACGATTCTTGTTATGGCACTCTTTTAACATTTCCAGATAGAAACCACAAACATGGAACTGTATTCCAGCAGCAACCAAAAGCACATCTACTGTAATCTATACAACCACCAACTCATGAAACAAACCCAAATGTTTATTCTTAACATTCGAAGGGGCCAAAGGGCAAAAAGAAGCAAAAATCTCCATCCACCAAAGGGCAAGTTAGTTAAAATAATGAATACATGAGGCCCACTGATTTAAATCCATCAAATTGCAATAAATTAACAAACCCCAAAACCAAACCAACATAAAACCCAATCTCATTCTCAGATTGAAAGTAGCAGGAGAGAATCAAAGGGTTTCAAATGAGTTCTAACAAAGGCGAGAGAAAGAACCATGGTTGTTAATGGTGGCGGTGAAGGAACCATTGCACCAATGCAAGTTCTAGCTTTGGCCATGGGTTCCTTCGCGTTGAGTTTGGCTTCGACTGTGACTTCGATCCACCTCTCTCTCTCTGCTATCTTATTTTCTTTACTGTGGGTGTAGTGGGTCTGTGTTTGTGTTGCTAGATGTGGTGGGTCTAGGTTTTGAAGAGGGGTTTGCTTTGGTTTTGGTTTGAGATCTGAGAAAGAACTAAGGTGAAGTTGTGTATAAATTTTGTGAATGACTGAAAGTGTCTAATAGGATTTTTGTGAAATTAGAGTAGAGCACTTTCAAGTGTAGGATTTTTGTAAATGTTTTTCAGGATTTGTGTGAATATGAAAATTCTATTTGGATTGATTAGCTCAAGATTGTTCATACCAAGAGGTAGTGTGTTCTTGAACCCAAGTTACAAACCCCCTCTTTGATCTTGTTTGTTTGAATTTTTTTTGTTATTTTTTGTTTTTAGAGGAGAGAGACATAAAAGTGAAAATAAAATACATTTTTACCCCTGATTTAAACAGAGGTGGATAACGGATGGGTAACGGATTGAAGTTCAAGTGGGCAAAGTGTAAAGTTTTAAATCATGGATAGGCAAAGTAAAAACGAGTCATACCACAGGTGAGTTTACTGTAATTATCCCTAAAGATTATAATTGTAGACTTTAAATAAAATGTAAAACTATTCATTAGATTTTTTAAAGTCATGGTGTATGAAGATTATAATTATATATAAGGTTAAATGTAATATAAAAAAATGAGATTATAAATTTTCCAACTTTATTTCTAATATAATTTTTGAATTACTGAAAAACATCTCATTTTTAGTTATGATAGAAAATATAATTTCTCTAGTTAGAGTTTGATTAATTTTAAGTTTAAACTTTGTATTATCAATCAATATCATATCATATACTATTTATAATAACAAAAATGTTTTCTTGCAATTAAGGAGGTGCTGCCATGTAGGAAAAAAGCTCATCTAAAAAAATAACATGTATACAGTTTAAAAGGTTTGAAAGACTGATCGTTACATGGATTGAAAGCCCACTACATTGTATAAGGGGAAAAAAAAAACATAAAAACCCAAAATACCGTTTAAAGAGACATACGTTGCAGAAAGGCAAGGAGAATCGAGAAAGAGAACAATGGAGAGAGATTCAGTCTGTCATAGATGGTGGAGAGAGAAAAATCTGAGAAGACAGTCAGGCATTTGCCACCATTAGACCACTGTACCCTCCACCAATATAGTCTCTATTTTTTTGTACCGAAGGTTAGCATACTCATTTCCTTTTCAAATATTGTTTTTGCTAATGTTCCAATCCAATTAATTAAGTTGATAATGATGTGGCCGCTCACTACGAAGGCAAATTTGGACAAATGACAAGATCTTTCAATTATTCTGTGTAAAAATAAAATTATATCTTGAGAATATTAATAGCACGACAAGTTCATTTAGCCATCAATGAGTGCTTTTGAATTTTAAATATTTTCATAAGTACTCTTTTTTTTTTCTTTTTTCTTTTTTTTGATAAGATTCATAAGTACTTTATTCAAATCAAATAATTACATGAGTTGCAATAAATTTCTTGCAAGTCTAGTAAGCAAATGATTCTATTCACCTTAAACCAATGGGTAACAATTATATGTGTTAGGGTTAAAAAGAAATACTACTAATTGAGCAGCTCAGTTCTAATTGGGTCTCAAACAAGCTCGAAAGTTTCATTTTCATATGAGGATTGGAAATCTTGGGCTCTAAGATTTGATTCCCAACTTTGACACGGAAGACATCATTTCTCCTCATACTTGGCTGTAGCTGTGGCCCAAAGTGAGTGGAGTTGGTTTCTGTGGTACTGTGTTCTGTGGGTGAAAATTTTCCTTCCATGCAAGGGTGGCTTAATGTATTTGGGGGTCTAGGGCGAAAACTGAAATTGAGACATTTTATATATTTAAATATAATTTTTGAAAATTTAAATATTACTTAAATTCAATTATCTTGTTTTAGATGTAAAATTACTACTAATTAACATGAACCATGTAGATTTTTTTTTTTCTTTTTTGAAAATCTATTGACAAAAAATTTGACAAAACTTTTCACACTTGTTGACGTGACAAATTGATAATTTGATAGTGGTAAGTAAAAAATTGATGTTAGTGGTGGATTTAGATAAAAACTAGTAAAAGTTTGTCAACTCAACTTGTGAAAAATGTTGTGAATATTTTTTTTTGTATTGACTTTCTTTTTTTAGAAGTGCTACATTCATAATATTTTTATAACAAATCTTAGGTGTTAATTTGTTACTGGTTCTAATTTGAACTTATCACTGAAATTAATTTTTAATCATCAATAATACTCTATAACAATCTATTTCTTAGGATTTATTTTAAAAGTGTTATGAAAAATATTGTGAACGTAACATTTTTTTTTCTTCTTGTTTTTCATTTGATAAAAAAATATCATTTCATGCATTGGCTAATATTTGGACTTAATTAATACTATTATAATATTTTTTAAAAAAAAAAAAAACCTATTGATTAAAATTTGGAAGCCTTTTTTCTACTTGGAGCCTTAGACGATTGCATCAATTGCTTTACATATAGAGCTGGCACTACTTCCATGAGGTGCATTGGTTGGAATTGCTAAGGCATTCGCAAAGCCTCAATATTTCGCTCCCTTAGGGCACTCGTTAAGAGAGACAAACCTCCAAGTATTGTTTTTAAGTGAGACTACGGCTGGTGAAGAAAGGATGGAAAGGGTCATGAAAGCCATAGGTTTTGCAGAAAAGATTGTTTTAGGCAGTGCTGGTAGATCAGGGGGGATTTGAATGATGTGGAAAAATGACTTCAAAGTAGATGTAGCTGATTTTAATAAAAATGTTGTGGCTGTCAAGATTAATGATGGTGCTTGTCAACGGGCATTGATTGGATTTTATGGTCTTCCTTACTCTACTAAGAGAAGAAAGGCTTGGAAGAACTTGGAAGCTATGTTATTAGTTATAGAGGAGCCTTGGGTTTGCCTAGGGGATTTCAATCTAGTAATAGATGATCAAGAAAAAGATAGAGGTAGGAGAGCTAGAGCTTCAGCGCCAAATTTATTTTCTCAAGGAACTGATGTTTGACCTGGGGGCCAACGGTAGTCTTTCACATGGACTGATAAGAGATGGGGTAAAAGTTGCATTAGACAAAGGTTATAGACAGAGGCATTGGTGGCATAAGTTGAATAGGCATTTTCCCAAAAGCTACTATTTACCACCTTGGTGCTGTTAACTCATATCATTGTCCTCTGTTTTTAGATAATCCAGGTAATTTCTGTGCTCCAAGACCTTTCAAATTTGAATCAACCTGGGAGAGGGATTTGAGAAGCTTTGAGGTGATAAATCAAGCTTGGTCTAGCGAATTCAAAGGATCAGATGCCTTTAAACCGTGCAGGAAACAAGAAGTAACCTGTGATGCATTAAAGAGGGGGAATACAGAGGTGTTTGGTTTTAGATTTTTAGTAATATCAAAATTGCTAGGTTGACTGAGAAAATTAGAAAAATCCAAATGAAAGAGACCAGAAACTGGAGATTGGAAGATCAGTACAAAGATGCGTTGAATGAGTGCATGGTTGCTTAAAGTATCTTTAAGCAACCACTCATTTTGTAGTTACTCATTCAAAGTGTACGTGTGTATATGTGAATGTACCTTTTTGTAGTTACTCTTTTCTCCTGGGTTAAGAGAGAGCTTAATTTTGTAGCACATTATCTGCAAAGTGTACATGTGATATTAACAGTGTACTATGCTATAGGAACTCCTTCCTCCCAACTGAAGTTTGTGATGCTTGGAGGAAAGACTGTTTGATTGTTTCTTCTGTTTAATAGAAGTGGGTTTTAGCAACAAAAAATAAATAAATAAAAGCGGGCCTCAAGAATCTTTGGCCGCCGGTGTGATGCAGCCGTGTGATCAGAGCACTTTTTTAAACACCCCTACATCACTTAACAAAAAACAAAAAAACAAAAAGACAAAAAAACGAAAAAAGAAAAAGGAAAAACATAAACATAAACATAAACAAAAATACAAGGAAAAGCAAGTTTCTTTGTTTTGTAAGGAATTGGCCGAGCTGATTGTTTTCATCTTCATTGGAAGGTGTTGAAGGACCTCGGGTTCTCCGACGAGACGACTTCAAGGTCCTTTGACGAGACAACCTTGTACCACGACTCCCAGAACCTCCTCCATTATCCCGCCTAGATGACCTCATACCACGACTCTTAGAACCTCCTTCATTATCCTGCTGTGAGGGACCAACTCCAAGCCCTTCAAACCATTTCTCCAAAGTTTGAAGAAGAGACTCTGCCAACTGGGCCCTCTGCAAGGATATATGATCTTAGAACCCAACTTCACAAATTGCAAACATGGAATCTACAAAAGATAAAAGAGCAAGAACACACCGAAGAGACCTTTTGGTCCAACTGGGTATAAACAGCTTGTTTTAGAGATTCAATCATCAACATGCACTCAGCAAAAAGATCAGCCTCAATATGCATGAAGAGGTATGCACCAAAAGTGGAAAGCACTTGGTGAATGAAAAACATACCGGGCAGGTCCATGGAACATTCGGAGCTTGTTTCGGCCTTTCATGTTGCATACATCTTGATTGATCCAGGAAAGAACCACTAGGGTCTTCAACATGACTAGAGGGTTGAGACACAGTCCTTTCAGGCGATGAACCTTCATAATCAGAACTATGCCCTTCACAATGAGCAGCAAAAGTTTCCCCATCAACTTCTAAATTCACATCTGTTCCCTTTCCAGTTTCAAATAGCAGCCCCAAATTCTGACCAAGGTTAGAAGGTGGTACTGCAATAGAGTAGATCTTAGGACCCTTGGTGTATGATCTCACAACACCTACACTACAGTGAACCTTGAGGCAATCATCTTTGAGGTAGTCAGATGTCTCTAGATCAGTTCTTTTGAAAAATCGCTCGCAACCCCTACGACATCCAACTAACAAAACTATTATACCACATTTGCCACTTGATTACATTAAATGAAAAATGGAGCAAAGGTATTCAACGGAAAATGATTGCATGTAGGTCATAAGTATAACATGATAGCATAAAAACATTACGCCCACAAGATGCACATAGTAGTCATTGAATCAAACATAGTTGTCACCCGAAAAGTCCATGGCAGGTATCACGCCTAATCAACAAGATTTTGTTATCACAACACAATATGTGGTGAACTAATTAGATGAGACAAATATTACATCTTGCTTCTATTAATCTCTTCAATAGCTCAAAATGAAACCATACACAATAAATAAACATTAAGGCCACAACATTTTCAACGTATTCATCTATGAAATTATATATATGTAGCCAAAGAATTACATATAAGAGACAAATATTACATCTTGCTTCTATTAATCTCTTCAATAGCTCAAAATGAAACCATACACAATAAATAAACATTAATGCCACTACATTTTCAAAGTATTCATCTATGAAATTATATATATCTAGCCAAAGAATTACATATAAGAGAGTTCAAAACTCCTTACAAGTACTCAAAAAGAGTTCATGAATTAGAAAAACACCATCTGTCTGGTTCCATCTAATCCTAATGCGATATGGAATAATAAGATTATTCTACTGACCTCAATTTAATCTCATTGATATGTTTGTTGTAACATTGTTTGTTGCTAAGCTCTCTAGAAATTTATGAGTCTAACAATAGATGCTTGTTGCCTCATATTTTATACATCATTTGTACCTATCAAAAAATATATTTTATACATTATTTGGCTTTCTTATGTCATATAGCTAGGAGGCGGAAAAGAGTTCATGTAGCAGACCCCTACTAGTCGAGAAAGTTACTGATCCAGCAAGCTAATATTATATGGAATAAAGGCTTTATTGATTAAAGTAATACACACAAATTTTGAACAGTGTTTGCCAGGAAATTACATCTTTACATGAACAAGAAGGGGTTCTCATATTAACAATCCAAGCTCAGCTCTAAAATTCAAGCCCAGAAAACCATTACCTATCAAATTCAACAAGCATACCACTACCCACTTGTACATATCAACCTCTTTCAAAACTTCCAGTTCCACAAAAAAGATAAGTGCCACTTACTATTACTTCAAAAATTCCTAATCTTGCCATTGGTTTCTGTCCACAATTCATGCAATTGCTCTTATATTGAATCAAATTATTATTAACTATAACAATAAAAACAGTAACATTGTGCGTAATTGTGTTTTGTACAGGATCATATAAGCAATTACTCCCTGTCTTATACTAAAGAGACTTTGTAAATTGTATGCGTTTAATTTAAAAAAATAAACATGATAATTTTTCATGAGTCATTAAGTCATTCAAAATGAAGTAACAGATGCAAGCATGACCGCATGGGGGTACTGTTTTCAAACAAACATCATCCAACAAAGAACCCTTTTAGAGAGAACTTATATACAGTACCTTAGGTTCTCCAATTGAATAGCATTGTCCACTAGAGCACAAACAATTCTATCTTTTGATTCTTTTCCCATGACCATATAATTCAAAATAATCATATGTTTGAATTTAATTAAGGGAAAAGGAAAAAAAAAAGTAATTAATACTTTGACAGTTTTTTCAATGACCATATAATTTCAAAATAATCATGTGTTTGAATTTAATTTAGGGAAAAGTTAGTGAAGCATTTCAAGAAAGTTTTTAAAAGAAAAGAAAAGAAAGAAGTAGTTAATTTTTCCACAGCTTTTTCAATTTCCCCGTTAACATGACCCATTTCAAAAAATTGTTATGTTTATTGGGTCATGTAACACTCATTAACAAGTGCCCTACAGGATTTAATTCATCAACAACTAAGAATGATCTTAGCAAAGAAACAACAATCATGATAATTAACATTAACACACTTACAATCAAAATAACCCAAATTATAATCATAAAAAACACTATCATAATCATAACAATTATAATCAAGATCACGAAAAAAAAAAAAAAAAAAAGGACCCAAATTTAGAAAGAATAATCTATACCACATGCTACCGCGATTTCTGATCGTGTAAGGCCCACTATCGAACTGGGTATGAACCTTATGCCTCCCTTTCCCACTCTGATCCAAAAGCTTCAGTTCAAAAAACGCTCTCACATCAGTGCCTTCGCTCGCCAAAACTATAAACAACGAAGCATACGGAGCATCGTACTGCACTTTCTTGCCATCCGGGTAAAAATAGATTGCCCAAGAGTAATCGCCGGCGGTGAAAGTATCAGACGCCACGTAGTTTCCGATCCCTATACCTTTCAAATTCAAGAGCGAGTACCCTGCGATGTTGAACAGGTGGGACCCATTCACCGTCTCGGTCATCCACGTCGATGTCGTCGTCGGAGTCGTAGTTGGAGTCGACCAAGACAACGCAGATGATGATGAAGAAGAAAACATCGGCTGAGAATTAGGAGAGACAATTCGTACCATTTATAGCGAGGATCGGGGTAGAGATAAAAGTTTCGATGTTTGATTGGTGAGAAAATATAGTATTTGGTCAATTGTTAGAGAGAGAAATGGATTGACCAATTAAGTGGCCAAAATGTTTTTTTTTTAAATTTTTTTTCACTGTGAGATTTCAGTGTAAATTTTTTTCAGTGCGCTTTTTTTTTTTCCCTTCTTTTTAAGCATAAAAACATACTTTTTATTTTATTTTATATAGTTACTTTAAATATATTTTCTAATTTTTTGATGTGTTTTATATATCATTTTTTTTTTCTTCCAAATCTGTAAAATATATTTTGGTAAAAATTAATAATTTACATTTATCATAATTTGAGATTTCTACTTTTTCCAATCACAAAAAAAAAAAAAAAAAAAAAAAACACGTGGGGTGATGCACGTGCTCAGAGGCTCTTCTAATTACCAATATATATATATATATATGAATACATGGGATGAGTTTTGTAGATTAGAGAAGTTTTAAAACTAACAAAAGAGTGATCATATTGTGTAGGGAGTTAAAGAGTAGAAGCAGGAATTTAAATTAACGTAAAAGTAGGAGCTTATTAAAAGAAAGAAGACATTTCAACATAGAAGTTAGAATTTATTATTTTTGTCAATTTACTATTTTAACCACATTTTTCAGTTTTAAGTAGGGGTATTTTTGACAATAAAAAATACAATAACTAACTTTCTTTTGCCAATTTACTATTTTATCCCCATTTTTAAGTTGTTAGTTAATTAATTTAGGGATCTTTTTTACAGGAAAAAAAGTAATAACTAACTTTCTGAATCCTCTTAATATATAGAGATATATATATATATATATATATATATTGAGATATTTTTGTATTTCCTTTTCTTTGAAGCCATATATTTTTTCAATCTAAATTTTGTTACAAATTATGGTATCCATTATTATGAACATATAAGGTATCCATTCTTTTTGTTGTGGATCTCTAATATTTTCAACAAATGCAAAGAATTTGAATCAGGATTAAGAATTAAGAATTTTCTTTTTAAAAAAATTATATTTTTTAATCCAAATAATAATATATTCATTTTAGAGTTCTTTTATTTTTATTTTAGAAATATAATTGTGGGGGTGGCAAACCGGGAAGCCCATACCAATGTATATGTTGGGCTAGGGGCCCAGCCCAAGGAAGAACTCCTCCTCGAACAGGCCAGGCCGAAGACAAAAGGGACGATCAGCCATCTGAGAGTGACACACCAGACCACTTCACGGAAGAGGATAAGTATTAAGAAAGAAAGGGACAAAAAGACATGGAAATATCTAAGAGAAAGCTGTTGTTATTGCATTAAGTACTCTGCAACTAAACTGAACCCTATTTTTCAGCCTTTACAACCACTCCCAACAACTTTGGGGAGGGGTTGATGGGACAAATATCAGCACTATAAATCTAAACCTACACGTGGAGTCTGGAGATGGGAGGAAGATAGTATAAAATAGAAGGGGACTGGGAAAAGGAGGGGGAGATAGGAAGAATCAATCTCCTCCTCGGATAAAGTCCGAGGACAACTCTCCTCACCAAAACCAATGTTATCCTTCTGTCTTCATCATTTAGGCATGCTAGTCAATTGTCTGATTCGCTAAGGCCCAAATTTCCAACTCATTCTCTACAAATGGATTGTATTGGGCTCGTTGGACCAAGACTCTATACATTTTGGGCTTGGATGCCAAATTGTGACCTTATAATTGGCGTCGTCTGTGGGAACCTAGTGCTTTTAGCGAGTTGAGCGCTCAACATACTGAGGCGATGCAACGATATATCGACCATTAATGTGGGGGACCATTTTGGTCGTGGTGCGTGCTATGTAGAGAATTTCTCCATACAGAACAATATTGGGGGCTTTCAACGTTGAATACACATCTCGTGCCTCCGTCAAAGGCCAGTCTCTCACAGACCTGGCGGCCAAGACCGCTAAACCCTTACCAGATGAAATGATAGAAGCACAGCACGTAGATGGAAATTAGTTAGTAAGGTTTCGCTGCATGGAATCCTTTGTCCATAATGGTACATGTTGATGGCACTACGAATCAAAGATGATCCGAAGTGGGGCTAACTAAGACATCTGTACTAAGTGTTCAAACAGAACCTAACGCATGCTTGGGTCCTCGAACCAGATGCTTGGGGGGAATTAACACTAAGATTTCTCTACTAAGTGTTCAAACAGAACCTAACGCATGCCTGGCTCCTTGGACCAGATGCTTGGGGAAATTAACACTAAGACTTTTCTACTAAGTGTTCAAACAGAACC
This sequence comes from Quercus rubra, assembly GCA_035136125.1. Lineage (NCBI taxonomy): Eukaryota > Viridiplantae > Streptophyta > Magnoliopsida > Fagales > Fagaceae > Quercus > Quercus rubra. Next base: position 48,287,882 of record CM068738.1, read on the forward strand.
TAACCCATGCCTGGCTCCTCGAGCCAGATGCTTGGGGAAAATAACACTAAGACTCCTCTACTAAGTGTTCAAACAGAACCTAACGCATGCCTGGGTCCTCGGACCAGATGCTTAGGGGAAATTAACACTAAGACTCCTCTACTAAGTGTTCAAACAGAACCTAACGCATGCCTGGGTCCTCGGACCAGATGCTTGGGGGAAATTAACACTAAGACTCCTTTACTAAGTGTTCAAACAGAACCTAACGCATGCCTGGGTCCTCGGACCAGATGTTTGGGGGAAATTAACACTAAGACTCCTCTACTAAGTGTTCAAACAGAACCTAATGCATGCCTGGGTACTCAGACCAAATGCTTTGGGGAAATTAACACTAAGACTTCTCTACTAAGTGTTCAAACAGAACCTAATGTGTGCATGGGTCCTTGGACCAGGCACTTAGGGGAAATTAATATTATAAAACCATCATAAATATTGAACAGAACCTTAGTATATGATGGTCCCCTCGAATCAATTACTTTAAAATTCCGCATGCTTTGATGGTTGCATTATTCGCAGTATAAAGCACACGGTTATTTTCTTGATTAGTCCTACATAGTTAATTCATTCAAAATTAGCGATCGAGTGCCACTGTTAGTCTCGATAAAGACAAGATGACAACTCTTCATTACCATCAAGAGCATCAATTCTAAGTCCCATTTAAAGGAAAAATACCGGCTCACTCATTCATGAAAAAATTATTGCAAAAAGGAAAGATTCATGGAGTAACGATGTGGTTTTCTTTTTATTAAATAAAAGGGAAAGTACATCATATACAAAATGGCTTAGGCAAGCCTGTTCCAAAAGCTAGCTATGAAAAGAAAGCTCATAGGAATAGTAGATCCACAATCTAGTTCTAGCAGCAATCAAGCTAGTATAGATGGCACCGGCGATGAGAAAGAGGAGCCAGTATGGATGATACTGGTGATGAGAAAGAAGAAGGAGCGGAGGCACTAGATCCACAATCTTGTTCTAGCAACAATCGAATTAGTATGGATGGTATCGGCGATGAGAAAGAAGGGCCAATATGGATGGTACCGACAATGAGAAAGAAGAAGTGGAAAGGCTTGATGGACCCCTCTTCTCCTTACTACAAGATGTTCTGCTATCAAGGCTGAGAAACAGGATGGACCCAAACTTTGCCGCACTAAAAATTTGACGCGATCTACACATATTTCGGATCTTGGCTGAATGAGGATGGGTGTCTTCCCTGCTCGATTGAAAGGAAGAAACGTCTTTGGCCTCTGCTTCCTTTGCCTTAACTGTGTTATCTTGAATCTTGGCAACATCCCTAATTTTCGAGGAGCGCTTGACTTCCTTGCCCTTTCTTTTATCCCTAGCCACCTCATTCCCTAGACTTTGATCTCCATCTTGATGGGGTCCTTGGGAATGCCTAAAGGATTAAGAACTTGAGGTTCTTGCAGAACTTAAGGATCTGTAACTGAGGAAGAATGATTCCTCCAGAGGTATCTTATATAGAAGGCGAAATCTGATGAAAATAAATTTGCCCGAGTTTCAAAGAGAGAGTTACGATAAGATAAATCCCACTCAACTTCCAAAGGAGTCTTTAAACCGTTGGATCTGCGCCACTTCTCAAGGACCTTAATGAAGGCGCGCCTTGTGTACCGAAACATCAGGAACGTGACCTGGGAAAATTAAGAAATAATCTTGTTGTCAGAAATGGGGTGAAAATGGGCGCAAAGGATTTTTTATCACATCGAGATTCTCTTTTCCTCCCAGGAAGAAGAAAATAAGAATCCCGAGAGGCTAATGTGGGGGTGGCAAACCGGGAAGCCCATACCTATGTATGTGTTGGGCCAGGAGCCTAGCCCAAGGAAGAACTCTTCCTCAGACAGGCCAGACCAAAGACAAAAGGGACAGTCAGCCATCTGAGAGTGACACACCGTACCACTCCACAGAAGAGGATAAGTATTAAGAAAGAAATGGACAAAAGGACATGGAAATATCTAAGAGAAAGCTACTGCTATTGCATTAAGTACTCCGCAACTAAACTGAACCCTGCTTTTCAGCCTTTACAACCACTCCCAACGACTTTGGGGAAGGGCTAATGGGACAAGTATCAGCACTATAAATCTAAACCTACACGTGGACGACGGAGATGGGAGGAAGATAGTATAAAATAGAGGGGGACTGGGAAAAGGAGGGGGAGATAGGAAGAATCAACCTCCTCCTCCGATAAAGTCCGAGGACAACTCTCCCCACCAAAACTGATGTTATCCTTTTGTCTTCATCACTTAGACATGTTGGTTGATCGTCTGATTCGCTAAGGCTCGAGTTTCCAATCCATTCTCTACAAATGGATTGTATTGGGCTCGTTGGACCAAGACTCTGTACATTTTGGGCTTGGATGCCAAATTATGACCCTACAATAACAACTTTGATCATCTTTCTTTTAAAACTCTTAAAGCAAGGAAATACCTTTCTCTTTTTCTTTTCATTTTTTTTAGTTCTTTGACAATGAATTCAAAAAATGAAAGTTGTTTTTGGATCAAAATTTGTATATGAAATCCAAATTGGTTATGCATTCAAGTTCAACTCGTGTTCAAATTAAAATAAAATAAACTAATTTTGAAATTCTAATACTCATATCAATAATATTCGCTTACAACCCTACAAGTATTATTCATTACCATATGTTTGTATTACCATAAGTATATTTCATCTCAAACCACATATATTATTCCAAGGTAATTTAAAATTTTTAATACTCGTATCAACAATATTCGTTAACAAACCCTACAAGTATTATTCATTTCCCTAGGTTTGTATTAATAATATATTTATTTTCAAACCAAATGTATTGTGCCAAGGTTTTCATGTTACTCTCTCTTTTAATACTTGTATCAACAAGATTTGTTTACAACGTTTTAAATTACTAAAGTGAGGTGTATAACTTGTTTTATTTATAAGACATCCACAAAAATCCTAGAATGATATTGGAAATTTGGAAGTGAATGTGATATCTCTAAGAGCAAGGACTTCAAATTTCCAATAATAATGAATTTTACAAAATGTCAAAATATTCATCAGTACATCATCAAATTAATTACCCTTCGTTTTTTAAGTATTTAATACAGAATCATATTCATCCTCCACGTGGCCAATAATATACCAATGTCTCCATTAGAATTTACCCAAAAAAAGAATAAAAATGTCCATCAAATTCCTTGCAATTAAAGCCTCAACAATCAAATGTCAAATGTTTCTAGCAGAAAGAAAAAGAAAAAGGAAAAACAAACAAACAAACAAACTAGAAGATAAGAAGCCTAACAAGAATATCACATAGACAAATATCAAGACCCATCAGGAATATAAGGGAGGAGCTCTAACTAGATATCCAAATTTGCATGGAAGATAGACAGTAAAAAGCAATAATGAAAATAACATATAAGCCCTTTAAGCTGATCTAAAAGAGAAAAAAAAAAAAAAAAAAACTGAAAAAAAAGAATCTAAGATTAACACAAAATTAGAGAGAGACATCATTTTTTTTCAAGTCCAACTGAAGTGACCCAACTCAGCATGATCAACTTGTTCTATTTGTTTAAAAAGACTTACCTCTATAGGAAACTCCAAGAAAGAATGCATAAATCAACAATTAGGTGGATTTACGTTTAAACAAATGCAAAGGTGGACCGTCTAGAAAGATTCTTTTATAAATAAAAATTAGGCTCATCAAGGAATATGTATCAACTTTACATCTATTACTTCTTTCTAAACAAAAAACCTCTGCAATATACAAATTTTGATTCTGAAAAGTAATAAGTACTTACGGCAGTTAGCTTACACATTTGTAAGATCTATTTGAGATCTTTTTATTTTGTTGAAAGTATTGTAAATAAATGTAGAAGTTAATTAAAATAGTACAGTGAAACTCATAAATAGTACTAAAAAGTACAATGAGACTTATAAATAATAGCAAAAATAAGTTGAATAGTAAAATAAATTAATTTTTTAATTTGGGGTCAAACATCCAAGTAGTATCCAATACTGACTTGAAGGTTTAAAACGAACATTATTGCTTTGGAAGTAGCCTAATTGGCTACAGAAATAACAGAAATGTGGTATCAACAAGCCCTCATAATTAGCCAAAAATTGTAAGCTGGAAACTATCTCCTTGCCATGCTTTCCTAGAACCTGTTTTTACCATCCTTTATTTTATTTTTTTTTTATTTTTTTTTTTGAGAATGTACTATCCTTTAATTGGTGGGCTGTGTTCACTTTCATGAATAAGTTCACATTCTTCTTTCACAATAATATTAGCAATGACAAGTGTTGTAATGGGAAATAACATGAACAAACACATATCTAGGCGAGGCACAGGACCCTCACACAGATCCCTCTCCTAAAAAGATGTAAGACAAAGGCAGATCAATGTAAATATCTAGAAACAGAAGTTATATAGAACCACAAGGGAATCTTTAGAATGATTCTTCCTGAGACCCATGTTGACGAAAATTGTTAACAATAATTGTTAGATTATGTTTAACACATATTGTCAAATTATGTTTAACAAGAATTGTTAAATTATGTTTAATTCATTAAACATAATTTCACCCATAGGCCTTTCGGCATATGAGTTTTATTGATGTGAGTAATGCCCATTCAAGATAATGTATCTTGTAATTACAACCCCTTATTTCAAGGGAAAACCCTTTGACTCCAACCACGTTGTCTTTGTATATGAGTTTATTTATTTTCATGTTTAAGGGGATATGTGTTTTTATTTATTTGTGGTTGCACCTTATAATTTATTTAGGTTGCCTACGTACCCTTGGTGGGTATCAAGCCAATTCGTAGTTCTTAATTTTAGGTTTTAGATTTAAAGTCTCAAATATGGTTTTGTCCAATTTTAAATGATGGATCTTTAAGTCAATACTTTGCGTTTAATTAAGTATTGGCATAATTTTGTATTTGGGTGAGATAATTGATTTTAGTCTCAAGGACCATGCTTTTATGACAATCGACCTAATAATTCTTTTTTAAGAAGTCAAATGTCTAAGCAAATTTTTCTCTCTTTCATTCACTTCTTCGTTGGAATTTTAATAATATTTTTATTGAAATTCTCAAATTTAATTAAGGGAAAGAAAAATCTTTTCAAGCAATTTAATCATTGTGAACATATTTGGAATTGGAAAATTTCCCAAACCCAATTTTATAGTCATTTTATTTTAAGAATTATTAACTCTAATCTTGTTCAAAGAATTAATAATCCCAAAGAATTAGTTACAATTAATATGGTAGAGTTAATGCCTCCATTAATTCGATGATGGAGTCAAGGACTCCATTAAAATGGTAAAGTCAAGGACTCCATTAATTTATTAGAGTCAAGGACTTCATTGATGGAGTAGAGTCAAGAACTCCATTAATTTGTAGAGTCAAGGACTCCATTGATGGGATAGAGTCAAGGACTTCATTAATTTGTCAAAATCAAAGATTCCAATTAATTTAGTAGAGTTAAGGACTCCATTAATTTGGGAGAGTTAAGGACTCCATTAAAATGGTAGAGTCGAAGACTCTATTAATTTAATAGAGTTAAGGACTCTATTGATGGAGTAGAGTCAACTTCATTAATTTGTAGAGTTAAGGACTCTATTAATGAGGTAAGGTCAAAGACTCCATTGATGAATATGATTTGGTAGAGTCAAGGACTCTAGTTGAGAAAACACTGAACCAAAGCTTGAAAGAATTTTTATTTGGTAATGTTCAAATAGAATTTATGAGTCAGGGACTCGTATCTAAAGCTTTATGCATGGAGTTAGAACTCCTCATGAAACCCAACTTTATTTGTTTTATCAAACAAAAATTCAGATTTGAAAATGAAGAAGAGGGAGAGATTTAGAGAAGAAAGAGGACTGATAAAATCCCCACTTAATGCTGTATATTCCTCCTTTGCTTGTTGCTCTCCATCTCTGCCTGTGTATCTTTTTTTTTTTTTTTCTCTCTCTCTCTCTCTCTGCGTGCTTCTCTTTTTTGTGTATCTGCCTGCCGTTTCTTTTTATTCTTCTTGTGCGTGCCTTTCTCTATTTATAGAGAGATTCCAAAGTAGCTGTTCCCTTATTTTCCTCTCAACTGTTCAGATTGTGGAGCAGTTTTCGTCGGTTTTTCGTCCACAACTCCTAAATTCATGTTGTGTCGTGACCCACTTTTCAGCTTTTCAGGCCCACTTTTACCAAACCGTGTCCCTTACTTTTTGGTGGTGCCATTTCCTTATTCGCTTTTCAGTTTTCCTTTTTTTTTTTTTTTTTTACTTGATGATGTGTGTCTATCTTTTGCTTTTGTACTGGGCAGTATGCTATGAACGTGGCTCATATTATTATTATACTTTTTTTTTTTTTGTGGGTAGTATTGGCTAGATGCCGACCATACATGACTACACTTTTTCGAACCTATGCTATTGTTTAATCCTAGCTGCCGTGTAGATGCAACACTATTTATAAAGTAATTTTTTTAGTTTCAACAGTTGCCCCCGTGTGTCATGCAAGAATTAGAATTCTTTGTGTGACACACGTTTCTTGAGATTTCTTTTTTATTTTTTATTTTTTTTGGCTTGGACTCCTTCTATTGAATCTGAAGTCCCAATTGGCAGATTGATTTGGCTTTGGCATCTTTTGTCTTGATATTTTTTTTTCTTTGTTTTGGGCATTGATTTGTACTTATGCAAAATTTCTTGCGTGCATAAGATTGATCACTTATTTGGTGGGAAATGGTTTTTTTTTTTGACATGTAATTGAACTTAGTAAATGATACCAAGCTGACTACGTACCCACCTACGTATTTGTAAGGGAGATCAAGTCAACACATTGTTCAGAAGGGGATTTTGTTTTTTGATGATGTAACTGAACTCAGTAAATGATACCAAACTGCCTACGTACTCGAAAGAGGATAAGTTAACACGTAGTTCAAGAAAGGGGAAATTTTTTTTTTTTTTAAGATGTGACTGAACTTAGTAAATGATACTAAGGCTTTGTTTGGATTTTTTTTTTTCATCACTCATCACTCATCACTCATCACGTAAAATACTCTACCTGTTTGGCACTATCACTCACTTGTCATCACTCAATATTTTTCACATTGTTTGTGGACCACATACCTGTCACTTGGTGCAGCTTTTTTTTTTTTTTTTTCCCAATACCCAAACTCACCAAACCTAGTGAAAAAAAAAAAAAAAAAAAAAAAAAACCCAGAAACCCGAACCCAGTGAAAAAAAGAAAAAAAAAACCAAGAAACTTGAACCCAGTGAAAGAAGAAAAAAGAAAAAAAGAAAAAAAATAAAGAACTGAAGACCGAAAATATTCTGTAATGAAGAACCAAAAAAAAAAAAAAAAAGGAAGAACGAACTGATAAGATTTTGGTGAAAAAGAAGAAAAAAGAAAAGAAAAGAAGAGAGAACGAACTGACCAAACCCAGGAGAAGAAAGAAAAGTGAAAAAAAAAAAAAAAAAGGTCAAAAGGTGCAGCTAACCTGACTGGTGGGCCCCTCTATGTGTGTTTAATTACAAAAATGCTATTGAAAATAGAGTTATGGAAACTGAAAACAGCTAAAATGTGTTTTCAATTTCCATAACTCATCACTCAAAAATTAGATAATTGAGTGATGGAAACAAAAACTGGAAACAGAATTATTGAAATCCAAACAAGCTTTTGAGTCATGGGTCTCACCATTTTTGAATTATGAGTTATGGAAACTACCCCCTAAGCTGCCTACATACTCGAAAAGGGATCAAGTTATCACGTAGTTCAAAGGGGCATTTTTTTTTTTTTTTGAAGATGTAACTAAATTTAGTAAATGATACTAAGTTGCCTACGTACCCGAAAAGGGATCAAGTCATCACGTAGCTCAAAGGGTCAAAGCTTTTTTGTTTTTGTTCTTTTTTTTTTTTTTTTTGCCCTAACTTTTGCCTAGGCCACCTTATAAAAAGGTTTTCAACCTAGCAGGCTTTTATTTATTTATTTATTTATTTGTGCCCTAACTTTTGCCTAGGTCGCCTTATACAAAGGTTTTCAACCTAGCAGGCCTTTTTTTTTTTTTGCCCTAACTTTTGTCTAGGCCGCCTTATAAAAGGGTTTTCAATCTAGCGAGCCTTTTTTTTAATTTTATTTTTTTTAGAGCTTTTTAATGAACTTCTCATTTACACAAGGGTAAACACATTGTCCCTCACTCTTCTTCCTTGGTATCCTTGTTTTTTGTATAGATGCATAAGCATGGTTGTTTCTTAAAATTTGGCATCAAGATAATTTACCTCTTCTCCCCTGAAAGGGTTAGGATCAGTATACACCATTTTCACATTTCCATCTTCAACACAAAGTTTAAAGCATTGATGAAGTGCAAAACTAATTATGCCATAAGTGTGTACCCAAGGGCATCCCAACAACACGTTGTAGGAAGTATTGGCATCAATTATGTGGAAAAGAGCTTCAAAATACAATTCTCCTATTTCCACTTTTAATGAGATGCTTCCCATGGCTATTTGTCCAATTTGGTTGAAGCTTTGAATGGTCAAGTTGGATGGGGACAATTGTTTGGACTTCATCCCTATTACTTTGAATGTCTTATAAGGGAGAAGATTTACTGTTGATTCGTAATCCAATAGGATTCTTGATAACCATACATCTCCAATTGTGCCCTTGACAAAGAATCGATTCTGAAATTTTTGCCCAAGCTGGAGGTCCTCATCACTAAACATTACGCATGTCAAACATGAAGCGCGTAGTCTAGGTGACCAAGGTTGTGAGGAATTACCTTCTTTCTCTTTAGAAGAATCATCTTTTGCATTTTGGTTTAATTCTTCCTTCTGTGGTAATGATAAATGTCGGCTTGAAAGCAAAGTTACTTCATCTACCTCTCATTCATTGTCATTAATTGAAACCATGCAACATTGCACGACTTCCTCTTTCATCTCATCCTCGGAATGATTTTGAAAAAATTCCTTAGGAAGATATTCAACTAGGGTTATTGGCATTCTCTTAGATTGAATATATTTTTCTTCCTCTAAACTCATGCTTTTCTTTTGAGTGTTCTTCTTTTTCTTCCTGTTTTTCTTGGAAACCTTCCTTTCGTGGATTTTGACTCCTGGCTTCTCAAAGGACATAATGATTGGTAATGGCTTTTTAGCCATTTTCTTGGACTGCTTACCAATATATGTTTGCCATTCTTCTTCATTTCCATCTTTAGAGGAATTTTCCCAAAAGTCCAATTTTGCTTTAGTTATAAGCTCATAAAGACTTGGGAGACTACTTGACTCGGCCTCAACATTAAGAGTCTTTTTTATCTTTTCAACATTATTTGGTTTTGCCCCCAGTGGGCAAGGCAAAGTGGACATTGGTTCCTCCTTAAGCAAAGAAATGATATTTGATGTAGCAGCTGGTACTCGAGAGGAACTATCTACCCTGATTTCACCATCATTTATCATTTTTAGAATTATATTTTTCAAGATATAGCATTTTGATAAAGGATGGCTAATGATTCAATGGTAGTGGCAATATTTAGGGTCATCTACCTTATCAACTTCAGAAGGTCTTTTAGGCTCAGGGAATTGTAGTGCTTTTTCTTTCATCAACTCATTAAAAATCCCTTCCACATCATCATCATGGAATGAGTATTTCGTTTTCTTTTTCTCTTCAAGAGTGAGCTTTTTCGAGCCTTCCTTTCATTTCCCATTTTGCCTTCCATTATTGACAAAGGTAGCCATTATTTCTCCATTATTTCGGGGCCATTTTCCTTATGTATTTTTTTCTTCTAAATTACGCCCCCTTTGTGTGGTACTCTTTTGTCGGGCAATTTGTTTTTCAACATTGCTCGCTTTAGAGACCAATGCATCAAAACTCTGAGATTCTGCAATCCCTATGAAAGTGGCAATCTCTGGTAGGAGATCGTTTGAACACATTTGTACTGCAGATTGTTCAGTCAACTTTTTAGAACATTGGAGATTTAGGCTTCTCCATCTTGTAATGAAGTCATTGACACTTTCATTTGACTTTTATCGAGCATCTGCTAAATCAATGATTGACACCTTTTTCTTTGAACTTACAAATTGGGCAAGAAAGGCTCTTTGCAAATCATCACAAGTGTGAATTGAACCCGGTTGTAATTGCGTGTACCAGGTGAATGCTGAACCCTTGAGAGATTGCACGAACTGTCTTATCAACAAGGCTTCTGTCAAAGCATATTCTCCACAAGCCGAATAGAAATGTGCCAAATGTTCTTGAGGGGAACCGGTTAAACCATCAAATTTCTCAAAGTTTGGTTTTTGATAACCGATTAGGAATGGAACTGTATCATAATGAGTTGGATAAGGCTTTCAACACCTATGAACGGGTAAATTTATAGATGCCTGAAATTCTTTAATCCCCTCAGCAATAAGTGTCTTTAATTCATCTTGTGTTATAGAAGTAGATGATGTGTGCCCTTCTTCGGCTGTAGGCACATGAGTTTAAGCAAATGTACTTGCTTAAGACATTACTCGGGTTGCCAAGGCTGCTATTTCGGAATCTTTTTCAATGAGTTTCCTTTACAACTCTTGAAATTCCTCTTTTAAATTTGTGGTGCTAGTTACTAGAACCGGCATGTCTTTAGAATCACTTTCATCTGAGATCTTTAACACTTTGCCAAATTGATACATTAGAATTTCTAGAAAGTCTTCTTCTTGAAAAATAGACTTTGAATCTCCGTATAGTGGACTATGAAAATCACTTTGTGTTTCCATAGTATCAAAAGAAGTGGTGGAGATTGAAGAATCAGCGATGATGGATTGGGACATGAGGCGGGCCCTGGAGCGTGTGATAGGACTTGAGTAAGGCCTTGGTGACATATTAACCTCCTCACAAATCTCTGTCACATTTTTGTACTTTGAACTTGTCCCTAATCCAAAATTTTCTTCTTTTGCCAACAAATAGCTTGAGAAGAATGCCCATTTTTGAACCTCCAAGTTTGACTTGGCCCTTTTTGATTGTTCAACACAAAGAGCCATTAACGAAAAGTGATCAAATAATTCATAAGTTTGGCTTTCTTCTCTCCTTACACTTTTTCTAAGACCTTGCTTGGTTGGTGGCAATGTTTCAAAGGAGGCATCAATGTCCATGGCTACTTCTTTTCCCTTGACAATAGGATCACTCTTTGGTGAAGTTAATTCAAGAATGCGAGGCCGCATTGCCTTTGGTTGAGGAGTCACCTTTTGCTTTAGTGATGCCTTCTTTCGAAATCTTGATAGATTTCTTAGTGACCTTAACCTTCGAGGTTTCAAGATGACTAGCTTCCCTTTTGTCAGTTGAAGTCATCATTACTGACTTGGTTGTTCCCAATGTGATTGGGATGGAGCCAATCATGATTTGGATGGGGGAAAAACCTTGGGGCCATACCCATATGTGGCGTTTAGTATAGGGTAGTGTTTTAGGATTTCTAGAAATGTTTAAAGATTCTCATGTTTGGTTGCAAATTACGCTAGGGAATCAGATGCCAGAAGAATCTAGATTCCACCTTTAAACCCCTCTCAATAGGAATGTGGATTCCCTTTAAAATAGGTGGGTATCCAGATTCCCAAGCTTAAAAGAAACTGTATTTTTTATAAACTGACAATTTTAACCCTTTTCCCTTATCATTTAAACAATTAAGATAAAATATAAATAAATAAATAAATCAATATCTTTTCCATTGTTTTTATCTTTTCCCGCCAAAATAACATAAATAGAATAAACAATTTTGTTGATATATTCTTTAACAAAGTTTTATTTAGGTTTCACGTGTGGAAAAAAAAAGTTTGAAGAGGATTCTCCATTATTGTTAGGTATTCACTTTTGCTATTGTGTCTATGTTGCTTAACAAATTATTAATAGTTTTTATTTTGTTCTTCATTATGAGGAAGATATTTTTTAAAGGACTTGGTAGTTCACATTAAAATCTAAGGATAGAATGAGAAAAATAAATAATTCATTTAAGATTCTTGGGAATAAACCAAACATTATTATCTCACATTTCTAGAAATCTTAAGAGATTTCCAATGAAACCAAATATAGGAATAGCTACATTCCTAGGCATCCAGATTGTAAGGAATCACATTCCTAGGAATCTGGATGCTAGAAATAATGTGAATTCCTCTGTATCAAATGCCACAATAGTGTTAGAGTCATTCACATTTGAACCCTCGGTTTGGGATTTTTTAGCTTTAGCACTTTTCCTTGCCCTCCTCTTCTTTGAAGTCTTTGAGGTTGATGAAACTTGGATGTTGGTCATGCATTCTTCATTCGGTACTTCGAGCCTGACGGAAGGGTGACCAAGGGTGAATGTCATGCGACAACCACTTGCTCCTTGTGCAGTTGCAGGAAGCTTGTGGAAGTAAACAATCACTTGGGGAGCCATTGGTAAACCTAATCACAACACGAAGATTGATGTATAAGAAACATAGTTGGAGATGAAAAGGAGAATGGGTCCCATTTGGCATGCCAAAAATTATATTGACGAAAATCTTTAACAATAATTGTTAGATTATGTTTAACAAACATTGTCAAATTATGTTTAACAAGAATTGTTAAATTATGTCTAATTCATCAAACATAATTTCACCCATAGGCCTTTTGACGTATGAGTTTTATTGATTTGAGTAGAGTTTTATTGATTTGAGTAGTGCCCATTCAAGATAATGTATTTTTGAATTACAACCCCTTATTTCAAGGGGAAACCCTTTGACTCCAACCACGCTGTCTTTGTACATGAGTTTATTTATTTTCATGTTTAAGGGGATATGTGTTTTTATTTATTTGTGGTTGCACCTAATAATTTTTTTAGGTTGCCTACGTACCCTTGGCGGGGATCAAGCCAATTCGTAGTTCTTAATTTTAGGTTTTAGATTTAAAGTCTCAAATATGGTTTTGTCCAATTTTAAATGATGGATCTTTAAGTTAATACTTGGCATTTAATTAAGTATTGGCATAATTTTGTATTTGGGTGAGATAATTGATTTTAGTCTCAAGGACCATGCTTTTCTAACAATCGAACTAATAATTCTTTTTTAAGAAGTCGAATGTCTAAGCAAATTTCACTCTCTTTCGTTTGCTTCTTTGTCAAAATTTTAATAATATTTTGATTGAAATTCCCAAATTTAATTAAGGGAAAGAAAATTCCTTTGAAGCAATTTAATCATTGTGAACATATTTGGAATTGAAAATTTTCCCCAATCCAATTTTATGGTCATTTTATTTTAAAAATTATTAACTCTATTCTTGTTTAAAGAATTAATAATCCCAAAGAATTAATCACAATTAATTTGGTAGAGTTAATGCCTCAATTAATTTGATGGTGGAGTCAAGAACTGCATTAAAATGGTAGAGTCAAGGACTCCATTAATTTATTAAAGTCAAGAAGTCCATTGATAGGGTAAAGTCAAGGACTCCATTGATTTGTAGAGTCAAGAACTCTATTGATGGGATAGAGTCAAGGACTCCATTAATTTGTTAGAATCAAGGATTCCAATTAATTTGGTAGAGTTAAAGACTCCATTAATTTGGGAGAGTCAAAGATTTCATTAAAATGGTAGAGTCAAGGATTCCATTAATTTAGTAGAATTAAGGACTTTATTGATAGGGTAGAGTCAAGGATTCCATTAAATTGTAGAGTTAAGAACTCCATTGATAGGGTAAAATTAAGGACTCTATTAATTGGGTAGAGTCAAGAACTCTATTGTTGAATTTGATTTGGTAGAGTCATGGACTCTAATTAAGAAAACACTGAACTAGAACTTGAAAGAATTTTTATTTGATAATATTCAAATAGGATTTACAAGTGAAGGACTCATATCTAAAGCTTCATATATAAGTTAAGAACTCCTCATGAAACCCAACCCTATTTATTTTACCAAATAAAAATTCAGATTTGAAAAAGAAGAAGAGGGAGATATTTAGAGAAGAAAGGGGAACGATAAAATCCCCACCTAATGCTGTATGTTCCTCATTTGCTTGTTGCTATCTATCTCTGCCTGTGTCTCTTTTTTTTGTGTGTGCGTGCTTCTCTTTTGAGTATCTGCCCGCCTTTTCTTTTTTTACTTCTTGAGCGTCTCTCTCTATTTATAGATAGATTCCAAAGGATCTGTTTCCTTTTTATTCTCTCAACTGATCGGATCATGAAGCAGTTTTCGTCAGTTTTCCCTTCACAACTCCTAATTTCATGTTGAGCCGTTGCCCACTTTTCAGCTTTTCAGGCCTACTTTCACCAAACCGTGTTCCTTACTTTCTGGTGGTGCCACTTCCTTGTTCACTTTCCAGCCTTTTTTTTTTTTTTTTTTACTTGATTTGTGTCTATCTTTTGCTTTTGGACTAGGCAGCAGGCTATGAACGTGGCTCATATTATTATCATACTTCTTTTTTTTTTTTTTTTTCTTTTTTGTAGTATTGGCTAGATGCCGACCCTACATGACCACGCTTTTTTGAACCTATGCCATTGTTAAATCCTAGCTGCCGTGTAGATGCAACACTTTTTATAAGTTATTTTTTTAGTTTCAACAACCCAACTGCATTTTAGTCTCTGACTCTACATTCTAGTCTCTGAATCTACCTTCAGAATATAGTAGAAATTGGTCTCACAGTTGGCAAAAGCTAAATTTTCGGACGGGATCCAGCAGATACATGTATTTGTGAAATTATAAAAGTTTAGCATTGGAGATATAAATTTGTTTTAGGCACCATGGAATATGGACCATTCCAGTGAAAGAATTATGAAAAGATTCACTTGGTATAAAATGGACAGGAACAACACAATTCCTTGACAATTCTGCACTTCTAGAAGGTTAATAAAGGCACTTCCCATTAAAGAATCAAAATAGGTTAGCAAACTCATTTTTGAGCGTCCAGCATTCCTAATTACCATAGAAGAAGTGTCCTAAAAATCAAAAAACTTAATTTCTATTGCATGAAAGTTCTTTCCAAATAGCCAACATTATCGGTTCTCAACATTTTCCTTTAATTAATAAGTAGGTCTCTTGCTTATTCTCCATTCCTATTTCAAGTATTAGTTATACAATATATGCTTTTTTTGGATAAATTATTATACAATATATGTTACTCGAATTAGATTACTAGACTATAAGAATTTTTAATTTCTTACAGAATAATCGTATTCAAAACCAATAGATTTTCCAAGAATACCTGGAAAAGTTTAATTAAGACATTACAATGGCTTGAAGTTGGACAATTGTTTCTTTTTCTTTTCAAATTTATGCTACATATGTACAAGCCATGTGGAGAGTATAACCCCAACCCTCAAAACAAGAAGAAGAAGAGACTTTACTTAGTTTTTTTAAGTCTCTTCCCTTAATAATTTTATTTCCAATAAAAAGAATAAATCAATGGTTAAAGGTAAGCATGATTTCTTTACAATCAATTCCTAGCCTTTGTACTAGCCGTAGAGCTGCAATCCATAAAGCTAAAAATGTATTGTGCCATGTGGTACCATAATAGTCTACAGAACCATTACTAAACCTGCAACAATAATTGTAGTTCAATAATACTGCTAGAAGAACACAAGTATCATCCACTCCAGGTAAAATCAAGACTGAAGATGGATATACATGAGACTAAACGAAAAGGCATCATAGAGTTTACTCTAAAAACCTAACATCTTAGAGTTGAGACTAAAGCTTAACATCCAAATATTCAAGAAAAAGGGGGAGCAGGGCTGTTACAAAATATCATTGAGTTCTACAAGAAGCACACTGGTTCTGGCTATTATGTAGTTCAACTAGCCCCTACATCCCTTGAAATAAAACACAAACACAAAAAGACAAAGAAACAAAAAAAGAAAAAGAAAAAACAATAACACGAACACAAGCAAAAATAAAAGGAAAAGGTTTCTTGGTTTTGCAAGGAATTGGCTGAGCAGATTGTTTTCATCTTTATTGGAAGGAGTCGAAGGACCTCGGGGCCCAGAACCTCCTCCATTATCCCGCCAAGATGACCCAGAACCTCCTTCATTAAAAGTTTCCCCATCATTAACAGGTGCCCTACACAATGGACTTAGCAAAGAAACAACAATCATGATAATTAACATTAACACACCTAGCAAAAATAAATAAAAAAACCCACTCCATAAACATAACAAACACTATCATAATCATAACAATTATAATCAAGATCATAAAAAAAAAAAAAAAAAAAAAAAACCACCCAAGTTTTAAAAGAATAATCGATTACCACATGTTACCGCGATTTCTTAACGTGTAAGGCCTCTCTTTCCCACTCTGATCCAAAAGCTCAGTGGTAACACTCTCTTCGTTCTGCATCTTTGGGCTTTTCTTTTTTGTGTGTGTCAAACACTAAATAATTAATTATCTGAACCAACAAAGATAAAAATTTGATACGTGAATAAAAAATCGCACAAATATTTGACTAACACTGAAAAAATGGAATTTATATTCAATCCAAAAAGTCATACTTTTCTTTTTTCAGCTTTTCCAAGCAAACAAACATAACTTTGCTTTACAGAGCATAGAACAATCGAATAATCAAACAGAACCCTAGTTTTCCCTCAGATCTAATTATAGCCCATTCTATAATTTCTATTAGCTTAATTGTACACTAACCTCTATGTGAAAAAAGTAACAATGAAAACGGGACGAGATCAGATTAGGGGTGTCCTATTTTTGTCATATTCTTTCTTTGAGGCAGGGAAAACCCGCACGGAACTAGACTAGTTTTGGACGGTTTAGGGGTTTATGGTCAAATTTAGTGCAAATGGTTTTTGTTTTAATAAGAATAGTGTAAGAAGTTTTAGGAACTGGTTCATATTTAACCTCCATTTAAATATTATATAATATATGTAGTTTTTTTAATAAGAAAAATACATATTTATCCTCTATTTATTTAAATATAAAATAAATATAGTGTTTTTTAATAAGATAAATTAAAATTCTATTATATAAATCCTTTTTTCTTTTCTTTTTTTGAGGGTGATATTTGATTTTTCATCAGTGGCGAGTTTAAGATTATTTTCTAGGGAGGGTCAATAAAAGAACTTGTACATATTGACACTGTAAAAATAAAAATAAAAAATAAAAAATAAAAAAAACTCAAATACATGAAGTTTAACAATTGGCTTCTACGAGGTTTCATATTTTAAAATTGTTGCATGATATCCTCATTATCAATTCTAAGAACTACATCTATACATAGCCAAGTAATCATTCATTCACTAATCTCCCATTTGATAGATTTATTTCAAAATTTTTAAGATCTAAATGAGTTTTTTCTAAGGTTTAAGATTAACAAATTTCTACTTTTTGTTGTTGGGCTTTTTATTTTATTTTTCCAGATTTTAGATCAAATTAGTTTTTTATTGGACTTTTTTTGTGTTTAAGAATGCTAAGATATTGTTAAGAGGATCAAATTCAAGCTTATTTCTATTGAGCTTAAAAAAAAATCTAGAGTCAGGGTGTTCAAAATTTTATTTTAGGGTAATCAAAACAAAATATAAAAAAAATTATATAATCCTAGAGTTACCCCTGGTTTTCAAGGCCAAAACTTTAAATTTTGGTAAAAATACAATATTGCTCCCTAAAATTTACCTGCTAAGGCTTAAGCACTTTTGGTCCTTTAAGTTTCAAGTGAGCAATATTAGTCCCCAAAAGTTTTTTTTTTTTTTTTAAGAGTACTATTAGTCCTTATGTCAACTTTCATTAGTTTGTTCGCTTATGTGTCCAACGGAATAATGATGTATCATTTGTTCAATGATGGCAAGTGTTTTATTGTGAACAAATTGCATGTGAGCAAACCCCACCACCCTCTCCATTCCAATCTCTCTCACATCCACAACCTCAAGTCTACCATTGCTTCCAGCACCACCATTGGCTCTGGCACTCCGGACATACTTCATTTGCCTCCTCTTCGGCTCTGCTCCCCAACCCGTCCTTTTCACTGACATAGGCAGCGATCGCAGAGGAATAACTTACCCTCCATAAAAATGAAAATAAAAAAGGCAAAAAATTTTCCAAATGGGTAAATCCAAATTCCAATATCAGATCCATATTTGACAAAGATTGGTCCAACATCTAAGTTTGAATTACAAATCCCAAAAGAAATGTGATCTTAGGTAGGCGAGTTTGACTTTGAATCTTTCATATAGGTTTGGTGTGTGGGATTTTCGAGTTTGATGGGCACGAGGCATTTTGGATGGGGGTTGGTTTATGTATGTGGCTTTGTTGTTTAAGGACTAAGGTCTATATTGTAGCTTTGTTGTTAAGGACTATGGTCTGTTGATTGGATCGGTTTACATCTCATTCATGGAAATTGTTGCTTTTTATGGAGGTTGAGTTTTATTAGGTTGTTAGTAGTTTCAACCAGGAGGAGGAGGGAGATGAAGTACTGCTTGGAGCCAATGTCAGAGGAGAATACTTCTTCTTCAAATCTAGAGTGTGGTGAGGTTTGCTTACATGTAATTTTTTTGGGCCAAAATGCAAAACACATCCTATGTTTCACCTTTTGTTATTTCAGTCTTCTAAATTTGAGTTTTTTCATTTCAGTCCTCTAAGTTATAATTATAGTCAATTCAGTCTTCCATTAGTTTTCTCTTAGGTACTACCGTCTACTTACCAAAACAACACTGTTTTGGATTAAAAAAAAGGACTCATGGGAATGGCATCGTTCCCCTAGCCCCTAAATATAAAAAATTTCCCCACCCCCATACCTTAAAACCTTAATTAACTGAGAAATTTGAGGGATTGAGGGAGAAAGAAAGAGGCGGAAAAAGAGAGAGTGAGAGATCGAGAGGGGGAAAGAAAGAGAATGCGAGATCGAGAGGGGGAAAGAGAGAGACTAAGAGATCAAAAGAGGGAGGGACTGAGAGAGAAAAAGAGATTAGGAGAAGGGGAAGAGAGATCAGGAGAAGGGGAAGAGAGACTGAGAGGGAGACGAGAGATTTCACAGTGGCTCCACTTTGACAGGCTAGGGTCTACTCAGTGGCTCCACTTTGCCACTTCAGGAGACAACTCCAGCCAATATGGATTTGGGTAAGTTCTGAAAACCCAAAATTTTTGCTTTCAGTCCTCTAAGTTTTTTGGGCCAAAATGCAAAACACACCTTTAGGTTTCACCTTTTGTCATTTCAGTCTTCTAAGGATGCATTTGGATACCGCTTATTTTGCTGAAAACTGAAAAAAAAATAAAATAAAATAAAAAAATAATAATAATAATTCTGGTTACTGTTCACACTCACAAAACACTATTCATTTGCCTTAATACATTGTTCATGTCCCATGAATGGTGCAAGAGGTGCTAGTAAAAAAAAAAAGAAACGCAAAACGTGGATGCTGGACGTGCATCCAAACGTTCACTAAATTTGAGTGTTGTCATTTCAGTTTTCTAAATTTTAAGTATAGTCAATTCAGTCTTCCATTAGTTTTCTGTTAAGTACTATTGTCTACTTACCAAATCAATGCTATTTTGGATTTATTTTTTTTATAATTTTTTTAAAAGGACTTAGGGGAATGATGCTGTTCCCCTAGCCCCTGAATATAAAAAATTGCCCTAGTTCATAGGGAGGAAGAGTTTCTTTGATCAAAGATTGAACCAAACTTAATCCACCGAATATCCAAACTAATGATGCCCCAAGTGCAGGGTCGCCCAACAATATTTGGGGCTTAAGGCCAAAATTTTATATGAGACATTTTTATATGTAAACATTAGTTAAATAAAATTAAATAATACTAATTAAATTAAGACTAATTTGATGTAAATATAGAAATTGATGAATAATACTAACTAGACTAAGGTTAATTTCATATAGAATATTAAATATCATAGTTGAACCATAAATTTAAACAAAAAGAACTATATATATATATTGTGTGGGCCAATTTTGCCCTGGGCTCCAACAGTGTAAAGGGAAAGGCCCGGCCCAATATCTTGTATGAGGAGATACGAACATCCGAGGACGACCAGCCAAGGAACGGGCGAAATTACCATCCGAGGAGAGGTGCAGCATGTTAGCAAGGAGTGGGGACTGTGTCCGAGGACTATGGTCACCTCGGCACTTTTGTCCGAGGTGCCTGGTTGACTTGTTGATCACTCGGAACAGTGCCCAGGACAATCTTATAACGACACAAAGAGGAAAATATCCAACAAAAAGTAGTGGTAGAAAATGGCAAATATCTAGTGATGCTGTCACCTCCGCATTAAATGTCCCCCAGCTAACCTTCTGGCCGCATTAATGTGGAGGTGATACCTGAACAGTGAAGGAGCAGCTTTCCAGCTAAGGATGGAAGATTCAGGAGAAGGTGCAAAAGAAAGGCAAAAAAGCTATGATATATAAGGCGAGGAAAGACAGAAGGAAGGGGGATCGAAAGATAGGTGGAGAAAAACGGGAAGAGTAAAATCATATCTTTAGGGCATGTCAGAGGAGGATCGAGGGTGAGATATCACGTTCGTGTCTAAAACCTTTTTACACTAAAACCCAATATTTTGGCCCAAGATCAGACTAGCTCTTTTTCCCGCACTCTACAAATTCATTGTTGGGGCTACGTGGGCCTGGATCCATTCCTGTGTTGGATCTAAGTCGAAACTGGTCCTTACATATATATATATTATTTTTTTTTTTTTAAAAAGAAACTTACTTTAAGTGGGATATATAACTATGCATAGTTAAGTATAGTTGTAATCTAAATTTTAATTTTATATATTCTTTTTAAGAGAAAGAGATTGATAGATATTATTTGGTGTGTGGCTTAGTAGGAGATTAATTTACAAAAATTAAGATCTCAAACTATTAGAGGAGATTAGTCATCTTTTATCACATTTGCAGCATTTTTATTGAAACATTTTAGGGTTTCAATTGGTTTAAATTTTTATTGGTGTCCTATTTTGGAAGTCTTGTTAGAAATGAAAAAGAAAAATACTAAAGATACTACAAAATATTCACAATATAATGTGATAATGACTGTAATTAATAAATTTCAACAATTTAATTTATCTGTGTTTGAATTACATTTTTATGTGATTGGTGACATATTAGTTAAACCTATAGTAAAATTTGTAATATCTTCAGTATCACTTTTTTTAAAAAAGTACCAATTATTTAAAAAATGTCATATTTATATAAAATTTTGGGCCTTTTACAGAGGGAGATGGGGCCTTTTTTTAGTAGGGAATTTTTTTTTTTTTTGGTTGTTGTGGGGCCTTAGGCCTAGGCCTTGGGCCGGCCTTGCCCAAGTGAAGCTATAAGTTTGACACATGTCATTGCTGCAGCAAGAGAAACCTACCCATGTCTCATCCCATACTTGGTCTTCTTCAAGTTCTCTACTTTATCTTTAGGCAACCCACTACTTGCAATATCTCTAACATAAAGAATTAGAATAGAGACAATTTCTTCTGTCATGAACATAACATCTCTGATAGACCGATGCACTCTTAAGTAGAGAATTCCAGAGGCAATTGGAGAGATCCCACTTGAGAGATTGGATCTGAGTTGTTGAGGGCAATTGAGACTTCAAGGATTGCAATTGTTGTGTTCTCCAAAAACAATGCTACTTCGGACTGGTGCCTTGATGAGTTGGTGAAGATTGTGGAATGCAAAAGACTTTTAAATCAAAGGGTGTTGCCTATTTTCTATGACGTGTCTCAATTTGAGGTGCTAGAACATAAGGGAATTTTTGCGAATGCGCTCCTATATGGGCCTATAGACAAGATGAACAATTGGAGAGATGCAATGATAGAGGCCGCAAACTTGGCACGCTTGCATTTGGAAGCATATCGGTAATATTATATTACATAAACTCTTGTTTATGCATATATAATATATATTTTGATTGAATTTCATATTAGATGAATAGTTTTGTATAATTTAATGTGCACAATACATAATTAACATTTATCATTCTTTGTTTTTCCAATTACAAAATTGTCAAAAGGACATCATAGGAAGTGTTTCTCTCTAGACTAGGTGCTAGCAGCAGCAAACCCTAGACTTCTGTAGAACTTACATTCCCCTTGGCGTGTAGGAATTGTTAGTAGGAGAAGGAAAAGCTCTTTTTATCTTAAAAGAGAAGTATGTAAAATTGATCAAGCCATGAAAGCAAAACGCAAGGTGCATTTTTTGCAGTTCATAAGACCTAACATCATTCCATGTAACATTCCAGATTCCACAATATACAGTTAAAAACTAGAAATAATTTTTCTTTTTGACTTAGGCTAGGTTTTTTTTTTTTCCTTTTCTTTATCCTTCTTAAAAAACTCAAACTAGTTGAGCTAACTCATGGAGTACCTTGGAAGGGGATATATTTGGCACAAATGTTTTTGGTTGTTGATGTTCCAATCTAAATAAGTTGATAATGATGATAGTGATGTGGTCGCTCACTATGAAGGCAAATTTGGACAAATTACAAGATTTTTCAATTATTTTGTGTAAAAATAAAATTATATCTTGAGAATATTACGACAAGTTCTTTTAATAATTAATCAGTGCTTTTGAATTTTGAAGATTTTTCATAAGTACCTTTTTTTTTTTTTTTTGATAAGGCATTTGCAAAGCCTCAATAGTTTGCTCCCTTCGAGCAATCACACCAGCCTTTGTAAAACTTTACAAAATACAAAAAGTAACAAATTTTACACATTTTTCTCCAAAAATCTTTCACATAAGTCAAGTCAAAATTGTCTAAATATCCAAAGTTGCTACAATAACGGTGTATATTTACACGGTTACTGTTTATTTGCATTTTATATATTTTTTCTCTCTCCACAAATTTGATATCTCTCTCTCTCTCTCTCTCTCTCTCTCTTTAGATCTAAACTCTTTTATTTATATCTTGGTGTGTGTTAAAGTCGGTGGGCCATGGGTAAGTGTGAAATAATAAAAAAATTTGAGAAAAATATTATTTATATAAAAGAGTGTGTGACAAATTGGTGTGGATGTTTTGTAAAAGTAAGTGTATAAAATTAAAAAAAAAAAGTATGTGCTTTTTTTGGAAAATATACAAAAAATTTACTTCCACTGATACAGATGCTCTTAGGGCACTCGTTAAGAGACAAACCTCCAAGTATTGTTTTTAAGTGAGACTAAGGCCAGTGAAGAAACAATGGAAACGGTCATGAATGCCATAGGTTTTGTAGAAAAGATTGTTATAGGCAGTGCTGGTAGATCAGGGGGATTTTGAATGATGTGGAAAAATGACTTCAAAGTAGATGTAGCATATTTTAATAAAAATGTTGTGGCTGTCAAGATTAATGATGGTGCATGTCAACGAGCATTGATTGGGTTTTATGGTCTTCCTTACTCTACTAAAAGAAGAAAGGTTTAGGAGAACTTGGGAGCTATGTTATTAGTTATAGAGAGGAGCCTTGGGTTTGCATAGGGGATTTCAATCTGGTAATAGATGATCAAGAAAAAGATAGAGTAGGAGAGCTAGAACTTTAGCGCCGAATTTATTTTCTCAAGGAATTGATGTTTGACCTGGGGGCCAACAGTAGTCTTTCACATGGACTGATGAGAGATGAGGTAAAAGTTGCATTAGCCAAAGGTTATAGACAGAGGCATTGGTGGTGAAGAGGAAAAATTATGCATGACTGAGCTATCTAGACGGAGGTGGCACGAACAGAAGTGACATGTACAGACCGAACGACCATGTGGCATCCAACCCATTATTATGTGGTCTCTGAGGAACCTTAAATGGAAAATACTTGCGACACATGATTAGTCCTATTTTGTAGAGTCTCAACATGAGTAGAATTCTAGAATATACACGCATTAATGAGTATCTTCCCTATAAGGAAAAGACTTGTTCCGCAAGCAAAAGAGTCTGGCCCTACGCGACTATAAAAACCCAAAGACCCTCAAGAAAAAGGTACGCACAATTTCTCTAAAGCTCATACTCTCTAACAGAGCTCTCTTCTGACTTAACCTTCGAAGGGTCTTTGACCGGTACCACACCGGTACTCTTTGTAAGGTCTTTTTCTGTGTTGGGCAGGTCTGGTATCGAGCGTGTTGGAACCGTGTGGCTCACTGGTGATTTTTTTTGCATCATCAGTTGGCGCTGTCTGTGGGAATACGAGTAATCAGTCATTGCTTTATCCCTGAGACAAAATGTCGTACGGTCCAAACTCAATCGATGGCATCAGCCAACCAAGAAACTGGAAATCCCCCCACTGTTGTAGAATGGCAAGCGTTGTAAAATAAAGCTCTTATGCTACAAAACCAAGCGTTGGAAGTGCAAATTAAGCATCCGAAAGAACATCAAGTCTTATTGCATGATCAACGTAGAAGTGGTCATAATCACTATCCACCCCTTCAAAATATTATAGAAGGGAACAACAAATAGAAGAGAAGACTGACGACTACAATACTGTAAGACGACGAACGATTGGCCAAAGAGAAGGCAAGAGGCCTAGACACTCTAACAGCCGACTTGTTCGCTCCACCCCACTAAACGCTCCTATCAACCATATATAATTACACTTATCAAAGACAACCCCATGTTGGA
This sequence comes from Quercus rubra, assembly GCA_035136125.1. Classification (NCBI taxonomy): domain Eukaryota; kingdom Viridiplantae; phylum Streptophyta; class Magnoliopsida; order Fagales; family Fagaceae; genus Quercus; species Quercus rubra. The sequence continues at coordinate 48,312,380 of CM068738.1, forward strand.
ATGGCCGAGGAGGATGAATGAGGATCCAAGCAAGCGATCAAAGCACCAAATATTGAAATTACCACCATGAACATGGACATGACACAAAGGAGTGTTATGATCTGAAATAACAAATAGAGATCCTTGTAGGCCAAGGGAAGTTGCAGCAAATTGGAGCAACCCAGCAAGACAGAAAACCAATTCTCCACGAAAAAGGCGCCTTTTGGACGACAACCAGCCTACAAGAGAGACTTGATGGGCAGAAGCTACCTCACTCTTAGAATACCAAATGCCCGAAGAATATTTACTCTACTTGCGATTAAAAAAAAAGAGAACAACCAATACCACCTACCCTTCTACAATATCTCCGAGGTAGTACCGATCATCCAAGTCGTCAAGGTGATGAACAATCTGAGAGATGATCAACTCAAGTAGCGAAGACAAACATGGAAGGGGGGGCAATAGATGAGGAATATTTGTACAACGCATCGGGTGGACGGTCACTATACTAAGTTACCTACGGGTAGACGCGTATCCAAAGTCGCCTACGGATGGACGGTCACCATGCTCAGTCACCTACAGGTAGACACGTAGCCAAAGTCACCTACGGATGGACGGTCACTATGCTAAGTCACCTACAAGTAGACGCATGACCAAAGTCGACTATGGGTGGACGGTCGCCACCTATAGTCACCTCAACAAGTCCACCACCCACGGTGGACGTCCAACAAGGTGACGAGGTAACACTTTGTCACCTCAATAAGTCCACGACCCCAAGTGGATGACCAAAAAGGTGACGAGGTAACACTTAATCACCCCAACAAATCCACGACCCAAGGTGGACGACTAACAAGGTGACGAGGTAACACTTAGTCACCTCAACAAGTTCACGACCCAAGGTGGACGTCTAACAAGGTGACAAGGTAACACTTAGCCACCTCAATAAGTCCACAACCCCAAGTGGATGACCAAAAAGATGACGAGGTAACATTTAGTCACCTTAACAAGTCCACGACCCAAGGTGGACGTCCAAAAAGGTGACGAGGTAAATCTTAGTCACCTCAATAAGTCCACGACCCCAAGTGGATGACCAAAAAGATGACGAGGTAACACTTAGTCACCTCAACAAGTCCACGACCCAAGGTGGACATCCAACAAGGTGACGAGGTAAAGCTTAGTCACCTCAATAAGTCCACGACCCCAAGTGGATGACCAAAAAGATGACGAGGTAACACTTAGTTACCTCAACAAGTCCACGACCCCAAGTGGACGACTTAACAAGGTGACGAGGTAACACTTAGTCGCCGACCTAAGGTGGACGATCAACAAGGTGACGAGGTTACACTTAGTCACCTCAACAAGTCCATGACCCAAGGTGGACGACCAACAAGATGATGAGGTAACACTCAGTCACCTCTACAAGTCCATGACTAAAAAATGCAAACCAAAAAGTGGACGGACAAAAAAATGGATGCATATCCATGAAAAAAGTGGACGGACCAACCAAAAAAAAAAAAAAGGAGAAGGATGCATGTCCATGAACAAAAGTGGATGGACACCCAAAAAAAAAAAAAAAAAAAAAAGATGCATGTCCATGAAAAAAGTGGACGGACCAAAAAAAGAAAAAGATGCATTTCCATGAAAAAAGTGGACGGACCAAAAAAAGAAAAAGAAAAAAAAAGGTGGATGCATGTCCATGAACAAAAGTGGACGGACCAAAAAAAAAAAAAAAAAAGATGCATGTCCTTGAAAAAAGTGGATGGACCAAAAAAAAAAAAGAAAAAAAAGAGAAGAAGGTGGATGCATGTCCATGAACAAAAGTGGACGGACCAAAAAAAAAAGAAAAAAAAAATTTGACGATGCATGTCCATGAACAAAGTGGACGGACCAAAAAAAAAAAAAAATGATGACGAAGTAACACTCAGTCATATCGACATGACACAAAGTAGACGAACAAAATACCTTAAGAATGGACGCTAGTAAAGGACTACAACGCGTCCTGAATGTTGGAAGTTCGAGCATCACGCGTCCCGGGGGTAGTGTATCAATGGCCTACCGTGCAGAAGGATGCCTAATCCTACATATAAGCATACGACAAATGCCAACGCTGCAGCAAGACCTCAGGGCTAAACACTACAAAAGGATGCCGACGGACACCTAATCCTCATCCCAATGGGATGGATCGACAACCAAGGATATCGACAATCAAGGATGCCAACGGCACCTGATTCTCATTCAAAATTTAAGTCCTTCTACCTACGGGTGGAAGGACGAATCAAGTCACTCACGAGTATTTCGGTCAAAATTTAAGTCTTCCTACCTACGGGTGGAAGGACCAACCAAGCCATCAACAAGTGCCTTGGTACAAAATTTAAGTCCTTCTACCTACGAGTGAAAGGACGAACCAAGTCACTCATGAGTGTTTTGGTCGAAATTTAAGTCCTTCTACCTACGGATAAAAGGACGAACCAAGTCACTCACAAGTGCCTTGGTCAAAATTTAAGCCTTCCTACCTTCGGGTGGAAGGACAAACCAAGCCACCAGCAAGTGCCTTGGTACAAAATTTAAGTCCTTCTACCTATGGGTGGAAGGACGAACCAAGTCACTCACGAGTGTCTTGGTCGAAATTTAAGTCCTTCTACCTATGGGTGGAAAAACGAACCAAATCACTTACGGGTGCCTTGGTCGAAGTTTATAAAGTCCTATCACCTACAGGTGGAAGGACTAACCAAGCCACCAACAAGTGCCTTAGTACAAAATTTAAGTCCTTCTACCTATGGGTGGAAGGACGAACCAAGTCAGTTATGAGTGTTTTAGTCGAAATTAACTCCTTCTACCTACGGGTGGCAGGACGAACCAAGTCACCCAAAAGTGCCTTGGTCAAAATTTAAGTCCCCTGTGCCATAAATAATTTCAGGCTAGCCTGTCAAAGACTGACAAATCTCTTAGGATCCAAATCGAACCGTCACCCCATAGGTCCTTCCACTCCGAGATCACGGACCCATAGGGTGAAGGGGGCAACTGAAGAGGAAAAATTATGCATGACTGAGCTATCTGGACGGAGGTGGCACGGATAGAAGTGACATGTACAGACCGAACGGCCATGTGGCATCCAACCCATTATTATGTGGTCTCCAAGGAACCTTAAATGGAAAATACTTACAACACACAATTAGTCCTGTTTTGTAGAGTCCCAACATGAATATAATTTTAGAATATACACGCATTAATGAGTATCTTCCCCATAAGGAAAAGACTTGTTCCACAAGCAAAGAAGTCTGGCCCTACGCAACTATAAAAACCCAAAGACCCTCAAGAAAAAGGTATGCACAATTTCTCTAAAGCTCATACTCTCTAACATTGTTGGAGCTCTCTTCTGACTTAACCTTCGGAGGGTCTTTGGCCGGTACCACACCGGTACTCTTTGTAAGGTCTTTTTATGTGGTGGGCATGTCTGGTATCGAGCGTGTTGGAACCGTGTGGCTCACTGGTGATTTTTTCGGCATCATCAGGTGGCATAAGTTGAAGAGGCATTGGTGGCATAAGTTGAAGAGGTATTTTTCCAAAAGCTACTATTAACCACATTGGTGCTGTTAACTCAGATCATTGTCCTTTGTTGTTAGATAATCCAAGTAATTTTTGTACTCCAAGACCTTTCAGATTTGAAGCAACCTTAGAGATGAAATTGAGAAGCTTTGAGGTGATAAATCAAGCTTGGTCTAGCGAACTCAAAGGATCAGATGCCTTTAAATTGTGCAGGAAACAAGAAGTAACCTGTAAAGCATTAAAGAAGTGGAATACAGAGGTGTTTGGTTTTAGTAATATCAAAATTGCTAGGTTGACTGAGAAAATTAGAAAAATCCAAATGAAAGAGACCAGAAACTGGAGATCCAAAGCTTAGTAGAAAGATGAGTTGCATGAGTGGTTGCTTAAAGTATCTTTAAGCAACCACTCATTTTGTAGTTACTCATTCAAAGTGTATGTGTGTACATGTGAATGTATCTTTTTGTAGTTACTCTTTCTCCTAGGTTAAGAGAGAGCTTAATTTTGTAGCACATTATCTTGCAAAGTGTACATGTGATATTAACAGTGTACTATGCTATAGGAACTCCTTCCTCCCAACTGAAGTTTGTCATGCTTGGAGGAAATACTGTTTGATTGTTTCTTCTGTTTAATAGAAGTTGGTTTTAGCAACAAAAAAATAAATAAATAAAAGTGTGCCTCAAGAATCTTTGGCCGCCAGCGTGATGCAGCCGTGTGATCAATGCATTTTTTTCCAACACCCCTACATAACTTACTAAAAAAAACAAAAAAAAAAAAAAACTAATTAGATGGTGAACTAATTAACATAGTAGTCATTGAATCAAACATAGTTGTCACCTGAAAAGTCCATGGCAGGTATCACGCCTAATCAACAAGATTTTGTTATCACAACACAATATATGGTGAACTAATTAGATGTCACAAATATTACATCTTGCTTCTATTAATCTCTTTAATAGCTCAAAATGAAACCATACACAATAAATAAACATTAACGCTGCTACATTTTCAAAGTATTCATCTATGAAATTATATATATCTAGCCAAAGAATTACATATAAGAGAGTTCAAAACTCCTTACAAGTACTCAAAAAGAGTTCATGAATTGGAAAAACACCATATGTCTGGTTCCATCTAACTCTAATGCGATATGGAATAATAAGATTATTCTACTGATCTCAATTTAATCTCATGGATATGTTTGTTGCTAAGCTCTCTAGAAATTTATGAGTCTAATAATAGATGCTTCTTGCCTCATATTTTATACATCATTTGTACCTATCAAAAAATATATTTTATACATTATTTGGCTTTCTTATGTCATATAGCTAGGAGGCGGAAAAGAGTTCTTGTAGTAGACCCCCTACTAGTCGAGAGAGTCACTCATCCAGCAAGCTAACATTATATGGAATAAAGGCTTTATTGATTAAAGTAATACACACAAATATTGAACAGTTTTTGCTAGGAAATTACGTCTTTACATAAACAAGAAGGGCTTCTCATATTAACAATCCTAGCTCAGCTCTAAAATACAAGCCCAGAAAACCATTACCTATCAAATTCAACAAGCATACCACCACCCACTTGTACATATCAACCTCTTTCAAAACTTCCAGTTCCACAACAACAACAAAAAAAAGAAGTGCCACTTACTATTAATTCAAAAATTCCTAATCTTGCCATTGGTTTCTGTCCACAATTCATGCAATTGCTCCTATACTGAATCAAATTATTACTAACTATAACAATAAAAACGGTAACATTGTGCGTAATTGTATTTTGTACATCATATAAGCAATTACTCCATGTGTCTTATACTAAAGAAACTTTGTAAATGGTATGCGTTTAATTTAAAAAAATAAACATGATAATTTTTCATGAGTCATTAAGTCATTCAAAATGAAGTAACAAATGCAAGCATGACGGCATGGGGGTATTATTTTCAGACAAACATCATCCAACAAAGAACCCTTTTAGAGAGAACTTATAAATGGTACCTCAGATGCAGTCATGCAGTACATTAGGTCCCTAATTGAATAGCATTGTCCACTAAAGCACAAACAATTCTATCTTTTGATTCTTGTCCCATGACCATAGAATTCAAAATAATCATATGTTTGAATTTAATTAAGGGAAAAAGTTAGTGAACCATTTTAAGAAAGTTTTTATGGGAAAAGGGAAAAAAAAAAAAAGTAACAAATACTTTGATAGCTTTTTCAATGACCATATAAAATAATCATGAGTTTGAATTATTATTTTTTTTTAGAATTTAGACCCGAGGGTCAAGCTATATTAAGACAGAAAAGAGAGAAATTACAAAGATTCCCTCGTTATAAGAGGAGCTATATCATCAGGAATGGCCTCAAGCCAAACCTGCAGCTCATTGCCGGACTTCCCACATCTGGCAAGAAAATGGGCAATCGAGTTCCCTACACGATTGATATGAACAAAATTACAAATTCTAAAATCATTTGCTAAGACTAGAGAATCTTGCATCACGTGTCCATACTCAGGATGAACAACCTCTTTAGAAAGTAAAGCTCTAATGGTAACTTCAGCATCCCCTTCATAGACTAGCTCACAAATACTGAACTCTTTAGCAAAATATAGGGCTACGCGACATGCTAGAGCTTCAACAGTAGCAGCAGACATGGGGATAGGGATGCGTTCAGCCAAGGCACCCATTACAAGCCCACACGAATCACGTATCACCACACCTAAGCTGGCAGCACCGATGTCGCTAAACAGAGCTCCATCAAAGTTGATTTTATAAAGGGGAGAAATGGGAGGCATCCACCTAACAGCTTTTGAGCAAGCTGTTGGAATGCATTGGTCAAGCACCTGGGCAGATTGAAAATCCAACAAGAACACCTCTGCTTTAGCCCGAATGTGATGGTACTCAACAAGAGAATCCCCCACTCTAGCCGAGTTTCTTCTAGACCAGATTAGCCACATAATTATACATAAGAGGTTTACATCAGTTCGGTCACTTAAGGAGAACAACAATTCCAACAGATCAGCAAAAACGGAGAACTTGTATCTTGTGCACTTCATTAATTCCACATCCGCCTCCCAAATAACAAGTAACCTTTGACAGCCCCATAAAGCATGTACAATATCCTCACAGACCGCCTTACAATTATGACAGTGAGCTGTTTGGACAACCCTCCTTCTCTGCAAGTTGTGCAAAGTTGGAAGTGTTTCGTTTGCTGCGCGCCAAATAATATGCTTGACCTTGTAAGGAACCTACAAACTCCATATGCCCTTCCAAATTTTACTGTAGCTTCTATTTGTTGAACATGTAGGAGCTTTATTCCTCTCAACCAAAGCCAGCAACTTGTAAGCTGACTGAGTGGAGTAGACACCATGTGATGAGGCATGCCACACCTGCTTATCTGGAATGTCTCGGACACTTAGAGGAATACCTTTTATTATGTGGGCTTCATGGGGTAAAAATTCTTGCGCAATCGGTTCAGCTTTCCACTGATGGTCTTCTTGATCAATAAGGTCACAAACCTTTGACCCAGGTGGCAAGACCGAGGCTGGGGAAACTATTTTTGGGGCTGTAGTTTGAGGAAGCCACCTATCTCCCCTAATCTTTACTGATTGACCGTTCCCTATCCTCCAAACCGGGCCCAACTCCATGACATGTTTTGCCTGAATAATGCTTTTCCATGCGAAAGAACCCTTCATAGAGACCTCACAATCCAAGATAGAACAAAGAGGAAAAAACATAGCCTTAAATACTCTATGGAAAGGCACCCCTCATTATTTTCAAGCCTCCAAATCTGCTTAGCTTTGAATTTAATTAAGGGAAAAGTTAGTGAACCATTTTAAGAAAGTTTTTATGAGGAAAAAAAAAAAAGTTGTTAATTTTTCCACAGCTTTTACAATTTTCCCGTTAACATGACCCATTTCAAAAAATTGTTATGTTTATTGGGTCATGTTCTTGGTAACACTGATTAACAAGTGCCCTACAGGATTTAATTCATCAACAACTAAGAATGAACTTGGCAAAGAAACAACAATCATGATAATTAACATTAACACACTAAGCAAAAATAAATAAATAACCCACTACATAAACATAACAAACATTATCATAATCATAACAATTATAATCAACATCACCAAAAAAAAAACAAAAACCCAAATTTAGAAAGAATAATCGATTAACACATGATACCGCGATTTCTGAACGTGTAAGACCCACTATCGAACTGGGTATGAACCTTATGCCTCTCTTTCCCACTCTGATCCAAAAGCGTTAGTTCAAAAAGCGCTCTCACATCAGTGCCTTCGCTCACCAAAACTATAAACGGCTAAACATACGTAGCATTGTCCTGCGCATTCTTGCCATTTGGGTAAAAAAAGATTACCCAAGAGTGCCCGCTGGTGTTGAAGGTATTGGACGCCATGTAGTTTCCGATCCCCATACCTTTTGAGAGCGAGTACCTTGAGATGTTGAACAAGTGGGATGCATTCACCGTCTCGGTCATTGACGTCGATGTCGTCGTCGGAGTCGACCAAGACGAAGAAGATGAAGAAGAAGAAAACATCGGCTGAGAATTAGGAGGGACAATTCGTACCATTTATAGCAAGGATCGGAGTAGGGATAAAAATTTCGATGTTCGGTTGGTGAGAAAATCTAGTATTTGGTCAATTGTTAGATAGAGAAATGGTTGAACAATGACAAGTCGCCAATTTTTTTTTTTTTTTAGCATAAAAACATACTCCCTCCGTCCAACTTTGTTTGTCCTGTTTGAAAAGTCAAACATTTTAAGGGAACGTCATTTATTGTCTTGTCCACCTTATAAAAATGTATAAGTTTACAAAACTACCCTTAAATAAATTTATCAGCTTTTTTAAAAAAAAAAGTTATTCTTAATGAGACTTAGGGGTATAATAGGAACATTAGTAAACTAATAACTTTTATTTTTAGAAATAGGACAATATTTTGGGATATCCCAAAATAGAATAAAGGACAAACAAAGTGGGACGGAGGGAGTACTTTTTATTTTATTTTATATACTTACTTTAAATATATTTTCTAATTTTTTGATGTGTTTTATATATCAGATTTTTTTTCTTCCAAACCTGTAAAATATTATATATTTTTGATGTATTTTTGCATTTCCTTTTCTTTGAAGCCATATATATATTTTCAATCTAAATTTTGCTACAAATTATGGTATCCATTATTACGAATGATGATGCACGAGAATCAGTAGACTGAATGCTCCGGGCTCCGATGACAATTTGATGACCTAAAGAGAAAAAAATATTGTCAAGAGTGACTGGGATGAATCGGCCAAGGACCTTCCGATGATTAAGTCAGTTTTCTCTCTGGAACAAAAGAATGGTGAATTAGTGAATAATAAAACATACCTTGGGCTAATGGGTCAAATCCTTTTTATAGAGAGTTTTTAGTAGATCTACTTGTTCAGATCCACTGCCATCATGGGAGATGTGTGTAGTTAGTGGAGAAAATGGAGAGGATTCTGAAGAATCCTCCTCATGTTCTTGAATGATAGATCGTGGTCCGATTGCTTGCTATTTGTAGAAAAATCCTTTGAAATTTGTTAAGTGTTATTTGGCCATTCATGCCCCCGTATGACATGGACGACTAGGCTACTTTGTACGATCATGATATTCATGGACAGATCCTGTTCATATTCATGGTGCTTTTATTGGGCTTCATTTCTTGTGAACTAATTTGGATGTAGCTTGGTCATGGACAACCATCATGGACGAATGAAACTAAATTTAATCCACCATTAGTTGCGCTCTTGTCCTTATGTCGTCCATACCACTGTCAGAAATTTTGTTGTTATTATTATTATTTTACATGTGGTGGTTTCTTAGTGGTTGATGAACTTTCCACATGGCATGTAAGAATATTAATCAATAGTTACAATTATCCTACAAGAACAGTTTGACTCAGATTATCGCTTATTGAACATGCTACATGCTACAAAGGATGTATGATGATGGACAACAATGAAATGGGATGTCCTTAGATATAAGACATAAATATTCCCTAAGTAATAAAAAGAAAATCAGCCAAAAAAGAATAAGGAAAGGGCTTTTACTTTTCAGAAGGATTTCAATCAATCTGTATATACAGAAAACACTCTTTAGAAATGAACACATTCTCTTTATTTTAAAGCCTCAATCTCCTGACAAATTAAGCAATTTATGAGCTAATGGCTTTAATACTATACATTCTGATTACCTTCACCACTTCTCCAATCTCTAGCAGCTCTGATGAATCTGGAAACCAGTCTCTGTGGCATTTTTTTTCTTCTGGATACCTTTTCAAGTGTGTGCAATTTCACAATACTCTTTAACCTTTCCCTTCTCTTCTTCCTTTTCCTGTTGGCGTCTTCTATGTAGCTCCCCTATATTTTCCCGCTGCCACACTTGCCATTCCTAGATATTACATGAACTCAACATAACAAGATTGTAGGTTTTATATTCAGGTATCATATTGTTATACAAATAATGCACATGGTCTATACTCATAAATTAGGACATGGACTATAAAGCTAGCTAGTTATCCATTCAATGAGGATAGATCATAATCTGAACCAAAAAGCTATTATCTAGATGATTTATACGCTAGACCCAATCCTTTGTGTTTTCATACCAATTTCCTGTTATTAGAAAAGTGAATTTGCCATGGGCTTGCTACCACATGCCGAAAGTCAAATTCACTTTACCTACTACGTTGAAAACTGGAAGAAGACAAGAAAAATAATAGGGTAAATTCCACTGATATACCTTGAGGTTTGGGTTAATACCAATAAAGTCAAAAATATTTCAAAATGGGCCAATTTAGTCCCTAAAGACATTTTAATCCCTAACCTTGTTAGCATCTGTTAGTCATTTTACCATTTTTTTTTCCCTTTCTTAAATGTAATGGGTCTCTCTCTCTCTCAGGGATAGAAATTTTGCTCTGCCCTGCTTAACCTACTCCTCCCTGTTTCGCCCCATGTGTGTTTTCCCCACCCTACAAAGGTGGTAGGGTTGGGATGGGGTGAGATTTTAGCCCCACACCACGGGGCGGAGCGGGAATGAGTTTAGACTTTTTAGACCTAACTTGCTCCATCCTGCCCCTCCCCATCCCTACCTCGCCCTGCATTGATAAAGGTTAAGTTATAAATTTTTCATACCCTAAAACCCTACTATTTAAACAAACATATCATCAGCTTATTTTATTCTAACCAACAAGGCTTTCCGCCTCTTTTTTTTCTCTTATAAGGTTGGAAATAAGGTACCAATTTTAACATTTGCTTTTGTCTTTATTATAAACAAATTTATATACTATTGAATCATTAATTTTGTATTATGAGATTTTTGTTTTTGTTATGTTATTGTCTTGTTAACCACTTTAATAATATTATTCAATTTTTACTAAAAATTAGTTTGATTTGATGGGATAAATTTATTTGTAATTTCAATTATATTTTAATTAATGAAATAGGTTTTATTAAAAACAATTGTAATAGTTATGGACAAATTAATAAGAAGTAACGTTTTACGCGGTAGTGCAGGGCTTTGTGGGGCCCCAAAGGGTGGGGATGAGGGCAAGAAAATTTCCCTCGTCATGCAAGGTGAGGCAGGTATGGGGTAAGACAAAATCATGCAAGGCGGGGGCAAAGACCCCATCCTTCATACCACCCTGTCCCATTGCCATCCCTACTCTCTACCTATTTCATTCTTCTCTCCCTTTGACCTCTCTGCTCTTCTTTTCTCTCAGGTCTCTCTCTCCAACCCGACCTAATCTCCTCTCTTTGACTCACCATTTTTATTTATCTCTTTCTTCTCTCTGGCAATGGCAGTGGTGCATGGGTTTGGTGGTCTAGGTTAGTTATGGATCGTGGTTACGGTCGTTGTTGGTTGCTAGTGATGGGTTCTGGTTTGTTGTGGGTTTTTTAGTGGTGGTGGATTCCAATCTGTGGTGGGTTTAAGTTTTTTTTTTTTTTTTTTTGGTTGGTGGTTGTTTAAGGTGGTGGTGGCGGGTTCGATTTGGGGTGGATTAGAAATGGAGGTAGTTATGGGTTTCAATCTAGGGTGGATTTGCAGTGAGATGGTTGTGGGTTACGAAGTGGTGATTGAAAATTTTGAATTTGGGTTTTATTGACGTGGGTTTGGTTGGGCTTTGTTGCCGGTGGTGGTCACAAGGTTTTGTGGCCAAAGGTGGTTGCTAGGTTTAGTGGTCAGTGATGGTGGTGGGGGGTTCCAATATGGAATGGATTTGTAGTGGATGTGGTTTTGGGTTTTGAAGTGGTAGTGAGTTTTTTATGTGTTGGAGGATTTGGATTTCGTTGGGGTAGATTTGGCTGGGTTTTGGTATGGGTAGTAAAATTGTGTTGTGGTTGTTGTTGTAGTTGATCTGAGTGGTTATGGTTGATCTGAGGAGTGGTTGTGGCTGATTTGAGGAGAGAGAGTGAGGGAGGAGTGAAGAGTAATAGAGAAGATAGAGAAACTAACGGAAGTTAACGTTGTTTAGTGGTGTTTGGGGACTAAATAGTTTTTATGGACTAAATTGGTCAATTTAATTTTGAAATGTTTTGGACCCAATTAGTATTAACTCAAATCTTAGGATATATAAGTAGAATTTACCCAAAATAATAATAATTAAATTTTAGAGGGAGAGAGGAATTTCAAAAGTTAGGGAGCAAAATGATAATTAACCCATTTAATTATTTTTATTTTATCAGTAATTACTTTCTTGGATTGAGATCAGATTAAACCTGATGCAATCGGTATGGATTGAAAAAAAAGAAAAAAAAAGAAACAACTTTAAACCTCATCTATTAAAAAATGAGTAAAAGTAACAAAAAAAAAAAAAAAAGTAAAAAAAGGTTGTGAGGGAATTGCACCCAATCCCACTTTCTTCTCCCAAAAACCCCAGCCACAGACCCGAGACAGAGAGAGAACCACATCAAGTAATCAACGACGCGAGCGCTTGTCCTCCCTCCGGCCTATCCTCCACATCCGTCACGAGGCAGATCGGCCCTGTGTTGATTTCGATTTTGACTTGCGGATTTTGATCTTGATTTTGGGTAAGCTTTCTGTTTTTTTGACTGATTAATTGTTTACGGATTTGGGTCTTGATTTTTGGGTAAGCTTGTGTGTTTTGACCCATCCATTGTTTGCGGATTTGAGTCTTGGTTTTTGGGTAAGCTTGTGTGTTTTGACCCATCCATTGTTTGCGGATTTGAGTCTTGATTTTTGGGTAAGCTTGTGTGTTTTGACCGATCCATTGTTTGTTTGCGGATTTGGGTCTTGATTTTTGGGTAAGCTTGTGTGTTTTGACCGATCCATTGTTTGCGGATTTGGGTCTTGATTTTGGATAAGCTTGTGTTGTTTTCTAACCGATTAATGTTGAAAAACTAGACCCAAACCTTTGAAAAACTTGATTTTGGCCTTTTTTTTTTTTTTTTTTTCATCATAAAAGTTATATTGCCATATGATTGCTACAGCGTGCACAAAGTTAAATTTACACTACTTTCTTGCATGCAGAAACAGAAAAAAGAGAGGAAGAGACAACTTAAAAAAAAAAAAAAAAAGTGAGAGAAATCCAAAAGAAACAACCGGTTCTTGCTCCTTTGCTCCTCTGTGTGTTGCAACCATGGTTCGTTCCTTTGCTCCAGCCTTATTGGTCCTTGCTACTTTGATCACACTGGTCTTACCTCAATTAGGTCTGTGTGCTGTAACCACGGCTCATTCCGAGGGCCAAGAAAACGTTGATACATCATTATCGACCCCAACATTGACACATGAATATGATGTCTTCGTTAGTTTTCGTGGGGAAGATACCCGCACAAACTTTAAAGCCTATCTCTTAGCCGCTTTTGACCGTAAAAGGATTCGTGCTTATAGAGATGACGTAGACCTCCCTAGAGGGGCAGAGATTGGACCCGAGTTATTGAAGGCAATTGAGACATCAAGGATTGCAGTTGTTGTGTTCTCGAAAAACTATGCTACTTCTAGTTGGTGCCTTGATGAGCTGGTGAAGATCATGGAATGCAAAAGGCTGTTAAATCAAAGCGTGATGCCTATTTTCTATGAAGTGTCTCAATCCGTGGTGCTAGAACAGAAGGAAATTTTTGCAGAGGCACTCCTGAATGGCCCCATAGACAAGGTGAACAATTGGAGAAATGTATTGAAGGAGGCTGCAAACTTGGAAGGCTTCCATTTAGAACCGGATAGGTATACATCTTTAATTTATGTAAAACCGAAGCAAATTAACTTTTGATTAACCTTATGAAATGTTGCCACATTAAAATATAGTTTTATACTTTTATATACAAATGCAATCATAATAAATGTCTATTAATAACTATCATAATCATCAAATTTCATATTAGCAACTAGTCTTGTATAACTTAAAGTACATAATATATGACTAACATTTGTCAGTTTGTTTTTTTTTTTAATTACCAAATTGTCAAAACAACATCACAAGAAGAGTTTCTTTGTAGACTAGATGTTGGCGGCACCAAACCTTAGGCTTCTGTAGAACCTACATTCCTCCTTGGTGGGTGGGATATGTTTCTTTTTGTGTGGGATCCTAAGGAGGAGAATGCTATGTCTGATAACGTATCAGTTGGAGCTAACTAGTGTCCTCAGTTGGAGTGGGTCAGTGGGGTGTGTTGGTATGGAGATATTGGCAAAAGGGGAAGGGCGGGAACACAATATGCTTTATTGTGTGCTGGACATCTTTATTGGCAGCAGTACTCTAATATGAAAAATCATTATAGCTTTTAGCAGTTTAAGTTGACGTGCAGATTTTTGAATGAATTTGATAAAATAATGGTCTGGTGTCAAATTTTACATAGCCTTTAACTCTTTTAATGTGCTATTCTCTTAGATCAGCCATGTATGTCATGGAAGTCAGGTATGAGTGGGGGACAAGTAGGGCTTATCAGGATCTTTCTGTGTATGGATTAATCTCTAGTAAATAGTAATGTGTTTAAAATTTTAAATGGCATACCATATATTTAAGTTCTTCCAAAATAATTTGAATGTTATTGTCAACTAAGATTTCTCATAAATTCAGGTGTTTTTTTTTGTTAAGTATAAAAGCTGATTCTATTGTAATTAATACAAAAATTAATTTTAAGATATTTCATGTTCTGGATAGCCAATTGAAGTATTCAATCACATGATTATTTGTTTCTAATGCAAATCCTCTATGGTGACTTTATTGTTGTCATTGTCGTAATTTTTAAAATACTGAGTCCTTTGGTGCCTTTTATTTAGAGATTGATGTATAATAGAGGGTGCAGTTACTATTGATTATGAAATGTGTTCCCTTGTATTCTGTTATGTTTTGAGCAATGTGAAGTACCTACTTAGCCCCTTATTGATCCTTTTTCCTTATTTAGTTAATATGTCATAATTCAATAATACTTATTTTTGGTATTTCAATTACTATACTTTTATTGTTGGATGGTGCTTCTCTTCATTTTATAGCTGACTCCTATCTATCTTTCTTTCTTTCTTTCTTTCTTTTGGCCTTTATGTTTGGGTTAGTTCATAATTCCCCCTCTTATTTGTGAAACCAATCGATTTTCCAGTCTATATTTGGGAAATGAGCAAATACGCCAATATGTTACTTTTTCAGTTAAATCCAACGTAATCTTTTGAAGAAATTATTAGTTGTACACCACAATGAAGAGAAAAAGTTGAGAATTACATTATTGTTTTCTTGGATTGTATGTATAATCACTGTGATTCCGTTGGATTTAACTTCAAAGTATCGGATTGGGGGTTGCTCATTTTCCAAATATCAGATTGGGGGTTGCTCATTTTCTCGTTTTTCCCTCCCTGTTTTATTTGATCATTGTAACTTTGGTTCTTGATTTTTGCCCCCAAAGTACATAATACATGATTAACGTTTATCAGCCTCTGCTTTTTTCAATTACCAAATTGTCAAAACGGCATCACAAAAAGAGTTTCTCTGTAGACTAGGTGTTGGGAGCACCAAACCTTAGTTCTTCTGTAGAGCATACATTCCTCCTTGGTGGGTGGAATTGTTTCTCTTTGTGTGGTATCCAAAGAAGGAGAATGCTATGTCTGATGACGTAGCAGTTGGACTGTGCTGTGTTGGTACAGAGATATTGGCAGGGGGGTGGTGGGGGGGGGGGGGTGTGAGAGGGGGAAAACACAATATACTAGGCTTTTTGTGTGCTGAACATCTTTATTGGCAGCAGTGCTCTAACATGAAAAACTCATTATAGCTTTTAGCAATTGAAGTTGACATGTGCAGATTTTTGAATGAATTTGATAGAATAATGGTCTGGAGTCAAATTTTAGAGTCTTAACTATTAATGTGCTATTCTCTCAGATCAGCCATGCATGTCATGGAGGTCAGGTATGAGTGTAGGACAAGTAGGGCTTTATCAGGATCTTTTTGTGTATGGATTAATCTCTAAAAATGTGTTTAAAATTTTAAATGGCATATATGTGAGTTCTTCAAAAAAGAATTTTTGTTACTGTCAACTAAGATTTCTCATATATTCAGGTGTTTGTTTGTTAACTATAAAAGCTGATTCCATTGTAATCAATACAGAAATTAACTTTAATATATTTCATATTCTAGATAGCCAAAAGAAGTATTCAATCGCATGATGATTTTTTGTTTTCAATCACATGGTGACTTAGTTTTTGTAATAGGTGTAATTTTTAAAATACCGAGTCTTTTTGTGCCTTTTATTAAGAGATTGAAGTATTTCAACAGATGGCGGAGTTACTATTGATTATGAAATGTGTTACCTTGTATTGTTAAGTACCTACTTGGCCCTCTATTGATCATTTTTCCCTACTTAGTTAATATGTGACTATAAATCAATAATACTTAGTTTTGGTCTTTCAATTAGTAGATTTTTATTACTGGTTGGTGCTTCTCTCTCTCTCTCTCTCTCTGTCTCTCTCGTTTGTTCATTTTCCCCTGTTGTTATTATAATCTTGAATATTTTAGCCTTTGATTTATTAAGATATTTCTATAATTTGATGATCAAATTTTAAAATAATATATAATATATGTGTGCATGTATATTCAATAAAAGGGGGAAAAATAATTAAAGTATAATAAATGAGACAATAAATAATTTACTAATTTGTTACTTTATGTAAAAAGAAAATGTATTTTGGCATTTCATTCCATTTTTCGTGGCTCATTTATTTTTATTTTATGGTCACTAACTTCTATTCTTTTTATAAAAAAGAAAAAATAATAATAAATAATTGTGGGTGCTTTTGCAATTGCAGTCCAGAGCCAGAATTTATAGAAGAAATTGTCGAAACCATTTGGAAAACTCTATATGTGGAATCACCTACCAGTACCATTCCACCCTGTCGTCAGAACGATGTTCAAAATGCTATTGCTGGGCGGACCCACCGCCCTTTTTTTTTTTTTCCTTAAATGACCTCACGGAAATTTCCACTGAGATAAGTGCGTAGATAAGTGCGCTTAGCCTCTGACCCCCCCCACTTAAATTCCTCATGACTTTCTCACTTTCCCATGCAAGTCCCTCTCAACTTTCAAGTCCAACTCAAAAAATAAAATAATAAAAAGTCCCTTTCGAACCCATTTACTAAAAGTCTTCGTCTTCAAGAGTCTTTTTTTTGGTAAACTCGTCTTCAAGAGTCAGTGGTCCCGTTTTACGTCGTCTTCAACTGGTACAAACAAAGCCGAATCTTGATTTCTGTTCTATTTACCAAATTTCTTCTTTTTCTTCTTCTCCTTCGCACATTTCCGTCTTACTCTGTTTTTTCGTCTGTCCTTAATTTGTCTCGCTTTCAGTAAACTTTTTGTTTTTTTTGTTTTTAGAAGACCATTGTTATTGTTTCTAAGTCAGGGGGTCCCATGCAACAGCAAATATCTATACTCTCTTTTATTAGCTCAAGAAAGACAGTTTCTTGGATTGTTTTTATAGTCTGACATTTGTTAAAATGAAGAACATGCACTTTTTGAGTATGATGATTATATAATTTATATATGTTGGTTAGAGAAATTGTCATCTTCTTATTTTGTTACTGCTATTAAGAAGTAGTTCCTTGGGATCCACCCCTCCCTCCCTCCCATCCCTTTGTGAGAATATGCAACACCCGTTAAGGCGGTTGCCCAAGCGACAATAACATACACGATGAGTTACTTCAAACTCCCGAATTCCCTTAGTAGAAAGCTAAATTCCATTGTGAGCCAATTTTGGTGGGGTCGAAAGAATAGGAAAAGAAAGATGGCGTGGATATCATGGGAAAATTTGTGCACACCCAAATCATAGGGCGGAATGGGTTTTAAAACCTTAAAGGCGTTTAATTTGGCGCTTTTAGCAAAACAAGGGTGGAGACTTAGCCAAAACTTGGATTTCCTCACCCACAGAGTGTTTAAAGCTAAATGCTTTGCGGATTGCTCGTTCATGGAAGCACAAGTGGTAAAGAAGCCATCTTATGTGTGGAGAAGTCTAATGGCAGCCAAGGAAACGATTGAGGTGGGATCAAGGTGGATAATTGGAAATGGGGGGAAAGTGAATATATGGCGCCACAAATGGCTACCATCACCTGATTCGTTCAAGGTTATCAGCCCCCAAAGACACAATACATAAGTGGTGAAAGTGGCACAACTCATTGACAGGGAGATAGGTACGTGGAAGGCTGAACTTATAAGGGAGATCTTCCTCCCCCACGAAGCAGATAGCATCCTAAGTATCCCGTTAAGCCCACGCTTGCCAGAGGACTCAAAAGTTTGGGCTTGGTCAAAGATTGGCCTATTCATGGTGAGAAGCGCGTATGGGGTGTCACTCAAGCTGTTGAAGAAGACTAGCCCGACGAGGACAATGGGAGACTGCTCTGACAAAGCAAAGGTAGCCCAATTTTGGAAGGCTTAAATTATCGTATGGCTGCGAGGAAGGTGGGTAGTAACGACAGGTGTGGTTTTTGTAGGGAATGTGAGTGCTTGGGTCATATCCTTTGGGATTGCAAAGTTGCTGCCAAGGTCTGGAGGGAGATGGACCTTGATCTTCCTATGTTGACCCAACCCACGAGGGATTTTGTGGATGTGGTCTGGCTGGTGAAGGAAAGGAAGAAGGACATGGACTGGGTGTTGTTTGCTATTACGACGTGGCATATATGGAACAATAGAAATAAATTCAAGCACGAGGGTATATGTAAAGAGCCGAGAAGAATAGCTAGGGAGGTGCGTGAGTATGGGATGGAAATCCAAGGAGCTTAGTTGTCCTACCCACGTAGTATAGCTTGAGTCCGCAATCGATGGAAACCACCAAGGCAGGGGAGGTATAAAGTCAGTGTTGATGGGGCAGTCCTTGCGAGTTCGGGGTGCTGTGGAGTCGGGTAGTCATTAGAAATGAGGAGGGTCTGATCATGGGTGCGATGAGCAAGAAAATACCTTTCTTGCTGGGGGCCAAGGAGGTTAAAGTAAAGGCTTTGGAGGAGGGAATTCAGCTTGCATGGGATCTGGGCTTAAGGGACTAAGACTTTGAAAGCGACACGCAGATTGTGGTAGGGGCAGCAGTTGGCTATGACTCGGGCCCTTCAGAAAGTGGTGGAAGGTGCCAAGGTAGGAATGAAAGCATTTAGATCCTCGAGTTGCTCCTATGTTCGTAGACAGAGCAACATGGCAACACATATTATGGCTAGGGAGGCTTGGAATGTAAGTGACTGTGTAATTTGGGTAGAGGATACCCCCAACGTAATCGCAAACCAAATTGGGTTGGATGTAATAGCAGTGGACAATTGTCCTCAGTAATGAAAGTTACGTCATAATTTCACTATCAAAAAAAGAAAAAAAAATGCTAACTTGATCTTTACTGGGACTACCAATTTTATAGTTATCATCATCTATATCACGTGACTCATTGCATGATCCATACATATGAAAGTAGATGTGGAAGCTATTTAGAGTTCTGTTTCTTTCATCGTTTTGTACATTAATTAATTACTACATTATTATAATCTTTAGTAGAAGTTGAAAAAATAGCTCATGCATTTGATGGATGCAGTGAGTGCTTGCTTGGTAGTTGGTACTCTAAGGGTTTGTTTGAATAGAGCTTATTTTGCTAAAAACTGAAAACACTGTAGCAAAATAATTTTTCCTAAATAAAGTGGTTGTGGGTCCGGTGAACAGTGCGTGAACAGTGCACTTTGTTTAGATGCAGGTTCATCATGATCCAAACACATACTAAATCAATCATTCAAACAAAGCTTTAAAACAAGTTCAGGTCTCTACAAAATTAGCAAATTAGGGCATCTTTCACGACAAGAAGGAGATTTAGATTATGTGTCTGTTCAGAATTCGCTTATTTTGCTGAAACTAAAGTTTTTTTGCTAAAAGTACTGTAAATAAAGGTAAAAGTTAGCTGAAATAGTACAGTGAGATTTATGAATATTACTAAAAAGTGCAGTGAGACCAATGAATAGTGGCAAAAATAAACCGAATTGTAAAATAAGTAAGCAAAAATAATACATGCCAAATGCACACTCTACATATATATAGGATTTGTGAAATCTAGGATTCAACAACTTGTGGATGAGATTTGTTTTCAGATGTGAGGTGGTAAATTAGCAAACCTTAGAAAGGATTTCTTTTTTTCAATGTAAGCAAAATGTAACCATTTTGAGATGAATTAAATGTATATATTATAATTTGACTTGCTTTTTGTTGGCAAGATGTTTAGCCCATTCAATTCTCAAGTTTTCTCAAATCTTACAATTAATTTGCAAAAACTATTTATGCCATCAAATTTGAAATTGAGCTTTTTATGAGAAAATTGTTATGCAACCATTAAAATTCTGCTTAAAATTATGTTACTGTCTTTTAGACTTTTACTTGTTTTTTCCTTTTGTTTGGATAAAATCCCACTTTATAAGAGAGGCTTAAGTTGTACCTAGTATAACTTTTGTGAACACAAGGAAGTTGCCTCAACGCTTTACTTTCTAGGCCCATAACGAGGCTATAATGGCCAGGGCAACCAGAAGCTAAGGATTTCAAGGCTAACCCAATTGGGGTTCTATTAGGGTTAGGCTTTTCGTAGTTTTCTACTAAATGGAAGTTTCAGGTTTTAGGTTTATCGGTTGAAAGTTTGGATTTATATGAGTAGTGAGTTTAAGGTTTTAGATAGTGGATGGGTTGTGGGCATATCTTATTTAGTAGGATTTGGGCAACAGACTTTGGGTTTGAAGTTTGGTTGGTAATTATAGGTATAAGATCTGGTTGAAGCCCTAACCCAATAAGAGGAGGGTCTGTGGGCTTTGTTTTAGCAGAATGACCCAAGACGACGGCCTTTGGATTCGAGGTCTTACTTTTTAGGTTGTTTGCCTGGCTCATGTCTGGTTGTTTGTATGGTGTATGGGGTTTTCCAAATGAGTTTCGTTTTTAGGTCGGGATTGAGCTTGGGATCCACGCATGGTTGTTAGAATTAGGATCGATGAGAGGGTCCCACAATTTAGATCAAAGGAATTTCCAATTCCTCTGTTAAATTTGGAACCTCCAATTTCTAAAAATAAAAATATCATTATTTGTTAAAGTTCTGACAAAGAAGCAAAAGAATGAAAATAAATTTGCTTGGACATCTAATTTCTCAAAAAGAGAGCCTTTGGCACAAAAAAAAAAAATATGTAACAAAGTTTTTCTCCAAATTAATTTGGTGAGAAATTTTTTAAACTTTTCATATATCTCTTTTTTTAGGTGTGAATTTTTGGAAATTTGACCATTGAATTTCATGTTGATTATGTTCTTAATATGCATATCAAATTTACACTCACTATAAAGATATATGAAGAGTTTGAAGGATTTTTCTTCAAACTAATTTAGAGAGAAATTTTGTTAAGAATATGGGTCTTTGACTCATCCTTGAGATTTAGTAAAATGTCTTGTTAACAAGTATCCTTAAGGCATTTTGTAATTTAGGAAAGTTTTAATACTAATATCATAGAAATACAAAAATCTGTAAAGAAACTAAAAAATTAAATTGTTTTTTTTTTTCATAAAAAGTTTTCATAAACTAATACCCTTAGGGCATCCGTTAATTTTTCTCTTAAATAAATTATTTCACCCAAAATAAAATTAAGTTCAAAACTTAGTCAAACACCAAGTATTTCACATAAATGTCCATTTAATTAAGAGAAAGTCCTTGGAAGTGGAATTTTTTTTTTTTTTGAGGACTTTAATTAAATACAAATTAACAAAAACCTTAACTTATGAACTAAGAATTGGTTTGATCCCACCAAGGTTGTATGGCAATTTTTTTTCCCTCATAGGCAACCTAAATGTAATATTTAGGTGTATCCACAAATAAATTAAAACTCATATTTTCCCCTAAATAAAAAAAATACCAAAATACTATTTTTGTGTCACTACTAATCAGGTTCCTACATTTTAGAAGCAGTAAACTTACGTGTCACACAACATGCACAATTAGGATGCTTGAAAGTTACTTGGCTAATAAAATAATAATACTTTTTAATAATAAATGTTAAAAAATGTCAGGTTATATTATTACAATAATAAATATTAAAAAAATTCAGGGGAGCATTTAAATCGAAAAAAAAAAAATCTCAATTTTAAAGATAGAAAAAAAAAAGTACTAGATTTTCTTGCATTTTCTTACACTTTCTTGGCAATCAGACACCAAAACACAACTTCATCATGTCATCCCAAATTCTTCTAGTAAAGAAGACTCAAAGAAGATATGATCTCTACTTTCAAGGCAATTTCTACAAAAAAACGCATAAGCTATCACCAAAGTACCACCACTTGGCCATTCTATTTCACGTGGACAGCTTGTTAATTATAGCTAACCAACCAATAAACGAATGCTTGGGGATAGTTAAATGGAACCAAAGCAGCTTTCACCACTCAACTTCACTAGATTTATCTCTAATCTCAGCATATGTTGTAGCAAAAACTTCCCAAATTTAGTAGCTTGCCAAAGGGCTTTATCCTCATCTTTAAGCTCAACAAGGAATAGTTGACATTGAATAGTTACAAGAGCATCGATCTAGTAGGCCTCCAAATCCATGTCTTATCTTTCGGCACAAAATCCACTTTACCTTTAGGATTACTTGCAGCATCATGACACGAGAACCAAATCTCTGAACCAATACCCCAGCAGGATACCAAAGATCATGCCAAAGAAATATAGTTTTCCCGTCCCCTACCTCAAACCTAATAAACTTCCTTACTTCATCCCTCAATTTAAGAATTACTCTCCAACTCCAGGTACATTCTTGAGGAATTTTTAGAGTCCAAAAACACTTACCTTTGAGAAGATTTGGATGCAAACATTGCAAGTGAGTGTGGAGCAGAATCTGAATTCTCCATCATTGCTTGTTTTCACTTTATAACATTGAAAGTTGCTCATAGGAAATTGGATCACTACTAGTACGAATAGCAGAACAGAAGTGTGCAAACTCCTTAGGAAGACCTTGAAGAACTATACACAATAGCTCCTCATTATCAACAACAACTCCTACTGTAAGAAGCTTATCTCTAGCTATCTTGATCTTCTGCAAGAAACCATTGACAGTCTTGATGATACTAGGAAAAATTATAACTCTTTGCTCGTCCATGATGGGTCGTCCTGATCTACGACCTCAGCACATGGAAGTCAAGGACGAGGAAACTCGTCCTGAGCCTAGCAGGAAGGACGAACCAAGAATCCTCGTCCTTAGCCAAACCTCGTCCTGAGTCAACTAGGCGATGAATAGTACAAATCAGACATTGGACATCACACCTTTCCGCAATCGACAAAGTTGATGGGAACCGTTGCCAACGATGGTTAGATGAACTGGGCCAAACGATACGGTGTTAAAAACAGTTAACTTACTGTTAAAACCGTTGATTCACATGAAGGGAGACGACTGTTCCATGGGTGTGCTATAAAAGCACTGATCTACGAACAAGATGGGTCATTCAGAACTTCTGTATAAACTTTTCCTTCAAAGTTAATCACAGAGACTAACTTTATCATCGGAGGATTTTTGGCCGGCCTCCACCGGTCGTCTTTGATTTATCTTTGATTTCAGGCCTTGTTAGCAACCTTTGGCAGCGTCGAAGACAGTTTCAGCCCACTGATCATCCAAGCATTATCAGTTGGCGCCGTCTGTGGGGAATTCTTTACATAGAATTTTTAGATTTTGAAATTCTGTTAAGTTCTTTCACTGGTAAAGGGCTGAAATGGTTCGAACAAGATCAAGGGTTACCAGTCCAGGCCCACAAGAAAGCAGGGACGCCTCCAGTAATCCTCACCGCGACCGCCAGTCGGCGCCCGCTATGCAGCCATCTTCTGTCCAGCATGTGCAGTCCATGGCTGCCGCCATGGCAGAGTTAACTCGACAGAACCAGGAACTGACCAGGCAACTTAATTCAAGAAGAGAGCATCGTGATGAAAATGTCGAAGGGCATACCCAGAGTCAGGGAAATACAAGGAACGTTGACCCTGAGAGCCAGTAAAGGGGCACCACTTCGCGAAGGGTACCACATCTGGAAAAGGAGATGGACCAAATGAGAAGGGTCATGGAGGAGATGAGAGAAAATATGAGAAGGGCAAATCCAGTGGAGGACTTAGTTCATAGGACAGACTCCCCTTTCACTGCACTCATCAACGGTCACCCTCTCCCTCCGAAATTCAAGATGCCTTCCCTAGATTCATACGACGGGACGCGTGACCCCTTCGACCACATTGCTACTTTTAAAACCACGATGCATCTCCAAGGGGTTCCGGACGAGATAATGTGTAGAGCTTTTCCAACCACCCTCAAGGGGCCTGCGCGAGTGTGGTTCAGTAAGATACCCCCCAATTCAGTAAGTTCCTTTGAAGAGTTGAGCAAGTTATTTGTTAACAACTTTATTGGGGGACAGAGACATAAACGTCCCTCATCCAGCCTATTAACTATAGAACAGGGAGAAAATGAGAGTCTGCGGTCTTTTATCACTCGTTTCAACCGAGAAGCCTTGACAGTGGACGAAGTAGATGATAAGTTGCTGCTGGCGGCATTCCACAATGGCGTTAACTCTGATCTTTTCATTCATAAGCTGTACGAGAAAGAGCCACAAACCATGGCAGAGCTCGTCCATTCGGCTCAGAACTTCATGAATGCAGAAGACGCGATTATAGCCAAGAAAAGAAAAAGAGCTGAAAGAGGCGAGGCGAATCCTGCACGCGGTACTGACCAAGGACCTCGTCCAAAAAAGGGACGTGCAGAAGATAAGAGAGACCGAGACACTAAAAAAGTGGGTCCTTCAGCGCGAAATCAGCAGTATACACCGTTAAATGTCCCGCTTGAGCAAGTTCTCATGCAAATCAAGGACGAGCCTTCTTTGAAGTGGCCAGAAAAAATGAAGGGAGATCCCAATAAGCGCAATCGGAACAAGTATTGTCGCTTCCATAGAGACCATGGGCATGATACCGACGAATGCTTTGACCTCAAGCAGCAGATTGAAAATCTCATTAGACAAGGGAAGTTGAGGAATTTTCTCGGACGAGACTATAAGGATGAGAAGCTGAAGACGAAGGTAGAGGAGCCATCACGGCCTCCACTAGGAGAAATCAGAATGATTTTTGGGGGAAGTTTAGCAAGCCAGTCATCCAGATCAAAAAAGACATATCTGAAGGTAGTGCAAAATGTCCAGCTTTCAGGACGATCTCCCAGGACGACAACTCAAGACGAGCAGGCTATCACTTTCACGGACGAGGATGCAACAAGGATACACCATCCTCATGATGATGCCATTGTTATTACCTTGCTCATTGCCAACTATTCGACTAGAAGGGTGTTGGTAGATAACGGGAGTTCGGCCGACATCCTGTATTATCCTGCCTTCCAACAAATGAACCTCGGACGGGAGCAGCTCCGTCCAGTGTATTCGCCCTTGGTCGGTTTTGGTGGGATGAAAGTACAGCCCGTCGGTACTATTTCCTTACCAGTGGTAGTGGGAGCGTATCCGCAACAGGTGACGAGAAATGTCAATTTCATTGTAGTTGATTGTTCGTCATCCTATAATGCTATAATTGGGAGGCCGACCCTAAATAGCTGGAAAGCAGTCACATCCACTTACCATCTGTCGGTTAAGTTCCCCACTGAACATGGGGTAGGAGAGGTCCAAGGAGATCAGTTGGCCGCCAGAGAGTGCTATCTAGCCATGCTGGCTATGGACGAGCAGATTCAGACGATGAACATAGCAGAAAGAAGAATCGTGGCAGAGCCCACAGAAGCGTTGGAAGAAATTCCCTTGGACGAGGAAAATCCAGAGAAAAGTACCAGGATAGGGGCAGATTTGGAAGGAAAGATCAAGAAGGGTCTTATATGTTTCTTGAGGAAAAACATTGATGTGTTTGCCTGGAGTCATGAGGACATGCAGGGCATAGACCCAAAAATCATTACCCATCGTCTGAATGTGCATCCTTCCTTCAGACCTGTGCGACAGAAGAAGAGGGTATTTGCTCCGGAGAGAGACAATGCTGTTAAAGAAGAAGTACAGAAATTGGTACAGGCAAAGTTCATTCGAGAAGTCTATTACCCCGACTGGCTGGCTAATGTGGTAATGGTCAAGAAGGCGAATGGGAAATGGAGAATGTGTGTGGACTTCACTGACTTAAATAAGGCCTGCCCTAAAGACAGTTATCCATTGCCCCGCATTGACCAGTTGGTGGATTCTACGGCGGGACATAAGCTACTTAGCTTTATGGACGCCTTTTCCGGATATAATCAGATAAGGATGGATGAGATGGATCAAGAAAAAACGTCATTCGTTACTAGTCAGGGCTTGTTTTGTTATAAGGTAATGCCTTTCGGACTGAAGAATGCAGGGGCGACATATCAAAGGTTGGTCAACCATATGTTCCGTCCGCAGATTGGGCGGAATGTGGAAGTCTATGTAGACGATATGCTGGTGAAGAGTCAGGACGAGGAAACTCATCTGGACGACCTACAGGAAACATTCGATACACTCAGGCAGTACAACATGAAGTTAAACCCCAGCAAGTGTGCTTTCGGGGTGTCGTCGGGAAAGTTTCTGGGCTTTATGGTGTCACATAGGGGCATTGAAGCTAATCCTGATAAAATCCAAGCGATACTGGATATGAAGCCTCCGCAAAATATCAAAGAAGTCCAGTCACTCACCGGACGGGTTGCAGCTCTTAACAGGTTTGTTTCCAAAGCCACTGATAAATGTTTGCCATTCTTCAAAGTTCTTAGGAAAGCATTCGAGTGGACGGACGATTGTCAGAAAGCCTTCGAAGACCTGAAAGCATACCTTACATCTGCCCCATTGTTAAGTCCATCCGTGTTAGGAGAAGAGTTGTATCTGTATTTGGCTGTTACCCCGCATGCTGTAAGTTCGGCTTTGATCAGAGAAGAAGGAAGAGTGCAGAAACCGGTCTACTACACCAGTCGAGCACTTAGAGGAGCAGAATCGCGGTACCCGCAGATTGAAAAATTGGCTTTTGCCCTGATCACAGCCTCTAGGAAACTGAGACACTACTTCCAAGCTCACATCATCAACGTCCTGACTGATCATCCGCTGAAAAAAGCAATGAATAAGTTAGAAGCTGCAGGACGACTGATCCAATGGGCAGTCGAGCTTAGCGAATTTGATATCAAGTACCTGCCAAGGCACGCGATAAAGGCTCAGGCTCTTGCAGATTTCATCGCAGAGTTTACACCGAGTCACAGTGAATCGGAAGTGGTAGAAGTCAAAAAATGGGTCATTCATGTGGATGGCTCGTCTACACAGCATGCAGGGGGGATAGGGGTTGTGTTGCAGTCCCCAGAGGGAGATAAGCTGACATACAGGGTACGCCTACAATATCAAGCAACCAATAATGAAGCTGAATATGAAGCCCTTTTGAAAGGCTTGGAATTGGCAAAGTCCATAGACGCTGAATCAGTACTTATTCTGGGAGATTCGCAGTTAGTCATGGGCCAGGTAAACGGAACATGTGAAGCCAAGGAAGAGCGAATGAAGAAATATCTTGAGAAAGTACGGCAGTCAGCGAAGAAATTCAGAGAAGCCACCTTTGTCCAAATCCCAAGGGAGGAAAACATGGACGCAGATGCACTAGCGAAGACAGCTTCAGCAAATCAATCTATGGACGAGTTTGATGAAATCCAATATCTTCCGAGTATAGACATTCCTGACGTACTGCAAGTACAGAATAAGGAAAGTTGGATGGCCCCGATAATATCATATTTGAAAGACGGAACTCTCCCGGAAGGCAAGGACGAGGCCAGGAAACTTAGAATCCGATCAGCCAGGTACATCCTTCTGAATGACATACTGTACAAAAGGGGTTTCTCACAGCCTTATCTTAGATGTTTGTCGCCAGAAGAGGCCAACTATGTGTTGAGAGAAATCCATGAAGGAGCTTGCGGGAACCACTCAGGAGCCAGATCACTTATACATAAGGTCGTCCGTGCAGGATATTACTGGCCAACCATTCAGGCAGATGTTAAAGCCTATGTTAAAGTCTGTGATCAGTGTCAGCGATTCAGTAACATCCCTAGACAGCCATCAGAATATCTTACCCCCATGACGGCCCCGTGGCCATTTGCTCAATGGGGTCTAGATATCTTGGGACCTTTCCCAGTTGGAATCAGGCAGATGAAGTTCTTGGTTGTGGGAATTGACTATTTCACTAAATGGGTGGAAGCTGAACCCCTAGCGGGCATCACACAACAAAATGTGAAAAACTTCGTCTGGAAAAATATTCTGTGCAGGTTTGGGGTGCCCCGAGTGTTGGTATCCGACAATGGACGACAATTTGACAATTCACTCTTCAGGGATTTTTGTGAACACTTCGGAATTCAAAATCATTATTCTTCGCCAGCCCATCCCCAAGCAAATGGTCAAGCAGAAGTCGCAAACCGATCCTTGTTAAAAATTATCAAGACTCGTCTTGAAGGGGCAAAGGGAGTATGGCTGGATGAGCTGCCGGGTGTATTATGGGCATACAAAACGACTGTCAGAACCCCCACAGGGGAAACCCCTTTCAAGCTGGCCTATGGAAGCGAGGCAGTCATACCTGCAGAGGTACATATGGCCAACCATAGGGTGACTATGTATCAGGACAAAGATAATGAAGAACAACTCCGTTTGAACCTCGATCTCATAGACGAGGTAAGGACAGACGCAGAGAAAAGGATGGCAAGGTACAAAAATCTCATGGTTAGACAACATGATGCGATGGTTAAGCCGAGGCGGTTCAACATTGGAGACCTCGTCTTGAAGAAAATTTCTTTGGCAACGAAGAACCCAGCTCATGGGAAGTTGGGGCCCAATTGGGAAGGACCTTACAGAATTATCAACTCTAAGAGGCAAGGGTCCTACTACTTGGAAGCCCTGGACGGGAGGAAGTTGGAGCACCCATGGAATGTTGAACACCTGAGAAGGTATTATCAGTAGAATGCCAGCCTAAATGAAGGTTCCCCTGGACGAGTGTATATAAGATCTATGTATTTGCAGTATGGATTATAGTGTTATTCTCTTGTTATTATGCTATGGTTATGGACAAGGTGGTGGGTTTGCTTGTATGTATCTAGCTTTTTATAAGGCACTAACTTATGAGTACGTGCCCCGCTTGTGAACAATATTTATGTTATATACATAGTGTTGTGTGAATCCATAATCCCCATATTACTCTTGTTTAAATTTTTGTTTTTGTTCAAATCCGCCACTCCATGGACGAGAAACGTCTCTGGACGACAGAAGCTAAATGCCAGTATGCCCCTCATTACAAGGTACGCTCGTCCAAACATAAGACGAGATAAAAACCTTGGGCAAAGGATTTGAACACCATCCAGCCTATGGACGAACAAATATTCAGTACGTCCAGCCCATGGACGATGAAATGCATGCGTACTTTTAACTTGGCAAAGTTACTCGTCCACAACGTGGACGGGGAAATAACACCAAAACAATCCAACAAGTGGACGAGGAAAAGGTGAACAAGTTTAAAGACGTAATGAGAAATTGCTATCCTGTCATGCTTTTTCAAAGACGAATTAAAACTGGAGTTAGAATAAAAATTGCTCCTATGGACGAGAAAGAACTTGTATTTAAGAAAAATTCTTGTTCACATAAACAAAGAAAGAAAAGAGTTGATCGAATTATTTAAGGGCGGACTACAAAGCGTCCAAACACCCTGAATTTGTTCAAAATCTCGTCCTAAAACCATGGACGAGATAAATGTACTTGAATTACATTTCCTTTAAAAAAAAAAAAAAAAAAAAAACAGCAAAAGCAATAGAAAATTAAACTATCTTTATGCAGGAGGGGGTAAGGTGCTGGCATCGTCCTCGATGTTCACGTCCTCAGAGCTTGTTTGAAGGAGAGAGCTAGTGGCCGCGCCTAGGTTGAGCTTTATGACGCTGAAATCAATGTTGGGGAAGTGCTCCACAGCGTCCAGCCTGAAGTCCTCGAACCCAGCTGCGTAGTTCTTGTCCAGCAAGTCAGTAAATTGCTTGGACGACTGGAACTCCGCGACTGCGTCCTCCTTCGCCTTTTCAAGAAGGGTATTGAGCTCATTGTTCCTCTTCTGGAGGTCGTCAAGACGGGTATCTTTCTCAATGACGTCCGTCCTGAGCTCTTCATTAAGGTCCCTGAGCTCTTTAGCCTCTTCCCTAGCCTTGGCAGCAACCTCAGCCCACACTTTGCTCTTTTCCTTAACCTCCTTTATCCTCGTCTCCAAAAGCAGCCTCGTCTTGTCTAGTTCAGTGGCCTGCCTGGACGCAGCAATGAACTTGGACATGGCCTGCGCGTTGAAATTCATGAGTCAGTGTCATTAATTAAAGACGAGACATAAACAAAACAAAAAAGCAGCTTAAGAATTTACCTTGAAGAGATCGTGAACACCAGAGTGCTCAAAGTCCTTCAAGGACATGTTGTAGCACGCGCCCACGTCCACATCAGTCACTGCCTTAGAAAATCTCTCCCAGGATAAGTCCTCATTTTCTAGAAGGTTTTGAGGAACCTCCCTGGGAGCAGAAGACGAGGTGGGAGCATGAATCGTGGACGCCACCTTCCTGGACGGAGGATCCCTAGGCTCAGGATCAAGGATCTGCACAGGGGACTCCAGACTGGACGGAGGAGGGGACTTAGCACCTTGAGGAGCACCTTGAGGTCTGGACGACTTATGTTTTTTGTCTTTCCCTCGTCTGCTAGGGAGGTCGCCCAAGTCCACTCTAGAGGATATGTGCTTCCTCTTTTCACCTGTGGGTGGACGAGGTTGAGACCTGACTCCCTCGTCCACAGTCTCCTTACCCTTGTTTTCCTTCATCGTTGCCATTCCTACAAGGAAAGACGTTAGTTTTCCTTAGAAAAAATATATGTATATAAAATAAATGTATACATAAACAATGAAAATAACTTACGTTTGCGAGTAGTGATCTCGTGTGCAAGGGCTTCAGGGGAAGGTATAGGGCCTAAATCCCAAGTAGCAAGACGCTGTAGGCAGACCAAGGAGTGGAACGTCCTGTCGGTGTATAGACGAGCTTTCTGAATGCGCTCGATGTAAAATCTATCCAAATGAGGTCGTCTAGCACCTGTTAAAGGTAAAAGACGAGGAAAAAAGAGTTAGGATTTTTGAAATGTAAAAGATATTAGAAACTGGAGAAAAATTAAAACACATACCTTCAGGACGAAGGTTTCCCAGTTCCCCAGAGTATGAAGGGAATGGGTCCCTGTCAACCTCGATGGGGCGTCTAGCCCAGAAACCTGAGACGAAGAAGAACTCCGTCTTCCAGTTCCTATCAGAGGTGACTAGGGATTTGATCAATCTATAGTCTTTTCCCCTGGCTGTAAATTGATAAAAGCCAAGGGACTGATTAATCTCGGAGGGCTTGTAACAAAAGAGGAACTCGTCCACAGTGAGAGGACGGTTCCCCTCAAACACCTCCCTCCACAACACTTGCATGGATACAATCAACCTCCACGCATTAGGATTGAATTGGCAAATTCCTAAACCTAACCTAGATAATAACTCCCTGGCAAAACTGTTTAGAGGTAACCTAAGCCCTCCCAAAAGATAAGCCTCATATATACCTATACCAAAACGAGGCTGACAGCACCACTCTCCACGGACGGCTAACCTAGGGTTAAGCTCGTCTGGGATTTGGTACCATGTTTTGAGTAATTCTAACTTCCTATCATCTGTTTTTGACTCTATACCTATAGCACAACTGTACACTACCTCCTCATCCTCGTCCTGGACTGTGGACGAGGGGGCACTAGATCCGGCTTGAGCCCCGGACTCAAACCTCGTCTGTAGCCCTTCCTGGAGAACCTCTAAGGGAACCCCAGGGACACCGGATATGTACTCGTCCGTAGTGTTTCCCCCACTACTACTACTACTACTGCTATCACTGTCACTAGACCCACTAAAACTACTATGGTCAGAATACTCGTCTATGGCTTTATCTACACTATCGCTAGACGAGGAAAGAAGAATTGACATTTTATGGAAGTTTATAAAACTAAGGACGAAGTTAGGAATATACATGGATCTAGGACAATGGAAACTTATGGACGCGGAATACTTCTAGAAGAGGCTCTAAGACGAGAGTAATTGAACAAGGAAATTTCAGAAATGAGAAGGGTAACGATGGAAATCAACTATTTATAGGCAATGGGCCCGGACATCTGAAACGACACAAACCAATGAAAAGGAGACACGTGGCGCTTTCCTAGGTAAGGTAAATCGACGCATTTTCCTGCAAGTTAAATTGTGACGCGTGTCACCAATTCATTGGCAGGGTACTCAGGAGTCAGATATCTATGGACGACCCATGGACAAGGGGGCAACTGATGATACTAGGAAAAATTATAACTCTTTGCTCGTCCATGATGGGTCGTCCTGATCTACGACCTCAGCACATGGAAGTCAAGGACGAGGAAACTCGTCCTGAGCCTAGCAGGAAGGACGAACCAAGAATCCTCGTCCTTAGCCAAACCTCGTCTTGAGTCAACTAGGCGATGAATAGTACAAATCAGACATTGGACATCACACCTTTCCGCAATCGACAAAGTTGATGGGAACCGTTGCCAACGACGGTTAGATGAACTGGGCCAAACGATACGGTGTTAAAAACAGTTAACTTACTGTTAAAACCGTTGATTCACATGAAGGGAGACGACTGTTCCATGGGTGTGCTATAAAAGCACTGATCTACGAACAAGGTGGGTCATTCAGAACTTCTGTATAAACTTTTCCTTCAAAGTTAATCACAGAGACTAACTTTATCATCGAAGGATTTTTGGCCGGCCTCCACCGGTCGCCTTTGATTTATCTTTGATTTCAGGCCTTGTTAGCAACCTTTGGCAGCGTCGAAGACAGTTTCAGCCCACTGATCATCCAAGCATTATCAAGTCTCATTGCCTTTCTTGAGGCTTTGTAACTCCAATTTCAGATTCAAGATATTTGCTCTAGAGGTAGATGCGAAAATTTGATACAAAGTATTCCACAACTCTTGAGCATTTGTGATCCCAATAACTAAGGAAAACACCTGAGGTGCTAGTGATGAGTTGATCAAAGAAAGCAATACTTTATCGTTGATCCTCCATGTTTGAAACTCTGGATTCACAACAGTAGTTGGATTTCCTTGAGTATCAAGAAGGAAAGGACATGGTTGAGAGACCGAGCCATCAATGTGCTTAATCAGTGAATAAGCTTCCAGGATAGTCACTAGTTGACGCTTTCATGGAATGTAATTATTGTAGTCAAGCTTAATAGATATCAAGTTTGACATATTTGAAAGAAGTAGCAAAGGTGATTGTGAAGGTACAACAGTGTTGCTAGTAGAAGGAATGTTAGTGTTGTTTGTGGGAGTTGTGGCAGGTGTGAATTTTTGGTGAGAAATTTTTTAAACTTCTCATATATCTCTTTTTTTAGGTGTGAATTTTTGGAAATCTAACCATTAAATTTCATGTTAATTATGTTCTTAATATGCATATCAAATTTACACTCACTATAAAGATATATGGAGAGTTTGAAGGATTTCTCTTTAAACTAATTTAGAGAGAAACTTTGTTAAAAATATGGGTCTTTGACTCATCCTTAAGATTAACTAAAAGGTCTTGTTAACAAGTATCCTTAAGGGATTTTGTAATTTAGGAAAGTTTTAATACTAATATCATAAAAATACAAAAATCTATAAAGAAACTAAAACACAAAGATAGAAAAAATTTCTTTAGTTTCTATACAGATTTTTGTATTTCTATGATACTAGTTAAAACTTTCCTAAATTACAAAATGCCTTAAGGATACTTGTTAACAAGACAATTTAGCTAATCTCAAGGATGAGTTAAAGACCCATATTTTAAACAAAATTTCTCTCTAAATTAGTTTGAAGATAAATCCTTCAAACTCTCCATATATTTTTATAGTGAGTGTAAATTTGATATGTGTTGGGGGGGAAAATTTCTAATGTTCCCAAATAAAATATGGGATAGCCAAGCCGAAACTCAACGATAGGCCCTTAAAATAAAGCCCAAAAGCTATTGGTGTGGTGTAAGTCCGTCCAAGCAAGAAATAGAGGCTGCACCCTAATAAGAAGACAACAATAAAGCCCAGTAAACATGTTAGTATTGTTAGTTTGTTATATTATTAGTCTTTTTACGGTGTCATAGTTCAAATCAGTCTTCTAGCGATATGGTATTATCTCCAGTAGTAGGGGTGAAATTATACTTAGAGTCCAACAGTCAATGATAAAATAAATTCAGGAAAGTGTTCACTCCTAGGGGTCCTTGTGTGTCTTGGTCAAGAGAATTTATAGTACTTTCAGCCATCATTACATCATTTGTGAGGGAAAAATTCAATTATTACAAATACATTATATTCTTCATCATAATAACAAACAATGATTAAAGGCTCCATAATTACAAATAAAAGAGGAAAAACAGGATGGAATGAAGAGAGAGAAAGATCCTCAGCTCAGTGCAGCAAGTATTAAAGTAAGATTTTGGTGAGTGTATAACTATAAGGCATGAATGAGGTGAATGTGAGCTATTTTGAGTGAGTGAGATGAGGTTAACACTGAGATTGAAGTTTTTTGTGAGTAATGGGCTATTTGTGTCTAGTTTGAGGACATTTCTGAGCTGTGATTGTTTAGAGGGGTGAGAAGAATATCTGGGATTAGATGAGTGTAGGCTGAAGATGATGAGTGGTGAGTTGAAGGAAAGCTAAACCACAAGCAAAGTAGTAAATAAACCAAGGGTTTCAGAGGGAGTGGCTGTCCTTGTTAGTTATGGATGTTTATGGAGTAGGAAGGTGTAAGCAAGGTGGTGAATGTTGGTGTTATGGTGACTATATGTTGAGAAAGGTTGTGAGTGAACTCCAGAGAGCTTGGAGAGCTTAAAGAAAGCTTGATAAGGGTTGAATTTCTGTAGAATGTAGTCAATGACAGAAGTTCTTAGAGAGGCCTCTTGTGGGCTAAGGTGTGTATGCTTTTATAATGGAGTTTTAGAGAAGCATTGATTGAGAAGAATCCAAAAATGGATGACTCATCAGGGGTGACGAAATCAAGGTTTAAATTTCCTGAGATTTTTGATCAGAAGTAGGAAAATCCACTTTAAGGGGTTGTCTTGCGTCTTTGGGTAATGATGGGATTTTGGAGCTTTTTGCTTTAAGTGCCAAGATTTTCGGGGCTGAGCTTAATTATTGTATATCAAGAGTAAATCCTAATGCTGCAAATTGAGATTTGGTCCCCCAAGAAATAAGATTTCAACACCCCAAGCCGGGTGTCAAGTTTTAGTCTACTTTAGGGGGTTCTGCTAGAAATCCCTTTATGCCCTCCAAACCACATGTTCCCAAATTTTCCCCTTTAGGATTCATGAGCTTGGTATATGAATCATGTCTTGATCGTTTTTAACATTTATAGAATCAATTTGTTAAAGTTTGGATAATTTGGTTTCAGCTCCCTTTCCGCTGGAGGTGCAGTTTTGAGGAAGATCATGGAGTCTCTTCATCCTTTTGACTTGAACTGATATGATAACCCTTGGGCAGTGTTCACATCAGGCAGAGTGTGGTAGAAAATTGATGGGACAGCCTTTAGTCCATTCTCAAAGGCTTGGTTCCTTTGTATGAGTCTCTAGTTGCCCTTTTTGGTTAGGGATGAATAAGGGCTGTTTGCCCACTCTCAATCCTTTGCCTCCTGTTGGTGTTTTTTGCTTGGACTTGCTCACATGGGCTGGGTTGTGTGCATATGTTGCCATGGACTTTTATTAGTAAATATTTTTTAGGTTTTTCGTAAATACTTGCAATGAACCTTCGGACAATTAGTTGTAATGTTTGAAACAATATGATAAGTTTCAAAATACCTTTGTAAGTAATATTTACTATAATGAATTTCATATTGCAAATAATGTTTCATGGTTTCTAATAATCGCATCATAACTTAAATGATGAGCTTGTGGGTTTAAATATTTACCATGAGTTTTGGTAATAAATATTATGGATGTTGTGATGTAAGATAGATAGTAAGTATGAATTTATAATATGAAATAAATAAATATCATGGGTCCAATAATCATAACTTTCCCTAGGCTTTTATAAGATGATTGCCATGGGTTTTGAGAATAGATAATTCATATATTCCATGAGCTTGTAATATTACAGTAATATGTTTAAGAATCTAAAGTATTTGTTCATTATTGGACTTTTAAGTGAAATAATTATGATATAGTATTTTGCCAATTATTGATAACCTTGGGCTTTTAATAAAATAGTGCCAAGTAGTTAGCTTGGGCTTTTAATAGTGCCAATGTAAGTTGGACTTTTGATATTGCCAATAAGAATTGGTTTTTAAATATTGCCAGCGAGAACTGAACTTTGATATTGCCAATGAAAATTGGGCTTTGGATAAATAAATTGCCATGGGTTTAAACCATGACCTTTGATTATGGATTTGAATTCCATTGATAAAATTGTTTTGCCATAGATTTGAATCATGGGCTTTTCAAATATTGTCAAGTATAAGTATTCTTGGGTTTTAAATAGAATAGGATGTGTTCAATGGGTTCAAAGGGTGAGTTTTGGGCTTAGCTAAATAATGATAATAAAATTAGATAAAATATGAGTTTTTGGGCTTTTTGTGATAGTTTATATCATGACCCAGTTTAGATAATGAGATATGAAATATTTGTAATTAATGGAATAATAGAGCAAAAAATATTTGGGAACCCAATAAGTCGTTAGTGGTATAAATAGGTGGTACTTAAATAAAATTAGGTGTAAAAAAAAAAGTACCATAACAATATGCATATTAAGAACATAATCAACATGAAATTCAATGGTCAGATTTCCAAAAATTCACACCTAAAAAAAGAGACATATGAAAAGTTTAAAAAATTTATCACCAAATTAATTTGGAGAAAAACTTTGTTCCATATTTTTTTTTTGTACCAGAGGCTCTCTTTTTGAGAAATTAGATGTCCAAGCAAATTTATTTTCATTATTTTGCTTCTTTGTCAGAACTTTAACAAATAATGATATTTTTATTTTTAGAAATTGGAGGTTCCAAATTTAACAGAGGAATTGGAAATTCCTTTGATCTAACTTGTGGGACCCTCTCATTGATCCTAATTCTAACAACCATGCGTGGATCCCAAGCTCAATCCCAACCTAAAAACGAAACTCATTTGGAAAGCCCCATACGCCCTACAGACAACCAGACATGAGCCAAGCAAACAACCTAAAAAGTAAGACCTTGAATCCAAAGGCCGTCGTCTTGGGTCATGCTGCTAAAACAAAGCCCACAGACCCTCCTCTTATTGGGTTAGGGCTTCAACCAGATCTTATACCTATAATTACCAACCAAACTTCAAACCCAAAGTCTATTGCCCAAATCCTACTAAATAAGATATGCCCACTACCCATTATCTAAAACCCAAAACCTACTACTCATATAAATCCAAACTTTCAACCGATAAACCCAAAACCTGAAACTTCCATTTAGTAGAAAACTACGAAAAGCCTAATTGGATTAGCCTTGAAATCCTTAGCTTTAGGTTGCCCTGACCATTATAGCCTCATTGTGGGCCTAGAAAGTAAAGCATTGGGGCAACTTCCTTGTGTTCACAAAAGTTATACTTAGTATAACTTAAGTCTCTCTCTTTCTCTCTCTCTCTCTCATAAAATGGGATTTTACCCAAACAAAAGGAAAAAACAAGTAAAAGTCTAAAAGACAGTAACATAATTTTAAGCAAAATTTTAATGGTTGCATAACAATTTTCTCATAAAAAGCTCAATTTCAAATTTAATGGCATAAATAGTTTTTGCAAATTAATTGTAAGATTTGAGAAAACTTGAGAATTGAATGGGCTAAACATCTTGCCAACAAAAAGCAAGTCAAGTTATAATATATACATTTAATTCATCTCAAAATGGTTACATTTTGCTTACATTGAAAAAAAAGAAATCATTTCTAAGGTTTGCTAATTTACCACCTCACATCTGAAAACAAATCCCATCCACAAGAAGTTGAATCCTAGATTTCACAAATCCTATATATATATAGAGTGTGCATTTGGCATGGATTATGATGTTTCTCGGAATATCAATAGGTTGGATGATGTGGATTAAGATAATGTGTTGGACCTGAAAAAGAATTGACAAAAATCAGAGGAGACCGGGGTGACTGGCCACAAATCCTCTGATGATGAAGTTAGTTTCTTTCTTCAGGAAATCTGAAATTTCAAGATTCTAGGAATATTGTCTAGAATGAACTTACCCTTCTTCACAGGAGTAAAAGTGTTTATATAGGTCGATGTAAGCAGTTATTCATCTCATAGCTCCCCCTATTATTAAGGAGTCTGAAGGATTTGGAGTTAACTCCTGTAACTGCCATGGGAGTTATGTTTCTTTTCTATCATTTCCATAACTGTCGTTGGAAACGATTCATAACAAAGAGGCCTAATTTCCTTTGTTCAAGTGTAGAGCTCGTCCGTCCAAATGCTTCTAAGGATGGATGAGCTTTTTAAGGATGCCTAGGACAAACGCTACATACGCTTGGTTCGCCCTTATTGGTCTTTCCTTGGACAGCCCTAATGGATGAGTATGGAGTTTATTTTCTGACACCATTAGTTGCCCCCTAGTCCATAGGTCGTCTAAGGAAATGTATGTTCTTAGATTACTTTTGGGTCAAACGCATTTATGTCAGTGATTGGACGTGCCAAGCGTTATAATTCTGATGGCTATTGGTTGCGTCGATTTATTTTTTTGAGGAGTATGCCATGTGTTATCTTTTGGTTGGTTTGTGTCATTTCAAATGCCCTGTTGCGCTGTCTCTAAATAGTGGAATTCCTCTCCTACCCTTTCACATTTTCTAAAATTTCCTTCTTGACATTTCTCGTTTAAAGCCTCGTCTAGAAGCCCTTCTGCATCTTGAGTCCTCTTCCGTCTAGAGCCAGGTATTCTCCTTTTTCCTGTCTTTAGGTTTTAAGTTTCCAAAAAATGTCTGAGTCGGTTCTTTCTTCGTCTAGTAATAGTATAGAGAAAGCTATAGACGAGTATCATGACACCACCAGTTATAGTGGTTCTAGTGATAGTAGTCATAGTAGTGAGGGGAGTTCTATGGACGAGGGGTACACTTATGCCCTGTAGAAGTTATCCAGGAACAACTTAGAAAGGCTTCTGGTTCTCAAGCCGGTTCCCCATCTAATGTCCCTCCATCTGATTTGATAGACAAGGTGGAGACCGTCTATAGTTGTGTGGTAGGTGTTCATTCCAAGACGAGTGAACAGAGGCTTAATAATCTTAAAATCTGGTACCAAATCCCAAACGAGTTTAACCCTATGTTGCCCATCCGTGGAGAATGGTGCTGCAATCCTCGTTTTGAAGTAGGCGTCTATGAGGCTTATTTCTTAGGTGGTCTTAGGTTGCCTTTAAATGCATTTGCTAGAGAGTTGTTAGTTAGACTGGGTTTAGGCGTATGTCAGTTTAATCCTAATGCGTGGAGATTAGTTATCTCCATGCAAATTTTGTGGAGGGAAGTGTTTGATGGAGATCGCCCTCTTACTATGGACGAGTTTCTTTATTGTTACAAGCCCTCTGAAATAAATCAATCCAATGGTTTTTACCAATTCACGGCTAGGGATAATGATTGTAGGTTAATCAAATCCCTAGCCTCGTTTGATAGGAATTAGAAGACGGAGTTTATCTTCGTCTCTGGTTTTTGGGCAGGGAAACCTGTGGACGTTGGCAGGGACCCTTTTGCTCCTTACACTGGGGACTTAGGGAACCTTCGTCTTGAAGGCATTTCCCTCCCCTTTTTACTTTTCTTTCTCTCTTTATTTTATTTCTTGTTTGTATTTCTAACCTTCGTTTACTTAATTGTTTTACAGCTGTTAAACGGCCGTCTTTAAGCAAGTTCCACTGTGACCGCATTCATAGGGCTCATCTACACGTTGATAGGAGTTTTCACTCTTTAGTCACCCTTCGACGTTTTGCCAAGTGGGGGCTTGGTCCTGAGCCGTCAGACGAGGCTATTGCTCATAAGGTCACTGTACACAGAAGTAAGTTTCTACTTATTGGATATTTGAATATTCTATGTTGTGTATTTCTAACCCATTTACTCTTTTACTTATTTTTACAATTGTTATTTGTTTTAGGAATGTCAACAACGAAGGAAAATAAAGGAAAAGAAGTTGTGGGTAAGGGAAGTCGTCTTGAGGTTTAGTCTCAAACTCGTCCGTCGATTGGGGACAAAAGGAAAACCTTACCAAAGAACTTTGATTTGGGAAGCCTTCCCAGTCGTCAAGGCAAAAAGGCCAAACATGGGTCATCCCAAGTGGTTAAGTCCAGCCTCCCTTCATCCCAGCCATCCGTCCAGATTTTCGATGTGGACTCGTCCACACCAATTGAGACCAATATGTCTAAGACTCTTCCATCCAAGACAACTGTGCCTGCCTTGTCCCAACCTTATGAGAAGACCCCTTCAAATATCATTGAAAATGAAGATTTAGCTTGGGAGTGTTTTCAAATGGCTGTTTTGGATGAGGACATAAACACTTGCTATAACATGTCCTTAAAGGAGTTTGAACATTCTGGTGTTCATGACCTCTTTAAGGTATGTATCTCTACTTTGTCTTTGCGTTTAAACAATTTTTCCTCGTCTAACCATCCTTTGGTTTTTACCATTTTATAGGCCATGTCAAAATTTACTGTGGTGTCCAGGCAGGCCACAGGACTAGATAAGACGAGGATCTTGTTAGAGACAAGGATTCAAGAGGTGAAGGATGACTGTAAAAAATGGGCTGAAGTAACTGCTAAAGCTAAGGAGGAAGCAACTGAGCATCAAAATTTGATCGAGGAGCTGAAAGCTGATGTAGTGGAGAAAGATACTTGTCTTAATCATTTACAAAAAAAGAATGACGAGTTGACTACTCTTCTCTCCCAGGCTAAAGAAGATGCTGTGGCTGAATTCAAGGTGTCCAAAGAATTTACGGACTTGATGGATCGTAATTATGCAGCAGGCTTTGAGGATTTTTGAATGGATGTTGTAGACAACTTCCTTGAGGTTGACTTTAACTCTATCAAACTCAACTTGGCTGCGGCCACCAGCTCTCTTGTTTAAACTGGCTTCGAGGATGTCAATATTGAGGATGATGCTACTACTAAACTACCCCAAGACAATTCCAACGCTAATGCCCCTTCTACTTGAGGACGAAATTTCAATCTTTTAGTGATCCTTGTACTTTTCTTTTTCTTTTTGGTTTTCATTAGGTCCTTAGTTTTGGGACCTTTTCATGTAACCCAAATACATTAGCCTCGTCCATGGTTTTAGGACAGGGTCTTAAACAATCATTTCAGTTTGCTTGACTTAACAAGAGTTTTTGGAAGTAGGTTGTCCACTCTTTAGTTAATGAAAGTTTATTTTCTATCATTGTGTGGACAAATGCTGTTATCTATATTAACTCCAGCTTTGGCTCGTCCATGGTGAAATTATTTTTTTTTACATGTAACTTGTCTTTGTGGATGGTAGTATTTTTCCCTTAGCTTCATTCGTCCTAAGACTTGCAAGTTGGTTTTACATTCTATCCACAGTTTCTTTTGCCTAACTTTTCACTCGTCCAAAGATTGGATTGTTTTAGTTGGCTTTTTATTCTCGTCTTTAATTTGGATGAATATGCTTTATAAGGCTTTCCCTTGTTCATGACTTGGATGAGTATGTCTAAGCTTTTCCTTGTTTTACTCTGAGAAACTTATAGACGTTACATTTCTACATCAAAAGAATATTCGTCTTGAACTTTTAGCCCCCTTATGGGTTAGCTTGAACGAAAATATTATGGAGATTTAGAATTTACACAACATTTTGTACATAATATAAATATTGTTCACAGATAAGGCACATACTTACAAGCTAATGCCTTTTAGGGAATTTAATAAGTACAAACTCCATAACTTTGTCCATAACCACAACATAAATAATAAAGTAGCAGCATTAAACATAAGCAACATCCAACATAAGTAGAATGTAAGTAGACAAACAAGCTCCAAGCTCATCCATAGTAATACTCGTCCAGGCTATCACTTTTACTGATAGTACTTCCTCAAGTGCTCTACATTCCAAGGATGCTCCAATTTTCTCCTATCTAGGGCCTCCAAGTAGTAGGATCCTTTCCTTTTATAGTTGATAACTTTGTAGGATCCTTCCCAATTAGGCCTTAATTTCCCATGAGTTGGGTTCTTGGTTGCCAAAGAGACATTTTTCAAGATGAGGTCTCCTATGTTAAATCGCCTTGGCTTCACCATTGCAACATACTGCCTAGTCATTAGGTTTTTGTACCTTGTCGTCCTATGTTCTGCGTCTGTCCTCACCTCGTCTATTAGATCGAGGTTTAGACGAAGTTGCTTCTCATTATCCTTATCCTAATACATCGTCACCCTATGGTTGGCCATGTGCACTTCTACAGGTATGACTGCTTCGCTTCCATAGGCTAACTTGAAAGGAGTTTCTCCTGTAGGGGTTCTCACCGTTGTTCTGTATGCCTATAGAACACTTGGTAGCTCGTCTGGCCATACTTCCTTTGCCCCCTCAAGCCGAGTCTTGATGATTTTCAACAAGAATCGGTTTGCAACTTCGACTTAACCATTTGCTTGGGGATGGGCGGGTGAGGAATAATGATTTTGAATTTCGAAGTGTTTACAAAAGTCCCTGAAAAGTACATTGTCAAATTGTCGTCCGTTGTCAGACACTAATACTCTAGGTACCCCAAACTTGCACACAATGTTCTTCCAAACGAAGTTCTTAACATTTTGTTGTGTGATACTTGCCAAGGGTTCTGCTTCTACCCACTTGGTGAAATAATCGATACCTACTACCAAAAATTTCATCTACCTCGTCCCAAGTGGAAAGAGACCCAAGATGTCTAGCCCCCATTGTGCAAAAGGCCATGAGGCTATCATCGGGGTGAGATATTCTGATGGTTGTCTGGGGACATTACTAAATCGTTGGCATTGATTACAGACCTTGACATATGTCTTGGCATCAGCTTGCATGTTTGGCCAATAGTAGCCCACGCGGACGACTTTGTGGACAAGTAATCTGGCTCCGAAGTGGTTGCCACATACTCCTTCATAAACTTCCCTCAATACATAGTTGGCCTCGTCCGGAGCTAAACATCTCAAATACGGTTGTGAAAAACCTCTTTTGTATAGCACCTCATTCATGAGGATGTATTTGGCTGAACTTACGGCATGTGGAGTCACCGCTAAGTACAAGTATAACTCCTCTCCTAGCACGAAAGGACTTAGTAAAGGAGCCGTAGTGAGGTACGTCTTTAGATCTTGGAAGGCCTTTTAACAGTCGTCCGTCCATTTAAACGCATTTTTAAGTACCTTAAAAAATGACAAACATTTATCAGTAGCTTTAGAGACAAGCTTGTTGAGGGCAGCAAGTCGTCCGGTGAGAGATTGGACTTCTTTGATATTTCGCAAGGGCTCCATATTTATGATTGCTTGGATTTTGTCTAAATTTGCTGCAGTTCCTCTATGCGAAACCATGAATCCAAGGAACTTTCCTGACGACACTCCAAAAGCACACTTGCTAGGGTTCAACTTCACGTTGTATCTTCTAAGTGTATCAAAAGTCTCCTGCAAGTCGTCCAGGTGCCTCTCTTCGTCGAGGCTTTTCACTAACATGTCATCTACATAAACTTCTACATTTCGTCCAATCTGAGGACGAAACATGTGGTTCACTAATCGTTGGTACGTTGCCCCTGCGTTCTTCAAACCAAAGAGCATCACTTTATAACAGAACAATCCTTGGCTGGTGATAAATGATGTCTTCTCTTGGTCTGTTTCGTTCATCCTTATCTGATTGTAGCTTGAAAAAGCATCCATGAAACTAAGTAACTTGTGACCCGCAGTAGAATCCATTAACTGGTTAATACATGGTAACATGTAGCTATTCTTGGGGCAAGCCTTGTTTAGATCTGTGAAATCTACACACAGTTTCCACTTGCCATTTGCCTTCTTGACCATTACCACATTGGCTAACCAATCCGGGTAATATACTTCTCGGATGAACTTTGCTACACTCAACTTCTGTACCTCTTCTTTAATGGCATTGTCTCTATCAGGGACAAACACTCTCTTCTTCTATCGTACAGGCTTAGAAGAAGGATATACATTCAGACAATGGGTAATTGCCCTGGGGTCTATACCCGGCATGTCCTCACAAATACATTAATGCTTTTCTTCAGAAAGTGGATGAAGTCCTTCTTAGTCTTTTCTTCTAAATCTACCCCTACTCTTGTGCACCTTTTAGGTCTATCCTCATCCAATGAAATGTCTTCTAATGCTTCGGTTCTATGGTCAACAGGCTGGACGAAGAACGTTTGTGTCTCTGTCCTCCGATGAAGTTATTGACAAACAACTTACTT
The DNA here is from genome assembly GCA_035136125.1 of Quercus rubra. Classification (NCBI taxonomy): domain Eukaryota; kingdom Viridiplantae; phylum Streptophyta; class Magnoliopsida; order Fagales; family Fagaceae; genus Quercus; species Quercus rubra. Next base: position 48,356,811 of record CM068738.1, read on the forward strand.
AATTCTTCAAAAGAACTTACTGAATTCGAGGGTATTTTGCCGAACCACACTCGTGCTGGGCCCTTGAGGGTGGTAGGGAAGGCTCTACACATTATTTCATCAAGAACCCCTTGAAGATGCATAGTGGTCTTAAAGGTGGCAATGTGATCAAAAGGGTCTCGTGTCCCATCATACGAATTTAGAGAAGACAATTTGAACTTTGGTGATAGAGGGTGACCGTTGATGGAAGCCGTAAAGGGAGAATCAATTCTGTGGACCAAATCTTCTATAGGATTTGCCCTTCTCATGTTCTCTTTCATTTCTTCCATAACTTTCTTCATTTGGTCAATTTCCTCTTTCAAGTATAGCACCATTCATAAAGTGGTACATTTTAACTGACTTCCAATTTCAGCGTTTTCTCTATCATCTTGACTGTGTATTTGTCCTCCTCCTTCACACTCTTCATGTGTCTACCTTCTCAGATTAATCTCCCTTCTTAATTCTTGGTTTTGGCGAGTTAACTCTGCCATTGTAGCCGCTATAGATTGCACATGGACAGAGGATGTCTGCATGACCGGTGTAGATTGGTGATCGCGATGGGGGTTGCTTGAAGCGTCTCTGCTTCCCTGATGGCCTGAGCTAGTAGCCCTTGATCTAGTCTGTACCATTCAACCTTTTGTCACTAAAAAGAAAAAAAACTGCAAAATAATCTCTTCTCACAAACAACGCCAACTGATGTTTCTTGGAAAATCAGTAGGTTGGATGATGCGAATTAAGATAATGTGTTGGACCTGAAAAAGAATTGACAAAAGTTAGAGGAGACCGAGGTGATTGGCCACAAATCCTCTGATAATGAAGTTAGTTTCTTTCTTCAGGAAATCTGAAATTTCAAGATTCTAGGAATATTGTCTAGAATGAACTTACCCTTCTTCATAGGAGTATAAGTGTTTATATAGGTCGATGTAAGTAGTTATTCATCTCATAACTCCCCCTATTATTAAGGAGTCCGTAGGATTTAGAGTCAACTCCTATAACTGTGGTGGGAGTTATGTTTCTTGTCTATCGTTTCCATAACTGTCGTTGGAAATGATTCATCACAAAGAGGCCTAATTTCCTTTGTTCAAGTGTAGAGCTCGTCTGTCCCAATGCTTCTAAGGACAGACGAGCTTCTAAAGGACGCTTAGGACAAACACTACATACGCTTGGTTCGCCCTTGTTGGTCTTTCCTTGGACGGCCCTAATGGTTAAGTATGGAGTTTATTTTCTGACCCCATCAGATTATTTTTACTTACTTATTTTACTATTCAGCTTATTTTTGCCACTATTCATGAGTCCCACTGCACTTTTTAGTAATATTCATGAATCTCACTGTACTATTTTAGTTAACTTTTATCTTTATTTACAGTATTTTCAATAAAAAGAATTTTAGTTTCAGCAAAATAAGTGAATTCTGAATAGACGCATAATCTAAATCTCCTTCTTGTCGTGATAGATGCCCCAACTTGCTAATTTTGTATATACCTGAACTTGTTTTAAAGCTTTGTTTGAATGATTGATTTAGTATGTGTTTGGATCTGGATGAACCTACGTCTGGACAAAGTGCACTGTTCACACACTGTTCACCGAACTCACAACCACTTTATTAAAAAAAAAAAAAAAGGGGGCCCCACAGCACTATTTATACATTTAAAAATTATTTTATTACAGTGTTTTCAGTTTTCATTTTTTAGCAAAATAAACTATATCCAAACGGACCCTTAGAGTACCAACTACCAAGCAAGCACTCACTCCATCCTTCAAATGCATGAGCTATTTTTTCAACTTCTACTAAAGATTATAATAATGTAGTAATTAATTAATGTACAAAATGATGAAAGAAACAGAACTCTAAATAGCTTCCACATCTACTTTCATATATATGGATCATGCAATGAGTCACGTGATATAGATGATAATAACTATAAAATTGGTAGTCCCAGTAAAGATCAAATTAGCATTTTTTTTTTTTTTTGATAGTGAAATTGTGACTCAACTTTCATTACTGAGGACAATTGTCCACTGCTATTACATCCAACCCAATTTGGTTTGCGATTACATTGGGGGTATCCTCTACCCAATTTACACAGTCACTTACATTCCAAGCCTCCCTAGCCATAATATGTGCTGCCATGTTGCTCTGTCTACGAACATAGGAGTAACTCCAGGATCTAAATGCTTTCATTCCTACCTTGGCACCTTCCACCACTTTCTGAATTGAGCAAGGGCCCGAGTTATAGCCAACTACTGCCCCTACCACAATCTGCACGTCGCTTTCAAAGTCTTAGTCCCTTAAGCCCAGATCCCATGCAAGCTGAATTCCCTCCTCCAAAGCCTTTGCTTCAACCTCCTTAGCCCCCAGCGGGAAAGGTATTTTCTTGCTCATCGCACCCATGATCAGACCCTCCTCATTTCTAATGACTACCCCGACTCCACAGCACCTCGAACTCGCAAAGACTGCCCCATCAACATTCACTTTATACCTCCCCTGCCTCGGTGGTTTCCATTGATTGCGGACTCAGGCTGTACTATGTGGGCAGGACAGCTGAGCTCCTTGGATTTCCATCCCATACTCACGCACCTCCCTAGCTATTCTTCACAACTCTTTACATATACCCTCGTGCTTGAACTTATTTCTATTGTTCCATATGCCACGTCGTAATAGCAAACAACACCCAATCCATGTCCAAGAGATATATGAAAAGTTTAAAAAATTTCTCACCAAATTAATTTGGAGAAAAACTTTGTTACATATTTTTTTTTTTTGTGCCAAAGGCTCTCTTTTTGAGAAATTAGATGTCCAAGCAAATTTATTTTCATTCTTTTGCTTCTTTGTCAGAACTTTAACAAATAATGATATTTTTATTTTTAGAAATTGGAGGTTCCAAATTTAACAGAGGAATTGGAAATTCCTTTGATCTAAATTGTGGGACCCTCTCATCGATCCTAATTCTAACAACCATGCGTGGATCCCAAGCTCAATCCCGACCTAAAAACGAAACTCATTTGGAAAACCCCATACACCATACAAACAACCAGACATGAGCCAGGCAAACAACCTAAAAAGTAAGACCTCGAATCCAAAGGCCGTCGTCTTGGGTCATTCTGCTAAAACAAAGCCCACAGACCCTCCTCTTATTGGGTTAGGGCTTCAACCAGATCTTATACCTATAATTACCAACCAAACTTCAAACCCAAAGTCTGTTGCCCAAATCCTACTAAATAAGATATGCCCACAACCCATCCACTATCTAAAACCTTAAACTCACTACTCATATAAATCCAAACTTTCAACCGATAAACCTAAAACCTGAAACTTCCATTTAGTAGAAAACTACGAAAAGCCTAACCCTAATAGAACCCCAATTGGGTTAGCCTTGAAATCCTTAGCTTCTGGTTGCCCTGGCCATTATAGCCTCGTTATGGGCCTAGAAAGTAAAGCGTTGAGGCAACTTCCTTGTGTTCACAAAAGTTATACTAGGTACAACTTAAGCCTCTCTTATAAAGTGGGATTTTATCCAAACAAAAGGAAAAAACAAGTAAAAGTCTAAAAGACAGTAACATAATTTTAAGCAGAATTTTAATGGTTGCATAACAATTTTCTCATAAAAAGCTCAATTTCAAATTTGATGGCATAAATAGTTTTTGCAAATTAATTGTAAGATTTGAGAAAACTTGAGAATTGAATGGGCTAAACATCTTGCCAACAAAAAGCAAGTCAAATTATAATATATACATTTAATTCATCTCAAAATGGTTACATTTTGCTTACATTGAAAAAAAGAAATCCTTTCTAAGGTTTGCTAATTTACCACCTCACATCTGAAAACAAATCTCATCCACAAGTTGTTGAATCCTAGATTTCACAAATCCTATATATATGTAGAGTGTGCATTTGGCATGTATTATTTTTGCTTACTTATTTTACAATTCGGTTTATTTTTGCCACTATTCATGGGTCTCACTGCACTTTTTAGTAATATTCATAAATCTCACTGTACTATTTCAGCTAACTTTTACCTTTATTTACAGTACTTTTAGCAAAAAAACTTTAGTTTCAGCAAAATAAGCGAATTCTGAACAGACACATAATCTAAATCTCCTTCTTGTCGTGAAAGATGCCCTAATTTGCTAATTTTGTAGAGACCTGAACTTGTTTTAAAGCTTTGTTTGAATGATTGATTTAGTATGTGTTTGGATCATGATGAACCTGCATCTAAACAAAGTGCACTGTTCACGCACTGTTCACCGGACCCACAACCACTTTATTTAGGAAAAATTATTTTGCTACAGTGTTTTCAGTTTTTAGCAAAATAAGCTCTATTCAAACAAACCCTTAGAGTACCAACTACCAAGCAAGCACTCACTGCATCCATCAAATGCATGAGCTATTTTTTCAACTTCTACTAAAGATTATAATAATGTAGTAATTAATTAATGTACAAAACGATGAAAGAAACAGAACTCTAAATAGCTTCCACATCTACTTTCATATGTATGGATCATGCAATGAGTCACGTGATATAGATGATGATAACTATAAAATTGGTAGTCCCAGTAAAGATCAAGTTAGCATTTTTTTTTCTTTTTTTGATAGTGAAATTATGACGTAACTTTCATTACTGAGGACAATTGTCCACTGCTATTACATCCAACCCAATTTGGTTTGCGATTACGTTGGGGGTATCCTCTACCCAAATTACACAGTCACTTACATTCCAAGCCTCCCTAGCCATAATATGTGTTGCCATGTTGCTCTGTCTACGAACATAGGAGCAACTCGAGGATCTAAATGCTTTCATTCCTACCTTGGCACCTTCCACCACTTTCTGAAGGGCCCGAGTCATAGCCAACTGCTGCCCCTACCACAATCTGCGTGTCGCTTTCAAAGTCTTAGTCCCTTAAGCCCAGATCCCATGCAAGCTGAATTCCCTCCTCCAAAGCCTTTACTTTAACCTCCTTGGCCCCCAGCAAGAAAGGTATTTTCTTGCTCATCGCACCCATGATCAGACCCTCCTCATTTCTAATGACTACCCGACTCCACAGCACCCCGAACTCGCAAGGACTGCCCCATCAACACTGACTTTATACCTCCCCTGCCTTGGTGGTTTCCATCGATTGCGGACTCAAGCTATACTACGTGGGTAGGACAACTAAGCTCCTTGGATTTCCATCCCATACTCACGCACCTCCCTAGCTATTCTTCTCGGCTCTTTACATATACCCTCGTGCTTGAATTTATTTCTATTGTTCCATATATGCCACGTCGTAATAGCAAACAACACCCAGTCCATGTCCTTCTTCCTTTCCTTCACCAGCCAGACCACATCCACAAAATCCCTCGTGGGTTGGGTCAACATAGGAAGATCAAGGTCCATCTCCCTCCAGACCTTGGCAGCAACTTTGCAATCCCAAAGGATATGACCCAAGCACTCACATTCCCTACAAAAACCACACCTGTCGTTACTACCCACCTTCCTCGCAGCCATACGATAATTTAAGCCTTCCAAAATTGGGCTACCTTTGCTTTGTCAGAGCAGTCTCCCATTGTCCTCGTCGGGCTAGTCTTCTTCAACAGCTTGAGTGACACCCCATACGCGCTTCTCACCATGAATAGGCCAATCTTTGACCAAGCCCAAACTTTTGAGTCCTCTGGCAAGCGTGGGCTTAACGGGATACTTAGGATGCTATCTGCTTCGTGGGGGAGGAAGATCTCCCTTATAAGTTCAGCCTTCCACGTACCTATCTCCCTGTCAATGAGTTGTGCCACTTTCACCACTTATGTATTGTGTCTTTGGGGGCTGATAACCTTGAACGAATCAGGTGATGGTAGCCATTTGTGGCGCCATATATTCACTTTCCCCCCATTTCCAATTATCCACCTTGATCCCACCTCAATCGTTTCCTTGGCTGCCATTAGACTTCTCCACACATAAGATGGCTTCTTTACCACTTGTGCTTCCATGAACGAGCAATCCGCAAAGCATTTAGCTTTAAACACTCTGTGGGTGAGGAAATCCAAGTTTTGGCTAAGTCTCCACCCTTGTTTTGCTAAAAGCGCCAAATTAAACGCCTTTAAGGTTTTAAAACCCATTCCGCCCTATGATTTGGGTGTGCACAAATTTTCCCATGATATCCACGCCATCTTTCTTTTCCTATTCTTTCGACCCCACCAAAATTGGCTCACAATGGAATTTAGCTTTCTACTAAGGGAATTCGGGAGTTTGAAGTAACTCATCGTGTATGTTATTGTCGCTTGGGCAACCGCCTTAACGGGTGTTGCATATTCTCACAAAGGGATGGGAGGGAGGGAGGGGTGGATCCCAAGGAACTACTTCTTAATAGCAGTAACAAAATAAGAAGATGACAATTTCTCTAACCAACATATATAAATTATATAATCATCATACTCAAAAAGTGCATGTTCTTCATTTTAACAAATGTCAGACTATAAAAACAATCCAAGAAACTGTCTTTCTTGAGCTAATAAAAGAGAGTATAGATATTTGCTGTTGCATGGGACCCCCTGACTTAGAAACAATAACAATGGTCTTCTAAAAACAAAAAAAACAAAAAGTTTACTGAAAGCGAGACAAATTAAGGACAGACGAAAAAACAGAGTAAGACGGAAATGTGCGAAGGAGAAGAAGAAAAAGAAGAAATTTGGTAAATAGAACAGAAATCAAGATTCGGCTTTGTTTGTACCAGTTGAAGACGACGTAAAACGGGACCACTGACTCTTGAAGACGAGTTTACCAAAAAAAAGACTCTTGAAGACGAAGACTTTTAGTAAATGGGTTCGAAAGGGACTTTTTATTATTTTATTTTTTGAGTTGGACTTGAAAGTTGAGAGGGACTTGCATGGGAAAGTGAGAAAGTCATGAGGAATTTAAGTGGGGGGGGTCAGAGGCTAAGCGCACTTATCTACGCACTTATCTCAGTGGAAATTTCCGTGAGGTCATTTAAGGAAAAAAAAAAAAAAGGGCGGTGGGTCCGCCCAGCAATAGCATTTTGAACATCGTTCTGACGACAGGGTGGAATGGTACTGGTAGGTGATTCCACATATAGAGTTTTCCAAATGGTTTCGACAATTTCTTCTATAAATTCTGGCTCTGGACTGCAATTGCAAAAGCACCCACAATTATTTATTATTATTTTTTCTTTTTTATAAAAAGAATAGAAGTTAGTGACCATAAAATAAAAATAAATGAGCCACGAAAAATGGAATGAAATGCCAAAATACATTTTCTTTTTACATAAAGTAACAAATTAGTAAATTATTTATTGTCTCATTTATTATACTTTAATTATTTTTCCCCCTTTTATTGAATATACATGCACACATATATTATATATTATTTTAAAATTTGATCATCAAATTATAGAAATATCTTAATAAATCAAAGGCTAAAATATTCAAGATTATAATAACAACAGGGGAAAATGAACAAACGAGAGAGACAGAGAGAGAGAGAGAGAGAGAAGCACCAACCAGTAATAAAAATCTACTAATTGAAAGACCAAAACTAAGTATTATTGATTTATAGTCACATATTAACTAAGTAGGGAAAAATGATCAATAGAGGGCCAAGTAGGTACTTAACAATACAAGGTAACACATTTCATAATCAATAGTAACTCCGCCATCTGTTGAAATACTTCAATCTCTTAATAAAAGGCACAAAAAGACTCGGTATTTTAAAAATTACACCTATTACAACAACTAAGTCACCATGTGATTGAAAACAAAAAATCATCATGCGATTGAATACTTCTTTTGGCTATCTAGAATATGAAATATATTAAAGTTAATTTCTGTATTGATTACAATGGAATCAGCTTTTATAGTTAACAAACAAACACCTGAATATATGAGAAATCTTAGTTGACAGTAACAAAAATTCTTTTTTGAAGAACTCACATATATGCCATTTAAAATTTTAAACACATTTTTAGAGATTAATCCATACACAAAAAGATCCTGATAAAGCCCTACTTGTCCTACACTCATACCTGACCTCCATGACATGCATGGCTGATCTGAGAGAATAGCACATTAATAGTTAAGACTCTAAAATTTGACTCCAGACCATTATTCTATCAAATTCATTCAAAAATCTGCACATGTCAACTTCAATTGCTAAAAGCTATAATGAGTTTTTCATGTTAGAGCACTGCTGCCAATAAAGATGTTCAGCACACAAAAAGCCTAGTATATTGTGTTTTCCCCCTCTCACACCCCCCCCCCCCCACCACCCCCCTGCCAATATCTCTGTACCAACACAGCACAGTCCAACTGCTACGTCATCAGACATAGCATTCTCCTTCTTTGGATACCACACAAAGAGAAACAATTCCACCCACCAAGGAGGAATGTATGCTCTACAGAAGAACTAAGGTTTGGTGCTCCCAACACCTAGTCTACAGAGAAACTCTTTTTGTGATGCCGTTTCGACAATTTGGTAATTGAAAAAAGCAGAGGCTGATAAACGTTAATCATGTATTGTGTACTTTAAATTATACAAAACTAATTGGTAATATGAAATTTGTATTATTAATAAACATTTATTATAACTGCATTTGTATGCAGGACTATAGATTTTAGCATTGAGCATTTATTATGATTGTATTTGTATATTGAACCATATATTCTACTCTTTTTTTTTTTTTTTTTTGAAGTGAAAAATATTAATAAATCAAATATAATATATTCAAGATTATAATAACAATATGAAAACATGGATATTTACTATAAATAGAAAAACATAAGACAAAAAAAAAAAATTGTTTTGATAATTTCATTGTGGTATATAATAACACAATTTAGTAAAATAAACAGCTATAGTGTGTGTGTATATATATATTTCAAAATACTTTATTTCGTACATAAATGATAGCCTTTTTTTTTTAAATTATAAAAAAAAAAAAAAAAATCATCTATAGACATTATATTAACCATATGGATATAATATTACCAATGTGGTTTCAAATGTAAGCCTGCCAAGTTTGCAACGTCCTTCAAAGTAGCCCTCCAAATGTTCACCTTGTCTTCAGGGCCATTCAGGATTGCTTCCGCAAGATTCCCCTTATGTTTTCGCACCTCAGATGGAGACACATCATAAAAAATAGGCAGCACCGTTTGATTCAACACCCTTCTGCATTTCATGATCTTCACCAGCTCATCCAGGCACCAATTGGAAGTAGTATAGTTTTTTGAGAACACCACAACTGCAATCCTTGATGTCTCGATTGCCTTCATCAGTTCAGCCTGAATAAATTCCCCTCTATACGCACAAATCCTTTTATGTTCTAAAGCAGCAAAGAGATGGCCAGTAAATCTTGTGCGGGTATCTTCCGCATGAAAACTAATGAAGACCTCATTTTCATATGTCAATATTGGGGTTGATAAGGATGGAGAAAAGTTTTCTTGGCCCACAGAATGAGCCATGGTTGCAACACAGAAACCTAACTGAGGTAAGAGTAGTACACTGCCTAAACTCAAGAAGAGAAAAGGAGCAAGGACCAATAAGGGAGGAGCAAAGGAACGAGCCATGGTTGCAACACAGAGTGGAGTAAAGGAGCAAGAACCAGATGTTTCTTTGGGATTTCTCTCTCTTCTTCTTCTTCTTCTTCTTCTTTTTTCCCTTTTTTCCCTTTTTTGTTTTTTAGCTTTCCATGTTCTCTCTCTTCCTCTTTTTCCTGTTTCTGCAAGAAATTAGAGTGAATTTGACTTTGTGCACGTGGTAGCAAATCATATAGCAATATGACTTTTATGATGAAGGAAGATACCAAGAAATTAGCATGAAACACAAAGGAGTCTAGTTTTCAAGTTTTGCACAGCCTTCTGTTTATTTGTTCTGTACTTTTACAAAAAGCAACAAAAAGTATTCTAATAGTTTATTTTGGAATGTTAAATTGAAGGATGTTGGATCTTATTTGACATAACAAGCCATGAAAATTTTAGATATTGACCAAATGTTGGTTCCCCACTTGAGAGGAGTGGTAGAGAGAAGAGGATTAAGGTATTAATAGAAACTTGTGAAGGAAATTCCCCTTTTAACTGCAGTGCACAAGCGGAAGTCAGCCTTGGAAAGAAATGTTTGCATAATATAAACTTTGGTAAATGTGCATCAAAGTTAGGGGACCCACTTTGTTGATTCACCAATTTTTTCGGTGTGTATATATATATATATATATATAGAGAGAGAGAGAGAGAGTGGTCAAATGGTTAATGGTTTTCTCTATGTGTACATTTGCTAAAGAAATTTATTAGAGTGAGCCTTATTGATTTGTTTTCGAGCTGATACCTAAGGACCAAGAATTAGTCCTGACTTAGAGTAATTTGGAATTTTCTAATACAAAATAGAAGTACAGAAAATGTGAGGGTAGGAATCATTTTGTACCTCCCGAAGAAAATATTTACTAGGTTCTGACAGTAATGAAATTTAAGATTTATGTTTGTAAAATTACATCACGCAGGGTTATGTTACACTTGAATCTGTATTACTATGAAAAATATCATAGTAGCTTAAGTTATGGTTGACTCACTCTTGGTCAATTTGAAGTGCTTTCTATAACATCCTTAACAGAATGCCTTTATAGCTTACAAATTGAGCAATCTGAGTTTTCACCTATTGACAATTTGACATGTGAGTTAAAAGTGAAGCTCTTTTCTCGGTCATCTATTATGTGTTAAGAAATTTTTGTTAGATTTACTAGCTAAGAAAATTTGGTTCTGAATATTATTGCATTGTCTATGTCCTCCAAAATTAAATCTGAGGTATTAGATACTGTAGCTGAAAATACATAGAAGTAAATCAACTAGATTCTAGCTTTTTTGTTCGGATTACAGTTAATGAGTTAATCCCCCAATTGAACAGATCACTGTCCTAGCTTTATCGTCCATGTCCTGATTTATGAGTATTGGGAGACCATGTGCATTCTGTATATATGATGCCTGAATACAAAACCTACAATCTTGTTATGTAGAATTCATGTAATATCTCAGATATGCACTATTTGGAAAGCTGGCATTAACCTTCTCTAGATTAGGAATGCCAAGTGCAGCAGCGGGAAAAGACAAAGGAGCTGCATAGAAGACACCAACAGGAAGAGAAAAAAAGAAAAGAAAGGTTGAAGAGTATCGTGAGATTAGCGCACACTTGAAAGGGTATCCAGATGAAGATGTCAGAAAAGCACGGAGACTGGTTTCAACTTTCAATCTTTCATCAGAGCAGCTGAAGAAGTGGTAGAGGTAAACAGAATGTACAATATCAAAGCCATTACCTCATAAATGGTTTAATCTGTCAAGAGATTAAGGCTTTAAATTTATGAGAATGTGTTTATTTCTAAAGAGTGTTTCCTGCATATAGAAATCCTTCTGAAATTTCTTTTTTGGATGCTTTTCTTTTCATTACTAAGAAAATATTTTTGTCTTATATCTAAAAACATCCCATTTCATTGCTGTCGATTCTCATAAATCCTTTGAAGCATGTAGCATATTAGCCCTTGTGGTGAACTGAGCCAAACAGTTCAAGTAGCATAATTGTAAGTGTTGATTAACTTTCTTATATGCAGGAAATTTAGGAAGCTGCTGAGAAAGGAGAACTCAATGAACTTGTTCTAATGGACATAATCGCCTTGATCTAGCTAGACAGGATGTAAGTTGGTCTTTTGTTGTCTCTTAAGTTTTGTGCTTTTCTTCTTATGCAATGTAGTTGTAGTGTAATGTTTTGCAAACAATTTTTTAGAACGTAAATGCTTGTAATCACTGATTACTGTGATGTTCAAATTTAATGGCTGCTGCTATAAATTTCTCTGTAGATGTAGGAGTATTTATTGCTTTCCAGCATCAGTTTCTCTAAGTCTCAAATATTTGTACTAAAGGCCTATACTACCACTTATTTTCAAAAAAAAAAAACTTTTTTACACGAGTTTGAAGAAAAAATTATTTATGAATCCAGAATTTATAAGCATAAAACTCTCAACTTAATACTTCTCATGAAGCAAAAGCGAATAAGGGAAGAAGTGCTACACAATACAGGATAGTAATCGAGTGTTCAAACTATAGAAGCTGGTAGGAGTAGCAATTCTGATGAGCAAGGCATCCTTATTGATTAGGGACTGTGACGACCAAAGTTACTCGCAACTGCATAATACTTTTGAATATTTTGAGAGAAAAAGAGAGCTAAAGGTTGTCTTCTAGGAGCTTTCTCTCCTTTAGAAAAGAATAAGGTATCAAACAAAAAGAGAAATAAACACTGTTGAACCTTCAATCTCAATCTGATATCCATCACAATACCTGTAACTCCGGGAACTTCAAGTTCATATGGGTTAAGAATGGAAATTAAAATCTACGATATCTAGTCTCTCATTGTTCCTCAGTAGCTCGGTGGTAGAGCAGTTGGCTGCTGGTCATAGGTTTTACTAGATATGACTAACAAAATTTACTTAAGACCTCTTAGTTTGTAATTTTGTTTTAAAACAAGAATTGGGAGCTCCTTTGTCCTTTTCAGCACATGGCTTTCTCATGTCCTTTTATTTGTTCCTCATAAATCTTACTACTATAGCATGAGTTCAATAAAATTTGATGTAATGCATTCTCTTTATCTCTCTCTAGCGTTAATCCAGATTTTTATATCATTTTTCCGGGATGAAAAGGATGCTGTAAGAAGTCTTGATCTGTTACACAGAAGAGTTGGGGTATACACTACTGGCCATAACTTCATATTTAAGTTCCTGGCTTAAAGTTGTTACTTGTTGGTTTCAATATGCATAGGGTTTGAACTTTCAAAACCAAATGGTGAGCTTTATTGAATCTTGTCTGAAATCAATCTGAAATCATGCTGATATATCATGGATTTCCTAATATAATTGATCCAGCCTAGCACATCTTACACCATAATTCCTTATATAATCATTTCAGCCTAGCACATCTTGCACCATAACTGCCAAGTGGGATACCAATTTTAACTGTTGAAATACATCACTCAGTTCTATTTCCACAAATCACAGCATTTAATCCATTCAGAAGGTAGAATCAGAGACTAGAATGTAGTTGAATCTTAGGAAGAATCATTCTAAAGATTCCCGTGTGGTTCTATAACTTCCGTTTCTAGATATTTACATTGATCGGCCTTCATCTTACTTCTTTATAGGAAGGCCCAGTGCCTCGCCTAGATATGTGCTTGTTCATGTTATTGTGTATTTCGACACTTGTGGTTGCTAATATTGTTGAGGAAGAAGAATGTGAACTTATCGATGAAAGAGAACACAGCCTTACCAATTAAAGGATAGAAAAACAGGTTCTAGGAAAGCATGGGCAAGGAATCAATTACCAGCTTGCAAGTATTGGGCAATTGTAATGGCTTGTTGACAACACCTCAGTTTGTTATTTCAGTAGGCTTTACTTGTTTCATGGACAGTGTATCTGTCTTGGCGCTGGTTCTGTATTGTCTATCTTTATTTATTTTAGTTTGTTAAAATTATAATTGTTTGCAGGATCACGCCATTCTTTTTATCACCAGACTGCTGTTGCCTCCAATTCCTGCAGATTACTCTTGGAGTGATAGCCATTTGATCATCTATGCTCCATTTTGAATTTCCTCGTTGGAATATTGAATGTAAATTGTGTTCAGATTTCTCCTTATAAGGCTTGGTGAGTTGCACTTTAAATCTGTCTACTGAGATATGCATGTGGAGTCAACATTAAATTAGTTATTGGAGTTGTGTTCTATAAGAGGACCATATTCTCCATGGACTTATGTGGTTAAAGGGGTGGGGTGTGACTAGGAATGGAACCAATATTCAAACCTAGGGGAGGGGAGCCAAGCTTAATGTAAGCTCGTCAACTTTTATCGGTGGTATTTTTTCAAAAAAAAATTTGAGGATTTTTAGAAATTAGGACATCAACTCTAGAGGATGGCAACATTAAATCATCACCATTACCTTCAAAATTATTTGTATTTTTTCTTTTGAAAAAATCAAACATTGCAGGTGACTTCCCCATAATCTACAATTGTTTTTTTTTTAAATGTCTTTACCACTTATAGGGATTTATCTTTCATCTACGTAACAATTCAAATAATTTCTTGACCTGTAAAGTCCTGATACTTTATCCTACATAAAATTAATGTTTTAATTTTTCATTCCATTTTTTTGTTGAGTTTTCATTCCATTAATTATTTATTTAATTTTAAGATGCTTCATTATTTCCCTATCTTATAAATCTATTGTACCAAAAATTAGTTCCATACTTCCATATAATATTTTTTTTATTAAACACTAAAACTAATGCTAATAATTCATTGCACAATAAGAATGTTATAATTTTTCTACTGATTGGTCAAGTGAAACATTTATTATTCAGCATGAAAGCATTTATCATAATTCAATTCAAGAGAAAGAAGCGAGAGATCAGGGAGAAATCAGAGAAAGAGAAAAGAGAGAGGTTTCATGAAAATTAAAAAAAACGCCGAGCCTCTGTCACAAAACATATAGCTGAGAGAGATATCAGATTAGAGAAGGGAGATCTATGACCATACCTCAGCCGATTCGACTCGGGTGTGATTAGGAACAGTGATCGGATCGAGACGTGGAGAAGCCAAAGTGTTGGTGTGTAATTTGTGAAGAGGTCGGCAGCTGTGATCGAAGTCGGTGAAGCGGAGCAGTGGTCCGAAGAATCAGAGTTGGAGGTCCTGAGTCGCCTGAGAAATTTTGGGAAAAAATAGTGGGTGTTTTTTGAGATTGTTTTGTTGGGATTAGGGTATTGCACGGGTAAAACTCACCCACCCTTCACTCATAATATTTTTTTCACTTTTCACTTTTTTTTACTTTTTCTATCTTCTTTTTTTTTTATAATTTTTTAATTAATAGTCGAGATTAAAAGTTATTTTTTGAAACTATCAATCTTAGAGTCTGTCTAGATTGAGTTTTTTGATAACTCAATTCTCTGTTTCCATAATTCATAACTCAAAAATGGTGGAACCCATAGCAAAAAGTTTGTTTGGCAAACAATAAAACTCTGTTTCCATATCTCATAACTCAATGGCAATATTGTAATTAAATATACATAAGGGACCTACAGCCGTAACTTTTGACCACCTTTTAACTTCTTCTTTTTTTCTTTTTTTCTTTTTTTTCTGGGTTGGCGTTGGCTATTTGTTTTTTTTTTTTCTTTTTTTTCTTTTCCTGGGTTGGCCGTTCAGTTTTTTTTTTTTTTTTTTTAATATTAGCTTCGATGAATTGGGTACTGAAAAAAAAAATTTGTACCGGTTGACAAGTGTGGGACCCATGAATAGTGTGAAAAAATTGAGTGATGAAAATAAAAGTGATGTTGCCAAATGAGTGATGAGTGATGAGTGATGGGTGATGAGCGATGGAAATTGAGTGACGGAAATTAAGTGATGAAAAAAGCTTACCCAAACAGGCTCTTAATCATTCATAGATGTAAGGTCACAAATCGTAACCCAAGCCCACAAGAGTTGGGTTATAAGCCCAATAAGCCTAATACAATAAATTTATAAAGAGTGGGTGAAGGAACTAGGCTTTTGGTGGATTGTCTAACGGTTAACTAAGGGTTCAAAAGTGTCTAAGCAGGAAAGGATGTGTCATTATGGGTGGATTATGTGTCCGAGGAGTAAATCTGATGGTCAAAGTGATATTTCCGGAAGTTAGTTCCTCACTAAGCTACAGTAATTCTCCTTCAATCTTTTTCTGCTCATATTCTCAATTCCTTAATTATGGAGGGTTTCTCATGTTATATAATCTCCTTCAAGCCATTTCTATCGTCCACTTGTTTATCATCCAACCTTGCACTCAAGTACCTGTCCTATTGAGTAGCTTTTCTGGTTTTCTGTAAGCGGTAATAATTGAAAACACTGTTTAGAGGTCTTCTTCACATTAATGCGATCAAGAAAGCTGTTGCAATGCATTTAATGCGATGGTAGCAGCTTTTCCCAAGATATTTATGTGTCCTTATCACCTCCTTACGCACCTGAAATTTATCTTTGTTGCTAGAATCTCCTAGAAGGTTACCTAAGTCCAGCGAATGCCTGACTGACATTCGTCAGGTCCGAGGAGGATGACCCTCTCGGACTAATGCCTTCGACTCTTTCCTTACACGACCATTCGCTCTGAGGCCTTTCTAGTCATTTGCTCCTCCTTAGACGCATTTCCATTAGTAAATGGGGATTAAGGCTCAATACAAAAGTTCAAGCTTTTGCCCCCACAATAGATATTGCACCTAAATTCAATCCGTTTTGTTGGTAGACTTTGGTAACTTGGTATTTACGTTGAACGGATATATCATATACTATTAACTATATAATAAAAGTTGAGGTTTTATAAAAGTAAAAAAAAATTAAAAAAAATTGAGCTTAAACACTATAGTTACACCAAGTGGCTTCATCATATTAAACAAATTTTTTAAAATTTTAAAATATATATATAATTTTTCTTCTCCTATAATTTATAAGTTGATAAAATATATTTTAAATTTTGTTCTTATCAACTTTTTTTTGGGGATAAAGTTGCAGTTGTATATTCATATCAACTACTTTTATAATTCATGTAATTTTTACTTTTATGTTGGAGTTGTGAGAGATTTTAGAATTGGGAAAGATATAATTAAATACTTTGGAGATAAAGTTGCTTCACGTGATACAAATCTTAATTGAAACAAAATTAGATTAACTTTAGACTTTTTGTCTTAGTTTGCAACGTAGTGTAATCCAAACACTTGCATCTATCGATTGGGCTTTGAGATGTTTGTTTCCAAGAAAAACAATGAATAAGGTTTCAACTTGCAATTAAAGAGGTCTAATACATCTTAAATTGGAGCAATATTTATATTTTTTTTTTCTTATCTTCTACTGGATTTAAAAAAAAAAAAAAAACAAAACAAAAACAATGCGATATATGATTTCTAAGAGAAGTTGAGTTGAACTAAAACTATTTAAGAATGCTAAAATCAATCGATAAAAAAAAAAATACCAAATTACTACACGTAAAAAAAAAAGATATAAAGAAAAAAGCAAAAAACAAAACAGCAACATGATTTGAACTAAAACTCTCTAAGTTTACTCTACTCTACTATTTAAGAATGTTAAAATCAATCAATAAAAAATCAAAATTAAGTGAAGAACTTCAGAATGAAAGATTTGGCTTTTTTTTTTTTGTGAGAATAGTTATCTTCTTCTTCTTCTTCTCTTTTTTTTTTTTTTTTTTTTTTTTTTTTTTTTTTTTTTTTTTTTTTTTTTTTTTTTTTGCGTTTCTATTTTTCAATTAATGTAGTTCAATTATTACTTAAATTCTATGATTTTTTTAAACATTTTACATTATGCAATTCAACTCAATTATTAATGTATTTTTTGATTTGGTGTTCTTAATTGATTGTGTAGATTATTTCCTCACTTATAGCAATATCAAAATGGCTAGACAAGTAATTTATACGTAAACTTTTACATTTACATTGCAATACAGTTTTTGTTTCTCTTTAAGCACTTTTTTTTATTATCTATTTTTGAAATTATTTTGATTGTGGTACCCTAGAAGGTCTCTCTCTCTCTCTCTCTCTCTCTCTCTCTATATATATATATATATATATAATTTATGAAATTTTTATTTCAGTCAAAATTTTATCACTGAATTTATTTGGGATGGAGCTCATCTACCATATGAAATTAGGAGATTTACGTGAGAAGAACTATCTTCATTTTTTTTATGAGTATCTATTTTTCTATTAACGTAGTTTAATTACTGGTTAAATTATATGATTTTTAAAAAAATTTTAGATAATTCAGTTCATCTTGATTATTAATATTATTTTTCGATTTGGTGCTCTTAATTGATTATGCAGATTATTTCCTCACTTATGGTAAAATTAAAATGGCTATGACTAGTAATTTATAGGTAAATATTTACATTGCAATCTAAATACTTACATTTTTGTAATTTATGGAATTTGTTTTTGGTCATATATACAAGAAATTTATATATCATTAGCACTTTTGCTACTATACACGTTAGCAAGTATAATGGAAAGATTTTTAAGTGCCATATACACACACATAATTAAATTACAATTTTACTTCTAAGAGCTTTTAGAAATTTAAATATTGCCATAATTTTTAAAAATATTTTATAATATCTAAAAAAAAATTACAACGTAACTTAATTTTTAAAAATATTTTTATTATTTTATTTGTTATTAGATTTGATTATATTATCAAAAAATATATATTTAAAATTTTATATATAATTTTTTTATTAAACTGTGCATCACACGGGTATAAAACTATTGATTTGATAAACTCCCACAAATCAATAAAAGAAATGTTATGTTATGTTCACAATATTTTTATAATAAATACTAAGTGGTAGGTTTTTACTGATTGTTATTGTTGGATAAAAAATTAGTCTTAATATTAGGTTCAAATTTGAACAAATAACAATTAATCATTTATAATTTATTATAAAAATATTATGGACGTACTACATCTCAATAAATAAAGCAGCCACTATTGCAGGGACAGGTGTCAAACAAATAAAGAAACACATATGCAATGGTGGTGTGCAATGCACATGACCCCTCTTAAGAGAAGAGCTGTTAACAGCGTTAGCCAGACGGCCTCTCTCCTCTCCCTCTCTCTCCTCAACACGCCTCTCTCCTCTCTCATCCTCCTCCACCTCTGTTTTTCTCAGCAACCTCAGACTGGCAAGAGCATCACGGCCTCGTACTGACGGGAAGAAAATACTCTCTCTCTCTCTTTAAAACCCCATCAACGCCTCTCTCATCCTCATTCTTTGTTCTTCTCAGAAACTCCAACCACTGCCACATGCTCCGCCATTCCTATCCCCACCCACTTCTTCGCCGCAAAGGACCACCGATTCTGCTACCCATCTTTTCAAGGCTCCGATTTTTTTTTCAGGTTTCTTACCAAACCCCTCTGTATTTGATATTATTTTGGTTTGTTTTATGTGAAATATTTGGATGATTTAATTCTAGTTTTTTCTTGCTGTGATAATTAGATTTCTTGTTTGTAATTTTCGTAAAATTACCATTTTGGCTAGCTTGAGGTCTTGCTGTGATATATTTATAATTTTTTTTTTTTTTTTTTTGGGAGTGGGTTTTGAGCAATCCAAGCTCATCTGAAATTAACGACTGTGGCTTGGGAAAGATATCTGAGGAGATGTTTGAAAGGACAATGGACATGTTTGAGAAGGTTGCATATACTCAACAGTGTGATTAGTTCGCATTTGAAGAAATAGAAGACCCTACGGATGGAGTTGGCCCCATGGATCTAATCAAAACCATTTATGAGCATTGGTGGCAAAAAAGGGAGAGGAAGGGAATGCCTTTAATCTGACATCTTCAGGTATCTTCTGAATCACTTTTCTATTGTTCTTGATATTATGTTCAGCACTATGATGTAAGCTACTTTATCGGATGTAATCCCCAATGTAGAGAGTGCACTTGAGTTATTAAAGGATTCAGCTTCTGCTGAAGCAATCTTAATTTTATTTAATTTTTACAAAGACGCTAATACGAATTTTAGATTAGTTGTAAACAAAGCCACTATTACAAGTTTGAGAAAAATAATCATCGTAAAAGCTGAATTACAACTAAGATCAGCGGTAAACAAAGAATGGAAATCTTTGGAATTAAAATGATATGAAGTAATATTGTTCGGAGTTTTTAAACACTCTTGGAACCTGAGGGGCACGTGTTATGTAAGATGAGAGTGAAGTTTTCTGGAAGAATAAGAGAGGAATTTGATTGGACATCTACTGATGGAAGGAATATGTTTTCTGGATTTGAATTGATGTGCAATATGAAAAAGAAATAATTTAACTTACTTTTTGTTTCTTATCATTATATTGCCCTGTAGTCTGGTTTTCACATATATAAATTACATTTAGATTTTACAAAATTCAGTGCTGATATATATTGTCAATTTGGGGGGCGTCATCTGCTTTTGTTAGTTCCTTTTTTTGGGACATGAAATTCATGCAACTCCTGTTTATTTTGCTTGTGTGTGTGTATTTATATATATTTTTCTTGTGTATATTTAATCTGCTTGTTTGTTTGTATTTATATTTAAATGTTTCTCAAGGCTCATTTTATTGTGCTTTATTCAGCCACCGCTGTGGGAAAGGTATCAACAACAAGTGAAGGAGTGGGAGCTAGCTTTGAACAAAAACAATACCAACATCCCTAATGGATGCCGGGAGAAGGCTGCACCAATTGAAAAGCTACCCATGTTTGCTTTCTGTTTGAAGCCCCAAGGTTTGGAAGTTCCCAACAAGGGGTCAAAACAAAGGTCACGTAGGAAGTTTTCAGTTTCTGGGCAAAGCAATGCCATCTTGGGAGATCAGGATGGTTTCCATGCTTCAGGTATTTTTTTTACACTTCTACATATATACTATATTATTTAGACTCATTTTTCCTTGTAACCTTTTCCCTAATTTAGTTGCATCTGTTATTTCAGGAAGAAGATTGAATGGTTTTGCCTTTGTGGATGACAATTTTGTATATCCGGGTCATAGTTATGAAGCCCATGAGTTCAGCCCCTGAATATATGTTCATGGCAACAAGGTTATAGACCCAGAACTGCTGCCTGAAGTGTATGCAAAGAAGCAAGTTGTTGCAGCATTTCATATTGCACTAAATTGCACTGAACTTGATCCAAAGATGCAGCCCAGGATGCGAACGGTGTTAGAGACTTGATTGTATAAAATCTCAAAGAAGAAAGTAAAGAACTTAGTAGAATTTTGGTTCTTGATGCTGATTTTTTATGTTGAAGGTGTTTGGTTTGTTAGCAGTCCATGGTTGGAGGGGGATTTGGATGTATATTTTCCTGGAAATATTTTTGTGAGCCAATGTATATTTCAACAAATCCATTGCTAAATTTTTATATTTTTGTGTCTATGTATTTGCATATTTGAATAAGGCAGCTTTAGATAAATGCAATAGAGTGATGTGGATGGAAATTTAAATTCAGGAAGTTTAAATTTAGCAATAGATTTGTTGAGTTTTTCCTTTTATTTGGCTCTCTTTCAAGATTCAAGAAGTTTTAAACTTAGATATAGATTTGGTTGGCTTTCCCCCACCAATTTCACCTTCTTGTAGAAAGGATTGCAGTCCATATCATATAATTTTTCCTTCATGATCAAACTTTATCATGATATTTTGAAAATGCTCTATAAAATTCAAGTTGCAAAGCTTCTAGGTTCTTCAATTCTGACGTTCCGTTGAAAGCACTTGACAAAATGTTAACATTGATGATTAGAATTTGTGTACTATAGGTCTTGCGTCTGTGGTCTTAAAAAATTTCTTTTACATAAATTTTTTTGCTAATTTTTTAGGCTAATTTGTGTCCATTTTTTCTGTGCAACAAGAAGTCTATCTTCCTAATAAAATACCATAACTCATCCCTAAAAAATAAAAAGTTCTACAATTTTCAATATTCTGCAGCTCTTTGTTTGAAAAGGATCATTTGCCTCACAATAATAACACAACATAGCTTGAAAAATACACAATCGGTAACATTTTCCATTCATTCCATCACCCAAAATAATCTGCTGAAAAACATCAATGCCGAAATGGTACCAAGCACTTGTACACAAATCACCAAGTAAGTGCCACTGGTTACACAAAAGGGGGGAAAAAAGCCAATTTTGTAGCACTTTTTACTGAAAAAGATAATTATACAAACCTACAAAAAAATAAAAATAAAAAAAATAAAAAAATGAGGGAAGCCAAGACTACAATTTCCAATCAATTTTCTGCCCTTCTGCTTTTAGTTTCACCTAATCTGCAAGTCATGGTATAGTTTACAAATTTTTTTACCTAGTGAGGCAACTGCTCAAAGTGCTAGTAGCACAAACTCAATTTCACCACAAGTATGGTGAAATGCCAGAGAATTCCTTTCCTCTCTGATTTCCAATGAAGCAAACAAACACTGAGACCAACCAACAAACAAATAGCTCAGACCCATTTGGGCAAAAGCTAAAATGATCAAACCAAGCTCTTCCAGCTACATTGGCAGTAAGAGAAAAACAAGCTCTTCCAGCTAAATACTATCAACTTTGATGTCAGCTAGAAACTCAGGTGTCATCAACTTGCAAGTGGAAAACAAAGTTTGGGAATGAAGTTGTGATATCTCTGTCCAACAAGAAACGGATGGATGTTAGCATCAAGAGCTTGAATTTAGAAATTATTCATAATGGAGAGGCCATCATGCTCTAAACATGACATGAGCAGTGAAATACCAGAGTCTATAATAACAAATAACACATTCGTCCCATTAGTGTGAGTTCAACAAACTAACTATTTAAAATCTAGTAAGATGGACAAATGCCACATAGCAACAGGACACACCACGTATCAAATTTCAATTCTATCTTTGATCACATATTAAGTGATTCTCATTTGTACATGATTAATCAAGAGCGAACCAAAATAATCTCAAATACAGAGAGAAGGCTGTTAGGGGCGGCATCAGCGGAGTGAGAGAGGGGATGGGGCAGAATCGGCGGAGAGGGAAGGGAGTGAAGAGGAGGAACAGCGTGTGCAGTGGGTGGCCGGATTCTTTGCCGGTCTGGGGAAGGGGGATGAGAGAGAAAGAGGGAATGTAGATGAGAGAGGAGCTTGGCCGGTCTGGGGTTGCTGTGGCCGCCGTCTGGTTTAGAATGTAGATTGAAAGAGAGAAGCTGTTAACGTTAGGTTAACAGAGTTCTCTTAAAATATGGGTCATGTGCGTTGCACATGACCTATGTATATGTGTTATTTTTTTTTTCTTGACACCTGCTTCTGTTGGTAGGAATTGTTGTAGGTTTGTGTGCAGGAAATCCTTGTCCTTTTTTTTATTTGTTTTATCGGATTTTCTTATTCTTCCAAATCTGTAATATATATATATATATATATTTTGAAGATAAATTTTTGCATTTCCTTTTTCTTTGAAGCCATATATTTTTCAATTTAAATTTTGCTACAAATTACAGTATCCATATATGCCAATCAGATTCCTTGCAATTAAAGCCTTAACAATCAAATGTCACATATTTCTAGCTGAAAGAAAAAGAAAAAGGATAAGAAGCCAAACAAGAATATCACATAGACAAATATCAAGAACCATTAGGAATATAAGGGAGGAACTCTAACCGGATAACCAAATTTGCATGGAAGATAGACAGTAAAAAGCAATAATGAAAATTACATATAGCTGATCTAAAAGAGAAAGCAAAAAATTATTGGAAAAAAAAAAAAAGAATCTAAGATTAACACAAAATTAGAGAGAGACATCCGCTTTGTTTGTTTCAACATTATTGTTTTCTAGAAAATAGTTCATTTTTTGAAAAGCATTTTTTAGAAAACTATATCATTTTCCGGTGTTTGATAATGACCTTAAAAATGAGCTTGAAAATGTTTTTTAGTATTTGGTATGCAATTTTTTTATTTATATTTCTTGTATAATTTAAAACACGTACACACATATATATATAAATTGACAAGGGAATACATCTTCAATAAGTACAAATAACAATAACTTTTAATTGTCTACTATTTTTACTAGTACACTAATTATTTACTATGGTCAATTACAAGTTTTCAATATTACTCTAAATTATGTATTTATGTAATGTATGAATTTACCGTAAATATTGTCCTATGTAAAAGCAATTTAGAGCCATAGAGGCATTATATTTAAAATTTTCGTCTTTTACTTCATTCATTCTTCTTCTTCTTCTTCTTTTTTTATTTTTATTTTTTTATGTGCAAGAAAGAAGTAATTTTTGCCTGGAATCCATCAAACCGAAATTTCGTAGAGAAAAAAAATAAAATCAAGCTTGAAATTCAAAGCAAAAAATTGAGATTTTGGTAGAGAGGAATGAAATAATAACTCCTGCAAATCTGTTCTTCTTTGCAAGTCAAAGCTATTAATCGATCAATGAGGGAAAAAAATATAATCAGAGAACTGTATTATAGAGGAGAAGAGAAACATTGAGAAAAGAGAGACGAGAGACAGATAGAGAGAGAAAGATGTATGGGAATAGGGGAGACCAGAGTTAGTGACAGTGAGGGTGTGAGAACTAAGGAGAGAAAAAGTAAAAGGAAGAGAGAAAAAAATGAGAGAGCTTACTATGAGAGAGATAAGGCACCAAAAAATTATGTTTCCTGTGGTTATAGATGAATATAATATTTATAGGAGATACAACACATAAGAGAGAGATTGTTTTCCAAATTTTTTTTTTTTGGAAAACATTCTATAGAAAATAAGTTTTATTTTTTATTAGTGTTTTTCGTTGACTAAAAATAGTTTTCTGTTGACCATTTTTTTTTTTTTTGGTGCTACCAAACACTGAAAAATATAGAAAATTATTTTTAAAGAACGTTTTCCAACGAAACAAATAGAGCGATCATTTTTTCAGATCCAACTTAAGTGACCCAACTCAGCATTATCAACCTGATCTTTTTGTTTAAAAAGACTTACCTCTATAGGAAACTCCAAGAAAGAATGCGGAAATCAATAATTAGGTGGATTTGCAATTAAACAAATGCAAAGGTTGACCATCTAGAAAGATTCTTTTATAAATAAAAATTAGTCTCATCAAGGAATATGTATCAATTGTACGTCTATTACTTCTTTCTAAATAAAAAGCCTCTACAATATACACATTTTGATGTTGAAAAGTACTTACAACAGTTAGCTCACACATTCGTAGTATCCATTACTGACTTGAAGGTTTGAAACAAACATTACTGCTTTGGAAGCAGCCTGATTGGCTACAGAAAAAACAAATAGGTGGTGTCAACAAGCCCTCATAATCGCCCAATAACTATAAGCTGGAAACTAACTCATTGCCACGCTTTCCCATAACCTGTTTTTACTATCCTTTAATTGGTGGTCTGTGTTCACTTCCATGAATAAGTTCACATTCTTCTTCCACAATAATATTAGCAACCACAAGTGTTGTAATGGGAAATAACATGAACAAACACATATCTAGGCGAGGCACATGACCCTTACACAGATCCCTCTCCTAAAAAGAGGTAAGACAAAGGCAGATCAATGTAAATATCTAGAAACAGAAGTTATATAGAACCACAGAGGAATCTTCAGAATGATTCTTCCTGAGATCCAACTGCATTCTAGTCTCTGAATCTACCTTCAAAATATAGTAAAAATTGGTCTTGCAGTTGGCAAAAGCTGAATTTTGGGACGGGCACCAGCAGATACATGTCTTTGTGAAATTATAATAGTTTAACATTTGAGATATAAACTTGTTTTAGGCACCATGGAATATGAACCATTCTAGTGAAAGAATTATGAAAATATCACTTGGTATAAAATTGACAGGAACAACACAATTCCTTGACAATTCTGCACTTCTAGAAGGTTAACAAAGGCACTTCCCATTAAAGAATCAAAATAGGTTTGCAAACTCATTTTTGAGGGTCCAGCATTCCTAATTACTATAGAAGAAGTGTCCTAAAAATAAAAAATACTTAATTTCTATTGCATGAAAGTTCTTTCCAAATAGCCAACATTATCAGTTCTCAACATTTTCCTTTAATTAATAAGTAAGTAGGTCTCTTGCTCATTCTCCATTCCTATTTCAAGTATTAGTTATACAATATATGCTTTTTTTGGATAAATTATTATACATTATATGTTACACGAATTAGATTACTAGACTATGATAATTTTTAATTTCTTACAGAGGAATCATAATCAAAACCTATAAATTTTCCAAGAATACCTGGAAAGTTTAATTAAGACATTACAATGGCTTGAAGTTGGATAATTGTTTCTTTTTCTTTTCAAATTTATGCCACATATGTACAAGCCATGTGGAGAGTATAACCCCAACCCCAAAACAAGAAGAAGAAGAGACTTTAATTAGTTTTTTTGGCCTCCTCCCTTAATAATTTTATTTCCAATAAAAAGAATAAATCAATGATTAAAGGTAAGCATGATTTCTTTACAAATCAATTCCTAACCTTTGTACTAGTCGTAGAGCTGCAATCCATAAAGCTAAAGATGTATTATGCCATGTGGTACCATAACAGTCTACAGAACCATTACTAAACCTGCAACAATAATTGTAGTTCAATAATACTGCTAGAAGAACAAAAGTATCATCTACTCTCGGTAAATCAAGATTGAAGCATGGATATACAAGAGACTAAACGAAAAGGCACCATAGAGTTTACTCTAAAAACCTAACATCATAGAGTTGAGACTAAAGCCTAACATCCAGATATTCAAGAAAAAGGGGGATCAGGGCTGTTACAAAATATCATTGAGTTCTACAAGAAACACTCTAGTTGTGGCTATTATGTAGTTCAACTAGCCATAGGACATATAATTTGTATATCTGAAGCATACCTTGTTAATTTCAAATCCTGTTGGAACAAGAACGCTAAATGGATCCTCTCATGGAAAGGTGCCAACCATGCATGTCTTTTGCATTCCTTCAGCCAGCCTTCATCATCAAACCTATCATACATATTCAAAAGGTTGTTGGCAGCATCTGGCAGAAGTAGCCGCCCATTTCAAAATCTCAGTATAAAATATTAAGTAAACTATAAATCTTTTTATTTAACTTTTTAAAAGTAAAATACAAATCTTATAATTCTTTTTTCCCCCATGGACGCTAAAGAAGAAATGAAACTAGAGAATGAAAAGAAGGAGCCTGAAGGAGTAATTATAGTGCAAGATGTGCTAGGATAGAATAATTATATAAGTAACTCCACTAAAAATCAGCACGATTTCAGACAAGATTCAATAAAGTTCAGCATTTGGTTTTGAAAGTTAAAACCCATTAGCTTATTTAAACTAACAGCTTTATGCCAGGAACTAATGGTGAACAGAAGTGTATACCTTAGCCTTTCTCTATAACAGATCAAGACTTCTCACAACATCCATTTCATCCTGGAAAATGAGATAAAATTCTGAATTAACAGTAGAGAGAGATAAAAGTGATTGCATTGCATCGAATTCTGTTGAACTCAAACTATAGTGGTAAGATTTACAAGGAACAAATAAAAAAAAAGGGAAAGCCATAAGGTGAAAGGACAAAGGAGTTCCCAATTCTTGCTTTAAAAAAAAATTACAAATTAAGAGGTCTTAAGTAAATTTTGTTAGACATATCTAGTCAAACCTATGATCAATCAATTAACAGCCAACTGCTTTATCACAGAGTTACTGAGGAACAGTTAGATTAGATATCATAGATTTCAATCCCCATTCTCAACCCATGACCAATATGAGCATGGTCTATATCATATGAACTCAACATAACAAGATTGTAGGTTTTATATTCAGGTAACATATTGTTATAGAAAGAATGCACATGGTCTATACTCATAAATTAGGACATGGAATATAAAGCTAGCTAGTGATCCATTCAATGAGGATAGATCATAATCTGAACCAAAAAGCTATAACATATTGTTATAGAAAGAATGCACATGATTTATGCGCTAGACCCAATCCTTTGTGTTTTCATGCCAATTTCCTGCTATCAGAAAAGTGAATTTGCCATGTGCTTGCTACCGCGTGCCTAAAGTCGAATTCATTCTACCCACTACGTTGAAAACTGGAAGAAGACAAGAAAAATAATAATAATTAAATTTTAGAGGGAGAGAGAAATTTCAAAGGTTTGGGAGCAAAATGATAATTAACCCATTTAATTATTTTAATTCCATCAGTAATCACTTTCTTCTCCCAAAAACCCCAGCCACAGACCCGAGACAGAGAGAGAACCACATCAAGTCATCAACGACGCGCGCGCTTGTCCTCCCTCCGGCCAGTCCTCCACCTCCGTCACGAGGCTGATCGGCCCTGTGTTGATTTCGATCTTGACTTGCGGATTTTGGTCTTGATTTTGGGTAAGCTTTCTGTTTTTTTGACTGATTAATTGTTTACGGATTTTGGGTCTTGATTTTTGGGTAAGTTTGTGTGTTTTGACCGATCCATTGTTTGCGGATTTGGGTCTTGATTTTGGGGTAAGCTGGTGTTGTTTTCTAACCGATTAATGTTGAAAAACTAGACCCAATTTTTTGTGATCTCATGCCAATTTCCTTTTTTTTTTTTTTTTTTTTTTTTCCTTCACCATAGGAGTTATATTGCCATATGATTGCTACAGCGTGCACAAAGTTAAATTTACACTACTTTCTTGCATGCAGAAACAGTAAAAAGAGAGGAAGAGACAACTTAAAAAAAAAAAAAAAAAAAAAAAGTGAGAGAAATCCAAAAGAAACAACCGGTTCTTGCTCCTTTGCTCCTCTGTGTGTTGCAACCATGGCTCGTTCCTTTGCTCCATCCTTATTGGTCCTTGCTACTTTGATCGCACTGGTCTTACCTCTATTAGGTCTGTGTGCTGCAACCTTGACTCATTCCGAGGGCCAAGAAAACTTTGATACATCTTTATCGACCCCAACATTGACACATGAATATGATGTCTTCGT
This sequence comes from Quercus rubra, assembly GCA_035136125.1. Lineage (NCBI taxonomy): Eukaryota > Viridiplantae > Streptophyta > Magnoliopsida > Fagales > Fagaceae > Quercus > Quercus rubra. The sequence continues at coordinate 48,385,303 of CM068738.1, forward strand.
TAGTTTTCGTGGGAATGATACCCGCACGAGCTTTACCGCCTATCTCTTGGACGCTTTTGACCGTAAAAGGATTCGTGCTTATAGAGATGACGTAGACCTCCGTAGAGGGGGAGAGATTGAACCCGAGATATTCAACGCAATTGAGAGGTCAAAGATTGCAGTTGTTGTGTTCTCGAAAAACTATGCTACTTCTCGTTGGTGCCTTGATGAGCTGGTGAAGATCATGGAATGCAAAAGGCTGTTAAATCAAAGCGTGATGTCTATTTTCTATGATGTGTCTCAATCCGTGGTGCTAGAGCAGAAAGAAATTTTTGCGAAGGCACTTCTAAATGGCCCCATAGACAAGGTGAACAATTGGAGAAATGTATTGAAGGAGGCTGCAAACTTGGAAGGCTTCCATCTGGAAGCAGATAGGTATGCATCTTTAATTTATATAAAACCGAAGCAAATTAACTTTTGATTAACCTTATGAAATGTTGCCACATTAAAATATAGTTTTATACTTTTATATACAAATGCAATTATAATAAATGTCTATTAATAACTATCATAATCATCAAATTTCATATTAGCAACTAGTCTTGTATAACTTAAAGTACATAATACATGACTAAAATTTGTCAGTGTTTGTTTTTTTTAATTACCAAATTGTCAAAACGACATCACAAGAAGAGTTTCTTTGTAGACTAGGTGTTGGCGGCACCAAACCTTAGGCTTCTGTAGAACCTACATTCCTCCTTGGTGGGTGGGATATATTTCTTTTTGTGTGGTATCCTAAGAAGGAGAATGCTATGTAACGTATCAGTTGGAGGGGTAACTGGAGCTAGTGTCCTCAGTTGGAGTGGGTCAGTGGGGTGTGTTGGTATCGAGATATTGGCAAATGGGGAAGGGCGGGAAGACAATATGCTTTTAGTGTGCTGGACATCTTTATTGGCAGCAGTACTCTAATATGAAAACTCATTATAGCTTTTAGCAGTTTAAATTGACGTGCAGATTTTCGAATGAATTTGTTAAAATAATGGTCTGGTGTCAAATTTTACAGAGTCTTTAACTCTTTTGTTGTGCTATTCTCTTAGATCAGCCATTTATGTCATGGAAGTCAGGTATGAGTGGGGGACAAGTAGGGCTTATCAGGATCTTTCTGTGTATGGATTAATCTCTAGTAAATAGTAATGTGTTTAAAATTTTAAATGGCATACCATATATTGAAGTTCTTCCAAAATAATTTGAATGTTATTATCAAGTAAGATTTCTCATATATTCAGGTGTTTGTTTGTTAAGTATAAAAGCTGATTCTATTGTAATTAATACAAAAATTAATTTTAAGATATTTCATATTATGGATAGCCAATAGAAGTATTCAATCACATGATTTTTTGTTTCTAATGCAATCCCCTGTGGTGACTTTGTTGTTGTCATTGGTGTAATTTTTAAAATACTGAGTCCTTTGGTGCCTTTTATTCAGAGATTGATGTATAACAGAGAGTGCAGTTACTATTGATTATGAAATGTGTTCCCTTTATTTTTTTGATAAGTAGTAAGATTTATTGATATAAAAAAAGGATCACCCTAGTACATAGGGAGTGTACAAGGGGTCAACAACTCGAAGACAAAAATTACAAGAATTAAGGAAATCAAAATAAGAAGGGAATGATTGGTTTTGCATAGCAACCAACCAATCCAATAAAGTGCTAAAGAAAAATGACTTGAGGTCTGGTATGGATCTCTCAATATCCTCAAAACACCTACTATATCTCTCCCTCCAAAGACACCACATTAAGCAATGGGGTACAATTAACCAAATAAAACCATTTCGATGACGACCAAACCTGCCTCGCCAACACTCTAAGAGCCCCAAAATGGATTCTGTTATGTTTTGATCAATGTTAAATACCTACTTGGCCCCTTATTGATCCTTTTCCCTTATTTAGTTAATATGTCATAATTCAATAATACTTATTTTTGGTATTTTAATTACTATACTTTTATTGTGGGATGGTGCTTCTCTTCATTTTATAGCTGATTCCTATCTATCTATCTTTCTTTCTTTTGGCCTTTATGTTTGGGTTAGTTCATAATTCCCCCTCTTATTTGTGAAACCAATCAATTTTCCCCTCTATAATTGGGAAATGAGCAAATACCCCCAATACGTTACATTTTTAGTTAAATCCAACGTAATCTTTTGAAGAAATTATTAGTCGTACACCACAATGAAGAGAAAAAGTTGAGAATTACATTGTTGTTTTCTTGGATTGTATTTATAATCATTGTGATTTTGTTGGATTTAACTTCAAAGTATCGGATTGGGGGTTGCTCATTTTCCAAATGTAAAGGAGAAATTAGTTGTTTCAAAGATAAAGGGGGAATTGTGATCCACCCCAAACATAGAGGGGTTCCCTTCTTTTTGTTTGTTTGGGACTTCTTACTATAGGCAATCTTTTTAAATGTTGTTAGTAGGGTGAAGCTAGGTGAGACTGTTTGGGATCTTGAACATGTTTTATGATCTAGTTCACCTTTTTACCTTATTCCAATTGGTTTGGGTGTTTACCCCCATATTTTCGGGAGCTTTTTGGCACTTTATTTTAGTAGGTTCATATTTGGGGTTTTACATGATGTATTTCAATATTTGCTTTCCTACAATTTGTTAGCTTTAGCTTTTGAGCTTTTTGTATTTTGTCATGTCCAGAGTGTTCATCATCATGAACACAATATTCATTTTTATTCGATAAAAGTTTTATCACCTATCAAAAAATATGTACACATATTTTCGGTAGTTTTTTGAGGGAGTATTTTTCTACCTTTCAATTGAGTTTCTTAAATCGGTTCTCAAAAATAATCTTTCTTCTTCTTTTCTTTTTTTTTTTCACAATGTAATACAAAAAATATATATTGTACAAAATAAAAGTATTACGAAAATAATATATTTTGTATAATTTAAAGTAGAAAATACACAATTACCATGTATCATTCTCTGTTCTTTCGATTACCAAATTATATATTTTGGCAAAGCTCTCTTTATCGGTAAAAGATGAGTGTAAAATTGATCTAGCCATGAAAGCAAATCGCAATGTGCATATTGTTGCTTCATAACTAGAAGGGCGTTGAATTTAGATGCAGTAGTGAGGACTTTTAATCTCTTGTGGAGAGCTCAAAAGGGCTTCCAAATCTGTGATATAGAGGAGCATAAACTGATTTCTTGAGATTGTGGAAGTGATAGACGCCAATAGAGTGATTATAAACTATTGTTATTATAATTATGAATATATTATATTTGTGATTTATTAAGATATTTCTATAATTTGATGATACAATTTTGACTAAACTTCAATTAATTTGAGTAAACCTCAAAACTCTTATCCATACTATAGCTATTTATTTTGTTAATGAAAGGGGTGGTTGGTCTACAAAATCTATGTTAAGTGCATGTGGCGTTAGCCTATGGAAATTCATTAGAAGTAGTTGGTTGATTTTTTCAAAACTCCTGCTATATGATGTGGGCGATGAAACTTGAGTGAAATTTTGGGAGCATGTGGTGGTGTGGGGATTGTACTCTTAAGGAGGCATTCCCAGAATTTTACTGTATTAGTAAGGCAAGGGAGTCTTCAATTGCAGAGGTTATGTGTTTTTTTGCTGGGAGGATCCATTGGGATGCTCAGTTTTGTCGTCCAGTGCATGATTGGGAACTAGAATCTTTGGCTTTCTTTATGGACATTGTTAACCCTTTGTTTGCGTGGGGTATTGTTCCTAATAAAGTCTGTTGGAAGCCAGCAAAGAATAGAGGTTTTGAGGTGTGAGGATATTATCATTCTTTATCCCCTTACCGTCGTATCTTTTTCATGAAAAATGATGTGGCAATCGAAAGTTTCTCCAAGGATTTTTTTTTTTTCATGGTCTGCTTTTTTAAGATAAGATTACAACTACAGATAACCTTCAAAAAGAGCAAATTATTGTTGTCGATTGGTGTTATGTGTGCAAAAGGTGTGGGGAGTTGGCGGATCATTTTCTTCTTCATAGCCCTATAGCTTATGAGTTGTGGTCTTTGGTGTTTTGCTTGTTTGGAATTCATTGGATTATGCCACATAGGGTTATCGAGTTGTTTGATTTTTGCGGTAGGAGTTTAGTTCTGTTTAGTTCTCATTGCAATATAGCTATATTTGGAAGCTTATGCCGCATTACTTGATGTGGTGTATTTGGCAAGAATGGAATGCTAGAATCCTTGAGGGTTGTGAACGGTTTATTCTCTAGTTTTAAATCTTTTTTCTTTCATACTCTCCTTGAATGGAATTTAGCTCTTCCATCCTTTTCTTGTTTTTCCCTCCCTGTTTTATTTGATCATTGTAACTTTGGTTCTTGATCCCCCAAAGTACATAATACATGATTAACGTTTATCAGCCTCTGCTTTTTTCAATTACCAAATTGTCAAAACGGCATCACAAAAAGAGTTTCGCTGTAGACTAGGTGTTGGGAGCGCCAAACCTTAGTTCTTCTGTAGAACAAACATTCCTCCTTGGTGGGTGGGAATTGTTTCTCTTTGTGTGGTATCCAAAGAAGGAGAATACTATGCTTTTTGTGTGCTGAACATCTTTACCGGCAGCAGTGCTCTAACATGAAAAACTCATTATAGCTTTTAGGAATTTTAAGTTGACGTGCAGATTTTTGAATGAATTTGATAGAGTAATGGTCTGGAGTCAAATTTTAGATAGTCTTAACTGTAAATTTGCTATTCTCTCAGATCAGCCATGTATGTCATGGAGGTCAGGTATGAGTGTAGGACAAGTAGGGCTTTATCAGGATCTTTGTGTGTATGGATTAATCTCTAGAAATGTGTTTAAAATTTTAAATGGCATATATTTGAGTTCTTCGAAAAAGAATTTGAATGTTATTGTCAACTAAGATTTCTCATATATTCAGGTGTTTGTTTGTTAATTATAAAAGCTGATTCCATTGCAATTAGTACAGAAATTAACTTTAAGATATTTCATATTCTAGATAGCCAATAGAAGTATTCAATCGCATGATGATTTTTTGTTTTCAATCACATGGTGACTTTGTTGTTGTCATAGGTGTAACTTTTAAAATACAGAGTCTTTTGGTGCCTTTTATTCAGAGATTGAAGTATTTCAACAGATGGTGGAGTTACTATTGATTATGAAATGTGTTACCTTGTATTGTTCAGTACCTACTTGGCCCTCTATTGATCATTTTTCCCTATTTAGTTAATATGTGACTATAAATCAATAATACTTAGTTTTGGTCTTTCAATTAGTAGATTTTTATTATTGGTTGGTGCTTCTGTTCATTTTATAGCTGACTCTCTCTCTCTCTCTCTCTTGTTTGTTCATTTTTCCCTATTGTCATTTGTCATTATAATCTTGAATATTTTAGCCTTTGATTTATTAAGATATTTCTATAATTTGATGATCAAATTTTTAAATCATATATAATATGTGTGTATGTATTATTCAATAAAAAGGGGAAAAAATAATTAAAGTATAATAAATGAGAAAATAAATAATTTACGAATTTGTTACCTTATGTAAGAGGAAAATGTTTTTTGGCATTTCATTCCATTTTTCGTAGCTCGTTTATTTTTATTTTATGATCACTAACTTCTATTCTTTTTATAAAAAAATAAATAAATAATTGTGGGTGCTCTTGCAATTGCAGGCCAGAGCCAGAATTTATAGAGGAAATTGTCGAAACCATTTGGAAAATTCTATATGTGGAATCACCTACCAGTACCATTCCACCCAGTCGTCAGAACGATGTTCCTGGTCAATACTCTTCATTAATTATCCCGCAAAAAGGTGCTTCGTCGGGTCTTGCTGAGCGGACACGCCTTTTTTTTTTTTTTTCATTTTAAAATGGTCATGGGTCACAAATCACAATACAGGATTACTTTCTTAAATACCTTTTGTTTCCTTCTCACTTTCCCATGCAAGTCCCTCTCAACTATCAAGTCCAACTAAAAAAAAAAAAAAAGAAGTCCCTTTCAAGTCCATCTTACTATTTGTTCGTGCTGTTACTAAAAGTCTTCGTCTTCAAGAGTCAGTGGTCCCGTTTTACGTCGTCTTCAACTGGTACAAACAAAGCCGAATCGTCCCATTTAGACGACGCCATTGGCAATTAAGGATTGCAAGTGAATCCCATTCCTCGTCCGGTCGATTCATCCCTCTCCCTCCTGTCGTTCCCTGCTTTATTCATCGTCGTTGTTCATTGTCATCCTCTTTTTCCGAATCTTGATTTCTGTTCTATTTACCAAATTTCTTCTTCTTGTCCTTCGCACATTTCTGTCTTATTCTGTTTTTTCGTCTGTCCTTAATTTGTCTCACTCTCAGCAAACTTTTTGTTTTTTTGTTTTTTTTTTTTTTTGAGAAGACCATTGTTATTGTCTCTAAGTTCTCTCTTAAAAAAAAAAAAAGGGGGTCGGGGGTCCATTGCAACAGCAAGTATCTATGTAAACTTGGAAGAGTATCATTCCAACTTGAAATTGAATTACAACAAAGCAAGGAAACAAGCAGAAAACAAGAGAAATTACAGCAAGTCATCCCTAAGAATCTGCTGAATGGGAAGGGGGGCGACACCCTTCCATATCTATTGTTATTTTATCATTTCAATTTGTGAAATCTAGGATTCAATGGACGAGATTTGTTTTCATATGTGAGGTGGTAAATTAGCAAACCTTAGAAAGGATTTTTTTTTTTTTTTTTTTTTTTTTTTTTTTTTTTTCAATATGGGCAAAATGTAACCATTTTGAGATGAATTAAATGTATATATTATAACTTGACTTGCTTTTTGTTGGCAAGATGTTTAGCACATTCAATTTTCAAATTTTCTCAAATCCTACAATTATGATCACTTTGTAAAAACTATTTATGCCATCAAATATGAAATTGAGTTTTTTATGAGAAAATTGTTGTGCAACCATAAAAATCCTGCTCAAAATTATGTTACTGTCTTTTAGACTTGTTTTTCCCTTTTGTTTGGGCAAAATCCCTCTTTATGAGAGAGAGAGAGAGAGAGAGAGAGAGAGAGGCTTTAGTGAATTTAATGTTGATTATGTTCTAAGAATACATATCAAATTTACGCTCACTATAAAGATATATGGGGTGTTTGAAAGATTTCTCTTCAAACTAATTTAGAGAAAAACTTTGTTAAATATATGGGTCTTTGACTATTCTTGAGATTAACTAAAGCCTCTCTCTCTCTCTCTCTCACACACACACACATAAAGAGGGATTTTGTAACGACAACAAGTATACAAATAACCAATTACAGCTATCACATAAAATAATTGTACCCAAATAACATAAAGTCATTTACTTTGAATTTCAGAGAAACTATCATAATATTAACGACAACGAGTATACAGATAACCAATCACATGTATCACATAAAATAATTGTGGTGAAGGGTGTCTGTCTCTAAAACAACATTCTAAACACTAAATACCCAGGGGGGTGTTTGGTTAGTGTTTTCAAACAACCATTTTTAGTTTTTAAACAACATTTCACGTATTTCCACACATTTTTTCACTCACACATATTTCCACAAATGTTTTTAAACAACAATTTTCAGTTTTTAAACACATGTACCAAACGAACCCCAAATAACATCAAATCGTTTACTTTGAATTTCCGAGATACAGTCTTAACACACTAACGACGTCCGGTTGATGCCAAGTTGCCAACATTAAACCGTGTAGTAGGATTCCTTGGTTTTATTATTATTGAGAAACCAAACCGCCCAAACAGAGTAATGACGTGTCGAAAAGATCAACAATGACACCTCAAGGTGTTCACCAAACCACAAAAACCGCACCAAAATCACCTGCAAAATGGCATAACCGCACCGCACCGCAAATAATAGTGCACCACACCGCATGGTGCAGTGCAGTTTGCGGTTTTATAATAAGAAAACCGCACAAACCGCACCGCACTACACCCTCTCTATATATTAATATATTTATTTATTTTTAATATTAAATATATTATTAATAGTTTAATAACCCTAGTTTTAAAAAAAAAAAAAAAGTTTAATAACCCTAGTAAGTGTTGACTAGAAAAGCCAACCCAAAATAAAGAAAAACTATCTCAATAATTTAAAATTTGGCCCAAAAAAAGGGAAAAATTAGTTTTGGGCTAAGTAGGAAAAGTCCAAAATTTTAAAAATATACCGACTTTAAATTGCGTCTTATATATAGTATCGCACATATAACTGTAAAAATGAGGTGCGGTGCGGTTATGGTTTTGGCTACACTCTAAACCGCACCACACCGCACTGCACCGCACATGTGACCGCAAAAACAAGGTGCGGTGTAATTATGGTTTTAGTTAAACCGCACCGCAAAGTGCGGTGCTAAAAATGGCCCAAAACCACACCGCACCTCACCGCGAACACCCCTTTGACACCCATATAAGTCAAGACGCGTGGACCATATCTTTCACAACAATTAAGGTTTCCTTACACCCTCACAATTACATCGTTGCCCATCATATCATCCACAAAATTACAACATACCCCTTACACCCCTTTGTAGAACACTCTCATAGGGACTCGCACATCGTAAATTAAAACCGACTTCAAAGTGCAACAACGTCGTAACACGCACATTAACCGCGTCACACGCTAGGTCAATTGTCCAATCAAATCATGTCGTGACCACACTCCCATCACCACAGCTCGTAATCCTATCTTACCCCACTTTAGGGCCGTTCCAAATTCCAATCCTCACTTAGCAAAAATATGGGTCTTTGACTTATTCTTGAGATTAACTAAAGCCTCTCTATCTCTCTCTCTCTCTCTCTCTCTCTTACCCATATATTTAACAAAGTTTTTCTCTAAATTAGTTTGAAGAGAAATCTTTCAAACACCCCATATATCTTTATAGTGAGCGTAAATTTGATATGTATTCTTAGAACATAATCAACATTAAATTCACTAAAGCCTCTCTCTCTCTCTCTCTCTCTCTCTCTCTCTCATAAAGAGGGATTTTGCCCAAACAAAAGGGAAAAACAAGTCTAAAAGACAGTAACATAATTTTGAGCAGGATTTTTATGGTTGCACAACAATTTTCTCATAAAAAACTCAATTTCATATTTGATGGCATAAATAGTTTTTACAAAGTGATCATAATTGTAGGATTTGAGAAAATTTGAAAATTGAATGTGCTAAACATCTTGCCAACAAAAAGCAAGTCAAGTTATAATATATACATTTAATTCATCTCAAAATGGTTACATTTTGCCCATATTGAAAAAAAAAAAAAAAAAAAAAAAAAAAAAAAAAAAAATCCTTTCTAAGGTTTGCTAATTTACCACCTCACATATGAAAACAAATCTCGTCCATTGAATCCTAGATTTCACAAATTGAAATGATAAAATAACAATAGATATGGAAGGGTGTCGCCCCCCTTCCCATTCAGCAGATTCTTAGGGATGACTTGCTGTAATTTCTCTTGTTTTCTGCTTGTTTCCTTGCTTTGTTGTAATTCAATTTCAAGTTGGAATGATACTCTTCCAAGTTTACATAGATACTTGCTGTTGCAATGGACCCCCGACCCCCTTTTTTTTTTTTTAAGAGAGAACTTAGAGACAATAACAATGGTCTTCTCAAAAAAAAAAAAAAACAAAAAAACAAAAAGTTTGCTGAGAGTGAGACAAATTAAGGACAGACGAAAAAACAGAATAAGACAGAAATGTGCGAAGGACAAGAAGAAGAAATTTGGTAAATAGAACAGAAATCAAGATTCGGAAAAAGAGGATGACAATGAACAACGACGATGAATAAAGCAGGGAACGACAGGAGGGAGAGGGATGAATCGACCGGACGAGGAATGGGATTCACTTGCAATCCTTAATTGCCAATGGCGTCGTCTAAATGGGACGATTCGGCTTTGTTTGTACCAGTTGAAGACGACGTAAAACGGGACCACTGACTCTTGAAGACGAAGACTTTTAGTAACAGCACGAACAAATAGTAAGATGGACTTGAAAGGGACTTCTTTTTTTTTTTTTTTTAGTTGGACTTGATAGTTGAGAGGGACTTGCATGGGAAAGTGAGAAGGAAACAAAAGGTATTTAAGAAAGTAATCCTGTATTGTGATTTGTGACCCATGACCATTTTAAAATGAAAAAAAAAAAAAAGGCGTGTCCGCTCAGCAAGACCCGACGAAGCACCTTTTTGCGGGATAATTAATGAAGAGTATTGACCAGGAACATCGTTCTGACGACTGGGTGGAATGGTACTGGTAGGTGATTCCACATATAGAATTTTCCAAATGGTTTCGACAATTTCCTCTATAAATTCTGGCTCTGGCCTGCAATTGCAAGAGCACCCACAATTATTTATTTATTTTTTTATAAAAAGAATAGAAGTTAGTGATCATAAAATAAAAATAAACGAGCTACGAAAAATGGAATGAAATGCCAAAAAACATTTTCCTCTTACATAAGGTAACAAATTCGTAAATTATTTATTTTCTCATTTATTATACTTTAATTATTTTTTCCCCTTTTTATTGAATAATACATACACACATATTATATATGATTTTAAAATTTGATCATCAAATTATAGAAATATCTTAATAAATCAAAGGCTAAAATATTCAAGATTATAATGACAAATGACAATAGGGAAAAATGAACAAACAAGAGAGAGAGAGAGAGAGAGTCAGCTATAAAATGAACAGAAGCACCAACCAATAATAAAAATCTACTAATTGAAAGACCAAAACTAAGTATTATTGATTTATAGTCACATATTAACTAAATAGGGAAAAATGATCAATAGAGGGCCAAGTAGGTACTGAACAATACAAGGTAACACATTTCATAATCAATAGTAACTCCACCATCTGTTGAAATACTTCAATCTCTGAATAAAAGGCACCAAAAGACTCTGTATTTTAAAAGTTACACCTATGACAACAACAAAGTCACCATGTGATTGAAAACAAAAAATCATCATGCGATTGAATACTTCTATTGGCTATCTAGAATATGAAATATCTTAAAGTTAATTTCTGTACTAATTGCAATGGAATCAGCTTTTATAATTAACAAACAAACACCTGAATATATGAGAAATCTTAGTTGACAATAACATTCAAATTCTTTTTCGAAGAACTCAAATATATGCCATTTAAAATTTTAAACACATTTCTAGAGATTAATCCATACACACAAAGATCCTGATAAAGCCCTACTTGTCCTACACTCATACCTGACCTCCATGACATACATGGCTGATCTGAGAGAATAGCAAATTTACAGTTAAGACTATCTAAAATTTGACTCCAGACCATTACTCTATCAAATTCATTCAAAAATCTGCACGTCAACTTAAAATTCCTAAAAGCTATAATGAGTTTTTCATGTTAGAGCACTGCTGCCGGTAAAGATGTTCAGCACACAAAAAGCATAGTATTCTCCTTCTTTGGATACCACACAAAGAGAAACAATTCCCACCCACCAAGGAGGAATGTTTGTTCTACAGAAGAACTAAGGTTTGGTGCTCCCAACACCTAGTCTACAGCAAAACTCTTTTTGTGATGCCGTTTTGACAATTTGGTAATTGAAAAAAGCAGAGGCCGATAAACATTAATCATGTATTATGTACTTTAAATTATACAAAACTAATTGGTAATATTAAATTTGTATTATTAATAAACATTTATTATAATTGCATTTGTATGTAAGACTAGATTTTAGCATTGAGCATTTATTATAATTGTATTTGTATATTGAACTATATATTCTACTCTCTTTTTTTTTTTTGAAGTGGAAAATATTAATAAATCAAATATAATATATTCAAGATTATAATAACAATATGAAAACATGGATGTTTAACATAAGACAAAAAAAAAAATTTGTTTTGATAATTACATTGTGGTATATAATAACACAACTTAGTAAAATAAACAGCTATAGTGTGTGTGTGTGCATATATATTTCAAAGTATTTCGTACATAAATGATAGCCTCTTTTTTTAAATAAAAAAAAATCATATGCAGACATTATATTACCCATAAGGATATAATATTACCTATGTGGTTTCAAATCCAAGCCTGCCAAGTTTGCAACGTCCTTCAAAGTAGCATCCCAAATGTTCACCTTGTCTTTAGGGCCATTCAGGATTGCTTCCGTCACATCGGACGGAAACACATCATAAAAAATAGGCAGCACCGTTTGATTTAACACCCTTCTGCATTTCATGATCTTCACCAGCTCATCCAGGCACCAATTGGAAGTAGCATAGTTTTTTGAGAACACCACAACTGCAATCCTTGATGTCTCAATTGCCTTCATCAATTCAGCCTGAATAAATTCCCCGCTATACGCATGAATCCTTTTACGTTCTAAGGCAGCAAAGAGATGGCTGGTAAATCTTGTGCGGGTATCTTCCGCATGAAAACTAATGAAGACCTCATTTTCATATGTCAATATTGGGGTTGATACGGATGGAGCAAAGTTTTCTTGGCCCACAGAATGAGCCACGGTTGCAACACAGAGACCTAACTGAGGTAAGAGCAGTGCGCTGCCTAAAATCAATAAGAGAAAAGGAGCAAGGACCAATAAGGGTGGAGCAAAGTAGCGAGCCATGGTTGCAACACAGAGTGGAGTAAAGGAGCAAGAACCGGATTTTTCTTTGGGATTTCTCTCTCTTCTTCTTCTTCTTTTTTCCCTTTTTTGTTTTTTAGCTTTCCCTGTTCTCTCTCTTCCTCTGGTTTCTGTTTCTGCAAGAAATTAGTGTGAATTTAACATTGTGCACACGGTAGCAAATCATATAGCAATATGACTTTTATGATGAAGGAAGATACCATGAAATTAACATGAAACACAAAGGATTCTAGTTTTCAAGTTTTGCACAGCCTTCTGTTTTGTTGTTCTGTACTTTTACAAAAAGCAACAAAAAGTATTCTAATCGTTTATTTTGGAATGTTAAATTGAAGGATATTGGATCTTATTTGACATAAAAAGCCATGCAAATTTTAGATATTACCAAATGTTGATTCACCACTTGAGAGGAGTGGTAGAGAGCAGAGGATTGAGGTATTAATAGAAACTTGTGAAGGAAATTCCACTTTTAACTGCAGTGCACAAGTGGAAGTCAGCCTTGTAAAGAAATGTTTGCATAATATAAACTTCAGTAAATGTGTATCAAAGTTAGGGGAACCACTTGGTTGATTCACCAATTTTTTCAGTGTATATATATATATATATATAGAGAGAGAGAGAGAGAGAGAGGTCAAATGGTTAATGGTTTTCTCTATGTATACATTTGCTAAAGAAATTTATTAGAGTGAGCCTTATTGATTTGTTTTCGAGCCGATACCTAAGGACCAAGAATTAGTCCTGACTTAGTGTAATTTGGAATTTTCTAATACAAAATAAAAGTATAGAAAATGCGTGGGTTGGAATCATTTTATACCTCCCAAAGAAATGCTTTACTAGGTTCTGACAGTAATGAAATTTAAGATTTATGTTTGTAAAATTACATCACGCAGGGTTATGTTACACTGGAATCTGTTATGGTTGACTCACTCTTCGTCAATTTGAAGTGCTTTCTATAACATCCTTAACAGAATGCCTTTATCTTACAAATTGAGCAATCTGAGTTTTCACCTTTCTGAAATTGCAATTGACAATTTGACATGTGAGTTAAAAGTGAAGCTCTTTTCTCGGTCATCTATTATGTGTTAAGAAATTTTTGTTAGATTTACAAGCTAAGAAAATTTGGTTCTGAATATTATTGCATTGTCTATGTCCTCAGAAATTAAATCTGAGGTATTAGATACTGTAGCTGAAAATACTTAGAAGTAAATCAACTAGATTATAGCTTTTTTGTTTAGATTACAGTTAATGAGTTAATCCCACAATTGAACAGATCACTGTCCTAGCTTTATCGTCCATGTCCTGATTTATAAGTATTGGGAGACCATGTGCATTCTGTATATATGAAGCCTGAATACAAAACCTACAATCTTGTTATGTTGAATTCATGTAATATCTCTGATATGCACTATTTGGAAAGCTGGCATTAACCTTCTCTAGATTAGGAATGCCAAGTGCAGCAGCGGGAAAAAGACAAAGGAGCTACATAGAGGACATCAACAGGAAGAGAAAAAAAAGAAAAGAAAGGTTGAAAAGTATCGTGAGATTAGCGCATGCTTGATAGGGTATCCAGATGAAGATGTCAGAAAAGCACAGAGACTGGTTTCAACTTTCAAGCTTTCATCAGAGCAGCTGAAGAGGTGGTAGAGGTAATCAGAATGTACAATATCAAAGCCATTACCTCATAAATGGTTTAATCTGTCAAGAGATTAAGACTTTAAATTTATGAGAATGTGTTTATTTCTAAAGAATGTTTCCTGCACACACAGGTTAATAGAAATCCTTCTGAAATTTCTATTTTGGATGCTTTTCTTTTCATTACTAAGAAAATATTTTTGTCCTATATCTTAAAACATCCCATTTCATTGCTGTCGATTCTCATAAATCCTTTGAAGCATGTAGCATATTAGCCCTTGTGGTGAACTGAGTCAAACAGTTCAAGTCGCATAATTGTAAGTGTTGATTAACCTTCTTATATGCAGGAAATTTAGGAAGCTGCTGAGAAAGGAGAACTCAATGAACTTGTTCTAATGGACATAATCGCCCTGATCTAGCTAGACAGGATGTGAGTTGGTCTTTTGTTGTCTCAAAGTTTTGTGCTTTTCTTCTTATGCAATGTTGTTAGTGTAATGTTTTGCAAACAATTTTTTAGAATGTAAATGCTTGTAATCACTGATTACTGTGATGTTCAAATTTAATGACTGCCGCTATAAATTTCTCTGTAGGTGTAGGAGTATTTATTGCTTTTCAGCATCAGTTTCTCTAAGTCTCAAATATTTGTACTAAAGGCCTATACTACCACTTATTTTCAAAAACAAAACAAAACAAAAAACCTTTTTTACATAAGATTTTGAAGAAAACATTATTTATGATTCTGGAATTTATAAGCATAAAACTCTCATCTAAATATTTCTCATGAAGCAAAAGCGAATAAGGGAAGAAGTGCTACACAAGACAGGATAGTAATCAAGTCTTTCAAACTATAGAAGCTCATAGGAGTAGCAATTCTGATGAGCAAGGCATCCTTATTGATTAGGGACTGTGATGGCCAAAGTTACTCTCAATTGCATAATACTTTTGAATATTTTGAGAGAAAAAGAGGGTTAAAGGTTGTCTTCTAGGAGCTTTCTCTCCTTTAGAAAAGAATAAGGTATCAAACAAAAAGAGATATAAAACACTGTTGAACCTTCACTCTCAATCTGATATCCAACACAATACCTGTAACTCCAGGAACTTCAAGTTCATATGGGTTAAGAATAGAAATTAAAATCTATGATATCTAGTCTCTCATTGTTCCTCAGTAGCTCGGCGGTAGAGCAGTTGGCCGCTGGTCGTAGGTTTTACTAGATATGCCTAACAAAATTTACTTAAGACCTCTCAGTTTGTAATTTTGCTTTAAAACAAGAATTGGGAGCTCCTTTGTCCTTTTCAGCACAAAGCTTTCTCATGTCCTTTTATTTGTTCCTCATAAATCATACTACTATAGCCTGAGTTCAATAAAATTTGATGTAATGCATTCTCTTTATCTCTCTCTAGTGTTGATTCAGATTTTTATATCATTTTTCCAGGATGAAAAGGATTCTGTAAGAAGTATTGATCTGTTACACAGAAGAGTTGGGGTATACACTACTGTCCATAACTTCATATATAAGTTCCTGGCTTAAGGTTGTTACTCAATATGCATAGGGTTTGAACTTTAAAAACCAAATGGTGAGCTTTATTGAATCTTGTCTGAAATCAATCTGAAATCGTGCTGATATATCGTAGATTTCCTAATATAATTGTTCCAGCCTAGCACATCTTGCACCATAATTCCTTATATAATCATTCCAGCCTAGCACATCTTGCACCATAACTGCCAAGTGGGATACCAATTTTAACTGTTGAAATACATCACTCAATTCTATTTCCACAAATCACAGCATTTAATACATTCGGAAGGTAGAATCAGAGACTAGAATGCAGTTGGATCTCAGGAAGAATCATTCAAAAGATTCCCATGTGGTTCTATATAACTTCTGTTTCTAGATATTTACATTGATTGGCCTTCATCTTACTTCTTTTTAGGAAGGTCCTGTGCCTCGCCTAGATATGTGCTTGTTCATGTTATCGTGTATTTCGACACTTGTGGTTGCTAATATTGTTGTGGAAGAAGAACATGAACTTATCAATGAAAGTGAATGCAGCCTTACCAATCAAAGGATAGAAAAATAGGTTCTAGGAAAGCATGGCAAGGAATCAATTACCAGCTTGCAGTATTGGGCAATTGTAATGGCTTGTTGACACCACCTCAGTTTGTTATTTCAGTAGGCTTTACTTGTTTCATGGACTGTGTATCTGTCTTGGTGCTGGTTCTGTCCTGTCTATCTTTATTTATTTTAGTTTGTTAAAATTATAATTGTTTGCAGGATCACACCATTCTTTTTATCACCAGACTGCTGTTGCCTCCAATTCCTGCAGATTACTCTTGCAGTGATAGCCATTTTGATCATCTATGCTCCATTTTGAATGTCCTCGTTGGAATATTGAATGTGAATTGTGTTCAGATTTCTCCTTACATGGCTTGGTGAGTTGCACTTTAAATCTGTCTATTGAGATATGCATATGGAGTCAACATTAAATTAGTTATTGGAGTTGTGTTCTATAAAAGGACCATATTCTCCATGGACTTATGTGGTTAAAGGGGTGGGGTGGGACTAGGAACGGAACCAATATTCAAACCTAGGGGAGGGGGGCCAAGCTTAATGTGAGCTCGTCGACTTTTATCGGTGCTATTTGTAAGGACTAGTTTTGGCTTGGACTCCAAAACAGGATTGGATTCAGGCCCAACAAGCCCAAACAATAAATTTGTAAAGCATGGGAGAAAGAACTAGCCTGAATTTAGAGAAAAGGTAATGATCGTGGATGGTTTGGAAGAGTAATTATATGAATAAAATATAAAAATCGTCCTCGGCTTAGCCAGAATAGTATAATCAAGTATCAAGAGTTTTTCTTTCTGGTGTCGTATTTCTTAAACTCTCTTCCTCTCTATTTTTTCTCGTGTTTTATCTTTGGATACCTTTTCATGTTATATATCATCATTTTCGTATCATTCCCCTTGTACACGTGTAAATCAGGTTATGGGAGCTTCTCCCTGTCCCATCTCACACCTTCCTAAACCTTCTACCACCGGTTATAAGACTGCTTGTTTACTGTTCAGCATCACCTCCACATTAATGCGGCCAGAGAGTTAGTTGGGAAGCATTTAATGTGGAGGTAACAGCTTTTACACATATTTGTTATCCTTCGTCCTCATCCCTTATCCAGCATTTGACCCTCCCCCTGACGCAAAGTACCCTTAAAATAGTATATTAAGGGGATTGGGATATTTCTAGCCACCTCGGACAAACGTTCCGAGGTGATTGTTCTCCTCAGATAGACTTAGGTCCGCTATAAATACCCTTTTACTCTTCCTGTAATACAACTTTTATCTCTTCCTTAAATGATCGTCCTCGAATCTACACGCGTCCTCGGACTGGGTTATTGAGCCACAGGCCTAGCCTATCCAACTTGAACAGCACCTCTAGAGGCAGCTGGTCCCCACACTATTTTTTCAAAAATATATTTGAGGATTTTTAGAAATTAGGACATCAACTCTAGAGGATAGCAACATTAAATCATCACCATTACCTTCTAGATTATTTGTATTTTTTCTTTTGAAAAAAAAACAAACATTGCAGGTGACAGGTGGCTTCCCCATAATCTACAATTTTTTTTTTAAATGTCTTTATTATACGTAACAATTCAAATAATTTCTTGACTTCTAAAATCATGATACTTTATCCTACATAAAATTAATGTTTTAATTTTTCATTCCATTTTTTTGTTGAGTTTTCATTACATTAATTATTTATTTAATTTTAAGATGCTTCATTATTTCCCTATCTTATAAATCTATTGTACCAAAAATTAGTTCCATTCTTCCATATAAATTTTTTTTTATTAAACATTAAAACTAATGCTAATAATTCAATGCACAATAAGAAAGTTCTAATTTTTCTACTGATCGGTCAAGTGAAACATTTATTGTTCAGCATGAAAGCATTTATCATAATTCAATTCAAGAGAAAGAAGCGAGAGATCAAGGAGAAATCAGAGAAAGAGAAAAGAGAAGGATTTCATGAAAATTAAAAAAACGCCGAGAATCTGTCACAACACATCGCAGAGAGAGATATCAGATTAGAGAAAGGAGATCTATGAACATACCTCAGCCGATTGATTATGAACAACGATCGGATCGAGACGTGGAGAAGCCAAAGTGTTGGTGTGTAATTTGTGAAGCGGTCGGCAGCTGTGATCGAAGTCAGTGAAGCGGAGCGGGGGTCCGAAGAATCAGAGTTGGAGGTCTTGAGTTGACTGACTGAGAAATTTTGGAAAAAAATGGAAGGTGTTTGTTTTATGAATTGAGATTGTTTCGTTGGGATTAGGGTATTGCAGCGGGTACAATTCACCCACCATACTCTCACAATATTTTTTTACTTTTCACTTTTTTTTACTTTAATGTTAATCAAAAATTGAAAGTTTCATTTTGTAACTATCAATTTCAGCCATTCAACCTATCAAAAAAAAAATTTCGGCTATTCATAGGTATGGTACCTAATCTCAATCTATCAAAGTCTATCACTTGGTATTTGCGTTGAACAAATATATCATATACTATTAACTAAATAATAAAAGTCGAGGTTTTATCCAAAAAAAAAAAAAAAATGAATTGCGCTTAACTATTGTGATTGCGCCAAGTGACTTTACTATATTGCATAAAATTTTAAAATTTTAAAAAATATATAATTTTCTTTCACCTATAATTTATAAGTTGATAAAATATATCTTAAATTTCGTTTTTATCAAACTTTTTTTTTATTTTTGATAAAGTTGTAGTTGTATTTTCATATCAACTACTTTTATATTTCATGTAATTTTTACTTTTTTTTTTTTTATACTTGGAGTTGTGAGATATTTTAGAATTGGGAAAGATATAATTAAATAGGTTGGAGATAAAGTTGCTTCCCGTGATACAAATCTTAATTGAATCAAAATTAGATTAACTTTAGGCTTTTTTTTCTAAGGTTGCAACGTAGTGTAATCCAAACACTTGCATCTATGGATTGGGCTTTGAGATGTTTGTTTCCAAGAAAAACAGTGAATAAGGTTTCAACTTGCAATTAAAAATGTCTAATACATCTTAAATTGCAGTAATATTTATAACTTTTTAGGAAAATTACACTTTGTCCACCTGTGGTTGGCTAGAAAAATACTTTGTCTACCTGTAGTTTAAAAATTAGTACTTTATCTACCTGAGGTTAGCTCAATTTGTCTCCCGTTATCCACTTCGGTTAAAAATATGAGTAAATTTATATTTTTGTTACCCTTCTATGTTTCTCTCCTCTAAAAATATTTATAAAAAAAAAATTAAGAGGAAAGAAGATCTAAAAGCTAAGGGTATGTTTGGTAACTGTTTTTTCCCCTTATTTTCTGTTTCCAAAAACAATTTTTTATTTTTAAGACTAAAAAACTTATTTGGCAACTCAAAATTGACAAAAAACAAAAATTGTTCTCAAAACTCAAATTGTGAAGGAAACTGAAAACATGCAAAACGAATATTTTCAGTTTTTAATTTTCAAAAGTTAATGAAAACAACTATTTAATTTAATGAATATATCACATTTAATGAGTTAGCATTAGAGTTTAAATCTTAATAACAACATATTTTAGTATTTTCTAGTTTTTTTATTCAAAAAACTATTTTTTTAATTTCAACTAACCAAATGTGTTTTTGGTTTCAAAAATTAAAAATACAAGAAAATTGTTTTTTCTTTATATTCCCATAAACAAGTTTTTGAAAATAGAAAATAAAAACTGTTTTCAAACATAACCTAAGTTTTGTAAAAATTAAAACTTAACTTTTATATCTTCTTTTTTACGCAAAAAAAAAAAAAAAACTTTTATAACTTCTTTTTATGTATCAACTTTTAGATCTTCTATTTTAAAACATTCCCCTCTTTTGTTTCAAAAATAAAAATAAAAATAAAACCCTTCCCCTCATTTCATGTACTAACTTTTATTTTTTATTTTTTTGAAAGAATTTACTAACTTTTAGATTGCACCTAGTAAATAGGAGGGCATCTTCCATTTTCTTTGCCATGGACTGGAGACCAGTCTCAATATAAGGGAGAAAATCTTCAAATTTCAAACCTTCAATCGGATCACAGACGAAGGACCACTCGATCTTGCACCCATTTTTGCCATCATCGTTGATTGGCGACAATATGAGTTTCCCCACTTATGACTTCGTGCCTATGTTATTATCAATAATCTTATTGATCAAACACGGTTAGATGGGATAGTCTCTCTTTGGCCCACTTGATCATCGTTTCCTCATTGCCGTTGGATGAAGTTGTTGTTGGTAGGGATGGCCATACCCATTGGGTAATGGATATCCAACCCTACCCGATCCAATTATTCTGGGTAATACCCAATTCTTAATGGGTAGAAGGTAATTGGGTAGGGTTTGGATATTACCCATTTACCCATTATTACCCATTTAACTAATTCAATCTAACTCAAACCCAACTCAACTAAATTATTATGGGTAAACCTCAACCCACCCAATTAGCCAATAATCAAAATTATCAAATTGCCCCTAAAACTTGAAAATGACCAAAGTATTCCTAAAATATTCTAAAATTGTCGAAATACACCCTAAACCTAAAAAATGACTAAAATACCTCCGAAACTTTAAAATTACCAAAAATACCTCAGAAACTTAAAAAAATTACCAAAAATGCCCCTGAAACCTAAAAAATGACCAAAATACCCTTAAAAACTGAAAATTACCAAAATACCCCCCAAACCTATAAAATGACTGAAAGACCACTGAAACCTGAAAAATTACCAAAATACCCCTAAAATCTAAAAATTACAAAAATACCCTCTAAACCTAAAAAATGACCGAAATACCCCTGAAACATAAAAAATTAATGAAATACCCCTTGAAACCTAAAAATGACCGAAATACCCTCAAAGCCTAGAAATTACCAAAATACCCCCCTAAACATATAAAATGACAAAAATACCCCCGAAACTTATAAAATAACCGAAATACCCCCTAAACCTAAAAAATTACTGAAATACTCCCGAAACCTATAAAATTACCAAAATACCCAAAAACTTATAAAATGACAAAAATGCCCTTAAAACCTATAAGATGATAAAAATGCACCTAAACCTAAAAAGTGACTAAAATAACCTCGAAACCTAAAAAATGACCAAAAGATCCCAAAACCCAAAAAATGACTGAAATACCCCCAAAGCTTAAAAAATAACCGAAATACCCCTAAAACCTAAAAATGACCAAAATACCCCGAAACCTAAAAAATTACCAAAACACCCCTGAAACCTTAAAATTACTAAAATACCTCCAAAACCTATAAAATTACCGAAATAGCCCCAAAATATAAAAATTACCGAAATACCTCTAAAACCTAAAAAATGACAAAAATGCCCCGTAATCTAAAAAATGACTGAAACACCCTTATAATCTAAAAAAAAATGACCAAAATAACCTCAAAATCTAAAAAATTACCAAAATTCGCTCAAAATCTACGAAATGATTGAAATATTCTTAAAACCTTTAATTTGACAAAAATACACTCGAAACATCCAAAATACCTCAAACCTCTATTTTGGTAATTTAAAAGGTTACAGATGTATTTTGGTCATCTTACAGGTTTATGGGTATTTTGGTCACTTTAAAGATTTCAAGGGTATTTTGGTCATTTTAGATATTTTCTAGGGGTATTTGGTTGTTTTAGAGGTTTAGGGCTATTTTGGTCGATTTATAGGTTTCGGGGTATTTTTGGTAATTTTAGAAGTTTGGGGTTATTTTTGGTCATTTCAGAGGTTTTGGGCGTATTTGGTCATTTTACAAGTTTAGGGCGTACTTTGGTCATTTTATAGGTTTAAGGGTATTTCAGACATTTTTTAGGTTTATGGTGTATTTTTTTACCATAATATAGGTTTTAGGGGCATTTTTGTCATTTTATAGATTTTGGGGGTATTTTGGTCATTTTATAGGTTTTTGGGGTATTTTGGTCATTTCTTAGGTTTATAGGGTATTTCGGTCAATATTTAGGTTTTGGAGGTATTTTGGTAATTTTTCAAGTATTAGGGGTGTTTCAGTAAGTTTTTAGGTTTCGGGGATATTTTAGTCATTTTTTAGGTTTAGGGGTTATTTCAGTAATTTTTTAGGTTTCGGGAATATTTTGATAATTTTTAAGTTTCAAGGGTATTTTAGTCAGTTTTTAGGTTTTGGAGGTATATTTGTCATTTTTTAGGTTTAGGGGGGTATTTTGGTAATTTTCTGTTTCGTGGGGTATTTCAGTCAAATTTTAGGTTTCGGTGGTATTTTGGTCATTTTTTAAGTTTCGGGGGTATTTTGGTAATTTTAAGTGGTTTTTGAGCATATTTAGTGAATTTGGGGGTATTTTGCTCATTTTAGAGGTTTTGAGGATATTTTGGTATTTTTAGTGATTTTTGAGCATATTTGGTGATTTTATAAAAATTGGGTTTGGGTAGGGTATGGATATCCATGGGTAAACAAACTGGGTAACAATTGGGTATGAATACTAATTGGGTAAGGTAATTGGATATCCATGGATAAATTAATTGTGTTGGGTATGGGTATACCCTACCCATGGCCATCCCTAGTTGTTGGGGTGGGGACGTACTGGACCATTCCAGGCTGACCAAGGATCCCATCTACTTGGTAATTTGTATCAATAGTAGGAAGCCATTTCATGTATCAAAAGTTAATATATGAAAAGAAGATGTAAAAATTAGGTTTTAATTTTTACAAAACTTAGTTTTTAGATCTTTTTTTTTCTTGATTTTGTAGTTTTTTATGTTTTTAGAGGAGAGAGACATAAAAGAATAATAAAAATACAAATTTATCCTTATTTTTAATAAAGGTGGGTAATGGGTGACAAAAAAAGCTAATTTTAGGTGGGTAAAATGCCAATTTTTAAGGAAAATTATTAGGTACTTCCGGAGTACCATAAATGCGTGCTCCCTCCTCTCACATGAATGGTGGGTCTCACCATGAATTTAATTAGTAGGACCCACCATTCATGTGAGATGAGGAAGCACGCATTTATGGTACTCCGGGAGTACACAATAATTTCCCAATTTTTAAACCACAGATAAGCAAAGTGTTTTTTGGACAAACCACGGGTAGGCAAACTATAATTTTCCCTACTTTTTTTTTTCTTATCTTCTATTGGATTAAAAAAAAAAAGCAACGTGATATATGATTTCCAAGAGAAGTTGAGTTGGACTAAAACCATTTAAGAATGCTAAAATCAATCAATAAAAAAATTAAAAAAAAAAAAAAAAAACCAAATTACTACGTGTAAAAAAAAAAGATATAAATACATAAATAAATAAAAGCAACATGAGTTGAACTAAAACTCTCTAAGTCTACTCTACTATACTATTTAATAATGCTAAAATCAATCAATAAAAAACCAAAATTAAGTGAAGAACTTCAGAAGGAAAAATTTTGGCTTTTTTGGTAAGAATAGCTATCTTTTTTTTCTTTTCTTTTCTTTTTTGTGTTTCTATTTTTCTATTAACGTAGTTATTATTACTTAAATTCTATGATTTTTAAAAACATTTTACATAATGCAATTCATCTCAATTATTAATGTATTTTTTGATTTGGTGTTCTTAATTGATTGTGTAGATTATTTCCTTACTTATGGCAATATCAAAATGGCTAGACAAGTAATTTATATGTAAACTTTTACATTTACATTGCAATATAGTTTTTGTTTCTTGTTATGCACTTTTTATTTATCTATTTTTGAAATTAATTTGATTGTGGTACCCTAGAAGGTTTATAAACTTATATATATATATATATATATATATATATATATATATATATATATAATTGGAAAATAATGCAAGTAATGAACATAATACTGAAATTACTTGTTGTTGAAAGTAAACTTGAATACTTACAGTAGTAGAGATTACAATTTGGAAATAGTTACAAAACTTTAGAAGTTACAGGCTTTGTAGAGAAGGTAGGAAGTGTAAGCAGAAAGTATGAAGTGTAAGCAAGGATATTCTCACAAAGAAAGGCTCTCAAGGGAAGTCTCTCTCTAAGGAAGAAGTCCTGAACTAAGTAAACAAACACTTGCTTTGAATATAAGGGACAGCCCCCCTTAAATAGGCAAAATTTCGGAGTGAATAGTAACATTGAATAGTACCAGTGGGTGAATAGTGACAGGTGAATAGTGATTTTCCTTTTTTGTCCAAAACATAGGGAATCATTTGGGGAACCCAAAATTATTGTGATATACAGTGTTGTGTCCCCTTCTTACCGTCGTTGGCGCCACCCTAGTCGTAAAGTGAATTCCTAGAACCGAACTGTAAGGCCCGTTTGAGCCAAGAGAGGGCGTGTAGGGCATGAGAGGTATAAGGTTGGTTAGGGTATGTGTTACGAAATGCAACGATTGTGAGAAAAACATGATAATTGAGTGTTAAAACTAGGATAGTATGGATAGATTGTGGAGATCTAACTCTTCTATCAGCTCCAGGACTGGTTGTCCTCCTGATATTGTAAATGAAGAAGATCACAATGTTGAGGATAGTGAGATCCCTGATTTTACTAAGTGGACCATTCCTAAGATTGATACAAAAAATGTTTATAAAATAAGTTGGGCTGAAAATACTTTTCATTCGGCATATAAGGTTAGAACTGTTGAACAAATATTCTCTATTTCAAAAACTCATGAAAAATGTTGCCTATTTACTAAAAAGAATATTAGTGAATTTCTTGCTTCTAAAAAATTCAGTTATCTACATATTGGAATGGTTCAAGTTGCTATCAAACCTCTTACCCGAAAGGGCATTAATGCTTCTGTTCTTATGTGTTTACGTGATGCTAGATTTAAACACTTTAAAGGTAGCATTCTTGGTATGATCACTGCTTCTTTGTATGATGGTCCTGTTTACTTTAGTTGTTATCCTGATCTTACTTTGGCTTTAGATGATGCTAACATTGTTAAAGCTTTGACTTTAAATATTGCTTCATCTGGTTATCACATGGAAGAAGGTAGTAAACCTTTTGCTTTGATTTATCGCATTTATTATAGATTATTGGGTACTCAATTAAATCCTAGTGCTATAAATCATAGAGAACCTTCTGGTAAAACTATGTTAATTAAATGTTCAACTCCTGATGCAAAGATTCAAATTCCAAAAATGATTCAATGGCAAGACATCAAACTTCCCACTGAATGGTTCTTGGAACAAGAATCCCCCATTGCCAAACCCATTTTTGATGAACTTGATCTTACTCATATTCAACAATATCTTGACGGCACTGTTAAAATAAGTTTTCAAAATAGTAAACCCCTAAGAATCAACGAAGGAAGGCATTCCTTTGCTGGATCTGAAAGTATTTCAAAACGAGACCAAGATCTCAATGAATTTTTGAAAAAGAATTTTTCAAAACCTACTGATTTCAAACCTGTTGACTTAAAATTGAAAGGAATTTCAGATGATAAAGTAAGCGATGTTTACTATTCCACCAAACCAGAATCTTCCTCTCCAAATGGCAAGCCTGCCAGTGAAGAAGAAGACGATGGTAATTCTATTGATCTATCCGAAAGAGATTTCCCTCCTATTGATCCTTCTGGTTATGTTAAGCAATTGAGAGTTTTGACTGTTTTAAATAAAGATTTTAAAGTCGACCTGGTTCCTTTGTATGATGAGTTTATACTTCCAAAAAACATGATTAAAAGAAAATATTTCCAAAATAATTTTGCTCAATCGGAAAAAAACCGTGTTAAAAGTAAATGGTTAGAAAAAATGAATCAACTTAAACAACATATTTTGTTTTTTGATTTTCTTGAAAACCATTATGTTTCAAATGATGAAGTTTCAAAGCAACATTTGAGTGTAATAAAAAAATCAAATTTTATTAAAGAAAAGGATAAATCCACTATTCGGGCTACTCATCCGCCTCTTGAGACAATTGTGCTAACTTGTCAAGATAAAAAGACAGAAGTCAATGCTACTCCTTTTAAAATTGCTGATGATAAAACCCCTATTATCAGTATTATTGAACAAAATAACTTTACTAATGAGTCTCTGCATGTTATTGGTCAACAGCTTGATCGTATTGAAGAAAAGATTATTGAAAAAACTGTTTCCATAGAAAAACCTGCTGCAGAGAAATCTGTAAAAACTGAGCAACCTTTGATTGATTTGCCCAGTCAAAGGGAGAAAGTTATGTTCAAAACGTCTCAGTCTAAAATGCTTGAGGTTGTTGATAAAATGCTTGCTGATTTAAAGGTTAAAACTGAAGGTACTTCTAGAAATACAGCTGAAAGTACTTTTAGAAATACAGCTTGCACTATCTCAAAAAAAGAAAAAGAGATTGTTTCTGATGAACATACTGATTCTGATACTGTTTCTTCTGTTTCTGCTACAAAGGTTTTTGGTAATGATTTTCCTGAAATTAAAAGATTTATTGGAAATCCAAAACCTATGTCTTTTACAAAAAATTGGTATTCAAAACCTACTCCTCCTGATATGCAATTTGAAGAAAGAGTTTTCCAAGCACAGTTCTCTGTTTCTGCTAATAAGCTTTATGAATGGAATATTGATGGTTTGTTTGAGCAAGAAATCATTAATAAAATGAGTCATATGTCCATGGTTGGTATTGCTTATCAAAATAACCATGATTTAGATCAGCCTGAAATTGTTAATTTGCTTGTCACTGGTTTTTCTGGAACTCTTCGTGGTTGGTGGGATTCATATCTCACAGAAGATTCCAAAGAATCTATTAAAAATGCTGTTAAAAAGAATGATGAAGGTTTGCCTATTTTTGATGAAAGTATTGTTCGCGGTATTCTTGATGGTGTAAATACTCTGATTTATACCATTCTAAAACATTTTGTTGGTACTCCATCTAATATTTCATCTCGAGTTTCTGATTTATTGAATAATTTAAAATGCCCTTCTATGACTGATTACAGATGGTACCAAGATGTTTTTACTTCCAGAGTAATGCTTCGAAAGTATTGTCACAAGCCTTATTGGAAAGAAAAGTTTATTGACGGTCTACCTCCCATCTTTGCTCATAAGGTAAAACAAGTGTTAATGGGAAAAAATGATTCTATTGATTATGATAACCTAACTTATGGTGATATTTTTAGTGCTATTAAAAAACTTGGTATTAACATGTGTAATGATGAAAAATTGTTAAAATACCATTTACAGAATAAGAAAAAAGCTAAATATGAAATGGGTAATTTTTGTGAACAATATGGTTTGCCCCCTATTGCTCATTCCAGGCAAAAAGGGAAAAAACATGATAAAATTCACAAAAACCATAGTCATAACAAATATAAAAAATACAAAAATAATTTGGTCAAACCTAATGATTTTTATACTAAAAAGAAAAATGTTCCCAAAAAATATGATAAACAAATGCCGGGAAAAGGTAAATGTTTTAACTGTGGAAAACCTGGTCATTTCAGTAAAGATTGTAATCAAAAACCTGGTAAATTGAAAAATAAGTTTAACATGTTAAAAATTAATGATAAAGAGCAAGAAGAATTGTTCAGAATCCTTGAATCATACAATTCGTCTGATTCTTTGGAAGATGATTTTTCTTCATCTGATTCTTGTTACCAATCTGCTGATGATTCTTCTGATTCCCCTAATATTAAAATTGGCTGTCGAGATTCCTGCTGTAATGTTATTAATACTCTCACCAAAAGTGAGGAAAATGAAAAATTAATTATCCAATTAATCAATCAAATTCAAAATCCTGAATTGCAAAAAGAATATTTAGATAAATTTAAGAAGAATTTGTTAAAAGATGAAACTAGTAAAAAATTAAAATCAACCATAAACTTTGAAGAAACTTTAGAAAGATTCAATAAAAAGAAATCCAAAGATTTAACTGTTAATGATCTCCAATTGGAAATAACTGTTGTTAAACAAGAAATGCTTGATTTAAAAAATGAGTTTAAAAATCTTAAAGATGATAACCAAAATGTTAAACAAGAATTAATAATGTTAAAAATTGATAAAAGTCTTGATCATCAAATTAATAATGAACAAGATGAGCACCAAGATGGAGGCGGATCCAGTCAACAAGCTCTTCTTTCTGAAAAAGGTATTGTGGATCACTTTCAACTCAGTCCTGTCCATAAATTGATTCCTCCAAAATGGTTTACTAAAGTAAAAATTGTTGTTTCTCCAGATTACCATTTCACTGTTGTTGCAATGATTGATTCAGGTGCAGATATGAATTGTATTCAAGAAGGATTGATTCCTTCAAAATATTATGAAAGATCAACCGAAAGATTGGTTTCTGCCAATGGTTCTCAGATGAAAATTAAATATGAATTAAATAATGCTCACATATGCCATAATAATGTCAATTTTAAGATTCCTTCTGTTCTTGTTAAAAATTTGACTGATAAAGTTATTCTTGGTTTACCTTTTATAAATGCTTTATATCCCTTCATTGTTGAACATGATGGAATTACCACTGATCCTTTTGAACAAAAAATAAAATTCAAATTTGCTTCAAAACTTCAAATAGATATTGACAATCCGAATTATAAAAAAGATTCTCCCATGCATACTCTTGTCCAAGAAATAATGATGAGTTCTTGTCCATATTCTACAAATAATGCTCACCAAGCTAATACCATCAATCGTCCTCACATTTTCAATACTTCTTTGCAGGGATCGGAAAATGATGCGAGGATAAGTACCACTAATAAGTGGGATACTAGTAATATTTATACTTATACCACTAGTAAGTGGATTATTATGACTTCAAAGGGAAAAGCTCCTATACAGGACTTTGCTCGCCCTGAAAGGTTCCCAATGGGACGATCTTTTACGATGCATGAAGGCGCTTCTTCTGGGGTAAAATCCAAGGAAGCAATATCCCTTCAAAGAGATGTCCCTGCAAAGGTGACATACTCTAATGGTGATATAATAATTGCTTTACAAGAAGTTTTAGCAAAAAATTTACAATTTCACAATGGTGCCTACTCCGAATTACCAGCCCCTATTAAACTCATTCTTGATAACCTACAATCTGCCTTTCTCGAAAAAGACAATGATATTTTTCAACAAACACTTCGAGCCCTTGAAATCCACCTGGTTAACCTCACTGCTCAAAATGAAGTTTACACATACTACTATAACAAAACCTTTGCTTCAGAAGATGACTTCATTCTAGAAAATGAGGCCTTTAGAAGTCATCATATTACCCATCCAAATATTACAAATGATCTTTATCTCAGTCAACTCTTTGGCAAAGAGGATATCCATTCAAAGGATAAAATGACTATAATGGGCACAGATTATGCTAGATTGAGCCTTAAGACTCAATCAGTTTTAAGAAGTGCTGTTGCCAACTTGCCAACAGATATACGATTACGTATTCTGGAAAGCAAGGCTATGTTTAGATCTTTTGATCTATGGTTCGAATATTTCAAAACACTTGTTACTGCTACTATTCCTGATCCAGATGAGTTAGATGAAGATGATAATGTTTTTCTCCAAGCTGATTGGGAGGAAAAGTTTGAAAGTAGTCTCAGAGTATATGAAAAGCAACACCCATTTCCTGGTCTTTTGATAAATTTTGACGATGGTTCATATATTTCTGATATTTCAGATGATGATGAATATGATAGAGATCCTTACTGGCTTTCCCAAATGTTTGAATATGGTTTAGTCAGATACATGCGATTAACAAACCATCTTCAAACAAGCCAACTCCCACAAATTATTCAAGAGTCAGTTAAAAGATTCAATACTCCTTTTGTTACCATCAGATGTTGGAGTACGTTACCACAATGGGAACGAGACAATTGGATGAATGTTCAGCCTTCAAAGCATCTCATTCTCATTAATGGTCATACTCACCAAGGGCCATGGTTTGAAGGAAATACTCATCTATCTTTTGCTGATCCTTTTACTCCTATAGAATGCTGGAGAAATTATTTCAATAATCAAATTATTAATGTTGCTGACAGTCTCTGGAAACGCTACCATTTCATGGGTAGCACAGATAGAATTGCTGTCTTTGGTCCCAGACCATATTCTGATGCAGTTGCTCATTTACGGGCCACTAACCACTGTAATCCTGTTAAGTTTCTCATCCCAGGGAAACCCCCAGTATTTCAACCAATTTTTTACTGTGGATTCTGTAATAAATATGCCACTTCTCATGATCATGATTGCCATTCTCCACAAGGCCCTTTTGATGGTTAGCCTTCCGATGCTGCTTCCACTGATTAGACCAATAAAGATTGATTTTCAAGAACATCCCGAATTTGGCGGAATTTACTTCAGTCAATAGTCCCAAGGAATATTACTACTTCAACTTTGCTTCAAACATTCAGAATGATCCAATAAGTGCTACAAGACAAGGCTACATTTTGGTTCCTTATGCTAGGCAATGATTCCCTATATTTTGCCATAATACATCTGACACCATCTGCTACAAGAACAATAATTTTGGGTTCCCCAAATGATTCCCCACGTTTTGGGCAAAAAAGGAAAATTACTATTCACTGTTACTATTCACCTGTCACTATTCACCTGTCACTATTCACAGTACTATTCAAAGTTACTGTTCACTCCGAAATTTTGCCTATTTAAGGGGGGCTGTCCCTTATATTCGAAGCAAGTGTTTGTTTACTTAGTTCAGGACTTCTTCCTTAGAGAGAGACTTCCCTTGAGAGCCTTTCTTTGTGAGAATATCCTTGCTTACACTTCATACTTTCTGCTTACACTTCCTACCTTCTCTACAAAGCCTGTAACTTCTAAAGCTTTGTAACTATTTCCAAATTGTAATCTCTACTACTGTAAGTATTCAAGTTTACTTTCAATAACAAGTAATTTCAGTATTATGTTCATTACTTGCATTATATTATTTGTTGCTACCGCCATCTTGGTCGGATTACCGCCATCACAGACGGTTCTATAATTCTTTCCTTTACTTTAAACATACAAGTTATACCCCCTACTTGGCTGGCTCTACCGCCTACCTGGCTGGTCTTATAGCTTTGCATTTTTTACTTGCATTATTTTCCAATTATACTATTATCACTGTATATATATATATATATATATATATATATATATATATATATATATATATATAATTTATGGAATTTTTATTTCAGTCAAAATTTTATCGCTGAATCTATTTGGGATGGAACTCATCTACCAAATGAAATTTGGAGATTTATGTGAGAATAACTATCTTCATTTTTTTTATGAGTATCTATTTTTCTATTAACGTAGTTTAATTATTGCTTAAATTATATGATTTTTTTTTAAATTTTAGATAATGAAAAATATCTTGATTATTGATATTATTTTTCAATTTGGTGTTCTTAATTGATTATGAAAATTATTTCCTCACTTATAGTAACATTAAAATGGCTATGAGTGGTAATTTATAGGTAAATATTTACATTGCAGTCTAAATACTTACATTTTTGTAATTTATGGAATTTGTTTTTGGTCATATATACAAGAAATTTATATATCATTAGCACTTCTGCTACTATACATGTAAGCAAGTATAATGGAAAGATTTTTAAGTGCCATACACACACACACACACATAATTAAATTACAATTTACTTCCAAGAGCTTTTAGAAATTTAAACCTTGCATAATTTTTAAAAATATTTTATAATATGTATATATATTTTAAAACTTACATAATATTCATTTTCCATGTAACTTAATTTTTAACAATATATATTTTTATTTTATTTATTATTAGATTTGATTATATTATCAAAAAATTTATATTTAAAGTTTTATATATAATTTTTTTTATTAATCTGTGTATCACATGAGCATAATACTAGTGATTTGATAAACTCCCACAAATAAATAAAAGAAATGCTACTTTCACAATATTTTTACAACAAATCATGAGTGACAGGTTGTTATAAGTTGTTATTGTTGGGGTAAAAAAATAATCTTAGTGTTAGATTTAAATTTGAATAAATAATAACTTATCACTTATGATTTATTATAAAAATATTGTAGATATAATACCTCTCAATAGATAAAGGATTGGATTTCCTTCAAACAGGCTTGTAGTAACTGCTGCAAACAGGTAAAGGCGTCAAACAAATAAAGAAACACATATGCAATGGTCATGTGCAATGCACATGATCCCTTTTAAGCGAAAAGCTATTAACAGCGTTAGCTAGGCGGCCTCTTTCCTCTCTCTTCTCAAACACGCCTCTCTCATCCTCCTCCATGTCTGTTTTTCTCAGTGACCTCAGATTGGCAAGAGCATCATGGCCTCGTGAAGAAAATACTCTCTGTTAACAATATAAAGTGAGAAAGAAAGACTGAATAGTCTGTATATTGATGTGTAAATAATAATGTACAATAGAGAGCCTTATATAGGCTAGGTATGTGTATAGTACAAGCAAAAGGAGTAAACTACAAGTATAGTATATTGGGCTAAATCCGATGGGTAAACTAGTCTAAGCTATACACTAACATCTCCTCTCAAACTTGAGGTGGCAAGGAGGAAGCCAACGGGAGTTTGGATATAGGATCTCGAAGACGACCAGGCAGGTGAGTCTTGGTAAAGATATCAGCAGGCTGGTCAGCAGAGGAGATGGAGAACAACTTGAGATTTCCTTTCTTGAGATGCTGGCGAGTGATGTGGCAGTCGATCTCAATATGCTTGGTGCGTTCGTGGAAGACATCATTATGAGCAATGTAGATACCACTACGATTGTCACAATAAAGAGGAGTGGCAGTGGGCTGCGGAGCATCCATGTCAGCCAAGAGCCAGCGAAGCCAAACAAGCTCGCAAGTGGTGTCGGCAAGGGCACGATACTCTGCCTCAGTACTGGAACGGGAAACCACATCCTGCTTCTTACTGCGCCACGAGACAAGAGAAGTACCTAACAGGAAACAGAAACCTGTGATAGAGTATCGATCAGTCGGATCACCTGCCCAGTCAGCATCTGAATAAGCATGAAGCTCGAGAGAAGATCGAGAGGAGTAATGCAGACCATGATAAAGTGTGCCTTTGACATATCGGAGAATCCGAAGAATAGCAGCATAGTGGACAGAACGAGGTGCATCCATGAACTTACTAACCATACCCACGACATGTGAAATATCCGGACGAGTAACAGTGAGATAGATCAAACTGCCAACCAACTGACGATAGCGAGTAGCATCGGATATAGGTTCACCATCCAAGGGTGTGAGCTTTGCATTGTATTCTAAAGGAGTGGAAACAGTCTTGTTGTCGGTGATACCAGCTTTGGAGAGAAGATCAGAAGCATATTTAGCCTAGGAAAGATAGTATCCATCAGAGGATAAGGTAACCTCAAGCCCAAGAAAATAGTTGAGAGTGCCCAGATCTTTCATCTCAAAATGTTGACTAAAGAAGTGCTGAAGAGAGCGAATACCTGCAAAATCATCTCTAGTAATAATCATATCATCAACATAAAGAAGAATAAGAGTGATACCAGCAGAGGATCTTCGGACAAAGAGAGCAGTGTCATGAGGACTCGAAGTGAAACCCTGCTGAGCAACAACCGAGCTAAACTTTTCAAACCAAACTCGAGGAGCCTGTTTAAGGCCATAAAGAGCACGGCGAAGGCGACAAACTTGGCTGCCTGAATGTGGATAGCCAGGGGGTGGTTGCATGTACACTTCTTTATGGAGGTCTCCATTAAGGAAAGCATTCTTCACATCCATTTGATAAAGAGGCCAACGGCGAACAGCAGCCATAGCAATGAGACATCTGACAGATGTAAGGCGAGCAACAGGAGCAAATGTTTCCTCATAGTCAATACCATACTTCTAAGTAAAGCCCTTGGCAACTAGGCGAGCCTTGTATCGTTCAACAGATCCATCAGCCTTGGTCTTGATCTTGTAAACCCACCTACAACCTACTACAAACTGACCAGGAGGCAAATAAACCATATCCCAAGTGTGATTCTTATGAAGGGCATCTAGTTCTTCGTTCATAGCTTGTTGCCAAAGAGGGTCAGTATGGGCCTCACGATAGGTGTGAGGTTCATAGAGGGTGGCAAGAGCAAAAGAGCAGTGATAATCAGTAAGATAAGGGGAATGAATGCTTACCCGAGTGGAACGACGAAGTTCAGGACCAACAGGAGACTCAGGAGAGGGTGGTGTCACAGGATCCA
Organism: Quercus rubra; assembly: GCA_035136125.1. Classification (NCBI taxonomy): domain Eukaryota; kingdom Viridiplantae; phylum Streptophyta; class Magnoliopsida; order Fagales; family Fagaceae; genus Quercus; species Quercus rubra. The sequence continues at coordinate 48,419,717 of CM068738.1, forward strand.
AAACAGGCGGGTCATATGCCGGAGACAGAACAGGAGATGAGTCGTCTGGAGAGGCAGCCGATGTTGAAGAATCCTCCACAACTTCAGGATAGAGAGGGAGGAAAAGATCAGTAAAAATGGGAGACTCTGAGGAAGGAGATGCAGGAAATTGTTGAAGACTCGTGAAAAAACGATGTTCCCAAAACTCAACATGACGGGAGACACGAAGGCGATGAGAAATAGGATCATAACAGCGAAACCCCTTTTGAGATACACCATAACCAAGGAAACAACAGAGACGAGTACGAGGCTGGAGCTTTGTTCGTTCATAAGGAGGAAGAGAGACAAAGCAAGCACAACCAAAAACCCGAAGGGAGGAGTAGTCAGGAGTTTGACCATAAAGAAGCTCAAAAGGTGATTTGTTGTGTGTAGTTGGTGAAGGAATACGATTAATGGTGTACACAGCAGTGAGGGTGGCCTCACCCCAAAAACGCTCAGGAAGAGAAGCAGAAATGAGAAGGGTGCGAACAACATCAAGAATGTGACGATGTTTTCGTTCTGCACGACCATTTTGTTGAGAGGTGTAAGGACAAGACCGCTGAGGAAGAGTACCATAACTGTCTAAAAAGGATAAGAAAGATTTATCATTATATTCTTGAGCATTATCTGATCGAAAGACTTTGACGGTGTGATTGAACTGTGTTTCAATCATTTTATGAAATGTTTGGTAAATAGACACAAGTTCAGACCTATGGTGAAGCAGATAAATCCAAGTATATCGAGAAAAATCATCCACAAATATGACAAAATATTTAGACCCCCCCTCAGTGGGAACAGGTGCAGGACCCCAAATATCAGAATATATAAGATTAAAAGGGGCAGAAGAAAAGGGGTCACTTTTATTAAAGGGCAATTTTGTTTGTTTTCCAAAATGACAGGAAGTACAATCAAATTTTTGAAATTGAACTGAACCTAAATGACCTTGAGAAGTTAACAACTGAAGATGAGATAAGGATGGATGACCAAGACGAGCATGCCATAGATCAGGTGAGGAGGTGGCAGTGGTAGCAGCTGCAGAAACAACTTGTGAATGAATCTTTAAGTCATGAACCTCAAACATGCGACCAACCTTACGGCCTGTCCCAAGCACTTGACCCGTCCGAGGATCCTGCACATCCACACCATGATTAGTAAATAGAAGATCTACACCTAATTCACAAAGTTGACCAACAGAAAGTAAATTAAGGGATAACTTTGGAATATGAAAAGTGTCATCAAGGGATAGACTAGGAGAAGAGATTGTTCCTTTATGACTAACAGGCATAGGAGTTCCATCAGCAGTGTAAATGGTGATTGGATGTTCTAAGGGTGCCTTATCAAAAAATTGGGATTCATCAGGAGTTATATGGTTACAACATGCAGTATCAAAGAACCAAGGTTGTTTACCTGAGGTGACAGAAAGGGCAGTGGAAGTGCGGGATAAAACCCGTTGAACAACTGCCTCAATATCAGCCGTAGTAAGTGAGGAAGCCAAAGATGGACCTGTAGGAACCGATGGATCTGAAGGACATACAGCAGCTGCCCGAGGAAGAGAAGCCTTATTATGCTCTTGCACAAATTTCTGTAGTTTGCGACAAACGAAGATGTCATGGCCTTTGATACGGCAAAACTCGCAACGAGTACCTTTGGAAGACTGAGAGTTAGGACGCCCAGAGTTTATTCGTGGAGGAGCAGTGAATGTAGTAATAGGAGGCTGTGGAGAGGGTGTAGCCAATACATGATCAGATGATGACATGTGATAAGTAGGCCGATGGTTCTCCTCAGAAATGAGCTCCTTGACTGCAGCATCAAGAGAAGGAGTAGGAGACCGGCTAAGCAGAGAAGCCCTAGTAGGCTCAAAATCCTCACGTAAACCCATCATGAAGTGCATAAATTTACGGCGATCCCGATATTTGACAAAGAACTCAATGTCCTTAGAACATACTAGTGGAGGATCTGCAGCACAGAGTTGTTCCCACATAGTAGAAGTCTGAGAATAGAAATCAGAAATAGACTGACCTGTCTCTTGACGCATTTGATAGAGCTTTGATTCAATGTGGAACTCCAAGCTTGAATCATTAGTGCAATTATAGCGATCAGTCAAAAAATTCCAAGCAGCCTCAGCAGTTTCAAGATGAGGAAGAAGATTATGAATGGAGGGAATAGAGGTATTGATAAACCAAGACAAGATCTTACTCTGAATACTCTCCCATTCCTCTAAGCGTTCTTCATAATCATCTGTTGTAACAGCAGTCTTCGAAGACTCTTCAGCAGTTGTGACTTTCGACTTAGGGTTTGGTACTGGCTTAGGAATTGAACCAGTCACATATCTCCACAGTTTACGACCCTTGAGAAAGACAGTCATATTCTGAGACCATGCATGATAACTAGTAGGACCATCCAACATAATAGTGATTGGGCGTATGATATCTCGTTCATTTTGTTGAGCCATAATGAAGAAAATGACCACAAAATGGAATTTAGAGACCTCAAATGTAGAAACGGGGCTCAAAATCGGAATCTACGCGAAAAACTGAGCAAAACAGGTCATGTTGAAAATTTTTGACTCTGGTCAAAGTCAAAGGTCAACGGTCAAAGTCAACGGATGACGTGGCAGTGTGACATCACCTAGGGCTTACGTGGCAGGACGCGAAGCACAGCAGGCGCGTGGATCGCGTAGGCGAGTGTGGGACTGGCGCGTGAGGCGCGTGGAGCGCGTGCTCGTGAGGCAGGAACTTCAGCCGGCGCGTGGCAGCGCGTGTGATGCAGTTTCTGGCCGTTCTTGGTTGGGTTTTGCTCGAGATTGGCCGTTCTGTCTTCCTATGCCTTTTCTTTGGCTGTTGAATGAGCAGAACGTTGATATCCGAGAGTTGCAGGTATTGTGGGCGTGACGGCGGTGGCTCGCTTTTGATAGTGACTACTGGATGAAGGCGAGGGCAGCGGAAGAACACCGGAGATGTTCACAGGAACCAGAAAATCAGAGGAATGACTCTGATACTATGTTAACAATATAAACTGAGAGAGAAAGACTGAATAGTTTGTATATTGATGTGTAAATAATAATGTACAATAGAGAGTCTTATATAGGTTAGGTATGTGTGCAGTACAAGCAGAAAGAGTAAACTACAAGTATATTATATTGGGCTAAGCACAATGGGTTAAACTAGTGTAAGCTATTCACTAACACTCTCTCTCTCTCTCTTTAAAACCCCATCAACGCCTCCCTCATCCTCATTCTTTGTTCTTCTCAGAAACTCCAACCACTGCCACATGCTCCGCCATTCCCATCCCCACCCACCTCTTCGCCGCCAAGGACCACCAATTCTACTACCCATCTTTTCAATGCTCCGATTTTTTTCAGGTTTCTTACCAAATCCCTCTGTATTTGATATTATTTTGGTTTGTCTTGTGTGAGATATTTGGATGATTTAATTCTAGTTTTTTCTTGCTGTGATAATAAAATTTCTTGTTTGTAATTTTCGTAAAATTACCATTTTGGCTAGCTTGAGTTCTTGCTGTGATATATTTATAATTTTTTTTTTTTTTTGGGAGTGGGTTTTGAGGAATCCAAGCTCCTCTGAAATTAACGACTGTGGCTTGGGAAAGATCTCTGAGGAGATGTTTGAAAGGACAATGGACATGTTTGAGAAGGTTGCATATACTCAACAGTGTGATTAGTTCGCATTTGAAGAAATAGAAGACCTTATGGATGGAGTTGGCCCCATGGATCTAATCAAAACTATTTATGAGCATTGGTGGCAAAAAAGGGAGAGCAAGGGAATGCCTTTAATCTGACATCTTCAGGTATCTTTTGAATCACTTTTCTATTGTTCTTGATATTATGTTCAGCACTATGATGTAAGCTACTTTAGTGAATGTAATCCCCTATGCAGAGAGTGCACTTGAGTTATTATAGGATTCAGCTTCTGCTGAAGCAATCTTAATTTTATTTTATTTTTACAAAGACGCTAATACGAATTTTAGATTAGTTGTAAACAAAGCCACTATTACAATTTTGAGAAAAAAAATCGTAAAAGCTGAATTACCACTAAGATCAGCGGTAAACAAAGAAGGGAAATCATTGGAATTAAAATGATATGAAGTAATTTTGTTCGGAGTTTTTAAACACTCTTGGAAACTGAGGGGCGCGTGTTATGTGAGATGAGAGTGAAGTTTTCTGGAAGAATAAGAGAGGAATTTGATTTGGACATCTACTGATGGAAGGAATATATTTTTTGGATTGAATTGATGTGCTATATGAAAAAGAAATAATTTAACTTACCTTTTGTTTCTTATCATTATCTTGCCTTGTAGTCTGGTTTTCACATGTACAAATTACGTTTAGATTTTACAAAGTTCAGTGCTGATACATATTGTCAATTTAGGGGGAGTCATCTGCCTTTTGTTAGTTCCTTTTTTTTGGGACATGAAATTCATGCAACTCCTGTTTATTTGCTTGTGTGTGTGTGTGTATTTATATTTATATATATTTTGATAGATATTTTGCTTGTGTATATTTAATCTGCTTGTTTGTTTGTATTTATATTTAAATGTATCTCAAGGCTTATTTTATTGTGCTTTATTCAGCCACCGCTGTGGGAAAGGTATCAACAACAAGTGAAGGAGTGGGAGCTAGCTTTGAACAAAAACAATACCAACATCCCTAATGGATGCTAGGAGAAGGCTGCACCAATTGAAAAGCTACCCATTTTGCTTTCTGTTTGAAGCCACGAGGTTTGGAAGTTCCCAACAAGGGGTCAAAACAAAGGTCACGTAGGAAGTTTTCAGTTTCTGGGCAAAGCAATGCCATCTTGGGAGATCAGGATGGTTTCCATGCTTTTGATATTTTTTTTACACTTCTACATATATACTATATTATTTAGACTCATTTTTCCTTGTAACCTTTTCCTTAATTTAGTTGTATCTGTTATTTCAGGAAGAAGATTGAATGGTTTTGCCTTTGTGGATGACAATTTTGTATATCTGGGTCATAGTTATGAATCCCATGACAGCCCCTGAAAATATGTTCATGGCAACAAGGTTATAGACCCAGAACTGCTGCCTGAAGTGTATGCAAAGAAGCAAGTTGTTGCAGCATTTCATATTGCACTAAATTGCATTGAACTTAATCCAAAGATGCAGCCCAGGATGCGAACAGTGTTAGAGAGTCTTGATTGTATAAAATCACAAAGAAGAAAGTAAAGAACTTAGTAGAATTTTGGTTCTTGATGCTGATTTTTTATGTTGAAGGTGTTTGGTTTGTTAGCAGTCCATGGTTGGAGGGGGATTTGGATGTATATTTTCCTGGAAATATTTTTGTGAGCCAATGTATATTTCAACAAATCCATTGCTAAATTTTTATATTTTTGTGTCTATGTATTTGCATATTTGAATAAGGCAGCTTTAGATGAATGCAATAGAGTGATGTGGATGGAAATTTAAACTCAGGAAGTTTAAATTTAGCAATAGATTTGTTGAGCTTTTCCTTTTATTTGGCTCTCTTTCAAGATTCAAGAAGTTTTAAACTTAGATATAGATTTGGTTGGCTTTCCCCCACCAATTTCACCTTCTTGTAGAAAGGATTGCAGTCCATATCATATAATTTTTCCTTCATGATCAAACTTTATCATGATATTTTGAAAATGCTCTATAAAATTCAAGTTGCAAAGCTTCTAGGTTCTTCAATTCTGACGTTCCGTTGAAAGCACTTGACAAAATGTTAACATTGATGATTAGAATTTGTGTACTATAGGTCTTGCGTATGTGGTCTTAAAAAATTTCTTTTACATAAATTTTTTTGCTAATTTTTTAGGCTAATTTGTGTCCATTTTTCCAGTGCAACAAGAAGTCTATCTTCCTAATAAAATACCATAACTCATCCCTAAAAAATAAAAAGTTCTACAATTTTCAATATTCTGCAGCTCTTTGTTTGAAAAGGATCATTTGCCTCACAATAATAACACAACATAGCTTGAAAAATACACAATCGGTAACATTTTCCATTCATTCCATCACCCAAAATAATCTGCTGAAAAACATCAATGCCGAAATGGTACCAAGCACTTGTACACAAATCACCAAGTAAGTGCCACTGGTTACACAAAAGGGGGGAAAAAAGCCACTTTTGTAGCACTTTTTACTGAAAAAGATAATTATACAAACCTACAAAAAAATAAAAATAAAAATAATAAAAAAATGAGGGAAGCCAAGACTACAATTTCCAATCAATTTTCTGCCCATCTGCTTTTAGTTTCACCTAATCTGCAAGTCATGGTATAGTTTACAAATTTTTTTACCAAGTGAGGCAATTGCTCAAAGTGCTAGTAGCACAAACTCAATTTCACCACTAGAATGGTGAAATGCCAGAGAATTCCTTTTCCCTCTGATTTCCAATGAAGCAAACAAACACTGAGACCAACCAACAAACAAATAGCTCAAACCCATTTGGGCAAAAGCTAAAATGGTCAAAGTGGCGACGCCACTCAGAGTCCAGGGTGTTCCTGGGAACACCCTGACTTGAAAAAAAAAATTATATATAATAATTTAAATTTTTTTTATTTGTTTATCTTTAAAAAAAATAAAATAGGAACACCCTCAAGCCCTATCAAGGACACCCTCAAAATTTTTATGCCAAACAAATTTTGAACTAAAATCTAAAAAAAAAATCGTAACAGAGAATCTGGAAAAAAAAAAATTTTGTAACAGAACAATCACAAAAAAAAACCTAGCTTCGTTGAGTTGCCTTAAGGCATTGGTACTCCGTCAGTAAGCCAACAGAGGTAGAGACATGGTGATGACAGGGGCAGCTGGAGAAAGTTTTGAGACCGGAGACCAGAGAGAGCTTGAAAAGTGAGAAGTGAAAGTGGAAACTAAAGACAGGAAGAGATCTGTGAACTATCTGCATCAACAAGGACTGCTCACTCTCTGCTTTTGGGTTCTTAAGAGCATCCACAGCAGATGTTGTAAAAAAAATGCCATTTTAAAACGTCAAACACCTACTTTATTATTTTACCACATCATTTTACAACATCTCATTTATCAGATGTTTTATACTTCAATTTTATACATTAAAATAATATTTACACTACATTAAAATAATATATTAAATTCCTCCCCTCATCCTCATCATCAACTACCACCGCAACAACGACATCAACAACAACCAGAAAAATTGTTGCCGCCACAATCACCAGGAAAAAAAAAAACACAACCACCAAAATCAACCCACAACCGCCGCCAAATCCACCACCAAAACAGAAAAACAAAGACAAAAACAGATCAGAAATCATCATCATCATCAACCACCACTGCAACAATAACCACAACAACAACCAGAAAAATTGTTGCGGCCACAATCACCAGGAAAAAAAAAAAAAAACCACAACCACCAGAATCAACCGCCGCCGAATCCACCACCAAAGCAGAAAAACAAAGACAAAAACAGATCAGAACAGAGATCGGCACCACCACCGATTCGCCCACCAGTCGACCCACCCACTACCACCGATTCGCCCACCGTCATAACCCACCACCGATTCGCCCACCAGTCGACCCACCCACTACCACCGATTCACCAGAACCCACCCATCAAACCACAGCCAAAAAAAGTGAACGGAAAAAAGAAAAAAGGAAAAAAAAAACAATCAACCCACCAAAATCAAACTACAAAACCCACCAAAATCATATCACACTTGCCGAACCACCATCACCCAAACCCACGAAATCAACCCAGACTCACACTTGTCGAAGAACCGAACCATGAATCAACCTAGACCCATGAAATCACGAACAAGGACGATCCACCACTACCCACGAAATCGACTCGGCCCACAAAGAAAGATCAACAATCAAAGAAAGAGAGGGAGAGTCAGAAAGAAAGAGAAAGAGGAGACACAGACAGAGATGGAGAGGCGGAGAGAAAGAGAAAGCGAGAAGAGAAAAAAATAAAGGGAAGAGAGAGGAGAGAGAAAAGAGAATAAAAAATTAATAAAACTTATACAATTTTTGTTCGTACCGTTGCAAATTTGCAACGGTACTGTTCATATGCGGTATAATTTTTACCATTTGCAACATCTGATAAAGCTTCATTTTTGTGTTTGGTGTGCTAAATGTGCCAAAAATTTGACATTTGGCACATTTCGCACATCTGCTGCGGGTGCTCTAATCTAGTTTTAGCCCGTGTTTTAGACTTAGCCTTTATTTTACTACTTGTTTCCCTGTCTGACTTGTGAGATATTTTGTACTGTATTGGGCTGTTTGAACTTTCTTGTAGGCCCCTTTCTTTGTTTAATACATGTTTAGTTGGTAAAAAAAAAAAAAGAAAAAAAAAAGACAAGAAGAGAGAGATTCGGATTTTTTTATTTTTAATTTGAGTTGATGTTTTTATTTTGCATGCAAGTCTCATCCTAAAGTGCAAGCAAGCTGTATACAACCTGCCTAGGGTCTAATGAAATGAAAAAAATAATTATTTTTGAAGATAGGTGGTAGATTTTCTACCAGTGAGAGAAAGACACGTTAGGCAAAAAATTAATGAAAGAGACATGGAAAAAAATTAATAAAACAACTAAACACTAATAATTAATAATTTAATTAATTAATACATTATAGAAGTCAAACAAATTAAATTATATTAGACTAAACAATAATTAATAATTTAATAATTAATAAAACAGCAATACAACAAATTATAGTTTATAAAAAATAAATAAATTTATGAAACAACTAAACAATAATAATTAATAATTTTATTAATATTTCAAATGAACTTATAGTTTATTGTTCAAGTATCTTTGTTCATTTATTTTCTTTTCATTTTTTTTTTCCTTTTGAGGTTTTTTGTTGTACATAATGCAAATTTGTTTTGGTTTTAAGAATTTTTTTTTTTTTAAAGGCCAAATCTTGAATTTCGGCTGGTATTTACTGAAACACCCAAAATAGACCAAAATGACCTAAAATTTTTTCAAAGTAAAATAGGAACAACCTGGACAAAATTTCTGGAGTCGCCATTGCGTCAAACCAAGCTCTTCCAGCTACATTGGCAGTAAGAGAAAAACAAGCTCTTCCAGCTAAATACTATCAACTTTGATGTCAACTAGAAACTCAGGTATCATCAACTTGCCAGTCGAAAACAAAACTTGGGAATGAAGTGGTGATATCTCTGTCCAAGAAGAAACGGATGGATGTTAGCATCAAGAACTTGAATTTAGAAATTATTCATAATGGAGAGGCCATCATGCTCTAAACATGACATGAGCAGTGAAATACCAGAGTCTATAATAACAAATGATGATGCCGAAATGTTCACTAGTGAGGTGCACGACCCTTATGCTCGAACAACCGGTGCCTGAAAATAGGAAAGTACAAAAAACACCTTCAAAAAAGGGGGTCCGGTGTGGAGCCGGCCAAATACCCTCCGAAGGTTAAGTTAGAAAGCGTTTTTTACAACTCTAGAGTGCTAGAGAGGGATTAGTTACACATACCTTTTTTGAGGGTGTTGGGGCCTTTTTATAGTAGTGAGGTCATGCCTCCTTTCCTTGTAGAGCAAGCCTCCCAGACTTGCTGAGCAAGCCTCTCAGACCTGTTGAACAAGCCTCTCAGGCTTGCTGGACAAGCCTCCCATGCTTGTAGAACAAGCTTCTTGAAACGTGATGGGCAAGTCTGGGCCTTCGTCCTAACCGGGGGCCCATGTGAAAGGATGGGCCCTACCTTCTTTGGGCGTGTGGATGTGGGCATCTTGGACTCACCAATGGGCCCATTGGGCCTACCAGGCCTTATCTCACAATTTACCCTCTTCAGCTGCCCCCTTCACCCCATTTGACCCGTCGCCGTCGTGCAGACGGTCAATTGGGGTGACGGTCAAAACAGTCAAAAGAGATGGTCCGTCTTTAAGGAGATGACGGATGGACATGAACGAATGGTAACAAAGAACTGGGACGGCAACCAAAACGACAGATTGGTGGACGACGGAGTCAGAGAGATGACGGTCAGAGCTAAATGGATGGTGATGAGGACCTTTGGAAAGGGGACGACGGATAGAGACACCGTCATGACCGTGGGGGTCTGACAGACTGCAGAAGCATTTAAGACGAAGACACGTGTCACTCGTAGATTGGTCCGTATCTTGGATAGAAGTGCCGCTTCGTCTTCCGTGCACTCCACCTATAAAAACCAGCATTTTTCCTTCATTTTTCTACTTTGCGTAGAAACTTCACTGTCAGAGCGAGTTCGTCGTCTGTCAGAGCCCAATCCGTTCACATCCTTCAGCAACAAGATCTACCCGTTCACTTCTTTCTTCGGTAAGTGATCCTATCCGTTCATATTGCTGTTATGCCTTTAATTTTTATGACCGTCACGGTAGAAGCATTAAATTTCTTGTACTTGTTTCCTCCCCCCCTTTTTCATTTTAGACCGTCAGTCTTAGGTTTTTGTCACTCGTTGTAGGCGATGTCTAGTGCGTCGAGTAACCAGTCGTTCGTCCGCGACGGGGCGGGTTACGAAGAGTTGTACCCGTCTGGTTACAAGGATCCGGACGAGTTGATCGAGAGGACTCCGTCTGCCACTTCACCGTCCTCAACAAATGAGGATATGGAGTTGGCCGAACCCGAGGAAGGTTCTTACGACGGTGGAGAACCTAGAACTGTGGTCGGGGCTGACGGACTTAGGGAGTTCGTCATGCTGCCTGAGTGGACGGTGCACAAATTTGTGTCCACAATTAAGGAGGTTCACTTCAAAACCATTAGGGCCATCTACCAAATACCCGACCATATCCCCATCCGTCTACCCTACAAATCCGAGAAGTGTTATTACGACGGAGTGGACGATCTGGGGGTATATGAGCAGGCACTAAAAGCTGGACTCAGATTTCCCTTAAACAGGTTGAAACGAGAACTCCTTCACCACTTAGGTCTGTCCGTCAGCCAGGTGTCCCCTAATGCCTGGAGGGTCTTCGTCGCCATGGAGGTCCTGTACGGAGCCATGTCCAACGGCTCGAGGTCGTTGACCGTACGGGAGTTCCTTCATTGCTACCGTCCGGACGAAATAGATAAGTCGAGGGGAATGTACAGTTTCGTTCCCAGGAAATACGTCCTTAAAGTCATTTACGAGACCCCGGACTCCAACCGAGACTGGAAGAGCCGCTACTTCTTCCTGGAGGGTGACGGTTGGATGTGCCACCCGGGGGAGACGGATTTCCTGCCCGTCGACAGGACATGGGGCATCTTGGACCCGTCCGGTACAGTTCATCCCGTCGTGCTTTGTAGGTAAATTTGCTTCAACTTTTAATGACCGTCCTAAATTTCTCTCCGTCTCTTTTTTCAGTGCGACGGCGTCCACAAATTGACTTAGAGGAGTACAGCTTTTTGGAGAATTTTTTCAAAGACAAAACCAGAAGAACGGACCTGGGCGAAACTTGTCAACCTTGATACCGTCCACTGGTATTGCGACGGACCGGAGCCCACAGCTGCCGCGATAAAATACGAGAAACGCACCCGTCAGCGTAAGTCCGTCACTTCTTTTTCCTTTTTGTTCATTCGCTTTGATTTTCACCCGTCCGCTCTTGTTTCAGAGATGGACGACGCGAAGAGGAGGGCTGCCATCAAAAGCAAAGCCGCCAAGAATAAGGAGACGGACGTCGGGGTGATGGGGACGGGCTCGAGCAGGCCCCCGGCGAAGAGACCGATGCCCAGGGTTGACCGTGCTCCCAAGAAACAGAAAGTTTCTACGGAGCCCGTCATAGGCCTCATGGCGGAGGGGAAGAAGACGGTGATCCCTGCCAAGCCTGGGGCGGGGAAAGGTCTGATGGTTGCTCCCCCGGGCAGCCAGAAGAAACCGCCCGTCCTACTCTGGGAGGACCCAAAATACGCCTTGGAGAAGATCACCTCCATTATTGGGAGTGAGGACTACAAGGATTTGGGGAACCACTCGACGGAGGCCATGGGGGAGACGGGCCTCTTCAACATTGCCCAAGTAAGTATCCGTCACCACTCATCTTTCAATTTCTTTTGTTGTCACATTTTGCTAAGTCCAATTTGGTCGTCAGGCTATGCTTATGACGAAAGGTCTAATGGACCGGGCTCTGCGCAATGAGCTGGCGTTGGAGAGTGTCCGTGACCAGGCCAGGGTGACGGAGGAGGAGCTGCTCTAGCTCAAGAACTGGAAGGTTGTGACGGAGAAAAAGCTCAAGCTGGCGGAGGAGGCAAGGGACGAGCATCAGAAGACGGTGGAGGAACTCAAGGCCGTCCTGGAGGATAAGGAGGACGAGCTTCGTCTGGCCAAGGAGAAGGCCGTCCAAGAGTACCGCGATTCGGACGCCCTCTTGACGGAGCTTGGGTCTTCTTATACTGATGGCTTTGAGGATGCCCTCCGTCAGGCCAAGGCTCTATACCCCAAGTTTGATTTTTCAGCCGTCGATATCAATGTCGTGGAGGGTACGTCCGTCCAGCCAGACGCCTCTGATGACACAGCCGACCTTTTTGCTGAGGAGAAGCCCGTATCCGTCGCCCCCGAGCCCCAAGCTGAAGAAGCGAAGACCCCAGAGCCCAAAGACCCCGTCACCCTCAGTGTGTAGCCGTTCTTTTTTTGTATTAATTATATCGGAAAACTCATTGGTTTTTGCCCGTCGTGTGTACGGCTTATTTTACATCATTTGTACTTGACATTTAAACTAATTTATTTAAATGCTTCTTTTAATACCGTATTAATAATGTTGATGTGTTCTCCGTCTTGATATTAAATATCTGTTTAATTTGATCCGTTCATGTCGTGGACCTTTGTGTATTCGCGAACCAGTTGGGTCCGTTCATTTTTTTGACTCGTGTACATCTCTAATTCATGTTGGTGTCCGTCTACTTAGCGGATCTGTATGAATTTCCAACCCATGGTGGGGTCCGTTCTCTTTTGGGACTTTTTAATTTTTTAACCCATGGTGGGGTCCGTCCTGTCTTTATGACTTGAAAATAATTAACCCATGGTGGGGTCCGTCCTCTTTTTAGGACTTGTAAATAATTAACCCATGGTGGTGTCCGTCCTGTCCTTAGGACTTGAAAATAATTAACCCATGGTGGGGTCCGTCCTCTTTGGTACTTGTTAACTTTTTAACCCATGGTGGGGTCCGTCCTCTTTGGGACTTGTTAATTTTTAACCCATGGTGGGGTCCGTCCTGTCTTTAGGACTTGTAAATAATTAACCCATGGTGGGGTCCGTCCTGTCTTTAGGACTTGAAAATAATTAACCCATGGTGGGGTCCGTCCTCTTTGGTACTTGTTAACTTTTTAACCCATGGTGGGGTCCGTCCTCTTTAAGATTTGTTAATTTTTAACCCGTGGTGGGGTCCGTCCTGTCTTTAGGACTTGTAAATAATTAACCCATGGTGGGGTCCGTCCTGTCTTTAGGACTTGAAAATAATTAACCCATGGTGGGGTCCGTCCTCTTTGGTACTTGTTAACTTTTTAACCCATGGTGGGGTCCGTCCTCTTTGGGACTTGTTAATTTTTAACCCATGGTGGGGTCCGTCCTGTCTTTAGGACTTGTAAATAATTAACCCATGGTGGGGTCCGTCCTGTCTTTAGGACTTGAAAATAATTAACCCATGGTGGGGTCCGTCCTCTTTGGTACTTGTTAACTTTTTAACCCATGGTGGGGTCCGTCCTCTTTGGGACTTGTTAATTTTTAACCCATGGTGGGGTCCGTCCTGTCTTTAGGACTTGTAAATAATTAACCCATGGTAGGGTCCGTCCTGTCTTTAGGACTTGAAAATAATTAACCCATGGTGGGGTCCGTCCTCTTTGGTACTTGTTAACTTTTAATAGTAGTCGTTTAGTAGTAAAATTTACACAGCAAGGTCCTGAATGTTCCTTCATTAAATCCGATCTTGTAGAAGAAAATACCTGCCCCTTCTTGGGCTAACAAAGGTTCCAAAAAACAAAAGGTTTGAAAGTAGTTGACAGGCTGCTACAAAATAATCGAAGTCTAGTAAATATACATCGGGGGATTCAAACTTGACTTCTACTGGTAGTATCTCCGAAGGTGCTCCGTGTTCCATGGATGCTGGAGTTTTCTTCCGTCCATGGTCTCGAGGTGGTACGTGCCCTTCCTATGCCAGGATGTGATCCTATATGGTCCTTCCCAATTTGGTCCGAGCTTTCCCTGAGCAGGGTCCTTAGTAGCGCCCATGACCTTTCGGAGTACCAGGTCGCCGATCTGGAAATCTCTGTGCCTCACCTTTGAGTCGTAGTTCTTTGACATGAGGTTCTGGTATCGCGCCAATCTTTGTTCAGCCACAGCCCGGACCTCGTCCACCAAGTCTAGCTGAAGGCGCATAGCTTCCTCGTTCTTGTCCTCCGTGTAATTCTGCACGCGGTAACTGGTGAGGCCGATTTCTGCGGGTATGACCGCATCGGCTCCGTATGCAAGTCGGAACGGGGTCTCCCCAGTTGGTGTCCTTACGGTCGTCCGATATGCCCACAAGACGCTTGGCAGCTCGTCTGGCCAAATACCCTTTGCCCCCTCGAGCCGGGTCTTGATGATCTTTAGTAATGTCCTGTTTGTGACTTCCACCTGTCCGTTTGCTTGCGGGTGTGCTGGTGAGGAGTAATGATTCCGAATGCCTAGCTCTGAGCAGAAATTCTTGAAAGCGCTGTTATCGAACTGTTTTCCATTGTCGGAGATAAGCACCCTCGGGATCCCGAACCTGCATACGATGCTTTTCCATACGAAAGCACGGATGTTCTTCTCGGTAATAGTGGCGAGGGGTTCTGCTTCGACCCACTTCGTGAAGTAGTCGATGCTGACTACGAGGAACTTTAGCTACCTTAGAGCCGTCGGGAAAGGGCCCATGATGTCTAGTCCCCATTGCGCGAACGGCCATGGGGCCGTGATGGGTGAGAGTTCTTCTGATGGTCGTCTGATCAGGTTACTGAACCTTTGGCACTTGTCACAGGCCTTCACATATGATTGGGCGTCCGTGAGCATTGTGGGCCAGTAGTACCCGGCTCGGATAAGTTTGTGCACTAGAGACCGTGCTCCAGAGTGATTCCTGCAAATCCCCTCGTGGACTTCCCTCATCACATATTCTGCTTCGCCCTGGCTTAGACACCTTAGGTAAGGCCGAGAGAAACCTCTCTTGTACAAAGTGTCGTTGATCAGCACGAATCGTGTGGCCCGGACCTTCAGTCTCCTTGCCGCATCCTTTCCGTCTGGCAGAGAGCCCGACTGTAGGTATCCTTTTAAGGGCGTGGTCCAGTCTTCTCCAACATCTATCGCCTGTATCTTCCTTCCATCATCAATGAGTGGGTGAGTTTGAACGAAAGATAATACCTGTTTTGGCGCATTCATGAACTCTGCGGAGGCTGCTTTGGCCAAATGGTCGGCGCACTCGTTTTCCTCCCTTGGAATTTGAACGAATTTGACCTCGAGGCCTGCGATTCGACCCTTCACCTCCTCCAGGTACTTCTTCATCCGTTCGTTTCTACACTCGAAGTCGCCATTGATCTGACTGGTTATCACCTGGGAGTCACAATGTAAGGCCATGTTACCGGCACCCGCGGCCCTTGCGAGATCTAATCCGGCTATCAAGGCTTCATACTCAGCTTCGTTGTTGGTTGTAGGGAAGTCTAGTCTTATCATGCACTCGATCTTATCCCCTTCTGGTGTTCGTATGACTACGCCGGCTCCTCCTGAGTGCTGATTTGATGATCCGTCCGTGTGGATGATCCACAGTTTCGGCCCTTCTGCCCCCTCGTCTCCCGGCTGGGTGTACTCGGCTATGAAATCTGCCACTGCTTGCCCCTTTATCGAAGTTCGCGGACGGTAGCGCACGTCGAATTCGCTCAGCTCAATTGCCCACAAGGCCATCCTTCCTGCCGCTTCGGGGCTGCTCATTGCTTTCCTCAGAGGCTGGTCCGTCAGGACTACGATTACGTGGGCCTGGAAATACGGTTTGAGTTTCCGTGCTGTGGTCATTAGGGCAAGGGCCAATTTCTCCATCCGTGGGTACCTTTTTTCTGCTCCTCGGAACGCCCTGCTCACAAAATAGACGGGTCTTTGGGAGTGTCCGTCTTCCCGCACCAGGGCTGCGCTGACCGCGGCCTGTGAGACTGCAATGTAGAGGTACAGCTCCTCCCCTGGCACGGATGGACTGAGAAGTGGCGGTGACGACAGGTACCTCTTCAAATCTTCGAATGCTCTTTGGCATTCGTCTGTCCACTCGAACGATTTCTTCAGTACTCGGAAGAAGGGCAAGCACTTATCTGTCGCTTTGGAGACGAATCTGTTCAGGGCCGCAACCTTCCCGTTCAGGCTCTGAACCGCCTTCACTGTCTTCGGGGGTTCTAACTCCATTATGGCTCGTACTTTCTCTGGGTTGACCTCTATGCCCCGTTGGGAAACTATGAATCCCAAGAATTTCCCGGCCGTAACTCCGAACACACATTTACTTGGGTTCAGCTTCATGTTGTACGACCGAAGTGTGTCGAATGTCTCTTGAAGGTCACTGAGATGGTTGTCCTCGCGCACGCTCTTTACCAACATGTCGTCGACATAGACTTGTACGTTCCTGTCGAGCTGGTGCGCGAACATCTTGTTCATCAGTCTCTGATATGTAGCCCCCGCGTTCTTGAGTCCGAACGGCATTACCTTGTAGCAGAAAAGTCCTTGACTGGTCACGAAAGAGGTTTTCTCCTGATCCTCCTCCCCCATTTTAATCTGGTTGTAGCCTGAGAAGGCGTCCATGAAACTCAAGAGCTCATGTCTGGCCGTCGAGTCCACCAGAGTGCCTATCCTCGGGAGTGGATAGCTGTTTTTCGGGCACGCCCGGTTTAGGTCCGTGAAGTCAACGCACATTCTCCACTTTCCGCTGCTCTTTTTTACCATGACCACATTTGCTAGCCAGTCGGGGTAGTAGACTTCTCGGATGAAGCCCGCCTCCAGTAGTTTTCTAACTTCTTCCGCAACCGCTTTGTCTCGTTCCTGCGCGAACACCCGCTTCTTCTGCCGGACTGGGGGGGAGTCCGGGTTGACATGCAGCCTATGGACTATTACTGACGGATCGATTCCTGGCATATCTTCGTGACTCCACGCGAATATGTCCTGATTACTCTTCAGGAAGTTTGCCAGGTCTTGCCTCACCGTCTGGCTGGCCATGGTGCCCATTCTTGTCGTCCGCCCGGGCCTCGATTCATCCAGCGTGACTTCTTCCAACTCTTCTACCGGCTCTGCGACGGTCCGCTGCTCGCCAATGCATAAGGTCTGCTGGTGATCCTCCATTTCCAGCATGGCGACATAGCATTCCCGGGCGGCCACCTGATCTCCCCGCAACTCTCCAATTCCGTATTCTGTGGGGAACTTGATCATCAGGTGGTATGTTGAGGTCACTGCTTTCCAAGAGTTCAGCGTCGGTCGCCCTATGATACCGTTGTACGCGGATGAGTAGTCGACCACTAAGAAGTTCACGTCTTGAGTGATCTGCTGCGGATAGTCACCGACTGTTACTGAGAGCGTGATTGCCCCTAATGGGAGTATCCTTGTTCCCCCAAAGCCGACCAAAGGGGCATTCGTCGGTGTTAGCCGTGCTCTATCTATTCCCATCTGCTGGAACGCTGGGTAGTACAGGATGTCCGCTGAGCTGCCGTTGTCGACCAGCATTCGGTGTACGTTGTAATCTCCTACCCTTAGACTGACAACGAGGGCGTCGTCGTGCGGATGGTGGAGGCGCCTCGCGTCGTTCTCCAAGAACCCAATGATCGGATCTTCTCTCCGCGCCATCTTGGGTACAGAACCCGTGGTCTGCACATTTTGGACCATCCTAAGGTAGGTCTTCCGGGCCTTCTTGGACGATCCTGTCACTGCCGTGCCCCCTATAATCATCCTTATTTCCCCAACGGGGGGTTTCTGACGGTCATTCTCCCGCCGGGGGGCCTGTTCCCTCGCTTGGACATCCATCATTTCTCTACTGACGAATTTCTGCAGTTTTCCATCTCTGATGAGGGCCTCTATCTGCTGTTTCAGATCGTAGCAATCCGCAGTGTCGTGACCGTGATCTCGGTGGAAACGGCAATACTTGTTCCTGGATCGCTTGGCTGGATCGCTCTTTAGCTTTCTCGGGAACGTCAGAGATCCCTCGTCTTTGATCTGCATCAGCACCTGGTCTAGCGGAGCGTTCAGAGGGGTGAATCTCGTGAATCTCCCTCCTGGGGGTTTAGAATGCTTATCCTCGCGTCTATCTCCCGTTCTTGGTTTCTTCTTTCCGTGGTCCTGCCCGGCATCCTCCGGTCTCTCCCTCTTCCTGGGTTTGTCTTCCCTAGCTAACAGTGCGTCCTTCGCATTCATGTATTTCGTGGCCCTGTATAGGACCTCAGACATGGTCTTCGGGTCATTTTTGTACAGGGAGAATAGGAATTTTCCCTTCCGCAGGCCATTCGTGAAGGCTGCCACCAGAATCTTGTCGTCGGCCTCATCAATGGAGAGGGCTTCCTTGTTGAAGCGGGTTATGTATAACCGCAGCGTCTCGTCCTCCCGCTGCCTGATGCTCATTAGGCATGCTGTCGACCTCTTGTACCTGTGCCCCCCGATGAAGTACGAGGTGAATTGTGCACTCAACTCCTTGAAAGTGCTAATCGAATTTGGCGTCAACCTGCTAAACCAGACTCTCGCCGCGCCCCTCAGTGTTGTAGGGAAGGCCCTACACATGACCTCGTCCGGGACTCCCTGGAGGTGCATCATGGTCTTGAAGGTTTCCAGATGATCTAACGGGTCCTTGACCCCGTCATAGCTCTCAACTTGCGGCATCCGGAACTTCGGTGGCAGGGGACAGGAGTTGACTGATGCGGTGAACGGCGAGTCCATCCTATTCACTAAATCGTCAAAGTCGCTGGAGACGCGTCCCTTGAGGGCGTTCATCATGACCTCCATCTGCTCTTTCATCGCCTGCATCTCCGCGAGGATGGGCGGTGGCGTTGCATTTGTGAGGGAGGGCATGCTCGAATCGCGCCTCTCCGTTTTACTGGGCTCATTACTGCCCCCTTGCTTCTCAGGCCCCCTTCTTTCGGAGCTGTCCCCTTGGTTCTCCTCCTGACCGTTATGCTCCGCATTCTTCTGTCGCAGCTGTTCCTCCAGGTCATGATTCTGTTTCGTGAGGCGTTCTACTGCGGCCGCGAGAATCTGAACCTGTCTTTCTAATGCGGTAGGCCTCGGCGGCTCATCGCCTTGCACGTCGTTGGAGTTGGCCATCGAGCGTGTGAGTACCATGCAACTCTTGTGTCCGGGAGGCGACAATGGCTTAACTTGTCACGATCGTCCCTCCCCATAGACGGCGCCAACTGATGATGCCGAAATGTTCACCAGTGAGGTGCACGACCCTTACGCTCGAACAACCGGTGCCTGAAAATAGGAAAGTACAAAAAACACATTCAAAAAGGGGGGTCCGGTGTGGAGCCGGCCAAATACCCTCCGAAGGTTAAGTCAGAAAGCGTTTTTTACAACTCTAGAGTGCTAGAGAGGGATTAGTTACACATACCTTTTTTGAGGGTGTTGGGGCCTTTTTATAGTAGTGAGGTCATGCCTCCTTTCCTTGCAGAGCAAGCCTCCCAGACTTGCTGAGCAAGCCTCTCAGACCTGCTGAACAAGCCTCTCAGGCTTGCTGGACAAGCCTCCCATGCTTGTAGAACAAGCTTCTTGAAACGCGATGGGCAAGTTTGGGCCTTCGTCCTAACCGGGGGCCCATGTGAAAGGATGGGCCCTACCTTCTTTGGGCGTGTGGATGTGGACATCGTGGACTCGCCAATGGGCCCATTGGGCCTACCAGGCCTTATCTCACAATTTACCCTCTTCAACAAATAACACATTCGTCCCATCAGTGTGAGTTCAACAAACTAACTATTTAAAATCTAGTAAGAGGGACAAATGCCACATATCAACAGGACACACCACATATCAAATTTCAATTCTATCTTTGATCACATATTAAGTGATTCTCATTTGTACACGATTAATCAAGAAGAGCTAGCCAAAATGGTAATTTTTAAAAAAATTACAAACAATAAATCTGATTATCACAGCAAGAAAAAACCAGAATTAAATCATCTAGATATATCACACAAAGCGAACAAAAATAATCTCAAATACAGAGAGAAGGCTGTTAGGGGCGGCATCAGCGGAGTGAGAGAGGGGATGGGGCAGAATCGGCGGAGAGGGAAGGGAGTGAAGAGGAGGAACAGCGTGAGCAGTGGGTGGCCGGATTCTCTTGCCGGTCTGGGGAAGGGGGATGAGAGAGAAAGAGGGAATGTAGATGAGAGAGGAGCTTGGCCGGTCTGGGTTTGCCGTGGCTGCCGTCTGGTTTAGAATGTAGATTGAAATAGAGAAGCTGTTAACGTTAGGTTAACAGATTTCTCTTAAAATATGGGTCATGTGCGTTGCACATGACCTATGTATATGTGTCTTTTCATTTTCTTGACACCCGTTTCTGTTTGTAGGAATTGCTGTTGGCTTGTGTGCGGGAAATCCTTGCCCTTTTTTTATTTGTTTTTATCAGATTTTCTTTTTCTTCCAAATCTGTAATATTATTTTTTTTTTTTTGAAGATAAATTTTGCATTTCCTTTTTCTTTGAAGCCATCATATTCCTTGCGATTAAAGCCTTAACAATCAAACGTCACATGTTTCTAGCTGAAAGAAAAAGAAAAAAGAAAAGCAAACAAACAAACTGGAAGATAAGAAGCCTAACAAGAATATCACATAGACAAATATCAAGACCCATTAGGAATATAAGGGAGGAGCTCTAACCAGATAACCAAATTTGCATGGAAGATAGACAATAAAAGCAATCATGAAAATAACATATATATAAGCCCTTTAAGCTGATCTAAAAGAGAAAACAAAAAATTACTTTAAAAAAAAAAAAAAAATCTAAGATTAACACAAAATTAGAGAGAGACATCATTTTTTCAAGTCCAGCTGAAGTGACCCAACTCAGCATGATCAACCTGATCTTTTTGTTTTAAAAGACTGACCTCTCCAGGAAACTCCAAGAAGGAATGCGGAAATCAACAATTAGGTGGATTTGCAATTAAACAAATGCAAAGGTGGACCATCTAGAAAGATTCTTTTCTAAATAAAAATTAGGCCCATCAAGGAATATGTATCAACTTTACATCTATTACTTCTTTCTAAACAAAAAGCCTCTACAATATACAAATTTTGATGTTGAAAAGTGATAAGTACTTATGATAGTTAGCTAACACATTCGTAGTATCCATTATTGACTTGAGGTTTGAAACAAACATTATTGCTTTGGAAGCAGCCTGATTGGCTATAGAAATAACAGACAGGTGGTGTCAACAAGCCCTCATAATCGCCCAATAACTATAAGCTGGAAACTAACTCCTTGCCATGCTTTCCCATAACCTGTTTTTACTATCCTTTAATTCGTGGGCTGTGTTCACTTTCATGAATAAGTTCACATTCTTCTTCCACAATAATATTAGCAACCACAAGTGTTGTAATGGGAAATAACATGAGCAAACATGTATCTAGGCGAGGCATAGGACCCTCACACAAATCCCTTTCCTAAAAAGAGGTAAGACAAAGGCAGATCAATGTAAATCTCTAGAAACAAAAGTGATATAGAACCACAGAAGAATCTTTAGAATGATTCTTCCTGCGACCCAACTGCATTCTAGCCTCTGAATCTACCTTTAGAATATAGTAAAAATTGGTCTCGTAGTTGGCAAAAGCTGAATTTTGGGACATGCTCCAGCAGATACGTGTCTTTATGAAATTATAATAGTTTAGCATTTGAGATATAAATTTGTTTTAGGCACCATGGAATATGAGCCATTCTAGTCAAAGAATTATGAAAAGATCACTTGGTATAAAATTGACAGGAACAACACAATTCCTTGACAATTCTGCACTTCTAGAAGGTTAACAAAGACACTTCCCATTAAAGAATCAAAATAGATTTGCAAACTCATTTTTGAGTGTCCAGCATTCCTAATTACCATAGAAGAAGTGTCCTAAAAATAAAAAAAACTTAATTTCTATTGCATGAAAGTTCTTTCCAAATAGCCAACGTTATCAATTCTCAACATTTTCCTTTAATTAATAAGTAAGCAAGTCTCTTGCTCATTCTCCATTCCTATTTCAAGTATTAGTTATACAGTATATGCTTTTTTTTGATAAATTATTTTACAATATATTTTACATGGATTAGATTACTAGACTATAAGAATTTTTAATTACTTACAGAGGGATTGTATTCAAAACCTATAAATTTTCCAAGAATACTTGGGCAAGTTTAATTAAGACATTACAATGGCTTGAAGTTGGATAATTGTTTCTTTTTCTTTTCAAATTTATGCGACATATGTACAAGCCATGTGGAGAGTATAACCCCAATCCCCAAAACAAGGAAAAATTATATAATGTTTCAAGTTTATATGTCATCTCTCTCACAGAAGATAGGTCCCACAAATGTGTGGGACCCACCCGTTGTGAGAGAGATGACATATACACCTGAAACTTGGAATACCATCTCCAAAACAAGAAGAAGAAGAAGAAGAGACTTTAATTAGTTTTTTTTGGTTTCTTCCCTTAATAATTTTATTTCCAATAAAAAGAATAAATCAATGATTAAAGGTAAGCATGATTTCTTTACAAATCAATTCCTAACCTTTAGAGCTGCAATCCGTAAAGCTAAAGATGTATTTTGCCACGTGGTACCATAACCGTCTACAGAACCATTACTAAACCTGCAACAATAATTGTAGTTCAATAATACTGCTAGAAGAACAAAAGTATCATCTACTCCAAGTAAATCAAGACTGAAGCATGGATATACAAGAGACTAAACAAAAAGGCACCATAGATTTTACTCTAAAAACCTAACATCATAGAGTTGAGACTAAAGCCTAACATCCAGATATCATTGAATTCTACAAGAAACACACTAGTTGTGGCTATCATGTAGTTCAACTATCCATAGGACATATAATTTGTATATCTGAAGCGTACCTTGTTAATTTCAAATCCTGCTAGAACAAGAACACTAAATGGATCCTCTCATGGAAAGGTGCCAACCATGCGTGTTTTTGCATTCCTTCAGCCATCCTTCATCATCAAACCTATCATACATATTCAAAAGGTTGTTGAGTAGCATCTGGTAGAAGTAGCCTCCCATTTCAAAATCTCAGTATAAAATATTAAGTAAAATATAAATCTTTTTATTTAACTTTTTAAAAGTAAAATATAAATCTTATAATTCTTTTTTCCCCATGGACGCTAAAGAAGAAACGAAACTAGAGAATGAAAAGAAGAGGCTTGAAGGAGTAATTATAGTGCAAGATGTGCTAGGATAGAATAATTATATAAGGAACTCCACTAAAAATCAGCACGATCTCAGACAAGATTCAATAAAGTTTAGCATTTGGTTTTGAAAGTTAGAACCCATCAGCTTATTTAAACTAACAACTTTATGCCAGGAACTAATAGTGAATAGAAGTGTATACCTCAGCCTTTCTGTATAACAGATCAAGACTTCTCACAGCATCCATTTCATCCTGGAAAAATGAGATAAAATTATGAATCAACACAAGAGAGAGATAAAAGAGACTGCATTGCATTGAATTTTGTTGAACTCAAACTATAGTGGTAAGATTTACAGGGAACAAATAAAAAAAAAAGGGAAAGCAATATGCTGTAAAGACAAAGGAGTTTCCAATTCTTGCTTTAAAACAAAATTACAAATTAAGAGGTAAAATTACAAATTAAGAGGTCTTAAGTAAATTCTGTTAGACATATCTAGTAAAACCTATGACCAGTCAATTAATAGCCAACTGCTTTGCCACTGAGCTACTGAGGAACAGTCAAATTAGATGTCATAGATTTCAATCCCCGTTCTCAACTCATGACCAATATGACCATGAAGTTCCCAGAGTTACAGGTATTGTGTTATATATCAGACTGGAAACGAAGGTTTAACAGTATTTTATTTCTCTGTTTGTTTGATACCTTATTCTTTTCTAAGTGAGAGAAACCTCCTAGAAGAAGAACTATAACTCTCTCCTCCTCAAAATAATAATATGCAATTGAGAGTAACTTTGGTCACCGGAGTCCATAATCGATAAGGATGCCTTGCCCATTAGAAATAGCTAAACTTACCAGCTTCTATAGTTTAAAAGACTCAATTACAATTCTATTTTGTGTAGCACTTCTTCACGTATTCGATTTTCTTTCGTGAGATTTATTTAGTCAACAATTTACTCATAAATTCCAGATTCATACATGCTGTTTTCTTCAAACTCTGTTGCAAAAAACAAACTTTACTTTAAAAAAAGGTGGTAGTATAGGTATTTAGTACAAATCCTTGACATTTATGAAACTAATGCTGAAAAGCAAATATGCTCCTACACCTATAGAGAAATTTATAACAGCAGCCATCAAATTTGAACATTGTAGTAATCAGTGATTGCAAGAATTTACATTGGCACACTGAAAAAAAAAAGGTTTGCAAAATATTACACCACAACAACATTGCATTAGAAGCAAAGATGCCACACAAAAGTGAGAGACAACAAAAGACCAACTTACATCACGTCTAGCAAGATCAGGGCTATTCCATATGACCATTAAAACAAGCCCATTGAGTTCTCCTTTCTCAGCAGCTTCCCCAATTTCCTGCATGTAAGAATATTAATAAATAGTTACAATTATCCTACAAGAACAGTTTAACTCAGATTACCACTTATGGAGCATGCTACATGCTACAAAGGATGTATGACGATGGACAACAACGAAATGGGATGTCCTTAGATATAAGACATAAATATTCCCTAAGTAATAAAAAGAAAAGCAGCCAAAAAAGAATAAGGAAAAGGCTTTTACTTTTCAGAAGGATTTCTATCAATCTGTATATACAGAAAACACTCTTTAGAAATGAACACATTCTCTTTATTTTAAAGCTTCAATCTCTTGACATATTAAGCAATTTATGAGCTAATGGCTTTGATACTGTACATTCTGATTACTTTCACCGCTTATCCAATCTCTAGCAGCTCTGATGAAGCTGGAAACCAGTCACTGTGGCTTTTTTTTTTCCGGATACCATTTCAAGTGTGTGCAATTTCACAATACTCTTTAACCTTTCCTTTCTCTTCTTCCTCTTCCTATTGACGTCTTCTATGCAGCTCCTCTGTATTTTCCCGTTGCTGCACTTGCCATTCCTAGATATCACATGAACTCAACATAACAAGATTGTAGGTTTTATATTCAGGTAACATATTGTTATAGAAAGAATGCACATGGTCTATACTCATCATAAATTAGGACATGGACTATAAAGCTAGCTAGTGATCTATTCAATGAGGATAGATCATAATCTGAACCAAAAAGCTATAATCTAGATGATTTATACGCTAGACCCATTCCTTTCTGTTTTCATGCCAATTTCCTGTTATCAGAAAAGTGAATTTGCCATGTGCTTGCTACCGCGTGCCTAAAGTGAAATTCACTCTTTATAATAAAAAAAAGTGGAAGAAGACAAGAAAAATAATAATAATTAAATTTTAGAGGGAGAGAGGAATTGCAAAAGGTTAGGGAGCAAAATGTATAATAGAGATTGATGTATAATAGAGGGTGTAGTTACTATTGATTATGAAATGTGTTCCCTTGTACTCTGTTATGTTTTGAGCATTGTTAAGTACCTACTAGGCCCCTTATTGATCCTTTTTCCTTATTTAGTTAATATGTCATAATTCAGTAATACTTATTTTTGGTATTTCAATTACTATACTTTTATTGTTGGATGGTGCTTCTCTTCATTTTATAGCTGACTCCTATCTATCTATCTATCTATCTTTCTTTTGGCCTTTATGTTTGGGTTAGTTCATAATTCCCCCTCTTATTTGTGAAACCAATCAATTTTCCCCTCTATATTTGGGAAATGAGCAAATACCCTCAATACGTTACTTTTTCAGTTAAATCCAATGTAATCTTTTGAAAAAATTATTAGTCGTACACCACAATGAAGAGAAAAAGTTGAGAATTACGTTGTTGTTTTCTTGGATTGTATTTATAATCATTGTGTTTCCGTTGGATTTAACTTCAAAATATTAGATTGGGGATTGCTCATTTTCCAAATATAAAGGAGAAATTGGTTGTTTCAAAGATAAAGGGGGAATTACAATCCACCCCAAACATAAAGGGGTTCCCTTCTTTTTGTTTGTTTGGGACATTTTACTATAGGCAATCTTTTTAAATGTTGTTAGTGGGGTGAAGCTAGGTGAGACTGTTTGGGATCTTGAACACGTGTTTTATGATCTAGTTCACCTTTTTACCTTATTCTAATTGGTTTGGGTGTTTACCCCCATATTTTCGGTAGCTTTTTGGCACTTTATTTTAGTAGGTTCGTATTTGGGGTTTTACATGATGTATTTCAATTTCTGCTTTCCTCCAATTTGTTAGCTTTAGCTCTTGAGGTTTTTGTATTTTTTCACGTCCAGAGTGTTCATCATCATGAACACGACGTTCATTTCATTTGATAAAAGTTTTATTATCTATAAAAAAATATGTATATATATTTTCGGTATTTTTTGTGGGAGTATTTTTCTACATTTCAATTGAGTTTTTTAAACCGGTTCTCAAAAATAATCTATCTATCTATTATCTTTGTTTTTTTCACAATGTAATCCAAAAAATATACATTGTACAAAATAAAAGTATTACGAAAACAATATATGATAGGCAAAAAACGTATTGACCCATTGTGATAAATTAATTGATTAATTAGCAAAATTTATTAATTAATCAAATTAACATGCAATGTACGTGGTAGCACAAACAAATCACCAATAACTAAAGTATGCAACGAAAAATAAATTGACACGGTGATTTGTTTACGAATGGGGAAAACCTACACGGCAAAAACCCCACCGGGTGATTTTAAGGTCACCACTCCTGAGAATCCACTATTATCAAAACAAGGGGTTACAAGTAAAGGAATCTCAGTATCTTATACCAACCTACAGTTGAACCCTTACCCCAATACTCAATTGGACTTGTTCTGTAGTGACAATCTCTCATTGTAATGCACGGTTCCTAGTACGTGACTAATCAATTGCACGGATCCCAATACGCGACTTCAATCACCAACGAGAGAAGGTTGTTGGCTGCAAAGTTCTTCTGTTCATCACTTGATGAAGATCATGAAATTGCTTGGTCACAAAACCCTATAGTGTAAAAATACAGCAGTTTCTTTAAGAACTAGGGTAAACTAGGTTTCCGATCACACTTCTTCACTCTTGTGAAATTTGCTCTTGTGCAATTGTGCGTAACCTTTTATGTCCCTTAAAATAATTCTTATATATGTTTAGGATTGTGACCAAAGAAAGCCTAAATATATAATCACGAATTGGATGAAAAACAGTCTTGAAAAATTGAACTTCATAAACCTCGATAGATAGCCATATATCGAGCTAGCTGTCGAGGCACGGGCTTCACAGCTTTTTTAAACCTTGATAGATGCCAGCTGTCGAGCTTTAATGAATATCACTTTCTAACTTGGTTCTAGGACAAACTTGCATGGTTTTAACACTTGAACTTGAAACCTTGTTTCTTGAAGCATTAAACATATCCTAAATCTACCCAATTACAAGTAAAATGCGTTTTGTTAAAGGATTAGCCAATTACATAAAATAGTGACATATGTTCCTAACATGTGAAATACATATGTCCTAACAATCTCCTACTTTGGCAATCCATGACAAAACCACAACAAACAAATGAGATATGAGAGAAGTCATAAATCACTCAACTCATATTCACTTGTTAAATACAATAAAATCTATTCTAACACAAACTCTTGAAAATTTTTGCAAGAAAAGAGTTTATGGCAAGTAGACTTTGACAATTTGTATTTCTGAAACACTTTAAACAAAACTCATCAAGGTATCTTAGTGTGAAACAGAAATAATAGATTGCATACAAGAATATAAGAATCATGTGTATAAAGAAAGAAAAGAAACAACACATGCAAAAGTAGGTGAAAAGCATACATCAATATATAAAGAATATAAGTACAATGAATGTCAAAATGGTCACAAGACCCTTGTACAAGATATGATGTATTTGAAATAGAGAGAAAAGAAAAAATACATCAACTTCTCACTACATCCCTCAGTATACACACTTCCTCTAACAAAAATCTCTTATACTAACTCTCCCCCTAAGTATGACTACTCTCATATCCAAAACTACTTCCCATTTTTGTCACAAGTGACAAAGGGTAAGAGTATCAAGTAGACATCTCGTCAGTGTTGGAAGAGATAGCATCTCCATCCTCATCATCATCGTCCTTAGATGCCTCGGGTGCCATGGGAGGATGAGAGAGAGACTTCACAAAACCACCAAGGCGAGCCTACCATTTAGCAATACGGCCGACACGGGTGTTCACCTGATACAACTCAGTAAAGAGTGTATCAAGGCGAGTATCCATGCGCTGAAACTGCGCCATGATCGCATCCAGAGTCACACCTCCCGCAAAAGTAGAGGGAGTGGAGGTGGATAGAGTGGGAGGAGTTGCCGTACCAGACTGCCTCGATCGAAACTGCGGTTTGCTCCGTTTAACGGTAGTGGCATCAATGGCACACATAACGTAGAAGTGGTCAGACACGGGAAGGGAACAGAAAAATGGCATAAAATCCTCGTGATAGCCGAAGGGAAGATGAGTTTATCACTGGTCTCTGAATCCTTATACGCATTTAGAATATAAAGAATAAAATGAGAGGGAAAATCTATAGTAAGATGCTTTAACAAAGAAAGCAAAAATCGAGCATGGGGCTTGGTAATAGAGTTATAATGAGATAAAGGATAAAGAAAAAAAGTCATAACCATGTTAAGGAATCGAGGGCCTTTAGCAAAGGCCGAACAAGGAGTGAACTGATGATCACCCCAATTGGATGGATGTTCATAAAAACTGGAAATGAGCTCGTCTTTGGACACAGTCCTCAGATGATCACAACCGGGGTAGTCAGGATGCGCTACCCTCGGGACGTGGAGCACATCGGATACAATATCCAGTGTGACCACAATGCACATACCTCGAACGCGAGTGGAAATTGAGGTACTGAAAAATCAAATCCATGCATGTTGGAGTAAAACTCCTGTATCAACATGGATGGACAGATGATCGGGACATCACACAGTGACTCCCATCCCCTACTGTGAATGACAGTGGGAAGGTCAATGTCGGAAAAGTCCAACAAGATGACTTGGCGTTCCGAATGAACGCCTCGTCTTGAGAAGTTCTCAAAGAAGTCTTGTTT
This sequence comes from Quercus rubra, assembly GCA_035136125.1. NCBI lineage: Eukaryota > Viridiplantae > Streptophyta > Magnoliopsida > Fagales > Fagaceae > Quercus > Quercus rubra. The sequence continues at coordinate 48,449,039 of CM068738.1, forward strand.
GGCCTTTTCATTGCGGAATTAGACGAGTGAGGGAGTAGGATCAGACGAAGTGGATGCCCTGGAACGAAGAGGGTTCCGGGATGGAGTAGATTTACGCTTAGTTGCCATGACGCACTAATGTAAACTAGAGAGTGAGGGGGGAAGAAAGAAACACTCAGAAAAGTCCAAAAACAGTTCAAATATATAAGAATATATAGAATGTAAAGGACGTATGCATGAAAATGCATGAGCATTTGATATGCAATAGTAAAAGCATCATGGGCTCAGCCCAATCTGATCCTACTAGCACACAATCAGTTTAACATATATTACACACATCTAAATCCATGAAAATATAGTTATAATGCACATGAGATGCAATGCATGAAGTTTTTAAGATCAAATCTTCAAAACCCATTCCAAAAAGTTTGCAAAAACCTCATCAATTTGAAAAATCCCAAGCATTTTCCAAAAACCCCAATTTTTAGGTCAAAAGATATGAAAATGCATGAAAATGAAGGATTTAGGAACCTTACCAGAGAAGAAACACTTGATCTAGGCCAAAAATCAACTTAGAATGAAGTTTGGAGTGAGAGAGAGAGAGGTTTAGAAAGTTGAAGAGTCTAGAGAGATTGAGAGAGATCGAGCAAAGTGAAGTCCGGATCGCGCTGACCCTATTTATAAAACCTCAGTAATTCTTGATAGATGGATAGGTGTTGAGAGGTGTCAAGCTTTAAAAGCTTCGACAGATGCAGCTATCGAGCAGGTGTCCAGAGGTGTCTACAGCAAAAACATGCTCGATGGATCGAGGTAGCTATAGAATAGCTATCGAGGGGACAGAAAGTTTCTCAGTCGATCCACCTAGCTATCTAGAGGTGTCAGGATTGCAATAAAAAGCAACAGAAGAGCTCGATAGATAAGCTAGGTATCGAGAGGTGTCGAGGAGCTGTTGAAATTGCTTTAAAAACAATTTTTCAAGAAGGGAAAAACTCAGACATGAATGCAATCAAACATGCAATTCAACCAAAGATCCAAACATCATTTTAATCTCTCAAAATCATCTCTCATCAATAAAAATGATAAGCATTTAGATCCCAAAACATGCACACACACACACACACACACACACACACAATAAGTCTAACTAGTTTTATTTTTCAAAAACAAGTTAAGACAGTTTAGTGAGCATATATTAACACATGTATTCCTTGTGATGGTCAAATCATATTGTACCTGCACATGTATCAAAAGTAGCAAAGAATATTGTGTGTTGTGTATGAAAAACATCGCAAGATTGCATAAGTGCCTACATGTTATAACAATTTGAGATATGAGAAAATCACTTTAACTCACACACAATCATAACTGTTTGATGGGGACTATCACCTTCGAGGTATATCTTATAACTCCCACATCTCCTAGAATACACGCTTGTAATCATATATAAAACATTTTTATTCTTTTTGCTTTTTCTCTTCTTTGCATATTTTTCTTTTTGACCAAATCATGCATGGGCATATAAGAGAGAGAAAAGAAATACCCAATTATGTTAAGCATTTTGACATTCCACTTTTGCTATGCTGAAGCATACAAATGTCATTTCATGATTGACGGGCAACAGTGGTGAGATAGTTATTTATGCCTTTCTCTTAGGATTTTTTAGTCCTTGTCAAAAATTAACTTTAAGACATTTCATATTCTAGATAGCCAATAGAAGCATTCGATCGCATGATGATTTTTTGTTTTCAATCACGTGGTGACTTTGGTGTTGTCATAGGTGTAATTTTTAAAATACTAATTCTTTTGGTACCTTTTATTCAGAGGTTGAAGTATTTCAACAAATGGTGGAGTTACCATTGATTATGAAATGTGTTACCTTGTATTGTTAAGTACTTACTTAGCTCGCTATTGATCATTTTTCCCTATTTAGTTAATATGTGACTATAAATCAATAATACTTAGTTTTGGTCTTTCAGTTAGTAGATTTTTATTTTTGGTTGGTGCTTCTGTTCATTTTATAGCTGACTCTCTCTTTCTCTCTCTCTCTCTCTCTTGTTCATTTTTCCTTGTTGTTATTATAATCTTGAATATTTTAGCCTTTGATTTATTAAGATATTTCTATAATTTGATGATCAAATTTTAAAATAATATATAATATATGTGTATGTATATTCAATAAAATAATAAATGAGATAATAAATAATTTACTAATTTCTTACCTTATGTAAAAGAAAATGTATTTTGGCATTTCATTCCATTTTTCGTAGCTTTTATTTTTATTTTATGATCACTAACTTCTATTCTTTTTATAAAAAAAAAAAAAAAAAATTGTGGATGCTCTTGCAATTACAGGCTAGAGCCAAAATTCATAGAAGAAATTGTCAAAATCATTTGGAAAATTCTACATGTGGAATCACCTACCAGTGCCATTCCACCCTATCGTCGGAACGATGTTCCTGAATTAGGTGCTATACTGGCTCTTCCTATGGAGGCAATGCATAGGTTGCCTCGCCATTCCATTAAAACACCCTTACTTGTTTATTACTGAGTCAGTAATCAGTTTTTGTTAAATTTTTTTTTTTAGTTTAGCAATTTTAAACATGTGTGAGTTTTTTAGTAGAATGGTAGACTTAGGGGTGTGCAAAAAACCCACCGACCTGCCAAACCCGACCCGACCCAACCCAACCCACCGGGTTGGGTCGGTTTTTAAGGTTTGGTGGGTTGGGTTGGGTTACAAATTTTTTTTTAATAGCGGGTCGGGTTGGGTTTGGGTCATAAAATTACAGACCCGCCAAACCCGACCCGACCCGCTTATATTTAATATATATTTAAAATATATTATATATTTAATAAAATTTTTTTTAAGACCAGCTGTAGTCATACTATCAGCTGTACTGCACTAAATATATATTATATATTATATATAATATTAATAAATCTTTTTAAAAACTATCTGTACTGCACTAAAATAAGGTGGAATGGCACTTAAGGTGTAACACTACACTCTGCAATTCACAATTTCACATGAGTTTTGAGTATTCTGACTTCTGATAACTGCTGCAAATTGATATGATAACTCATAGCATAGAGAAAAGTGAAATGCCTCCCAGCCATAAACTTGTACAGCTTGTACTTTGGAGACTATGACTATGACTAGAGGGGCAAAATGGCCCATTAGCATTAATTTTTGAAATATTTGGGCCCGAAACACTGTTTGGGAAATATATAGGAAAATACCACTTTTTGTGGTACTTGAGCTTGGTGAGCTCGAGTACCCCATTTTTCTTTTCCACCGTGGCACCTGACGTTGGCATCTGGAATTTTAAAAAAAGCTTGGTACTTGAGCTCATGAAGCTCGAGTACTGCTCAGCCACCTTGTCTCCCTATTACCCCACACTTAAACCATCTGTTACCCACAATACCCAACCCAGAACAGAGCAAAACAAACCCACAAACACGAAACCTCTGAAGGTCTCTTCACCCTCACCCTTACCAGAACACAGTCTCACTCTCACTCTCTCTTACACCTAAACGTTCAAACCCTCACACCCTCACACTATCGGCGGCAGAAATTAAAATCGTCGTTATGATCGCTTTCGCGTATCGATGATGGCTGGGGGAGTGGAATCGTGGTCTCTGTCGCCGTCGCGCCTGAGGGAATAGGAGAAGGGAAAGTGGTGGTTGTTGGAGGAGCGATGGTAATGGACTTTCCGTTGGATGACAGTGGTGCAACGTCGTCTTCGTCCTCATCTTCTTCTTCGCCCTTTCTTCTCCCTGTCTCCGACCAATTAGGGTTTTCAATTTCATTTCACAGAGTTGCCACGCAGACCATTTCCCCTTCAATGGCGCTTTGTAAGCTCTCTCTCTCCGAAAAATTTGAGTTCTTTTTCTCGTAATTTTCACTAATCCAACTGGTTTTGGTGCTGCAATTCCATGTCTTGGTTTTTGTTTTAAATTTTCAAGAAATTTCGTACTTTTTTGAATTTTGGTGCATAATGTGTTGTGAAGAACTTAGCATGTTGATTTTTTTGAAAAAAGTTCTAATTTTTTTTATCTGGGTTTTAGTTTTTGGTAAATAATGTGTTGTGAAGAACTTAGCTAGTTTGATTGTGTGGGTGCTGTGAGGTTGTGTTGGTGATTTTGGAACTTAGTGTGTTGTGAAGAACTTAGCTAGTTTGATTTTGGAATCTATCAGGTGAATGTTGTGAGCTATAAAACCAGGCCAGCTACAAAAGATTTTATACAAGTGGAAATTGTCGTTGAAAAGAATTCTCAGAAGATCATCCTTGTTGGAAAAGTGAGTATTGAGTATACTTATTGGATTTACCAGATGAGTCTTTTTATTTATGTTTTAATGCTAAGTGATGTGTACCCGTTGGGTCTTGAAACCATGACTTGACCCTCCCTCTCTTAAAGGGGGGGGCCTGGGGAGGGGGTATCATTTGAGCTAAAAGTATATTGACAGATTGGGACCTTGGCTAGTATAGAAAATAGGACAGCCAAAGAGGGAGGATGACAAGGAGGATAGCAGTTGGGGGCATTAGCATTGTGGAGGAAAATAAAACTTGTCTTTTAATCTCTTCCATCAATGGGTGACTCTTTAAAGATTTGTCGTTTCATTGCTATATGATCAATGGACTTCTGGTGGATTTATTTTTGTACTGGAGATAACTGTAAAAGCCAATTTTGGTTCATTTTGAATTTTACCCAAAGAAAGATTAATATTTGAGTATAGTATGCACAAACATGAGCACACCGTGCTTTTGATATGTTTATCTGATTTTATGTCTCATATCTCACTCTACAGGTATGGAGGGCTCTGAAACTACTTGCAACAGCTGCCCGACTTGACATTGAAGACTTCTTACAGAAGAAAGTCTTTCTTAAGGTGCAAGCCCTATAATTATTAGTTGTGTAATTTATGTTATTAATTCTCAACTGGGCTTTAATAATTTATGCATTTTCTGCCACTATTGGTAACTTGGGCGCTGCATTGTTTTCAAGCAACCTTGATGATTGTTGTTTCTGTTAGGAAATTATTCACCTTAAGGCAAACCATGTCTGAACAGGTTGAAGTGAAGGTGAAAGAGAATTGGCGGCAAGATGAAGGGCTCTTGAAGTATTATGGCTATGGAGGGCAAATTTGAGCAATGTGATTTCAAGTTTTATCAAGACCCTATCACATATCCACCGTACCATAAAATGTAAGGGGATCGGTTAATTGAATGTACAATGATCTCTTAACATAGAAGCCTTCCATTTGTATTCATGGTAGATTGAGCAGTTGTAAATTGTAATCTCCATTGTAGTAATTAGTCTTTTTTTTTTTTTTTTTTTGGGTGCTAAACTTGTAGTAATTAGTCTTAATTAATGCTTTTTCCTAATAGACCTTTTACTCACTCAATTATTAATTAGCAACAAGAAAATAGTCTTTAAGTAATCTTAACATTATCACCTATAAATAAAAAATAAAAAAGCGAACATAACATTATCAGGATATTAATTCCTTCATTTATTAACCTGAAGCCAAATTTCCAGAGCTTTGTCAGGTTAACCAGGTAATCTGTGTAGATTTCTGAATTGGAAGGGCATGCATGGTTTTGTCAGTATCTCTTATTTGTAATCCGCATGGCCACTTGAAAGATTTGAGCCCAGTATTTGGAACTGACTTGTAAACTTTTGCCTTGCTTGGATTTATTTAGGAGAGGGAATTTCATTTATGGATATATGCATAGTCTCTTTTACATCGTGTGGGACTCACACACTATGAGATAGAGTTATAAATGCATTAGATAAGTACTACTTGGGTCGAGCTCATAGGCCAATTATACAGAATGAGGATGCCAATGTCGGCATTTTTATTTGTTTTTATTAGGTAAAATGTACAGAACTCCCATTTTGCTATCTTTTAATTAATTCTCCTCAGTTTTATTTTTATTTTATTCTTGTTTTTTAATCACATCTTTTATGGTTCATGATTTAATTACATCCTTCTATTCATTATACCGTTAATAATTGTTGATGGAAGTATCATACTATGTGACTTTAGAAAATATTACACTTTTTTTAACATCTCAAATGATTTAAAGAATATTTTTAGATTTTAGGTTTTCATTTTGAAATTATTTTAGCTGTTAAAGATAATGGTATGAGTGTCCTCTTCTTCTTCTTCTTCTCTCTCTCTCTTTTTTAAGGTGAATGAACAATATGTTACTACACCTGTAAATCATGGGAACTCAAACTCAAAGCACTCGTGTCTTTTGGATGATGACCATATGTCTCAAGGTACTGAATCCGGGACAGAAGGAGAGCAATCTGCTTTCATGAAGGAGCTTGAAAATTTCTTTAGAGAGAGAAGCATGGAATTCAAACCTCCTAAGTTTTATGGGGAGACTCTGAATTGCCTTAAGTAAGTTTTCCTGATCGTTTACATCCATATTATTTTCTTCATAATTAGTATATATGTTGGAACACACATTTTTAGTTTGGACTAATGTCTATCAATTTTTTACTATGATAAGGTTGTGGAGAGCTGTGTGTAGATTGGGTGGCTATGATAAGGTATGCTTTGTTTTCCCCTGAACATATGTATTCAAATGAAGTTACCAATTTCACATGCATTATGCCTTAATTTGAATTACCATTGTTTTTTGTTTGGTGAAGTTAATCTTACTGGAGCAATTGTCAATGCCAAGAGTAGCTTGGATTGATGGGTGTGTTAGTAGTTCTCTTGATATCAAGAAGTACAGTCATAGCATTGGCAATGAAAGCAATTCAAATATGTTGAGTACATTCTGGTGATTATATTTTCTGGGTGCAATTTGTTATAGGACCTATGTTGGAAAATTCTCTGACCCTCCTTGCTATATGCATCTTTAAACATTTAGCATGTTTTACATACTTTTATTCCTGCTTACTTGGACAACATGTGGCAGACATGCTGTCACGTTCGGATTCTTTGCAAGTAAAAAATAGTATAATGGTTTACAAATTATATCATATGGAAGAGGGCATTTACAGAAATAAGTGAACTGAGATAATGATGCTCTAAAATAGTGCAATCATGATAAATTTCTCAAGAGAAAACCAATATCAAAACAAATGCTACTTGCCCAAGAAACTAGTAGTCACATTAACTGAACGAAATTGTTCAAAGTAAAACCATCCATCTTAAAGTTGACTTGGAAAATCTTCTCGTATATCTTGGGCTATAGGCTAAAATTTTAGAATGCCATCCAAATTATTGTGATGAAGTTAAAAGGGCATATCTACAAAAGGGTCCTTATTAACCTCATGACTGCAACTTTCCACGAAGGAAAATTGGATTTTTTTTTCATTGATATTAGGATAACTTCAAGATATCTGTTTTTTAGGCTAGCTTTTCTATTGCATCATTATTTCCATAGGTTCTTCTGTATTTTTGAATCTCTGATGTTTCGATGTTTCTTCATCAGGTATACTCCCTACTTCTTTGACAAAAACATGCTTGATAACATTCTTGAAGAATCTGTTGATCAACATTTCCATTCTTTAATTCAAACTCGGCACATGCAGCGCTGACGAGATGTTGTTGATGACAACTTGGCTGCAGAAGTGATTGAAGAGATTGGTGATAACTTGTGGGAGCCTCCAGAGGTACAAAATCCTTTGGTCTGGTACTATTTGTTGGAAATAGCATCAAATGTCAAAAAAAGTAGTGGCAAACATATTGGCAGGGAGATCTGTAAATCTTGTGGTCATTCTATGACTATTTTGTTTCACGAACTTTGTGACTAATGAATGATTGCAGTAATTATATTACTTATCCCAAAAAAAAGTTATAATCACTTTATGTGATAGCTATTTCAGTTATTATTGTAGGTTTATATTTGGTTATGTATGCTCAACACATATGGTTGCCAGAAGTGACTCAGACTTGCTTTGAAATTATGTGATAATAATATTTGAAATTAAGTTATGTGATTTGGCCAGTATATGGTCCTTAATAATTAGTGACTTGGGTAATGTAGGGTGTTGGTTAGATTATGAAACTTAGTTGTTTATGTGGTGGGTCACAGGGTTTGAAACTTGTGGGTTTGACGCCAGGGTTTATTAGAAGAAATGGTTTAGGGTTTTGGATTGAATTAGGGTGTGAAAAGGATTGAGTTTAAAGACAAATGGTGCTTAAACTTTATAAATGCTATTTGCTGGGATTTTCTGGTAGCATATGTTTGAAGGAATTTAGGATTATTTTTCTAGATTATGTGTAGGCTTAAAAATTGAGAGAACTTCAATTTTTTCTGGCTATTAAAATTATACAAGAGATGGGGTATTCTTTGAAAAAAGGCTGATTCATCAACCTCTTTTCAAAGAATACCCAGATTGGTACCCGAGCTTGGTGAGCTCGGGTACTTTGTGAAGTACCCAAGCCCACCAAGCTCGGGTACCAATCTGGATAAATCAATTGACAAGAGGGCTGATTCATCAGCCTCTTTTCAAAATACCCAGATTGGTACCCGAGCTTGGTGGGCTTGGGTACTTTGTGAAGTACTCGAGCCCACCAAACTCGGGTATCAAGCTGGATGAATTGGAAAAGAGGTTGTACATCAGGCTCTTTTCAATTTATTTACCCAGATTGGTACCCGAGCTTGGTGGGCTTGGGTACCAATCTGCCAATTTTCAAAATAGGCAGATTGGTACTCTGGGGCTCCACAGATAGTCCCTTTCCTGCCAAGGATTTCTTCACAAATAGCTGAGAAAAAGCTTTCAATCGAGCAGGAGTATGCCCTGAACTGTGCTCTAGATGTACATCTTTAACTTCGTTGGTTAATATAGTAGCCATATTAAAAATCAATGGACTTCATTGTTTTTTTGCAATGGTTATTGTGTGAACAGGCAACTGTTCAGAAATGGATTTCATTTGTTATTATGAATGTGACCATAATTATTATCATCATTACAGCTTGATTCAATAAGCGATAAAAATAGAGAAATCTTTCAAATACAAATCTACCACAATATCAGTCTTGAAGAGCAATCATATTATTTCTTGTATCAAACTTGAGATCCTGGCTTAGTTTGACATTACGCAACATTGTACAGTAGCATAAAATCAAATCCATGTTTTGGTAGTACTAACAAGGATATAAATCCAATCACCCATCAAAATGCTTTCAAGCCATTCAAGATTAGAGTAGTATGATAAGAAAAAGGACATCAAAGGCAAGGCCCACTAATAATGACAGCCATGCCGTAAAAGGAAACTATAACAATATCAGTAGTTAGATGACCAGTTGGCAGCACTTCCAACTCTTGGCATGCCGACAGTTTCCCTCTTCGACTCTTCATCCATGGTGAAAGTTACACCACACACCTGACCAGAACTGTCCACCCTTGGCACAGGCTTCACCTCATTGAGGGGGTGTTCATAACTCCTCAAGCCTCCAGACGATGTGAAGAAGCATCCTTTGGAAAACAACAGAAACAGATAAATCAGCAAGGTAGTAGTCATGCTCATGAAGTAATATCTAACAAATAGACTATAGTATTTGTATCTGGAAGTTCATGCTAATAATTACACAAAATCAAAACTAGTCATACTTTTTTTTCTTAAACAATGTGGTAGATAAATGACAGGGAAGATAAATGGGAAAATCAGTTGATTAGAAAGTAGATTTTGAAGCTTGTTCTTGCTATAGCAATTTGGTATCACCCACATACCTAAAGCTCACATAAAAGCTTTTATCCCCCATATTTTAAAACCAAAAATTTTGACATTTGGATTATTAAGAAAAGCAAAAAGAATCCTAAATAATCACTCCATGAGGGCAAACATTTCCCTAACATGTTAAAACTGGCACATATTATTCATGACCAATCCCAAAAACCAATCTATTATTCATGACCAATCTATTATATACCAGCCCAGACCCAATAAAATGGCACATATTATTCATGACCAAATCTATGGTTAGATCCTATAAAAATACATAATTGAATGGCATATAGCATGCATTTTATTTCAAGTTTCATTTAGAAGAATGCGACGGTTCAAAATTAGCGTACCTAGTCTGCGACACCACCACTTGTCGGTACCTCATTCCGCTTAGGGCATGTTCTTCGGTTATGCCCCTCTTGGTCACACAACCCGCATTGCACCTTCTTCCCCCCCTCCTTCCACGGTGTGGTTCTCGGCCGTTTCCCACCCTCGTCCATCTCATTCCTGATTCGTGTTGAGACAGGGCGGCCTTTCTCTCGAATCAATCGGGGGTTAGGAAGGACCCTTCAAGTTTCTTCACGATCCGGCCATGATAATCTATCTTTCAACACAGGGAAAACGGGAGCATAGCTTTGAAACAGTGCATCCATGCTATAGCATGGGTCAATGTATTGCTCTGCATCATGTCGATACCTAATACAAATTGCAATGACATTTGAACATGGTATCTTGTACAGCTTCCATTTTTGACATGTGCAACTTCTTTGCAACAAATTAACTCCATGTGTGTAATCCCCATGTCCAGCACTCCCTGGATTATGCGGTGTATCTACTTGATATGATTGTTGTTGTGCGCTCTATCTTGTCACCCTGTGATGCTCCGCCTTCGTCTTTTTTCTCATGAAGATATCCAAGGCATATTTAGTCCATTTTTGTCCCGAATTTAACTGTGCTATGCTCTTATTGCGACGATCATCGAAGTAAGAATTCAATTTGAACCATGTGTATTTCACCATTGCCATAATGGGCAAGCTACGAGCACCCTTTAGAACACCATTGAAGCACTCAGAGACGTTTGTCGTCATTGCCCCATAACGATAACCCTTGTCAAAACTTAGAGCCCATTTCTCTTTGGGCACATCCTTTAGATATTGGTGCGCATCCCGGTTGACATTCTCAATTAACTCGAAGGTGACATTGAACTTTCGCTCCTGGGTAGCACTTGCTGCCCTCCATACTAGATTCTTTAAAGTTTCATTGTTCCATCTAATGTTGACGTTACTACATAGATGACGAAGGCAGTAACGATGTTCTGTCATGGGAGGCCGCAGGGAAAAGTCTCGTTTATTGTCTCTAAAGATTGCTTGTATCCCAGGGTGTCTGTCAGATATGACACACAGGTGTCTCCGATCGGTAACATACGTTCTTATACAAGCTAAGAACCAACCCCAAGTCTCTGTGCTCTCACTCTCGACAACGGCGAAGGCTACTGGATAAATTTTATTATTAGCATCTGTCGTCATTGTAATCATCAAGTTCCCTTTATATTTTCCATAGAGGTGGGTTGCATCAATGCTAATCACAGGCCTACACTTTTTGAACCCAATAATACATGGACGAAACGCCCAAAATACGGACTTGAATATACAGGTACCCTGTTCATAATTATCGTCCACTATTAACTTATACTTTGTACCCGGACTTGCGTCCTTCAGTCCTGCCAAAAAACGCGGCAACTCCGCATAAGACTCCTTAAAATCCCCGTATATAGATGCAACGGCCTTTTGTTTGGTATCCCATACCTTGTATGTGAACCATAATGATTACGTTAGAAATGAATACAAGTTAAATAAAAAAACTTGAAGAAAACAAATCAAGACTTGTAAGACTATAACATTTCTTCGCTCCGCATTCCTTTTTTTCTTTTCTTTTTTCAATTTCAATTTTCATAATATAAAGTATTCATGGGTTTTGGGAAAAAAAATATCATGATTATACTTCCCAAAAGACTGATGTCTCTACGTTGTATTGAAAATATAATGCAAGTTAAAGAATAGAATACCTTGTAATGAGATACTTCGTGTTTTAAGTCTGCCAAAGCAACGTGGCGTAAGTTCTTTATCTTATACATAGGGTCTTCTCATATATAGCGCTTAAGTACATATGCTAAGAACACCGAATCAATCATTCGACCATCATGAGCATTCTGAATTTTGTCGCACGTGTGGGGGCCCTTGCATTTTGCGATCTTCCAGACATTGTCTCCCTTGCAACATATCGCACGGACTGACCATGGACAGGAATCATCCTCGCAACTCACCATAAGCCTCTCTGAGTTTGAATGCTCAGTTTTGAAGCTAAAATTCTCTCGCACTGCGTACCAAGTCAACGCATGTCGCACCGCCAATTTAGTCACGAATACCATCCCTTTAATTGGCTACTCCCCAGGCGTCCATGGTAATACTTCCGCTTGCATAACCGGTGATGGATCAAACATATTATCCCAAGTGTTTTGGGTGAACCATTCCGGCGTAGGATCGAGATCAGGGCATGTCTCTCTATTTTCTTCGACAACCACATCTTCGATATGATCAACATCCTTATGTTCACCCATGGTATCTAGGAGCTCCTCGAAGTCATCCCTAGTAACATCAATTTGGGTTGCATCATCACCAAGTCCGTGATCATTCTGGTTATTGTCGGATGTGCCCCTATGGAGCTCATTATCAGCTAAATGCTCTCCTTCATGCACTTGCTGGGGCCCTTCTTCCTCCTCAATCAAGTTCACATGGGCAAATGTCTGCCACGGTTCACTGCCTGAAAAGAACCCATCTCCTGTGTTCTCTACACACCCTTGATAAGATCTTTCTGGTATTGAGTTGATGTGCTCATCTACTCTTCCATCCAAAACAGTATGTTCTGAACCCTCTCCAGCCTCTACTATGGCGGGCTCAATAGTGACATAGAGATCCGAAGCAATGAATCCTCGAGCCACCATTTCTGCAACAATTTCCCACATCATCTTCACTTTGGTGCCACCCGATAATTGTAGTGAATTGTAGAAAACCTGCGTGTCTATGACTCGTTGAGGTGCTCGATACACGACGGAAATCTTATGCCTAGAGTGGTCTAACCCCATCGCCTTCAATATTCTTTGTTGCAAGTTCGTAAGCCCTATCCCACGTTTCACCTTAACGTATTTTTGCTTTTGGTTCGAGCCTTGGTATGACAACCCATGCAACGAATGATAATACATCTCCCCGTCGTAGTACAGATAGAAAAAATGAAAATCCATCACCGACCTGTTATTAACAATATAAAAGTTGTCATCATCTATAACCACTTAAATAAAGAAGACGTATGATAAAAACAATTTATATTCAAACTCAACCTCCTAAACTTTCTGTATAGAGATATAAATAAATTTCAATCATTTTAACCACATATCTATAATTTATAATAGATTTAATTACAATACTTGGCTGCCAGCAAATTGTTAAAAAAAAAACTATGTTTTATTTAATATTTAGATAACTTGTAAATTATAGAATAAACAATATACAATGACATAGTATTCTTTTACATCTAAATAAATAAATACATAGAAACATAAAATATAAAATTTTCATTTCAAAGCATAGGCAAATATAATGACAATGATACGAATTCTTTTACATCTAAATAACTAAATACATAGAAACATAAAATATAAAATGAATTCCCCAAAGCATAGATATAAGTTTTAATGATACGAAGTTCTTTCTTCTTCTTGAGTTTTTTGTTATTTAGATATAGTTTATGTTAATTGTGCCCCCCCCCCCCCCCCCCCAAAAAACGAATTTTGATGTTGTATACACGTTCATTTTCTTTACCAATATCACTATTCACAGCACTTGCCTTTCTTGCTTATCTCATACATAGCTTAACCCATAAATGAATGTGAACAATACAGTTATCTATAAATTTTTTTTACAATTTTAAATTCTAAATTTTTGTTATAAACTTCAATTTTAAATATTTAGAAGGATAGAGAAGTAAATGCTGAATGTGGCATATTTTAAGAAGCAATCAGACAGCTCAATATTACACAAATTTACAAGTATTTGCTATATTTTTAATATTTTTAGATTTCACAAAATTAAATAAAAAACTTATACAGATTTCTTTTTTCTTAATTTATTTGAAGGAATCAAAGTACATGTCTAAACTATATGTATTATTCTTCTAAAGCATATAATAATTTATGGATTTACTATCTCTCTTTCAACTATTAGTAATTATGAAATGGTTTTTTTTTTTCTTTCTTTTCAGGTAAAACAAAAAATAGACTGCTTCTAATTGCAATTGTTTCTTTACAATTTATTTTGTTACAATATAGTTTTGCTCCATTTGTTTAGATAACTTGTAAGTTATATATATATATATATATATCAGCAGTTGTAAATGGATGCATGGTCTTGCAAAAACCTCAACTCATGAACTGTGGTCATGCAAAAAAACAGTCATACGAACCACACATGCACACACAATCAGACAAAACATTTAACTTACCTCTATGTATACAATAGGCAGGACCCAAAGGTACAATAGTTTGCCTTCAATGGAAAAAACTGACTGAAAATGGCAAATGGTGACCCAACGTAAATAGCTCCAGTAATCTTTTGTTTTTTGGCAACAACTGACTCCTTCACATGGACTTGTGATGTTAGTGCAAGAGTCATTATGGTCATAAATTCTACAACTAAGCTAGTGAGGGAGAGACTCAGAAGGTACCATTTGCTTTTAAGTTAGTGGTTGGAGTCAGTCAAGTTGGCAGGAAAAAAGGTGAATTTCAGCAAATTTTCGAATATTTATTTGGATTTTATAGCTGTTTTTTATTATCCTTTTTTTTTTTTCATTTTTGTTTGAAGATTAGATTGCGGTAAAGAGCCAAAAGTATTTGATGGGATTTGATAGCATTTCGAAGCAATGCTATAAAATCTATAGCAATAATTTATTCAATTTCATTTTTCTAATGTTTTCGACGTCAAAGTTCATAATGTTGATATGGCCAACTTGTTATTGGTTTTTATTTAGGCCTATCATTAATATGCATTTTTTCATAATAGCTTAATCACTCACCACAACAGCAGTTTGTAAAAAAATTTGAAAATAGTTTGTATCTCTAGCATTATTCTTTATAAATGTGTATGAGAGTGTATGTAATATTGACTGTGTGTGCATTATTTTTTGTTATAATGTTATTTGTGTAAATAATAATGTGTGTGGAAGTTTGTGTGTACAATATAAAAATAATACTTAGGTGGCTAACGAAAAAGTGACATGGCATTTATAATTTTAATACAAACACTTTATAAAAACTGTGACAACTTACGTGTCCTGATATAAATTGGATTTTATTTATTCTCATGACAAAAAATAAAGAAAAAATAAAAACAACCTTGGCTTCTGTTGTACATTACTTTTTCGTCAATCAAAAAAAAAAATTAATAATAAATTATTCTGAACTGCTTGGTGGCGGTCTTTGTGAAGTACCCGAGCCCACCAAGCTTGGGTACATTCTGTTTACGTTTTGAAATAGGCAGATTAGTACCTGAGCTTGGCGGGCTCGGGTACTTTGTAAAGTACCCGAGCCCACCAAGCTCGGGTACGAAGCTGGATGTTTTGAAAAGATGCTGATTGGTATCAGCATTTCACTAATCAGCCTCTAGTTTACCCAGATTGGTACCCGAGCTTAGTGGGATCGGGTACTTCACAAAGTACCCGAGCCCGGTGAAGTACCCGAGCTCTCCAAGCTAGGGTACCAAGCTGGATATTCTTTGAAAAGAGGCTGTACATCAGCCTCTTTTCAATTTATTATCCAGATTTGTACCCGAGCTTGGTGGACTCGAGTACTTCACAAAGTACCCGAGTCCACCAAGCTCGGGTACCAAGCTAGATATTTGACAAGAGGCTGTACATCAGCAGCCTCTTTTCAATTTATATATCCAGCTTGGTACCCGAGTTTGGTGGACTCGGGTACTTCACAAAGTACCCGAGCCCACCAAGCTCGGGTAGTAATCTGGATAATAAATTGAGAAAGAGGCTGATTTGGTATCAGCCTCTTTTCACTAACTGGTCTCTCTTGTAGAGTTTTTTTTTTTTTTTTGAAAGAGATTAGAAAAAATCTTCTATCCACTAAAAAGGAATCACAAGAAATAAGAGTTTACTCACTTATCACCTTTACTAAAATATAAGTATTAAAATCTAAAATCCAAACATTGACCAATGAGCAGACCTCTAAAATATAAGTATCAAAAACTATTACACCAATAAGAAATATATCCAGCAAGATCACTATTACATGAACCATTCTAAAAAATATAAAGTAATTACAATGACAGTATGAACAACACCACCACTAGCACCATCACGTGCAATGGCAAGGGAAACTGCCTTAACCACTAATTGCTGCAGTAAAACACCAAAAAATAATTAAGACCCTAAAAAGTACGGCAGTAAGCTTCTCAGAGGCGCTTTTTCCTCTAATGCCCTTTGTGACAAGCTTAGTAGAATCTCCACCTCTATGTCGTGCTGACAAACCTTAGCATGTTCCAAATGTTTGATAGCTTCCTCTTGTGTAGAAGAATTCATAAACAACTGAATACAGCAAAGTCCAGTAGCGACGTGATCATTTTTAATAACCTGGACCACTGAGTAAATTCAAGTAAACCTTGGCTTAATCTGGCTTAAATGAACCTTAATCTGGAACTAGAAAATGCTTTCAAAAAAAATTCAACCACTAAAAAAATCATTTTTATCTGCGAAATAATAAAAAATCAACTAAATCTATAATTGAATTCTGATGCTATTTCAAGTCATAACTATAAAGCTAAAATTAGAATTTGCAACTTATGCATTTGAGTTTGAACAAAAAGGAATGTTGCTAATAGGAGAAAGAAAAGAACATGTCATAAGGTCTTTAAATACTTTTAAATTAAACACTACAATATAGAAAGGACAAGCACACAAGCTTTTCTGCTGAAACCATGTCAAATGAACATGATGTTTTGTTCAATAGAGTGTAAAAAATTCATAAGAGCATCCTATTTACCTTACATCCTTTTCCCCTCACACCAGAAAAAATTCAATACCATATCTGTAAAACCCAATGGAAAGAGGGATACATGAGGTATGCTGTGTGAACATTCCCAATGGAAAGATGCCCATGACAAGATTAATAAACCCAAAAATATGCAATAGACATTTTTAATGGCCCTATAGATAATTGTATGGATAAAATACTAGAAATAGACTGCAAAGTCTCTTTTTCAGTAAGTGATAAAAAAGTTCACCCTCGATGGAAATAAACATGCACGCAACAGAAAACCACCACAAGCTGTGTACTTAATGAAAAAGTAACCCCAAAGAACACAGAAATACATGAGTCTATATATGGGTGTGTTTTAAGAGAAAAAAAGAAGAAGTAATTAAACAGAATTTTGCTATCAAATCCACCCAAACCTACACCTTTAGTTGGGGGCAGAGAGAAGGTAGCAGTAAGTGTAATAGAGAAAGATGCAGAGGTCAGTCTCCAACCAAGGATAAGGGGCCTGGTCTCACAACCACTAGTAGTACTAATAATATATTCAGTTTAAAATCAAAATATTTGGTCTGAAAATTACCTGAAACTTGTATAAATAATTGAAATGTTTATGCATTTCACAATAGATGCAAATATGGACAAGGGCTGCTGCTGTATACTGATTTACTGCCACATCCCGTGGAATTGCTGATGACATTCTTGTTGAAAACAAATGCTTTCAAGAACAGACATTGCACCATAACCAATACACAATTCACACAAATCATCTATTGTCCCATAATCTGTAGCCAATGGATCTGCCCTTTGAGGGGATGAAGATGAAGTTGCTACTCTTTTCAGTATTGATGGTTGAGGAGGGGGAGGAACAACATTTGGAGGAAAAAAACAACACACAAGCATCATTGTAATGACAATGCCAATTCAAGTAAACTCAGCAAATGCTGGCGTGCATAGTCTTGTAAATAGTTCACACATTCACCATATCGAATACTGTCAAGATTGCTGCGAGGTCCATCTTCAAATTTTGAACTGAGGGAGGAATTATTATTTTCAGACCTGACTACCAGCCAAAATGGCCAAATACCACATTTTCCTAAATTTATTAGCAAAAACACAGTCGTGCAACGGAAAAATAATGGACATAAGTTATTCTATACATTTGAAATGGATATTTGTGAAGTTCATTACCAGAATTTTGCAAGTTACGAACAAAAAACTATATTAGCTTGAGAGCCCAAATCTTCAAGTTCATTGTCAAAAGATATGTGCTACTAAAATATATGACCAAAGGACAAGAAGATCCTATACATGACAAAAAGATCCTATACCATTACAAACCCAAAGTAGCACTGATTCTTGAAGCCTCTCTGAATCATCCTCGTTTTCTTCTCCTCATCGGTTCCTTGACTGGTCTCACCTTGCCTGCAAAAGAACACAACACAAGCAAATACTAATATGCAAGTTCATTTAACTATAAAGAGATGTATATGTAATCGGATGTGTACAAACTATAGTACCATGTCCAGTCCCATAGTCAGGAGGATGTGTCCGTGTCCGTTGCGGCCTTCGCGGCTGATCCTCAATGTGTGAAGGTTCTGGTGGGGGGGTGGGTATCTATGTCTGAATGAACTCGGTATGCACGCCTTCAGGGGGGACAACACCAAGGGTGGGTTGCCCAGGAGTGGGCATGAATCTCATGTCATCAATATGGGATGGACCTGCATCATCGTGTGCCATGGAGCCTACGTCATAAGCAGTGTTCAAAGACATCTCGTCTGTTGTCTGACTCGCTTCCTCCATGGTGTGGTCATGTAAGGGTGTGGCGCGCCGACTAGATGTGGGCACGAGTGTGCGACGCCGACTGGATGTGGGCAAGGGTGTGTGACGCCGACTGGATGTGGGCATGGGTGTGTGAGGCTGACTGGATGTAGGCACGGGTGTCTGACGCCGACTGGATGTGGGCACGGGTGTCTGACGTGGACCAGATGTAGGACGCTGACCAGATGTGGGACGTCGACTAGATATGGGCACTGGTGTCTGACGCTGACCAGATGTGGGAGGTCGACTAGATGTATGACGCTGACTAGATTGACGGCCTCCTTGCCCTTGACGTCCACCAGCATGCCGACCATGCCCTACAGTCGGCTGACTTGTGTTGCCCACATCGCGTGCATGGTCCAAGGTTAACCGACCAATCTCTTCAACAGATTGCAAGACATTAATACAGTCGGTGTAGATCTCAGACCCTTGTTCGCACTTCGCCATAATGCTCAACTATGATTCAACTTGTCACAAATATACAAGAGTAGTGCTAGTAGGTTGAACTAAACTATGCGAAGCCTGATACATTAATAACAAAACAGTCTTTGTAAACTTACCAAAGTGTCCCAATACGAAGTCTCTTTTGTAATATGGCGAACAGTGCCGGGACGAAACCACACCATATACTCATCATTATAGCTCATCTCCCCATGAAAGGGCGGTGCATCGGCAATGGTGGCGTGCGTAGGCCATTTAACATTATGAAGGGCATGTACTTGGGCCCAATTTTGATGCTGCTTGCCTTGGAGGGTTATCTTGTGCAGTTCAGTTGAAGTATTAACATCGACTGGTATGCCTTGCTTCATCCTAAACTGTCGGAGAACACATTCGGGATGATGGTCTTCAACCACCTAAAAATGTATGAGTGGCACGATAGACCTCCATATGTGTTGGCCTGCCGTACAATATGCGGGCAGTGAACCCAAATAATTGGTGTATGGCTCCTACACAATCTGCAATGATCCAACAGATGCAAACAACCATATTAACAATATAATTAGGAAAAATGTGTAACGAATGTGAACAATACATGTAAATCTTTCAATAGAAAATGTTTATTCATTCAAAAGTTAATTGTAAGTACAAAAAGAACATGCCAAAGCTTGGTGGCCCACTTGTAAGACACGATACCTGATTTGGCCGTAGCGAAGTAAGCGACACATGATAGGCACGTAGTACGTGCATTGAATGTTCAGTTGTTATCTTAGCCCCTTTCCATCTACCAAACAACACAGACATAACCTTCATATTAGTTACTTACACAATTCCCATGCAAATAGAGTTAATGCGGAAATGTAAAACGGTAACTATGTAACATGCTACATACCTAATAGCAAGTGGACCTGGAGGCAGTGCCTGCTGTGGATGCCTCATCACAGGACATATGTGTGGAAATCTCGCCCACGCCCACAACTGCACCAATAGCAGTGCACCGCTGATTTGCTTGGCTGTCTTCTCTGATGCTTTTCAGAGGTGTCTATAGAGCCAACTTAATGCTGCACTACCCCAACTATACCTCTTTCCGTTGCTGATTGGATCGAAAAATTGCAGATACATAATGGAGATCCGATCGCCACCCTTGTCCATAAACAGTCTACCACCTAACATCTCCACTATGTAAAACCGAGCATACTTCTGCATAAGCGCATCAGGGGCGTCAACTGGGAGAGGGTTACGAAACCGATCCTCAAGCCATTTGGCTTTTACCCTCGGCCCTTCCATCACTGCGGTGTTCTTATTACCACAAAGTTGTCTATCTGGCAGCCTATACCCTAGCCACTCAGCGCATGCATCAAACCAATCGGTTCTCGGGGATGTATATCCCACCACCAGTAAGCCATCTACAGGTACCCCCATTATAACCTCCATATCTTGTAGTGTGATGGTCATCTCACCGTGGGGCAAGTGGAATGAGTGCGTCTCCGGCCGCCATCTCTCCACCAACGCTGTGATCAATGCGTGGTCAAGGTCCATATGTGGGACCCGAAGTAGCCCATCTAACCCCGCATCAGTGATGTAAACGGCAATTCGTGGATCTAACCCATCTAACCCACCATGAAGAAAGTCTTTATCCCGGTGACGACAAGTCAGTAGACCTGGCACTCCCTGCAAATATAGCAGCTTAGTATTAATAATAATTAGAGCACCATATAATAATGAGGACTTCAAAGTTAAATTCCAAAAATCGTTCTACTCCAATACTAAATTTCTACTCCATCATTTAATGGGAATATTATTTAACAGTGCATACACATCCTGTTGTGGTTTGTATATGGAATCTTAGTGTAACACCTTTTTTTCTTAGTAAAATAAGTTTACACATGCACACACAAAGATTAAATCCTATATTATTACAATCTTATTAGCATTATATTCATATTTTTTTTATACTCTCATTAGCATTATATTCATATAATCAAGTATTATATGTAAATCAATGATTTTTTAATATTATAAAGGTGAGAAAGGGAAATTTACTGAAATTATCATGTAATACTGTATCACCCAAATTTATTTGCTATTATCCAAGCATGCATTATAAACTTATCTAGCATACCATCATCATACATTCCTTAGTACACGTGCAAAATATAATAATAACGTGCAATAATCACACATCATGTAATAAGGTGCATAATTAATCTCATTCCAAAAATGCATTGTATAATTCAATTACATTGGTCTTATTATTGCATATGAAATTATGTTCTAGAAGCATATAGTTTATTATCCCATTTTACCACATTAAAGTTAGTTCACAATTTTCCAATTACCTTTTGATGTCTCTTAATCTACAAACAAAAAGTTAGAGTGTGTACAAAAATGTGAATTTCATACTTTCTTTGCGTAAGAACACATTAATGTGCCTTCTCCTTTTTTTTTTTTTTTTTTTTTCTCAAAATTTTTTTCTTTTCTTTTTTTTCTCTACATTTTAATAATAGTCCTTATTATTTATTTTTTTTTGTAATGGATAAAACTTAGGTACAGTATATTCGATTCTCTTTTTTAAGATTCAATTATGTGATTACTTAATTAAAAAAATACGCTTTCATTTTATGAAAACAAAGCCACATGAGAACTTAAAAAATAATACTTAAATATTATACCTAAGTCTTGTCATTTTTTTAACTACTTATCAAAATTAACAAAAATAATAGACGGCCAACTCAAAACTTTAAAATTCTGAATATTTATAATCCATATGCATATGAACATATTTGTTTAGCAATCCACAATTTTTTACAAAAGCTTATCATTTTTCATAATTTGTAATCATTTATTAATATATATATATATATATACACACACACATATATGCTACACTAGTGAGTAATGAGGTGAAATGTTACTCTTTTCATCTCCTAATTGGAGCAAGTAGTTCGGCTAGGTCAAGCCCACAAATTGGGGGACATGGCCTACTCATTTTCCTACAATAATTGAAGACTCAAGGAAATTAATTTTTAGCCTTTCAAAACAAAATTTTAAAGGAGTCATATTCTCCATGTTCAGTTGCTCAAAGATGGAGAGGTCGTTTGTAAATTGTAGATGAGTGATTCTAATACCATCTCTAGAATTACAAAAGGGCTCTCGTTTATAAAAATTAAGAAGAATATATTGAGAGCTACAACATAGAAAATGTAGATCCATTTACTTTTGGAAGCTTGAAACATTTCATTATTCGAATGAAAAAAGTTCTATTCCATGTGGTTATAGGCCCTTTCCACTTCTTGGTCAATTATACTATTTTCCCAAATATTCATACTAGGAATGAAAGTGTTTTGCCATGTTCTTGTTCATAACTTTTTTCGACCTATCAAGATGAATATGTGATTTACTTCTTTTAGAATGTAGTCTCTATCTCTTCTAAGGAGATTGCCTATATATATAGTCAAACCTCAGATAAAATATTAATTCTGAATTTAGAATTTTACGCCTTTTTTTTTTTTTTTTTTTTTTTTCAGTCAAGTGAGTTGTTGGATATGTTATCTTGAAAAGATTATCCATAGTTTTGTTCCACAATCCCAAAAAACCTCCAAATTCTCACTCTCAAACTCGTTGATCTCTAAAGCGATTTATTTTACCTGCCTCACACTTATCTACAAAGGTTGTCTATCTACCCATGAAACACGTCAAATATTTCTCCCTCTCTTACCTCTTTCTACTACATATATTGAACAAGTGCATACCTCGCCTTCCAAATGAGCATCCTAAAGCAAACTTGAACGATGCTCATCCTGCCCCGTCAACAAAGTCCGTATAGAGGGTCCTGCTCCATGTGGGTCCATATCTGGCATTTGGTGACAACAACAAGACAAGCTTATTTATTTATTTTTAATTATAAACATATTTGACTGAAAATGGCAATAATATATATCTAATGCAGCCTTCATTGCTTTCATTAAAAAAAAAAAAAAAAAAGAATTAAACTTGAGAGAGTGAGAGGGAGACTCAGAAAGTGAGGGATGAGAGTTTAAACTGTGGGTAACAGGGGTTCTTAGAGTTTAATGGGAATAAACTAGAACAGTACTCCCATTATTCAACTCAAGTTAAGGTGTTTTCCAATGTCAAACATAGGCCATCATGTCTTTCCCACAACCTCAATAACAAATTTTCATTCGCTTTGACATGCCCCCCTACTCCTAGTGCCCCTAACTTGAATCAAACACTAATTTTTCCTAATGCAGTCCTTCACCCTTACTGCACATGGCAATCAAATTGTAGATTGAAACAATTCTAGGATTAAACATTAAGATTTCTTTGTATTACATTGTACTATCATAAAGAAGTTCTCTCTCTCTCTCTCTCTCTCTCCAGTAGGTGTGGATAAAGGAGCAAAGACAAAAACAGCTGTGGAGGTTGGTCTCTGAAGAGAGCAAGAGAGAAATGGCAACCCTATCATTATCTTGTTTAGCACTACCTTCAAAACTCAGAAATCTTTCACTAATTGGCCCTTCTTCTTGTTCTTCTTCAAATCAGTCAAGTACATTCAAGTCACTCGGTTTCTCAACTAACCTCTCACACAATTATCTCTTCTCCAACGGTAAATGCACTCTCTACTCATAACCCATCTCTTTGTCTCTCTGAAACTGCATTTTATCCATTTTTTTTTGTTAATATTTCTTTATTTGGTTGCTATGAAAAAGAAACAAGCAATATACACGAAATGTATAGAAAAAGACTAGATTTTTATGATTCATGTTGTTACTTTAAAAAATTGAAAATAACCCAACTGCTAACCCTCACACACTACTACTATAACATGAAAGGCACTTCCTCCTATCAACATTGGCAGCCTAACGATTCTCAGCACAACTTTGGAGACCTAAATTCTTATGATTTTTATTTCTTGCTTTTTTTGTTGTTCTTCTTCTATATTTCATGTGTGGTTAAACTAAATCAAATAAAAGGGTAAAGTTTATGCACAGTTTCTTAGGTACAATATATGTTTCCCAATTATGTTCAAACATAGCTGCATTATGCACAGTTTTTTTTTCCCCCCTTAAAATAAGGATATGTAGTTGAATTGCTTTCTCTCATGCTTTGAAGAGCAAATTAAAAGTGGGGGTTAATTGGTTTGCTTAGTATCAAAAAGATATGAGATGTTCTTTAAGAGGAGTGTGATTACTAATTCATGTGTTATCAGTTATGGATATTTCTATGCCATTCAAAAAGCATAATGTGCTTTTGATTTAATGGGTCTACTTAAATTGGAAAAATTCCACTTTCACAGTAAATAAATACAACTTATGCTTCTCTCTCTCTCTCCATTAGTTGAAAAGTTGTAATTCCAATATTTCCTTTTCTGTTGATATTGATTCAACTGATTTAGAATTCACCCCTCTTCCCTTTTAGGTTATTCTTTTTTGGAGCTAATGTTATTGTTGTTGTTGTTCTTTTTTTGGATGTCATCCTAAATTCCAGCCATGAAATCATCTTTTCCCCCTTTTTGTAAATCAAGGTATTTCAGCCATGAATTCATCTTTCCCCCCCTTTTTCTAATGTAATTTTCATTTGAATAGGTCATTTGCACAACAAATCATTCATATTGATTAAATGGTGTGTTCCGACAGTATGAAACGACCTGCAGAGGAAATGGCTGTAAATGATGCAGTAGGAAATGAAGAACTTAAAAGAAAAGATTTTGATCCTTCCCTGAAACCAGAGGGTCAAAATTTCTCGAGATCACCAGTGACCTGCTTATCTGTGAGAGGTGAATGGCTGGAGAGATCAGAAAATGATTGTTTGGCTGCCATGGAGGGGAAGGATTTAAATAGATGCATAGCTTCTTTAGATGGTTCTGAGCCTCTGACTACTAGTTCTACAATTGATACAGGGCTTTTTGTGGAAGAGTTAACAGTGGGAAATTATAGGAACCAAAAATTAGATTTAGTTAGTAACCCCAACAAAGCTAAGCAGGGCCAATGGCAATATCTATATCAGTTAGCAAGTGGGTCTAGAAGTAAGGGTTTACAGGGCGATTTGGCTTCTACTGGCAAGGATCAAATATTGTTGAGAGTCAGAGAAGAGTTAGTAACTTTGAATTCTGACCCGAGGAGTCTGAAGCTTTTGTCGAGCAAGTTACTTGATCCTGCACCAAAGGGAGTTTTTGCATATATGAGGGCTAGTGAAGACAAGATTATCTCATGCAATTCACTATCTACTACTCCTGCTCGATTGAAAACCTTGTCAACATCTAGCTTTTCTCAGCTATTTGTGAAGAAATCCTTGGCAGGAAAGGGATCTATCTGTGGAGCCCCAGAGGTTTGCAGTGGGTTTGGTGGTGCAATTAAGGACCAGAACGATGAAAAGCTTCACAATGTAACTAAGGTAGCTTCTAGTGCTTTATTAAAATTAAGTGCCAACAATGGTCAGTCTTGCACACATAGAATTGATAGGTCTGGTCCTGAACGGTTCAATGATGGGATCAGCCTAAGGGATTGGCTTAAACCTGGGCATAGTAAACTAAACAGAGCTGAAAGTGTGCTTATATTCAAGCAGATTGTGGAGTTAGTGGATTTTGCACACTCTTAAGGAGTTGTCTTAAATGACTTACGGCCATCTTGTTTCTTTTTACTGCAATCAAGTAGAGTTAAATACACTGGTTCCTCAACAGCTGTGAGAGAATTAGAGGGTGTGATGTGTCAAGAATCATTTCAGAAAAGGCCATTGGAACAAAATGAGCATGCCTACCTTAGTTTGGGTGCAAAGCAGCGAAGAATATGTGAGGAAATGAATTCTATTAAACAACAACCTTACTTCATGACTAATGGTGGCTTAAGTACTAAATCAATGAAAGAGACTGAAATTTCAATCACTGGTCCAGAAGATTCAGGACACACTGAACTTCAGTCTCAAAACAATTCCAGCTGCCAAAATAAATCACTGGCTGCACAGCAGACTATTCCTGTAACTGTTCACAGGTGCCAAAAAGACTAGATTTTTATGATTCATGTTGTTACTTTCAAAAATTGAAAATAACCCAGCTGCTAAAGTACAATTGAATAAAGTTTTTTTATTTTAATTTTATGTTTTGGCCTTTTCAAGTTCCAATGAATGACAATTCCTTGTTCATTTCTTTTCTCAGAACCCCAAGTTCTAGTAATGAAATTTTAGGATGATTTGAAATTCTGGGTTTTGTGAATTTTTCAAGAAATTTGTCAATGAGCACAATAGCAAGGCCAAGTCGGCATTTAAGTGTAGTGTGTGAGGCGGCTCCAACTAAGAAAGCAGACTCAGCTGCAAAGAGGGCTCGTCAAGCTGAGAAAAGGCGCATCTACAACAAATCCCGCAAATCTGAAATCAAGACCCGCATGAAGAAGGTGCTTATTATACATTCTTGTAAAGAGGACTATGTTTAATTCTATTTTTGTTGTGGGCTCGCACTTTATCTGGTTTTAGGATAGTTTTTATGTTCGATTGTTCACTAAAAGGCTTCTAGATATCAGTGATGATATAATGATATTAGAGCAAATGAGCTGTAGCTCGAATGGCTTCTTCCCTTGTAAGAGCCATACAGGGTGTGTGTGTAAATTACCAATATATAGAAAAATTAATGGTATAATGATGTTTTATATACTATTTCAAACTGAAATTTTCCTTTTAGATTATGAAGCTATGTATCAAATCATCTTGATATGAAACTTCTCTTTTTGTGTAAGAATCATTAACAGGGTCACGATAAAGATCAAAGATCTGCTTTTCTTCAAATTAGTGTGATCTATCTACTATAACATGAAAGGCACTTCCTCCTATCAACATTGGCAGCCTGACGATTCTCAGCACAACTTTGGAGACCTAAATTCTTATGATTTTTATTTCTTGTTTTTGTTGTTGTTCTTCTTCTATATTTCATGCACAGTTTCTTAGGTGCTTAGGTGCAATATATGTTTCCCAATTATGTTCAAACACAGTTGCATTGAAGTTACTTGTCTTTGGAAATATAATATTGTTTGTGTTTCATTGGTCAATGCAACCATGTGTTTGTATTTATTTGGGGAACTAATGTACAAAACTTATTTTTGCCTAAATTTTGTCTCAGGTGGCCAACCTATTTGGGTGCTCCAGTTCATACAAAAGTTTGAAGGATACTAGCCCTACAGTGAGTGGATAGGACAATGAACATATGCCTCTCTCTATGTTGACTTTTATTTGCAATTATTCAATTAGTACCATTTGTTTTTTAAATTAATTTTATTACTTAGATATATGACTTAAAAACTTCTATTAATTAATTCAGCAATGACAAAAATATCTTACCATGCTATTATATAATTTTAGTACCCATTTGTATACTTTCTGAATAATTTGGGCAATTCTATTTTGGTCTCAATCAAGCTTATTACTTATCAAAAAAAGTTCTAGTTTATACACCAAAAACAACATTGTCTATGATAAGTTGAAGCAAGATACAGTATGTAGTTTTCCTGGAAAAACATACATGTATGAATGCTAAATCTAAATTGCTCACAGAAACTAATTTTGTAGTTTACTCAAAAAGTAGCAATGATAATTGCTAATTGCTAATTCTCATCTCCCCTAAACTCATTTTACCTAATAATTACAAAATAAAAAACCCTAAAGACAAGCACAACCAGACCAACATTCTACTAATCACCCAAAAATAAAAATTAACTAACTAAATTGAATTGAATTCCTTAATTAATTCCTGGATCAAAACCTAGAATCAACTTATGCATAAAAATACAAAATTTACAAACACCCACTTTCAGTGGAATCTTTTTTTTCATAAAGTTACAACCGTTTGTTATCAGAAGCACAAAAAGTAGTAATGAGCTCCAAACGACAGCGTTTAACGATCGAGAGAGAGAGAGAGAAAGAGGGTACCGTGGATCGGAGTGAAGGGCTTGGAAATGAAAGCCTCTGTAACCTCACACTACGATTGAGTGTAGAAACAGTGAGAGAGATGAGACTAAGAGCTGCCGCCGACGAGAGTCCTCTGCTGCCGATGTAAGTGAGAGTGAGAGTTTTTTTTTTCTCTTTTTCTTTTTTTTTCAGAAACCTTGAGAGTGAGAGTTTGTATGTTTGTGAGAGTGAGAGTTTGTATGTTTAGGTGTAAGTCAGACTGAGAGTGAGATTGAGAGTTTGAAAGTTTGTGCGTTTTAGGTGCCGTTGGAACCCGAGCCATACTCGAGCTTCATGGACTCGGGTACCTTACTAAACAGAAGCCAATATTTAATTGAACTTTTCCACGCCAGCGTGCCACGGTGGATTAAAAAAATGGGGTACTCGAGCTTGGTGAGCTCAAGTACCACAAAAAGTGGTACTTATCTAATTATTTCCCAAACAGTGTTTCGGGCCTAAATATTTCCAAAATTAATGCTAATGGGCCATTTTGCCCATGACTAGAGAGTGTTTACTGTTTAGTTCCATTTCAATTCTTTAACAAAAAATCAGCCCTAAGAGCACTTTGGAGACTATGACTATGACTAGAGAGTGTTTACTATTTAGTTCCATTTCAATTCCTTAACAAAAAATCAGCCTTTGGAGCATTTCCTGATTCTTCGGTTCCTACTAATACTATCATATATATATATATATATATATATATATATATATATATATATATATATATATATATATATATATATATATATATATATATATATATATATATATTATATTATATAATATAAAATCGGCTGTTAGTTCTTTTATAATATATTTAAATATATTATATAATTAATAAAAAAAAATTTAAAAACCAGCTGTCCAGCACTTGGTTTCCTCCTATCATATATTACATTCTATTAGTTCAAAGTCACACAAATGACAAAACTAATGTGCCGCCTCCCTCTTCCCCTCCTCTCTTAGTTTCTCGTACAGTTATACTTGACTCTCATTTGAACTCTAAAACTCTCTCCCTTTGCTGAGCCATTGGCGTCCAACTATCATCACCGCCTTGGCGGTATTTCTATCTTTCCGGTGGTAGCTATCTCTTCCGGTGTTAGGTAAAGTTTTTTAATGTTTTTTCTCTCTTACTCAGTCTATCTGTTTATCTCTCTTGCTGTGGTGGATCAATGTTTAGCTTTTGTTTTGTTGATTTCTTAGTTTTCTTTTGACTGATTTTTAAATGTTTTTGCTTTGTCTCAACCTACAGGTGTATTTCTTACAATACAATATTTTCTCTTGTCGAGTTGTTGTGTCCCTTTCTCTTTATCTTGCTTTGCAGGTTTGTCTCTGTCTGGCCCTCTCACTATTGTTTTTACTATTGTTGTTTAGTCATTAGTGTCCTTTGCCTTTAAGGAGTTACATTATACTAATCTTTGGGTTTTTTTTTTTATTAGGGATAATTACAGTAAACCCACCTGAGGTTTGGCCCGTTTGCACTTTGCCTACCCGTGGTATAAAACTTATCACTTTGCCCCCCTGTACTTCAATCCGTTACCACCCCCCCCCCCCCCGGTTGCCCATTTGACCCTCAGACGTTAGTTTAACACCCTTTTATTCCAAATTAGAACATAACACGGATCAAACAGCGAAAATCCACTCTTTTCTTCACGAGCCCTAGAATCACGAAAATCGTTGTAATTGAGCTGGTGTTTTGATTTTTCTGATCGTGCTTTCGTGTGAGGGTGAGGTTCTGACTTTGGGTTGTCTTGAGGCACTGAATATTCGAAGATATATCATCACCAGGTACGACATTTCTGCGCTGGGGTTTCAAGTTTTGAGCTAGGGTTTCAAGTTTTGAGCTGTTTCAAGTTTTGAGCTGGGGTTTCAAGTTTTGAGTGGTAGCTTCGATAATCGATGTCTTCTTCGAGTGGAAATTACTCAGGTTCAAGTGGGCATATGTGTACATATGAGACTTGTGTGTTGAGAACAAGTCTGACAGTGGATAATTTTGGGAGAAGGTTTCTGGGTTGTAGCCGATATAAGGTAAGTATACTTTTTACCTATTCTAGTTGATTCACGTGAGATTGGAATGTGATGTGTTCAATTCAATTTATGAACAGCTTGGTCCTAAGTGCCCTTTCTTTAAATGGATTGATAATCCCACTTGTATGCGTGGGAATGAAGCTGCCCATTTGGTGCAACAAAAGCTGGATTTACTGCGGAGTGAGCTGCAACTTGCACATGAAAGGGAAAGAGAAGCTACCCAGGCAGTAGCAGAAGCTACCCAAATGGCAGAAATTGCTCAAGACAGGGCAGCAAAAGCCACTGAGAGGGAGAGAAAGTTTCGAGCTTCCTCTGTTCAAGCCAAGGAGATAGCAGTGAGAGCTTTAGAGCAAGAGAGAAAGTGCAGAATTGAACTAATTCTGTCATGGTTTTTTTTTTTTTTTTTTTGGTTATGTTGTTTTCATGTTTTGGCTCAAGTGAGAATGTTGGAATGATGAGATTGAGTTTGCCTGATGGGTTGTAATATAAGCTGGTCATCTATTGTAATAGATCTATGAAAGAATTTTACTGTTGGTGTTGGTGTAATAGAACTATGAAGCCACTTAATAATATAACCTTTTTAAAGATAAAGTGTTATTTATGTTAGATGCTGTTGGTATTTTTGTTTAAAGTGAATTGGCTACTTATGAGATGTTGGTGTTTTGTTGGATGTTGTGAGTTGTGTTGGTTTGTGCATAAAGTGCATTGTGTGAAGACAATTGTGTTGAAAGTGAATTTAAAGTGCATGACAATCTGTCAACTTGCAAGAAAAAGACAACACATACACCCTGCACACATAAACAAACTCATATAATAATAATTCATATAACAGAATAATAATTCTAAACACCTGTCATTAAGTTGGGAAATTGTATACATATTTGTTGGTGTCATTGAATAGTTTTTCATCAACCACCAGTAAATATAAGGCATTTGGTACAACAACCAAAACAGTTGCAACTGCCCAATGTTTAAAAAACTTTAAAAAATACAAAAAGTGTTTACTGGCCATTATCTGCCCTGCCATTGTCTACAAAATACAAAAATACAGTTGCCCTGCCATTATCTACGAACTACATAAAACCCTAACACTACATAACCCTAATACATTATACATAGCAACAAAAATCTTCATTTACTGCCCCTGCCCTTGCCTCTCCCACCACAACTGGTCTTTCCACCTCTTGTTCTACATTTCTGAGCTCTAGCTGCATCACCCCTTCCTCTCAAAGCAGCTCCTCTGGTAACAGGTGGTCTTGTAGGCTACAAAGTACAAGAATTCACATGTTAGCTACCAACATCACAGTTTTATGAATAAAACAATGAACCTAACACTATAGTACCTGTGATGATAGTGGTCTACTGTCCCATGTTTCTGCAGGGGTGTGTGGTGTTGGCTGGGTTGAAGAGAACCAAGGAGCTCCTCTAACTGTATACCTGAAGTCTGAAGAGTACCATTGACTTGGTTTCTGTGACCATGGAGCTGGAGCTTGTGACTGTGGAGTTGGAGCTTGTGGCTGTGACCCTGCTGCCTGGTTGGATGAGGATGAGGATGAGGCCATAGTGTAAGGCTGATGTGTTGGTGGGGGCTGAGTTGAGGATTGGGTTTGTGATGAAGATGGGGCTTGGGATCCTTCTGTGTGTGTAGAAGGCCTTCCACTTCTCTGCAACCAAATATGAGCATATTTTTACAATGTCAGTTATTGCCATTTTGCATTTGCATAAAAAAATTGCTAAAAACTTACAGATTTCCCTTTCTGCAATCTTTGCCTCCTCTCCCATGATGTCTCACCAGTGACATTGGCCTTGCATCCCCTTGCATTGTGCCCTTCCTGTTGACACCTTCCACACCTCACTGCCCTGTTTGCTCTAGACACCTTATAAGGGTTTGGCTCATCAGCATCTCTCCTCCTCTTCATAGGTGGCCTGCCTGGTGGCCTATAGACTACAGGTGCAACAGGCTTGGGTTTGCCACTTGACATCCACTCAGACTGGCCAGACATGGGGGGTATGGGTGTCTTATATGTCTCCACATAAGCATCCTTATAGTAGCATGGATGGGTGTAGTCTTCTGGCTTCTCACGATTCACAAAAATGGCTGCAACTCCATGCTTACAGGGGATTCCTGTCAAGTCCCATACTCTACAATTGCATGTCCTATTTACCAAGTCCACCACATGCCTTTCTCTCTCATTGTCAACCTCATACACAAACCTCCCAAAAGGTATTGCACAGAAACTCTTACACTCTAATTTTAACTGCTCCAACTTTTTTTGTATGCTTGGACACAAGTTGCCACCATACTTTTCTATGCCAATCTTCTTTATATACAGCCTGCTCATAAGCCTAACTCTGATCCATTCCAGCATTGATAAAATGGGCTTGTCTCTAGCTTTCACAATCATAGAGTTAAAACTCTCACTCAGATTGTTTACCATACAATCTGTCAAAGCTCTTGGAGAAAAGTGGGATCTGGTCCACTGTGCAGGCTCTATATCAGCCAGGTACTCCCAAGCTTGTTCATCCAAACTCTTAAGATGGTCCATCCCCCTCTCAAATTCCTTGGCTGATGTTGTGCCAGCACACCTCCACAGTACACTCTTCAACTCCATGCCCTTGTGGTTAACCTTGAAGTTGTTTTATATATGCTTCACACAATACCTGTGCTCCACAGTTGGGAATAGAGTCTCCATTGCAGGTAGAAGGCCTTGCAATCAAGTAAACAAGTAAGCAAGTAAGCAAGTAAGTAAGCATTCAATATAATGAAGGTAAGCATGTAATAAGTCCTGAGTTAGATGATAATACGTTCTGCCTGTCACTGATGAATACCAGATTGAGCTCCTCTGGCCTGCCAATGTCATCTGCAAATTGCTCCAAGAACCAGGTCCAGCTATCCTTGTCCTCTTGTTCAACCACAGCCACTGCCACTGGGAATATATTGTCATTTCCATCCTTGGCAGTGGCAGATAGTAATTGCCCACCAAACCTACCCTTCAAGTGGCATCCATCCAGCCCAATAAAGGGTCTACAACCACCTAGAAAGCCAACCTTCTGAGCATTGTACCTAATGTACATCCTTTTAAACTTGGGCTCTGCATTCTCATTTTCCATCTCTGTTTGCAGAATCACCCTACTTCCTACATCTGTTCTTAATATCATTTCTGCATAATCTCTAAGTAGGCCATACTGAGCCTCTTCATTCCCAGTAATTAACCCCCTAGCTGCCTTCCTTGATCTATACACCTGACTAAGACTTAAGTCAATTGAAATCTTTTGCATCACATGGTGCTTAACACCTGAGACCTCCCAATTAGGATTCTTACCAAAATCCTCCAAATACCTCTTTGCCACATAGGCTGATGTAACTTGCCCATTTTTAAATGTTAGGGGGCAGGTACACTCGGGATAAAGTGTCTTGATCTCAAATGTGCACTCTCCAATCACCATTGAGGCATAAATCCTCCATCCACAATTGTTCTTACAATGTACAAAAATCTTCTTCTTCTCATTCAACTTCCACTTAACATCAATGTGATGCTGAATCACATACTCCCTCAAAGCCTTACTAAACACCTGGGAGTTTGGGAAATTCATCCCTTTTGCCAACCTAACATTTCCCATATCAGTCCTCTCATTGAACTCCAAATTGCCTGGCCCCTGCTCATCATCAGAGCTATCCACACTTAGAATATCATCCTCCAAAGCTGGTTCAGCCCACTCTTCATTTAAATCTATGTTTGGAGGAGGAACATTGCTTGGGCCAGGTGCATCTGTGTTTGGTTGAGGTGTATTAGTGTTTGGATTAGGTGTATCAGTGGCTGGAACTGTGTGAGGTGGAGAAGACTCACCAAAAATGTCATCAGCAAAGTCTTCTCCTTCCAGACCTTCATTCAACCAATCAAACTCCTCCTCCAGACCATCACCCCCTGTACCAGCCCCTGCACCAGCCCCTGCACTACCCCCTACACCAGCCCCTGCACCAGCTCCTACCCCAACCCCTCCACCATCAGGAACTTCAACTGCAAGTGGAGCATTACCACTCTCCACATACAGTATGATGGTGTCACTTGGCCCTCTCTCATTAGGCTTGCACATGTGTACCACATCTTGGTCATCTTCTATAAGCCTTAAGTCTTCCTTCAAGTTGCCCCCAGGACCTAAATAATGAACCCTACACAGTTCATCAATCCCTAATTCCTCACATATACCTTTTATTTCAAAGTAACTAAGCAAATCAGAATCCCTATACACTATTTCAACTTCCCCACCAAAGTATTCTAAACTAGGGTTCCACAGAAAAGCACCCCCATAATGTACCTCCAATTTCACATCCTCATCATCCATCTGCAATAACAAATTACCATTTGACACGTATACAATTAACAATTAAAGAATTGTAAACAACAAAAGAGTAAAACAGTTGCATGTTTCTGTTTTGCTTTTGGGATGCAACACACACAGAGGGACCACATTTTCAACTTTTCTATTGATTTTGTCTTACTAAAAAGCACATGCAAACACTAAAATTTAAACCCAAAACAAACTTGGGTCCACTGTGAGACCACTGTGAGACACAATGACCACGACAGACAAAATGCCCATAAACAAACACAAATCCAAAAGAACAAGTGGTCACATTTTTCATAAACATCAACAAACACAACCAATATTCACAATCCATTACATGTAACATTGACCATTGATTGATTACTAAAAAAACAATAAAACAACCACAAGAGAAAGTAAAAACCCAAACAGCGAACTGATTTCTTACCACGATTTTCGTCCCTCGAACAATAGCAGATGTCAATAGTAGATTTTAGTCCCTCGTCTAGGTTTTACACTTGCAACACTACGTCAATAGCAGATCCGTGTGGTTCTAGGGCTCGTGATGAAAAGAGTGGATTTTCGCTGTTTGATCCGTGTTATGTTCTAATTTGGAATAAAAGGGTGTTAGACTAACGTCTGAAGGTCAGGTGGGCAACGGGGGGGTAACGGATTGAAGTACAGGGGGGCAAAGTGATAAGTTTTATACCACGGGCAGGCAAAGTGCAAACGGGCCAAACCTCAGGTGGGTTTACTGTAATTATCCTTTTTTTTTTTTTTTTTAATTTATAGATGGCATTTGAAACTCAATGCGGCACAAATGAGGTTCCAATGGCACCCACTCCCACAAATGAGGCTCCTCAAATGGCGATAACGGACACTAGTGTTGCTGCCTCAAATCTCCTTCCCATAGAAGCAGAAGGTATAAAAAAACCTAACCAAACATCATATGTATGGGGTCATTTCATCTTATTAGAAGGTAAGAAAGCTGAATGTAAGTATTGTGGCAAAACTTATGCTACTGGGTCAAAAACTTATGGCACTACTAACTTAAAAACTCATTTGGAAGCTCAATGTAAAAAATATCCTTATGGTAAAAAGAATAAGTAGGATAAGACTCAAATGACTTTAGCCTTCAGACCTAAAAATAGTGATGATGCGGAGGGTACTAATAGTAATAGTCTTATTGCTGTAAGTTACAATGAGAGCATGTGTAGGGAAGCACTCGCTAGGATGATTATTGTGGATGAATTGCCATTTAAATTTGTTGAGCATGAAGGGTTTAGGTACTATAGTAATGTGTTGCAGCCTAGGTTCACTATCCCAACTCGCACTACTATTGCGAGAGATTGCATAAGACTTTATTCAATAGAGAGGGATAGGTTGAAAATATTTTTGGAAAAATCTACTCAACGGATTTCCCTCACCACTGACACTTGGACTTCAATCCAAAATATTAATTACATGTGCCTTACTGCTCATTTCATTGATGATGATTGGCAATATCACAAAAGAATTTTAAATTTTCGTCAAGTCCCTAATCATAAAGGTGAAACCATTGGAAAGGTGGTGGAGTCATTGTTGCTTAGTTGGGGCATTGATAAAATTTTCACCCTCACAGTTGATAATGCAGCCTCTAACAGTGGGACTGTAACCTACTTGGATAGGATAACTAAAGAGTGGGGTGCTTCTATCTTGGGTGGTGAGTTTATGCATATGAGATGTTGTGCACACATTGTTAACCTTATTGTGATGGAAGGTTTGAAAAGCCTTCATGAGTCAATTGTCAAAGTCCTTAATGTAGTAAGGTATGTAAGGTCCTCTCCATCTAGGTATGATAAGTTTAAAGCATGTGTGGAAAAAGTAAAGATTGCTAGCAAGGGTTGTGTGTGTCTTGATGTTCCAACTAGATGGAACTCAACCTACATGATGCTAGAGAATGCAGAAAAATTTCAAAGGGCATTTGAAAGATTACGCGTTAATGATGCACAATATATTCGTTACTTCTTGGATGATGGAAGTGGGAAAAAAATATTAGGACCACCTGATTTTGAGGATTGGGATAATGTGAAGGTGTTTGTGAAATTTTTGAAGTTGTTTTATGAAGTTACATTACGATTTTCTAGTTCTCTATATGTCACATCTAATGTATTTTTTCATGAACTTTGTGTGATGAAGATTGAATTGACAAATTTGTGTGACAGTGAAGATCTTCTTTTGAGTATGATGGCAAGGGATATGCATGAGAAATTTAATAAGTATTGGGGGGACATTGAGAAACTTAATTTGATGATGTTTGTTGCTGTTGTACGAGACCCGAGGTACAAGTTGAGGTTTGTAAATTTTTGGTTTGCCAAGTGGAATCCAGGAGCAGTGGCAGACAACATGACAAAAAAGGTGAAAAAGGCTCTTGTTCGTATGTATGAGCACTATTGTGACTGTGATGGGTATTCAAATGGGCAAGGTCAAGATGGCTCTTCTTCAAATAATGTTGAGACTAGACCTGTGCAAGATCCCCATGCATTGGTGAAATCTATTTATAAGATGCATTTGGCAGCAAATAGTTTGGAAAGCAAATCAGAGGTGGAAAGATATTTGGCTGATTGTGTGGAAGAAAATTCTCCAAATTTTTGTATTTTGAATTGGTGGAAGGTGAATTCTTCAAAATACCGGCTTCTCTCAAAAGTAGCTCGTGATGTGTTAGCCATTCCTCTTTCTATAGTTGCCTCTGAGTCCGCATTTAGTACTGGGGGTCGTGTGTTGGATCCATTTCGAAGCTCTTTATTGCCTAACACAGTTGAAATGCTGATTTGTGCTCAGAATTGGTTAAGAGCTACTGATATAATTGATCTTCAAGAAGCAGTGGAAGAAGTTGAATCCTATGAGAGTCTTGAGTCAGGTAATTTTTCAATAAAGTAATTTTTTATGATTGTAATTTTTTAATTGTTATATAAGCTTTTTGGGTTTTGAAATTCCACTGTATAATTTATTGTCTTTTTTTTTTTTTCTTTTTTTTGATTTGTCTCAGAGTTTGGATCTCAAAGCACCATAACAGTGGAAGAGGAAGATTAGTTGGAAACTGGAATGCTGGAATCTAGATAGCTTGGATATTTTGGTTCTTAGTGGGACTAATATAGAACTCTTTTGAAACCTACTCGTAGAACTAGTTCTGTATAATTTGTTTATAAACTCAGTTTGATATATTTTGTTTATAATTGGCTTAGGAACTTAGGATGCTAGTTCTGTATATTTTGTTTACTGACTCAGTTACATATATTTTGTTTATAACTGAGTCAAGGACTTAGGAGTTCCATAGTTCATATATATTTAGTTTATCAACTTAGATATATTTTGTTTATAACTGAGTAAGGCACTCATATATTTTGTTTATTAACTCAGTTGAAATATTAGTTTATATATTAATGTATATTTTGTTTATTAATTTATGTGGCAAGTCAAGTGTGATATATTTTTTTTGCTCAATTTAATAATAGTAATAAAAAAAAGTTGTCCAACCCATGGGTTCAACCCAACCCAACCCGACCCATGTGGGTTGGGTTGGAATAATGTGATGGGTTGGGTTGGGTCGAATTTTTTTTGACCCACCATGGTGGGTTAGGTCAAAAAATCACCTAAACCCGACCCAACCCGACCCATGCACACCCCTAGGTAGACCACATCACTTGTCCAACATATAAACCTTAGGACAAAGTTTAGCTACAAAATTGGTTATAGCCTTAGGCTACAAACTCACTCAATAAAATAAAGGAGAAAAACACATTTTCGTCCATACATTTTCACACGATTCCCACTTTGGTCTCTATCTTTTATTTTCACCGCTTTTAGTCCCTGTTTAGAAAAACGCCTTCTATTTTAGTCCTTTCCGTCAGTGCCATAACGGCACTAACCTATGTGGCAAACGGAACTATTAAAATAATAATAATAAATTTTATTTTGCCATTAAAAAATATGACATCAGCATCTAAATTAAAAAAAAAAATTATTAATTTTAACTAAATAAAAAGAATAAAAAAACAGAAATAAAAACCAAAAAACATATTAATTGAGATCTAAATGTGTCTTGACCAAGAAGAACAAGAACACAGATCTAAATATAAGAACACAAAATTAAAATCTAAAAATCACAAACCCCGAAAATAAGAACATCAAATTAAACATGAACAAGGAATTAAACATGAAAACAAACACAAAACACAAACCCAAAAAATTAAAATAAAACCAGCTAAACACTCCCACTCTCATTTTATACTTCTTTTTTGTTTGTTCTTTCCAGATCCATTCCTTGCTTTGTGTTTGTATCTTTGTTTTTCTTCTTTCTTTTCAGATCCATGACTCTCTCTTTCTCTCTTAAATACCAACACCTTAGTGTTCAACATATGGCTGCCGACGCAGCGCACGCACCACGCCATGGTGGCGCACCTCATCGAGATGCTCTCCAGGCAGTCCATTCTCTCCAAGTGCTACAACACCTTGCCAAGTGACGAGGCCTCCTCCGCCGCGCGCCTCATCGAGACAGAGGCTTTCTCCACTGCCACCGCATCCGCCTCCACCAAGGACGACGGTGGTTCATCGCCTCACCACCTCTGATCGACCCACTCTCATGATTCGCTCAAGTCTTTCTCTGACCTCCCGTGACCGACCCACTCTCACGAATCATTGTTTCTCTCTCTCCCAGATAGGCAAGTTTCTCTCTTTCATCTCTCTATCTCTCAGCTCAGTGGTGTAGATTTGGGTTTGTGGGTTGTGGGTTTGTGAGTTTTGTTGATTTGGGTTTGGGGATTTGTGGCGGATTGGTGCACTGATTTGTGGCGGATTTGTGGGTTTGTGAGATTTGTTGATCTGGGTTTGTGGCGGATTGGTACACTGATCTGTGGCGGATTTGTGGGCTATGATTCCAAAGGCTGGGTTTGAGAGAATGGTGGGATTTGGAGGATGGTGGAGATCGATGGGTTTCCAAGTTGGATCTGATTTTGTGTTTCGATGGATTTGTGGGTTTCCAACTTGGAGATTGGTGTTGATTTTGTGAATAAAGAGGATGTAGGTCTTTTGATTTTAGTGGGTGTACATTGGGTTAAAATTTCTGAATATGCAGATCTGTTTCTGGGTTTGATTGTTGGTGTATGTTGATTTCTAGGTTTTCAATTTTGGTGGGTGTATGTTGATTTCTGGATTTTGGTTGGTGTATGTTGATTATTGTTTGATGTAAGTTTAGAATTTTGATTTGTTTGGTTATAAAGAAAGTACTGGAAAGGCAAAGAAAAAAAAGACAAGAAAATAGGAATTAATTTACTAAAAACATGAAGAATATGAACTGTAAGAACACGAAGAACACAAAGATGATCTTCCAACAAAATTATGAAAAGAAAAGAAAATTTTATTTTAATTATTATTTAAATAATTAAATAATAACTAAAAATTTTAAGTTTTTTTTTTTAATTTATTTTCTTTTTTGGTTTAAATTTTCTGACATGGCTTTTTTTAAAATTAAAATGCTTACGTGGCATATAAAAATGCCAAATAATATTTTAATTGCCATGTTAGTGCCACCTCAGCTAATAGGGTGTTTCGTCTGCCACTTAGGACTTTGCCGTTAGGGCACTGATAGTAGGGAAAAAAACGAGATCGTTTATTTGATTTTAGGGACTAAAAGCGGTGAAAATAAAAGATAGGGACCAAAGTGGGAATCGCGTGAAAATGTAGGGACGAAGAAGGGTTTTTCCCCTAAAATAAATAGTACTCATATTTTGAAAATCTAACCGTTGAATTACATGTTCTTTACGCTCTTAATACACATGTTAATTTTTAACTTTCAATTTAAAAATTTATTGATGACATAACTATTGATCTTTAATTTTCTTGAAATTTTGCAAACATGGAAGATATAAGAAGAATATGTAATCCAATGATGGATTTATCAAAATTCACCTCCAATAAAAAGATATTAAGTGAGTTTGTAGGCTGAGGCTACAATCGATTTTGTAACTAAACTTTGTTCTAAACCTTATAATTTCTCCTTTCTATGCAGACCCACCCTCTTTTTTTATCCCAAAAAAATATCTAACTTCCAGAATCTCGTCATATTAAATTCCTCAATCATGACTTAGAAGATGCTACTACCCACCACTTACGGCCTGTTTGGTTTATAAGCTCAAACTCACATTTTCACATTTTAAATAACATTACACACATTTTCACATACTTTTTCACCTACTTGTATTTCAAAAAACTACAAACAACATTAATCAAACTACTTTACCAAACACCCCTTTAAATTCCTTAGAACTTTCTCACTTTCCATGCAAGTCCCTCTCAACTTTCAAGTCGAACTCAAA
The DNA here is from genome assembly GCA_035136125.1 of Quercus rubra. Classification (NCBI taxonomy): domain Eukaryota; kingdom Viridiplantae; phylum Streptophyta; class Magnoliopsida; order Fagales; family Fagaceae; genus Quercus; species Quercus rubra. Next base: position 48,489,693 of record CM068738.1, read on the forward strand.
AAAAATAATATACTAAAAAGTCCCATTCAAGTCCATTTTACTATTTTTTTCATGCTATTACTAAAAGTCTTCGTCTTCAAGAGTCAGTGGTCCCGTTTAACGCGAGTTCTTCGCCTTCAACTGGTACAAACAAAGCCAAATCGTCCCTTAGACGCCATTGGCAATTAAGGATTGCAAGTGAATCCCATTCCTCATCCTATCGATTCATCCCTCTCCCTCCTTTCGTTCCCTGCTTTATTCATTGCCATTGTTCATTGTCATCCTCTTTTTCCGAATCTTGATTTCTGTTCTATTTACCAAATTTCTTCTTCTCCTTAGCACATTTCTGTCTTACTCTGTTTTTTCGTCTGTACTTAATTTGTCTCACTTTCAGTAAGCTTTTTTTTTTATTTTTTTTTATTTTTTTTTTATTTTGGAGAAGATCATTGTTATTGTTTCTAAGTTAGGGGTCCAATGCAACAGCAAGTATCTATACTCTCTTTTATTAGCTCAAGAAAGATAGTTTTTACTTTTTATTTTTTATTATTATTATTTTTTATATGGTAAACTTCGAAGAGTATCATTCCAACTTGAAATTGAATTACAACAGAGCAAGGAAGCAGGCAAAAAACAACAAGAGAAATTACAGCAAGTCATCCCTAAGATCTGCTGAATGGGAGGGGGGTGACACCCTTCCATATTTGAGTTTGGCCCGAGAGTTTAGCTTCCCTGGCTAATGCATGAGCTGCTCTGTTGCCGTCCCTTTTCAAGTGCTTGAAGGAATAACAAGAGAAGGAGTGTGAAGTAGACTTAATATCATGAAGGATATGACCAACCTCACCACCTAAGTCTCCCGAGGTTAGAGCTTGAATCATTGATAGAGCGTCTGACTCAAAGATGGCACGAGAAATCTGCATCTCTGAAGCGAAAAGGACTCCCTAGAGAAGGGCAAATGCCTCAGTCACCTGGGCAGAAAAGTCTGATGGGAAGGGTTTGCTTAGAGCTCCGATGGGGTTGCCTGAGCAGTTTTTGATGATTACACCTATGTAAGAGTTCCTCCAGGGGCATAGCCAGGAATGAATACTTGGGGGGGTCGGGTTGTAACAGAAATATACTAAATATAATTCTTAAGTATATTGGATACAAAATTATCAACTTTCATATATCATCATATACTTGAACATATTGGGAATTCAACCGAAATTCCAAACCTGTGAGAAAAAAAAAATAGAGAAAAGAAAACGCCAAAAGAAAAACAATCACACGCACAAGACAGTATTTACGTAGTTCGACAATTTGCCTACGTCCACAGAGTTGCAGGGATTTCACTATTATAAAAGAAAATTACAATGTGCGGTTACAGTGTTTTTCTTTCTCAAAAACAACAAGAAGACAAAACCCTAATCACAAAAAAAAACGGCTTTTATATCCTCCGCATAGGATTCACAATGGGCTACAAAAACGGGCCAAAAATTTTTTGTCGACCCAAGCCTCCACTCCATGGACTAAGCCTTAGTAAATCTCCCATTCTTCGGGTCAAGTCGGGTCATCAACCAGATCAAATCAAGCTTGACGACGATTTTTCATGGAATAAAATTCATCCATTATTATCTCTATAGTGAAATTCCCTGCAATTTCCTTCTCTATATAAACTATCATATTATCTGCCAAAAACTCATCCTCCATTCTATTGCGAAGTCTTGTTTTTAACAACTTCATAGCTGAGAAAGCTCGTTCTATAGTTGCTGTAGAAACTGGAAGGGTCAACACAAGACGAATAAGTCTATCAATCAAAAAATAGATATTAGACTTTCCTGAAATTTGTAATCCCCTACATAGCTCGGAAATTGTACTCATATTCTGAAAATCTGGATGTTTTATCACATCAAGCTCATAATGTTGCAATTAAGACTCCAAAGTTCTTGTTCATGTTCAGTGAAATCTTGAGGATAATATTTCTTAACCAAATTGCATATATGAACAATTTTGAATAATCTAAAAGCATCCTTGGGATTTAAAGCTGAACTAAGAATGACAAGTTCTGTTGTTAGCTCAAAAAATCTACTTTTCAATTCTTGCTAATTCTAAAATGATGTTCCATTGTTAAATCATCATCTTGACGACGATATCTACCTCGACCTTTAGTGTAACGAGCATTCATATCAGGAATATCAATTTCATGTTGCTCACAAAATGATATAACACTAGCAAGTAAAGGCTTCCATCCATCATCTCTCAACTCTTGAATAAGTGATTTTGTAGTTGAAACTAAATGCATGGCATTTAAAAGATCTTGAGAATGTTGTTGCAAAACTTGACAAAGAACATTAGTAATTCCCATTATCTCTTTCATCAAATGCAAGATTAAAATAAATTCAAATGATGTTAATACCTGATAAGCTCCCTCGGCATCACTGCGTTGTTTATAGTTAGCCCATTCCTCAAAGATAGTGTTGATAACTTTGCAAGTAGCATCAAACATTTTAATCAAACTACAAATAGATTGAAAATGAGATCCTCACCTAGTATCTACAGCTCGTTGCAAAGTACCAATCTGGTTTGCACCTCTTCCAGTCTCAATTTCATTAGAAGCAATCATATTCTCAACTTGTTCTGCTTGAGCATGTTGCAATTCATCATTACGCTTACTAGAAGCAATAACAATATTGATAATATTAACCAAATGATCAAAGAATTGATGAACATCTTTTACTTCTCTAGATGCAGTAACTAGAGCTAATTGCAACCTATGAGCCATACAATGTATATAATAAGCATATGGGCAATCTTTAAGAAAAAGAGCTTGTAATCCATTCCATTCACCACGCATGTTACTAGCCCCATCATATCCTTGACCTCGAATATTTTCAATGTGGAGGTTGTAATGAGAAAGGACAGCACATATCTCATTCTTTAAAGTCAATGCAGTAGTGTCTCTAACATGCACAATATGAAAGAAACGCTCTTTAATGAAACTTTCTTTATCAACAAACCTCAAAATGATGTCCATTTGCTCTCTCTTCGACTCATCCCGGGCTTCATCAACAAGAATGCAAAATTTTGCATCCCCAATTTCTTCACGAATAGCATTTCGCACATTACTAGCAAGAATATGCAAAATCTCTTTTTAAATTGTGGGTGATGTATATTTGGCATTTCCTGGAGCATTTTCCAAGACAACACTAGCTACTTTGTCATTGAAAGTTGATGTGAATTTTATCAATTCAATAAAATTACCCATATTTTTTGAATCAAGGCTTTCATCATGACCTCTAACAGCACAAGCTTGGAATGCTAGCCATCGAGCATACTCTACTAAGGTTTTAAGCCGTAACCGATTATTCTCTAATTCTTTTGATGTTTGTTTTTCAATTAGCTTGTCAATATGTCGTGAATAATTCTTTAAATCCTCGCAACATTTCACAGTAATTTTATGTGGGGAGTTTGGTTTTTTCCCAACATGACGAACTAAAGGACAATTCATTCCATCTTTCACCTTTTTCCAATTATGAAAACCTGTTGAAATGAATGCATTTGATCTGGGACGATCTATTGGTTTCTTACTAAAAAGGTAGCAAGGTAGACAATATATTGCATCCGTTGAAGGTGAGTATTCCAACCAATCCTTATGTGATTTAAACCATGAAGGTTGAAATCGATGACGATGAGTATCATCATTGTATGGATAATCTATATTTTTAGGTTGATATGGACCTTTTTCGATATAAGCTCGTCGGATTTCATCTTGTTTGTCGATAGGAAATTCACATATTTGTTTACGTGATCCTGGATCACGATCTATCTCTTCAAATTGAAGTTTTGGACATTTGGAGGGATGTTCATCAGGCATTGAAGTATTAACATTTGTTTCTACAGCCACAGGTGTCCTAATTTCTGAATTGCTAACATCTTTTTTCTTAAAGAATGCATCAATTGTTTTTTGTTTGCCCATAATTCTTTTAGCTTTAAAAATATGACTCAAAAATTAACCTGAAAAAAATTTTAAAAAATAAAATTTTAATTAGAAATTTTTACTTAATTATATGAATGCTATTCATACTCAAGAAAAAAACAAAATTTCCACTATAATTTAAACAGTCGACCCATTTTTAATACAACTTTAATTAATAATAACCCCTCAAACAAAAACAAAAATAATTTAATTAATTTGTCTTTTATAATGTATTGGTTAATTTAATTATATAGCTTTAATTATTGTTATTTAACGTAACAATAAACTATATTACTTTAATTTATTTGTCATTAATTATACAATTAACTAATTATAGTATAATAGTGATACTGTAACTAATTAACTATCTATTGTATCCATTAGCTAATGGACCGCAACTAAAATAATATTAATTAATAAAAGTTGGATGGTGAAGTCCTTTAAAAAAAAACAAAAAAAAAAACCGATATTATTTATATTATATGATTTTCAAAATTTTTTTAAATTGTTTTTTTCCCAGTTTCAATTCCAAAATTGAAACTTGGGTAATATGTGAACACACAACACACAAACACACCCACCAACAAGCCCAACCCAACACACAAACACACCCACTGACCCACCAAAAACAAAAACACTTATAACACACAACCCACAAACACATTCCACCCAACACAAACATTGTTGTGGTTGTACAACAGGACCCAAAAAAAAAAAATATATATATATATATATATATATATATTGTTATGAGTGCAGGCGTGTGAGCGTGTAAGATGCAAGGAGCACAGATGTGGACATCCAAATTTAAAAAGACAAAAACGGGAAGAAAAAAAAAAAAAAAGAGTTAAAGTCAACCAATCAAATTCTCACAAACTCACAGTTCCATATCAAAAAAAAAAAAAAAAATATGCTGTGTTTCATACTTTCATTTATAAGTTTCATTCCATTCTTTATAACTTATTTATTCAGTCATTCAGTGAGATAAAGAGAGAGAGAGTTAGAGAGAAAAACCTTGAGGGAGGCCGGACTGCCAGAGGCGGAGGAAGCAACGAGGCTGACGACTGATGAGCACCGCTCATCGGCGCAGATGGCAGAGCGATAAGCCGAATGCCGATGACCGATCTACCGTCTACGATGTCGATGTTGATCTGCGATAAGGGGCGACTATTGCGACGACGACGACGACGAGCTCGCTGCGGCGACGACAACGGTGACGTGATCGTCCGTGGGTTACTGGGTTTGGTTTTGGTTTGTGTATTGGGGATTTTTATTTTATTTTTATAAACACCTCTGTGCTCTGTGTTTGGTTTGCTAAGTTCTGTGTTTGGTTTGCTTTTGTATTGGGGTTTGATCTCTCTACCAGCGACGACGCGACGTGATGAGATTCTGCCAGGCGCCAGCGACGTGATGGGTTCAATTTCTCATTCTCTGTATTTTTTTTTTTTTTTTGATTGAGAATCTGTGGGCTTGCCGTGAGCGAGCTACCTGTAATGGGCTCACCGTGGGCTTGGTTTTGTTATATATATATATATATATATATATATTTTTTTTTTTTTTTTTTCAGATTTTAGTTCAAATTTTTTTTGGTTTTTTTTTTTTTTTTTTTGCTTGAAAGTAGAACAGATAATTTTTTTTTTTTTTTTTTAATTTGATAGTGTTCCTAATTTTTGATTGAGGGCTGGGAGAATGGGTGAGAAATGGGTGGGGGGGCCGGCTGTGTAATGTTGGGGGGGGCTATTTATTTTTTCTTCATAGTCTAATGGAAAAAAAAAAAAATTTTGCAAGGGCCACGGCCCCCCCAAGCCACTATGTGGCTCCGCCCCTGAGCTCCTCCCATTATCTGAAGTTGCTCCATCAAGAAAGATAGCTTCTTGGATCGTTTTTTTTAGTCTATCATTTGTTAAAATTAAGAACATGCACTTTTTGAGTATGATGATTGCATAATTTATATATGTTGGTTAGAGAAATTGTCATCTTAGTATTTTGTTACTGCTATTAAGAAGTAGTTCTTTGGGATCCACCCCTCCCTCCCTTTGTGAAAATATGCAACACTTCCTTCCACCTACACGCTAACTTGATCTTTACTGGGACTACCAATTTTATAGTTATCATCATCTATATCACGTGACTCATTGCATGATCCATATATATGGAAGGAGATGTGGAAGCTATTTAGAGTTCTGAGTTCTGTTTCTTTCATTGTTTTGTACATTAATTAATTGCTACATTATTATAATCTTTAGTAGAAGTGTGCATGTCTTGCAAGTGTATGAGGTCCATAATTCACATATCTGCATGTATGCTCAGAGGACCAGATTCTTAACTAACTTGCTAGGTGTCTTATATCCTCTATGATATGACCAATAGCTAAGCATGCTATTTGCATTTGCATAGGCATCAACCACAAGTTTAAAGGGCACAATTTTGTAGAGCTTAAGATGTTATCTTTACTCATTTAAGTTTATAAGCCTTGAAATTATGCATTGTATGGAAGTTGCAAAAAGATCAAAATTGTACTATAATGTAATTACAGTTTGAACTTGGAACCAAATCACCAATTGTACACGTGCTATTTTATGATAAGGCCTAATTAAAGTTTCTGTTATTTGGAACTCAAGGAACAACTCTGCAGCTTTTCTTTCTTGATTTCTCTTGTAAAAATGGAACATCACATGGCATGTAGTGCTTGGTTTCTCTAGGCATCATTATTTGAAGAGACAAAGCTAACATGAAAAATTTTGTTTATTCAACAAATGGTCTAAAACTTAAGTTCCAGTTACCTCAAAAAAAAGGGGGGGTTAGTGAAGAATTGTTTTCACAAGCTCAACAATGAGCTATTACAATCTCTATAAGAAACATAACTTAACAAATACCAAAAATATGTACATGACATGTCACTTTTTTCAAACTAAAAAGAAGTTAACATGTCCAAGATACACGATTTCAATCCATCATGAATGCTTCAAATGCTATTTTGGCGATGTAGCTTAGCTGGGGCTCTATCATCCTGTAACTTTGAAAAAGAAATTTCAATTAGTACAGGAACATCCTGGAAGACAGCCCTCTATTTACTTGCAAAAATTCTATATGTTCATTTGGTTTCAAGTGAAATAGACTAACAATTTGATTGGAACTTGAAAAATAGTTATAAGCACTTTTATTGTACCACACACAACCCATACCTTTTGAGATTAGAACAGCTCCTATTTCAAGCTTGGCTAAAAATAGATGGCAAATACTTTGAAAAATGCAAGCCAATAAAAGAAAAACTATTTCTACCATAATTTAACAATTCATCCATCATTAACTGCAATTAAAGTAGAAGTAGAAAGGTGAAAAAGTGATAAGCAATCAGTGGAGCAACAAGAATATAACGCACATTCCTTGAAAATAGTTGCAAAGCATACACTATGCCTATGCTTGTAAATTTGCCAAAAACTAAAATTGGTGAAGTATTCTCTTACAGTCTGATCTCTTTAGGCCTAAGTATTTGTAAACATGTGCCCAAAAAAATAAAAGGGATTCTCAAGCCAATACCTAAAAAAAAAAAAGTGGGCAGAGAATTTAAGCTAATACTAAAAGAAAAAAGGAAGGCATGGGAGTTCAAAAGTTCATGTGACTAAACACTCAAATTACAGCGTATTGAATGGATAAGAGCTAAAAATGCCATGTTTTTTTCTTATCGTCTTTTGAAGAAACTATGAGAGCAATAGTTGGAAGATAAAAACTAAATTGGCACTACTTGGCTCAGTGACATCAACTATGGAAACAAGCATTTTCACAAACACCTTAAAGGCAATCTTTCAATAGGAAGCTCGTATGGACTAAGCCCATCCATTTAAACTTTGATTTACAAACTTACACAAATTCAATAAACTATAAACATCAAATACGGGACCTAATTTGTACTTATCACACACCCTTAGACCAGCATACCCATAAGCCATATTTGTACTTATCTATTATTCCCTGTGAATATGAGATTATGTTACCATCAAAAGCATTCAATTAAATGATTGCTCATTGAAAAAAGAAGAAGAAAAAAAGAAAAAAGAAAAAATGACAAATTAACAATGACCCAAGTGACCAAACAACCATAAGAACAAAACCAAAGAGAATAAGAAGATGGGACATGCATTTCAAGTAGACTGAATCTCAACCAAGCATAGACCCTTTAGCTGCACAAGAGTGAGAGGGGAAATTCTTAGCTTGCTAACCTAGTAGATCTCATCGAGCTTGGGCCTGAAGCGAGCGATCTAAGAGCTGAAGGAAGAGAGGTGGTCTAGAGATAGAGCAGGTTCTTGGAGTTTGATGCATAATGAAAAATGAAATTCGAAAGCTGGAGTTTTGAGTAGGGGTGTGCGTGGGTTGGGTTGGGTTGGGTTGGGTCAGGTCAGGTTAAGGTGATTTTTTGACCTAACTTATCATGGTGGGTTAAAAAAATTCAACTCAACCTAACTCACACATAAGTCCAACCTAACCCAACCCACATGGGTCGAGTTGGGTCAAGTTAAACCCATGGGTTGGACAATTTTTTTTTATTACTATTATTATTAAATTGAGAAAAAAAATATAAACATAAATATATTAAAAAAACCCAAAGATTAGTATCAATGTAACTCCTTAAAGGCAAACAACTTTAATGACTAAACAACAATAGTAATTTACTAGGGTTTATGCGAACTAATTGGCTTTTATATAGAATAGGAAGATCTCGTTGTTTTAAAAAATTTATTAATTATATAATATATTTTAAATATATATTATAAATATATGGGTGAGTTAGGTCGGGTTTGGAATTTTATGATCCAAACCCAACCCGACCTGCTATCAAAAAAAATTTTGTAACCTAACCCAACCCACCAAGCCCTAAAAACCGACCCAACCCATGGTTGGGTCGAGTCAGATTAGTTTTGGTAGGTTGGTGGATTGGCTACACACCCCTAGTTTTGAGACTGAAAATTTTCACCAACCTGCCCCATTCACTTTTAAATTTTGATTTTGCCTTTCAAATTGAGATTTGATTTTTACGGTGTTAATAGACGTTAAGTAGGTGTTGTTTTTTATCTGATGTGGCACAAAAGTAAGCAAATTTTAGTGAGGTGTCTTGAATCTATTGACTGGGACTACAAGGTTAGTTTGGTGACCTTGTAGTCCCGAACTAGCTAAGAATTTCCTGAGTTGGAGAATAAAGAGAGAAGAGAAAAAAGAGAGAAAAGAAATATTTTTTAATGAGAAGAGGACAGAGAAAGATATAAATAATATTTTTTTATAAGTTTGGAGCTATAGTGAGTTGTTATTTTTGGCAACCCACCGTAGCTTTATAGCTATTTTTTTTACTTGCATTTTGGTGTTTTAGTTGCTAAAATAGCATTACAACAAATATACCACATTTGCTGTGAATGCTCTTAAAGGAGTTTTTGTTATTTCCTTCAAGAAACACAATTTTGCATTTTACTTAAAAGGGTTGTTTTGGATATGATTTCACTTTCAGAGTGGAAATCATGTTTGGAAATACGTCTTTAGCACTTGAACTCGTGTTTTGAAAATGCAACATTTTAAAATCACTAGATACCAAATATTATATAAAATTTCCATTTTCAATAATAAATATTTATAAAAAGAAACATTAATTTACAAAATTCTCCTATTTCTACTACTACCTTTTTACTACCCGCTTCTCTTGTGTTAAGACATATGGCAACCCCATTGATCTTCTTACAAAAATTGTTGGGTAAATTACGTTAAAACGATCTCTACTATGAAGTGATGATATGCCACGTAGGCTGCCGTGTGTATCACCACATCAACATAAACTTTTTTGTTATAAAGACTTACAATACCTAAACCTTCAAAAGAGCCTAACTCTTGAAGGCTTGCAAGGCTTTTTAAACTCACACACACAACTGAAACTAAATGATGTGGGACAAGAGCCCCATAGGGAGACCCCTGGATTAACACATCAACATAAACTTAAAAAAAGAAACTAGATGATGTTCAAAATTGGAATCAAAATCCCTAAAAAAAACCGATTTCACACACACACGGACACTACAAGAAAGGTGAGCCGCAGACTTTGTCATTACCACCAGTCTCCAACGAATGATTAAAACAAGAACAGTAACATGACAAACACGACAACCATAAAATTTACGACGAAGATCTAGGTCTCATTAAGTGCGATCATTTTTATATGTTTCATATTTTCCTTTAATGTCATTTATCTTTGGTTAAAAAATCTATCAATTGTGTTTTGTCTCTTTGTGGAATTGTTGGCATGATTTATTTTTAAAAAACAAAGTTCTCTAAATTAAAATATTATTTATTAAAACTTATTAATTAAATATATATTAAAGATCAATATTTTTATTGAACTTTCCTATGTATTTTGGTAAGTGTTCATTTTAATTTTCTTAATTTTGATGTCAAACAAGTCATTTACTCACTTAAGTAAACAATCTCATAATCATTATTATTGAATGTTTTTGTGTGAAAGCATGGATTACAACTTAGTATCATATAGAGAGAGAGAAGTCAAATCTGGTTTGGGATAGAAATTTATGTGTATCTCTTTTCTATATATTAAGAGGCTCAAGAAAGTCTGTTATTGCCTTTTCTACTTCCTAAAATATCCCCAATATGTTATTCTTTGGATAAAAAAAATCAGGGTATAAAAGTAATTATGAAAATAATTATTAATCCAACAACAAAAATGCTTTCACTTTTCAAAGTGAGATAATGTCATTTACAAAATTTAACCTTGAATAATTGACTCCCACACTTAAATCACTATGCAAATATTAACTTCTCACTAAATCAAAATCTCCCACAATCACTCACTACTTTTGCATCTCTCTCTCTCTCTCTCTCTCTCTACCCCTCCCCCCCCCCCCCCCACTCTACTCCTTTCTCTATGTTGGATCGTGAGCTATGTCATTCCACCTTAAAACCAAATGATGATAAGGAAGACACACTCAAATCTTTTATGACCTTTGACATTACACCACATGGGCCTGTTTTAGAGTGGTTATAGGGAGTCAAATTGTGGTTTCCCCAACAATCTCTCCAGCACAATGACACTTTCGTGAGTCGAACCCATGACCTTGGCTTTAATACCATTTGTCGGATCGTGAGCTATGCCATTCCACTTCAAAACCAATTGGTGATGAGAAAGACACATTCAAATCTTATATGGCCTTCGACATCACACCACACGGGCTTGTTTTTAGAGTGGTTGTAGGGAGTCAAAATGTGGCTCCCCCAACACTCTATTCCAAATATATTTATTCTATTCCTATTTAAGAATTAAGGTTTAATTTTTACTTTTCCACATTTCCCATTTTTTTGGTTTTTCCTATTTTTTCATCAATTTAACTATATTTCTAAATGAAAACTAAAACTTTGAAAACATGCAACAAGAATCAAAGGAGAAATGCATGCAAGTTTAGTAATGCAAAACTTGATTTAACTATATTTGTTTTTATGCTGATGTGTTGTTGGTCCTTTTCCATTTAGCTTTTTCAAACTGAATAGAAAGGACATGCTATTAATGAAAAAACCCAAAAAAAAAAAAAAAAAAAACCCAAAAAGTATGATCTTTTTTCAACAAAAGATAAATTCATTTGTACTAACGTATTAATAAGAAATTTAGCTGCTTACCTTGGGTACATGCGGTTACAAAATGGCACATAAAGTCGCAGTCTCATGTAAAGCTGAATAAAAAGATATGTTCAAATTTATTTATTTTTGATAAAAGAGTGTCATTGAAATTATAGTAAACTACATATTCATGATTATGTCTTTCTTATGTTTGTTTCTGCTACTCGATCATTTATATTGGCAAGTGTTAAGTCTCTCAATGGTTCTATGTTTATATTTATTGGAACGGAAATCTCAAGCACAAAGAAGTTATGACTTATCAGTTATGAGTCATGCTGTACATGTTTTTTCAGTGGTAGAGTGAAACTGTCGTTTCATAAATTTTAGTTTTTCTTAGTAACAACTTTTTTATTACTTGAGAAACAACTTTCTCATTACTTAAATGAAAAAATAAAATAAAAATGATAAGCATCATTGTTAGACCTTTTTTTTTTTTTTGGTGCGAGAAGAATCATTGTTGGATCTAACAGATAGTCGTCTTTTCTTTTTCTTTTTTGAGAATTAATAGATAGTCTTAAGTAAATGACAAATGAATGTAAGTTTTTTATGCTTGTAGTTTCACACTTTCATATATGACTTTAGTCTTGCCCAATGTTGAAATTTTTTTTTTTTTTTGAAAACTCCCAATGTTGAAATTTTGAATATGTTGAAAAACTTATTATCTTTTACTATGTCGAAAAAGTATTATGTATTAAATGATATCACATCATTCGTATCAAAATACAATAAATGAGAGACAAGTATACAAAAATAACTACCCACTAACACGTGTTTTTCATTTATTAGTGGGGTAGTTATTTTTTGTAAACATATCTCTCGATTATTGGATTTTGATACTGCTAGTATCATTTGGTACCAAATTCCTTCTCTTACTATCTCATTGCATGTTATACACTTGTCTAAAGTGGGTTGTTACTCTCTCTCTTTCTCTCTCTCTCTCTCTCTCTCAAAAAATGTCAAAATTTTCCATTCTTGGAACTTCTCATGAACTATTGAGTTTTTGAGTGTGATGAGAGATATGAGTGATTGTTGGAACTTCCCTTCCTAATTAAAATTTTTAATAGCTAACTAGTCTCATCACATGCATACTTTGATACTACTTTTTTTTTTAGGGTTTAATGTCATAATTTTATATTCATTCTAATTTGAGGTTTACGTATATGTTCGATCATATTATGCATTTGCAAACTACTGATACAATCAGGAGTGTCATGAGGCTAGCTCCGAAAAATGAACACATTCACACTCGAACATATGATTTTAATGCTATTTCGATGTTCATTTTTTATGTGATTGGCCTTATGACACACCTGACTATATCAATAGTTCGCAAATGCATAATATGATCAAACATGCGTATAAACCTCAAATTGGGATGAATAGAAAATTATGACACTAAACTCAAAAAAGAAAAAAGAAAAAAAAAGGGCCTTAGAGCACGCGTGGAGCACATGTGATGATACTTGTGTTTATTCTTGATTTGTGTTACAGTTTGGTTTTCTTCACATTTTGGAATTATATATTTATTTATATTTTTGAACATTACTATTTTTTAAAAAAGTTTATGTTGATGTGGCAGTACACGTGGCATAAAAATAATATTTTATTTTAGTTGTCAATTAGCTCAGCATTTTTCATCCATTATTTAATGGTAAAAACTATTTTGACACAATACCAAAAGAGTGCAAATTGTGTCCGGATGTGGCGTAAAGCATGAGATTTACGCAATTATGCCCTCCAATAAAAGAGCTCCACAAAAGCATTTTTCCTAAAAACGTTAATACAACTGGCCAGACCCAATGACTACTCATCCATACTCCGTACCACGGACCAACAGTAACTACCATAGCACCACTACTCCGATTTCCCCCTCATTCTGGCAACGGCAACCCACGGACCAGACGGCGAAACTAGTACAACTTTAGAGATGCCTGACTGAGAGGAGATCCAAAAAATTTCTTAAAATGTACAAACCACCAACAATTACCGCTACTTCACTTTCCTCCTCATTCCGACGACAGCGACTCACGAAGCCAACAGATGAGACACAAAAATTTCCTTCCCACAACAACTAAAACTTACAGATCTAAAGATCCTAAATTTCTCTTTTTCCTTTCACATCTTCCACTTCCCACACCCCTCTTCTACTCTCTTAAGTCGGCATATAGGAAAAACAACAAACAGTTATGAAGAAAAATGAGTAATTATATTTCATAGCAAACGTGAATATCTCTTGAATCATCCATCATTGCAATAAATCAGATCCACACCAACAAATCTTATAAAAAGAAACCACCAAAGCAATCTTAAAATGTTATTCTTTGTATGTTTTTCTGCACTTCGTCAATGGTGGCTTTGCCTTTTTTCTACTATCAGAAGTTAAAGAAATCAGAAGAGCTAAGTGAATCAAATGAATCCAGAAGTCCAAGTTGCTGTAAAGCTGAAGCAAAGATCAACGACAAGTAACTGAAGCAGAGATCAACGACAAGTAGTTTTAAATATAGAAACTACATGTAGTATGATGTTAGTTGCTGGACATGTGCTTTACACGTGATTTACTTATAGTTGCTGGACATGTGCTGTACACGTGATTTACTTATCTGTAATTTTCTATTAGTTAGTTAGGAAGTTTGTTAGAGCAGATAAGTTAGTTTTGGGTTTGTATTAGTTGCCTAAGTGATACTATAAATACCTGTAATTATCCCAGAGTTAATCAAATGAATGAAATCATTTTCTTAGTAAATTTTCATATGGTATCAGAGCCTTTCTGCTTTATTTTCTCCCAAAAATTCTAGGGTTCGTTCTTGAGAGCTTTGAAGCTTCGTCAATGGCGGAAGCAACAAATACTTCGTCTTCTTCCTTTGTGCAAGATCCTGCACTTGTAGAGGATATCTCAAATCCTCTGTTTCTTCATCACGCTGAAAATCCTGGAGCCATGCTTGTGTCTGAATCGTTGATTGGCGAGAATTACCATGCTTGGGTTCGTTCAATGAAGAAAGCATTGGTTGCCAAGAATAAGTTTGGCTTTGTCAATGGTAGTATTACTCTCTCTTCTCCATTGATAAAAACTCCAGCAGTAGTTGATGCATGGATTCGATGTGACAACATGGTAGGGTCTTGGTTGATGAAGGCTGTGTCACCTCAAATTCGAGTAAGCATAACCTACAGGGATATTACTCTGGAAATCTGGAATGACCTTAGGGATACACATTCTCAAGGGAATGGACCAAGGGTTTTCCAACTTTAGAAAGATATAGCTTCAATGTGTCAAGGGGATTCTTCAATCACCAATTATTTCACTCAATTGAAGCTGTTTTGGGATCAACTTTAGAATTTTAGGCCTACTCGTACTTGCTCTTATGGGAAGTGTACATGCAATTTGCCTCAGAAGCTTGAAGATCTTCGTCTTCAAGAGTCAGTCATGCAATTTCTAATGGGACTCAACGAGTCATACTCTCAGATTAA
Organism: Quercus rubra; assembly: GCA_035136125.1. NCBI lineage: Eukaryota > Viridiplantae > Streptophyta > Magnoliopsida > Fagales > Fagaceae > Quercus > Quercus rubra. The sequence continues at coordinate 48,504,751 of CM068738.1, forward strand.
ATGTCAGATTTTGTTGATGGAACCATTGCCAACCATCAACAAAGTTTACTCTTTGTTGATTCAAGAAGAAAGGAAAAGGAGTGTAGGGCTTGGCAATTCTGTTCATATAGAGTCTACTACTCTTGCAGTGAAGGGTTCTAATGTCAACTCTAATCCCAATCTTCCTGCTTTCTTTGCCAATTCTAATGTTTTTGGAGGAAAGAATTCCAAAGGCAGAGATAGACCTATATGCACTCACTGTGGGAAGCTTGGGCATGTCATGGAGAAATGCTTCAAGCTATATGGTTTTCCTCCAGGATTCAAGCCTAAAGGCAAGAATTTTATGGTAAATCAAGTCAATGCTCAAGAGGCCTGTGCGGATGATGATACCTCTGCTAATTTTCTTTTTACTCAAGAGCAATGTCAGCAGTTTTTGACTATGTTGGGGACTCAAATGCAAGCTGTTCATCTTAACTCTAGTGGCAAGGAGACTCAGTTCAATTTGGGCAACAAAGAAACACACATGGCCAACAATGTGATTAAGCCTACTTCATTTGTGTCTTCTTCTTCCAGTGGCATAGATGCTGTTACCATGGCAGGTACATTTAATCCTACTTATTCTAATTTGAGGCATTCAGTCTTTTCTGCCCAAATTACACATAGAACAGCGTTTGGTGGTAATGTCTGGGTTATTGATATTGGAGTAACAGACCATATAGTGTACTCTGTTCATCTGTTGAATGATTTTACTACTGTTAATTGTGTGGTTGCTCTTCCTAATGGTGAAACTGCCTTGGTAACTCATATTGGTTCTATATGTCTCTCTGAAAATCTTGTCTTGACCAATGTGCTTTGCGTTCCATCTTTTTCTTTCAACCTTTTATCAGTCAGCCAACTCACCAAGAAAATACATTGTTGTCTCATTTTCTTGTCTACCTTCTGTTTCATTTAGGACCTCAATTGCTGGAGGACGATTGGTGTGGGTGAAGTTCATGATGGGTTGTATCTCCTTCAACATAGCCCCTCTGATACTTGTGCCATTCCAACTCAGTCCCAAGCTATTCCATCTTTTCAATATGTTTTTAATTCTGTTTTTCATTCCATTTTTAGTACAAATAAATCTCATGTTGTCAATAATGTCAAAATTCCTGTTTCTGTATGGCATTCTAGACTTGGGTATTCCTCTGATGCTAAGATTTCTGTTTTGAAAAATGTACTTCCTGATCTCAATTCTGTCTCTAATAAAATCTGTGAAATTTGTCCTCTGGCCAAGCATAAAAGACTTCCTTTTCCCTTTCATAATCATGTTTCTGAATTTCCATTTGATTTGATACATTGTGACATATGGGATCCCTATGTGGTACCTACTGTTGCAGGTCACAAGTATTTTCTCACCATTGTTGATGATTGCACTAGATCAACTTGGGTGTATCTTATGAAATCTAAGTCTGAAACTAGGTCCTTAATACAGTCCTTTTATACCATGATTAAGAATCAATTTGATAAGTCTATTAAAGCCTTCAGGACAGACAATGGACTTGAATTTCAAATGATTGAATTTTTCAAACTTCATGGTATTATTCATCAGCACAATTGTGTTGCTACTCCACAACAAAATTCTGTTGTGGAGAGAAAACATCAACATATACTCTGTGTTGCTAGAGTTTTAAGGCTTCAATCAAATGTTCCTATTGCTTATTGGGGTGATTGTATCCTCACTGCTGTACACCTTATAAACAGACTTCCATATCCTCTTTTGAACAACAAATCTCATTTTGAGCTTCTTTACAATAAACTTCCAAATTACTCACACCTTAAAGTGTTTGGTTGTTTATGTTTTGCTTCTACTCTCTCTCACAATAGAGGCAAGTTTGATCCTAGGGCTCTTAAGTGTGTTTTCTTGGGATATCCTTTTGCGGTTAAGGGTTATAAGCTTTTAAATTTGCAGACCAGATCTTGTTTCATTTCTAGAGATGTTATTTTTCATGAATCTGTGTTTCCATTTCAGTCTCTTCCTGCTTCTGTTCCTTTGTCTCAATCTGATCCCCTTTATCATGATTGCTTTCCTGATGTTCCACCTCTTCCTATCACTGATTCTATTCACCATTCTAATCCTACATTAGATACCTCTGCTCATATTGATTCCCCTATTCTTAAAGAACATTTCAATGATCTTCCTGAGGAGTTGTCTGTTTTTGTTCCTAATGACATTACTAATCCTGTTCATGACTTTCCTAATACTGTTCCTGACCTTTCTTCTTCTTCCTTGTCCATTGAACCTGTTCATACTCCTCACTCTCTTCCAGCTAGTCCTGTTCCAGCCACTCTTGTTCCTAGGAAATCTACTAGAATCTCTAAACCACCTGCTTATCTTCAAGCTTATAAATGCAATGCTGTTCCCACAAAATATCCTATTGCCAATTATATTTCTAGCCACAAACTTTCCCCTTCCTACTCTCATTTTTGCAATAGTATCTCCACAATTCAGGAACCACAGTTTTATCATCAGGCAGTTGGTGATCCTAATTGGGAAGCTGCTATGGCAGCTGAAATTCAAGCTTTAGAGCTTAATAACACTTGGTCTCTTGTTCCTTTGCCTCCACATAAAAGGGTTGTTGGTTGTAAGTGGGTTTTCAAAATCAAATATAAGTCAGATGGTAGTGTAGAGAGGTACAAAGCAAGGTTGGTAGCCAAAGGTTATACTCAATAGAAGGGTCTGGATTATACTGAGACATTCTCTCCTGTTGCCAAGATGGTGACTGTCAAGCTTTTCTTGTCTTTGGCTGCTGTGCAAGGCTGGACTCTTCATCAATTAGATGTCAACAATACGTTCCTTCATGGTGATTTGCATGAAGAAGTGTATATGTGTCTTCCTCCAGGCCTGGCCAGCAAGGGGGAGTTTATGTGCAAGTTGAATAAGTCCTTGTATGGCCTTAAACAAGTCTCAAGGCAATGGTATTCCAAGTTCTCAACAACTCTACTGCAACATGGTTTTCTGCAGTCTAAGGCAGACCACTCTTTGTTCACCAAGTACTCAGGAGCTTCTTTCATGGCACTTTTGGTATATGTTGATGATATACTTATTGCCAGCAATGATCCTCAATCTGTAGCAGACCTGAAATTTCTCTTAAATAAGGAGTTTAAGTTGAAGGATCTGGGCAGTTTGAAATACTTCTTGGGTTTGGAAGTTGCTAGATCTGAGAAAGGCATTTCCTTATGCCAGAGAAAGTATGCTCTTGAAGTGATTAATGATGTGGGAATGCTTGGGTGTAAACCTGTTAAAACTCCCATGGAGGTAAATCTCAAATTAAGCAAAGATGAAGGCAAGCTATTGGCTGATGCTGGCATGTACAGAAGACTGATAGGCAGGCTGCTATTTCTTACTATTTCTAGGCCTGATATCACCTACTCAGTACATAGGTTAAGCCAATTTATGTCTAAGCCTAAAGAGCCTCATCTCAGGGTAGCCTATAGAGTGGTTCAATATCTTAAGGGTATTTCAGGACAAGGCTTGTTCTTTTCATCCCAATCCTCCTTACATATCAAAGCATTTGCAGATGCTGATTGGGCTGCATGTATTGATTCTAGGAGGTCCATCACAGGTTACTGCGTATTTCTTGGTGATTCTCTCATTTCTTGGAAATCTAAGAAGCAAAACACAGTTTCAAGATCCACAGCAGAAGCAGAATACAGGGCCATGGCTGTTGTAGTATGTGAAGTGACATGGATTTTGTATTTACTTAAGGATCTGGATGTAAAACATAGTCTGGCTGCCTTATTGTTCAGTGACTCTCAAGTAGCAATTCATATAGGGACTAACCCAGTATTCCACGAGCATACAAAACATATTGAAATAGACTGTCACATTGTTAGGGATAAAGTGCAAGCAGGAGTTATAAAGCTGATGGACATTCGAACCCAATGTCAGACAGCTAATTTGTTGACAAAAGCTTTGAGTTGGAATCAATTTTCTGGCCTTCTTACCAGGATGGGCATCTCCAATATTCATTCTCATGATGTCCATCCTGAGGGGGAGTATCAAAAGTCAAAGAAATCAGAAGAGCTAAGTGAATCAAATGAATCCAGAAGTCCAAGTTGCTGTAAAGCTGAAGCAAAGATCAACGACAAGTAGCTGAAGCAGAGATCAACGACAAGTAGTTTTAAATATAGAAACTACATGTAGTATGATGTTAGTTGCTGGACATGTGCTTTACACGTGATTTACTTATAGTTGTTGGACATGTGCTGTACACGTGATTTACTTATTTGTAATTTTCTATTAGTTAGTTAGGAAGTTTGTTAAAGTAGATAAGTTAGTTTTGGGTTTGTATTAGTTGCCCAAGTGATACTATAAATACCTGTAATTATCCCAGAGTTAATTAGATGAATGAAATCATTTTCTTAGTAAATTTTCATATCTACACTAGTGGTATTTCTAGCAGTTGGAGGTTGAAGAATTTGGTTCTCAGTTGTGTGGAAGCTGGGCTTTTGGATTTTTGTGAAATTGGGTTTTAGGAAGAATGATTGTGTGTGAGATTTATTTCATTGTCCAGTGAAATGCTGACATGACTTTTTATTATTAGAGGGCATAAAGTGTGAGATTTACGTCAAGACCGGACTGAATGTTTTTTCATACCAAAATATTCAGGACTAAATGAACACGTTCAAAACATAGGGACTAAATTGACACATAGTATAAAGGTTAAGAACTAAATTTATAATTTACCCAAAAATTTTATATCAAGAACGAGAAAATAATAAAATATGATGAGGAATAGTTATTAGGAATTTAGGAGACGGGATGGGATAAAAGATGAAATGTCTCACAATAGCAAAATCATTTACAAATAACTAATTAACTATATGACTCTGGCAAGTGAAGGTTGAAGCATAGGTCGCTCAAGAAAGACTTGAGCTACCTGTTCTACATAACATTCACTCACAATATTCTTACACAAAAATTTAAATAAAGAATGATAATACAATATAAAATATGATTCGAAATGGTTATTACAACAACACATGATGGAATAAAAATAGAAAATGCCTCACACAATAGTAAAATTATTTACTAATAAGAATTAATTAACTATATGACTCCAGCATAGAATTACAACAATAAAAAGAAATACATGGTAATGCACGTTTAAGTGTCCTTCCTCGCTCATCGCCTTAGTTTCTCTCGAACTTAATCTTCCTTATCAAAGGAGCAACTTTAACCATAATGAAAACAACAATCCTATGTTTCAAATTATCAAAGCCTCGAAAGTAAGCTTGTCTCCATGATGTTTTGACAATTAGTGTGCCACAAACTCCCCAAAATCCAACAATATAGCCAACTACCATGCTAATGTAGAATGATAGCGACCCAAATTCCATTCCATCATTGTTATCTTCTCGATTGCCGCTGCCATTTGGAGTTGTTCTAGGATCAGTTTCATCCCCTAGACACTTCTTGGAAAGCAGAAGTCCGCAAAGCAAAGGGTTGCCTTGATAGATGGAAGGGTCAGTTAAGGTTTGAAGTTGATTCCCAGATGGAATTTTTCCAGACAAGTTGTTGAATGACAAATTCTAGTGACTCAAGAAAGTCAAAGAAGAGAGGCTTTCAGGAATGGGACCAAGAAGTTGGTTTTTAGAGAGATCAAATGATTCCAAACTTTTTAAGTTCCCTATGTTTTTGGGAATTTTTCCTGTCAGGTGATTCATTGAGAGATTTAGGATATTGAGTTTTAAAAGATCTGTTATACTATCGGGTATTTCCCCTGATAGATTATTTCCTGAAAGGTCTAAAGAATGGACAAGATAAATTGTGTTTCTATATAGATAGTCTCTTCCTTTATAAAATATTGCAATTTGTTCCAAGAAATTAGCAAATTTACTTTCACCATTTTTACTCAAGTTCCCTAAACATTGAGGGATTCCTCCTGACAAATCATTATGTGCAAGATCAAGGATGTGAAGGCTTGAAAGAAGACATAATTGTTGAGGTATGACTTCATCAAACAAGTTGGATCTTAGGCTTAACCTATAGATAGATTTGATAAGCTTTCTCCTATCCATACTGGTATGTTTCCAAAGAATTTGTTCCCTCCAAGATCAAGGCTTACCAATTTTGTGCATTCTCTCAAGAAAGAAGGGAGCTCCCCCTCAAGGTGATTTTGTCCCAATGATAACCACTGTAGTGAACCCAAAAATCGCATTGAACTTGGAAGTTTACCGGATATATTGTTGTCTGATATGTCCAAAAAGTATAATGACTGCATATCATCCCAATGAGGAGGGAGTTCCCCAGACAAGCTATTATTTCTCAAAGCAAGAATTTCCAAGCTCTTAAGTATTCCAATAGAAGGTGGAATTCTACCGGTAATGAAATTTGAAGAGAGGACCAAGTGAAGTAAATTGGGCAATAGTTCACCCATGTTTTCAGGGACAACTCCAGAAAACATATTTTCTTCAAGATATAAAACTTTCATAAATTTACTATGAAGAAGTGGGACCTGCCCCACGAAATTGTTGAATCTCAAATCCAAGTAATATGTAATAGAATAAGAGTGATAGTATGGTACCTGTCCTTGAATTTGGTTCTGGGAAAGGCTCAAATAGCTAAGACTTGAGCTGGAATTCCAAAATCCTTGCGGAAGGGTATCAGAAATGCCAACATCATCGAGGCTAAGATAGTTGAGCTCATTTTGAGTTTGAAGCCATGCTGGAAATTTGGGACCAATCTTCATGCGATTGAATACAATGTATGTCAAGCTGAAAGGAGGAACCCATTCATGTTTGACATTTAAAACCAATGACCATCAGGTGGAGATACCCAACTCTATAAATTTTAATCGCGTAAGATTTTGGAAATGAGCTTCAGTTAAGACACCTTCCCAAGAATTCCCTCCACCAAGAGCCAACTTTTCCAGCGTTGATAGTTTCCCCATGCTGTTTGGAATGCTTCCGTTCATTTTATTTGCGGTCAGGGCAAGTAATTGTAAGGAAGACATGTTCCCAATAGAATCTGGAATTGAACCCCAAAAAGAACAACTCGAAAGATCTAAGTTTTTCAAGTTCTTGAGTGCTCCCAGTGAGTAAGGCAAGTTGCCCCCAAGCAATTTATTACCACTCAAATCCAGCAATTCAAGGCTGTTGTTGGAACATTGAGATAAACCATCTACAAACTGAGTTATCTCCCCACTTATGCCGTTGGCCATCAGTCTAAAAGTTTGCAAGTTGCAAAGGTTGGCAAATGAGCTTGGTATCTCACCAGTAATATTGTTTACAGATAAAACCAATGTGCTCAAGTTGGTCAGATGTCCCAGACTAGCTGGTAACTAACCTTCAAAATTGTTCAGGCTTAGGTCCAGGTAACTCAAATGCATTAAAGTGAGTAGAGAAGGACTTATCTTACCCCCCAAGCACGACTTACAATTGTAAGTTTCTCTCGGAAGTGGGTTGTAGAGATCAAGCTTGACAACATGTGATGTAGTGTTGTCACATCCAACACCTATCCATTTACAGCAATCTTCACCAACCCATGAAGAGAGGCGATTTGATGGATCTGTGAGACTTTCTTTGAAGTTAAGAAGAGCATTTTTCTCCATCTGTGAGCATCTAAAAGTGAGGAGGTTGCTGGTGCATGAAGTGGGTTTAATAACTCCTAGGAAGGCAGGTCCCAGCACACACAAGAAAAGAACCTGACAGAGGAGATGAGAATTGGAGATGTAGATGTGGGTTCTAACCATTCTGCTTGTGAAGATACTAGGATCTCAAAAGTTCTTATTAGTTTGTTGTTTGTTTTGTGGGGGATTCTTGAGCTGTTATCTCAAATCAATATATAATGTAATCATAGTTATATGATCATATCACTTTGCAACAAGTCTAACAATATTTTCACATTTGAATTGCAATTAGTCTATCGATATTACTCCATGGAGAATTACTGTGTTAGCACTCCGTTAAGTCACGTAGGACACAAACTAATGGGCATAAACAGAAATATGAAAAGTAAAACATTTTGCAAAGTTTAGGGACGATTTTTTTTTTTTTTTTTTTTTTTTAAAGTTTAGGGAAGAAAAATGAGTTTTTGTGAAAATTTTTGGATGAAAATGATATTTTACCCATAAATTAATTCAATGCACTATACAATTTTTGATAACTATGGACAAGAAACGGGTCAAGTACGGATCGACATTTGCTTGCCCTAAAGGATAACTATTGCACCAAGTCCAAACCCCGCCTTTAAAAACAGGAGAGGGAGAGAGAGTAGAACTAGAGTCAAGAATCTAGTTTATGGCTCAATGACACTTTTGATGTTCTTAGTGTAGACTTTGAGTTTTCCTGACTTTTCAAATGTGGCGCCCTTATCATTTCCACCATTTGATTTGCATGAATTAAACAAGACTAAAGCAAACACAAACCATTCGAACTCCAAAAGAAAGACTTCGTCCTCCAATTTGCAAACACAATTCACGACCTAAAAACAACAAAATCGAAAAAGAATGTTGAGACTCTAGAATCTTGATTGTTCTGCATGTTAGGTGAGAAGCAAACAACTCAGCTCACAACATTAAAGTCATGTTTAGTATCAACAACATTATTTAAGGGGAAAAAGAGAGAATGTTATAGGAGAATTGAAATATTTATGAGGGGTCTGCACAAGCAGATAATATCTTGATAACATTGCAAAGTTTAGGGACCAAAATTTTTTTTTTTTTTTTGAAATTTTAGGGACGAACAATGAACTTTTGTGAAAGTTTAGGAATGAAAATGATATTTTACCCATAAATTAATTATTCAATGCACTATACAATTTTTGATAACTATGGACAAGAAACGGGTCAAGTACGGATTGACATTTGCTTGCCCTAAAGGATAACTATTGCACCAAATTCAAACCCCGCCTTTAAAAACGGGAGAGAGAGAGAGCCTAGAACTAGAGTCAAGAATCTAGTTTATGGCTTAGTGACACTTTTGTTGTTCTTAGTGTAGTCTTTGAGTTTTCCTGACTTTTCAAATGTGGCGCCCTTATCATTTCCACCATTTGATTTGCATGAATTAAACAAGACTGAAGCAAACACAAACCATTCAAACTCCAAAAGAAACACTTCATCCTCCAGTTTGCAAACACAATTCACAACCTAAAAACAACAAAATTGAAAAAGAATGTTGAGACTCTAGAATCTTGATTGTTCTGCATGTTAGGTGATCAGAAGCAAACAACTCAGCTCACAACATTAAAGTCATGTTTATTATCAACATCATTTGAGGGGAAAAAGAGAGAATTTTATAGGAGAATTGAAATATCTATGAGGGGTTTGCACAAGCAGATATTTTCTCGAAACTCCAATTTCATGTCAATCATGGCTAACTTAATATAGTTTGAGGTATAAGACGATAATTTTAAATGAGCAGAGAAATATCACTCAATATTATTAAGTTAATGTTTTATATTGTAATATTTTTTTTCTAACCTTTTAGCCTTTAATATGACTAATTCACTTCTTTCTCAAAAAAAAAAAAATATGACTAATTCACTTAATGGTGGCCAGGTGCTTAATAACTCAACTGGTTGATACCTATTTCCAACAAAGACATTTACACTTCAAATCTCTCCATCCACGACTATTGAATTTTTTAAAAAAAAAAATCACTTAATAGTGATTGTGTTGGATTTCTATTTATTAATAATTTTTTGGAGAAAATATTAAAATCATTACACTTTTTTTTTTCTTGTAATTTTTTTAATAAAAAACTTACAAATTAATGGGACAATGAATGTAATTAGTAGCTCTTTAAGAAGATAATAACTAAGTATTTAAATGTGAAAATTTGTAAGGATAATAAATAAGTATTTTCTAGAATGAATACTTTTTTAAAGTAGAAGAAAAAAAAATACAATTCACATGTTTGTAAATAAAATTAAAAAAAAAAATTATTTATTACCCTGGGTTTGAGGCCCTAGGCCCTGGTGTTAATTATTGCAGGTAATCAACCTTGTAATAAAGGCCGAAAGGCCCAAAGTAATCAATCATGTTCCATAATCTTTTGTCGTAATTAAAATGCAGAACACCAATTTCTTGCTTGGTGGCACGAATTGACTTCGTCTCTTAGAATTGACTTCGAAGTTCCCATACCAAAACAACATGATTCCATCAAAAGTTTGCCGTAACGTACAATGTAGAACAAACTTCCCAGTAATTCCCCGCGGAGTAAAATCGTTAGAAATCAATGCGCATGGCACATAAAGAAACCTAATTTCAACCTTTGACTCTTACCCTTTGTTTGGTTGGACTTGAGGAAAGAGAAAGGAAAAGAAATGAGTAATGGAAAAGGAGGAGAAAAAAAAAGAAAAAAAAGAAAAAGAAAATAAAAACATTTCTCATCAATGTTTTGAATTTGATTCCAATCTAGCTGGAATGACCAAAATTTTTCGTTTGGGTGTGTATACCGGTACAACAAACTACCTTGTTCCATATTGTTCAAAATTTCGGTCTGTGCTAGCCTGTACCAACGTTCCTGGAGAAATATATGTTTCAGTTCTGCTTGAAAAAATTGATTTTTTGTTTTTACAGTATCTTCGGTTCTTCTCTCTGAATCTCTTGCAATCTCGTATCTAATTGTCGAGCAACAAATATCCAAGGGAACGAACAAAGAAAAGCCTTTGTTTGCTTTGTAAATGGAAAGAAAAATAAAAAATAAAAAATAAAACACTATATATTTTTAGGTATAAATGAAATCAGGAAGGAAGAAAAGAAAAGCCTTTTTTTGGTTGGTAAAAGGGAAAGGAAAATATACGGTGCCATATAGCACTATGTGCATATTTGTTATTTCAATCTTCATACTTAATGCAGATATGCAAATTAGGACAGACAAAATAATGTATTTGTCATAATTTTATAATATGTAATGACATTTTTTTTTTTTTTTTGGTTACGAAAAAATGTGTAAGGACATGTAATGGTGTAATTTGAGTTCCACCTATACAATGCAATGTTAGTTCTCTTAAATAAAAGCTTGCGTATAGCCGAGACCACATTTATTAGTATAATTATTGCAGTGTCCAATTAATAGAAAATAAAGAACCAAAAGATTACGTTTCAAAAAAAAAAAAAGAACCAAAAGATTACATGCATATACAAAATCAGTACAATTATTGTAGTAACCAATTGCACTCATTTTTCAATTGCAATGTAATTTTCCTAAGGACATGTCAGATATATAATGCAGTAAAATTCAACTTCCTTCAAAAAACCTGCCTAGTAATTGACAGTAACATTACAAAATAAAGTCACTGTTCAACTTCCTTCAAAATACCTGCCTAGTAATTTAACTTCCTTCAAAAGATTTGTTGCCTTAACAGCTTGGGCAATTACATATGTCATTGTTTAATAATACCTCAAAATATTTTGTTCCCTTAATAGTTTGGGCAACAAAATAATAAAATACATGTATAAGTAATTGACAATAACATTACAAAATAATAGTTGCTTTAAGAGTTTGGGCAATTACATTACAAACTACATGCCTAAGTGTAGGGTCACAAATTGTAGCCCAAACCCAAAAGGATTCGGATATAGGCCCAGTAAGCCCAATATAATAAATTTGTAAGAGAGTGGGTGAAAGAACTGGGTTGTTAATGAGTTTTCTAACGGTTAATCAAGGTTTGAATCTTGTCCGAGGAGGAAAAGACACATAATCAAGGGTTGAATATAAGTCCGAGGAGTAAGTTTTTGGATGAGTTGGCTATTTCAGAAAGTTTGTTCTTCACAGTGCTACAGTAAATCTCGTTCAATTTCTTCTTTTAATATTTTTCCGATCCCCCACTTATGGAGGGTCTCCCCCATTATATAGTCCTCCATAATTCACTCCCATCGTCCACTTGTTTATCATCCAACCATGCACTCGAGTATCTGTCATACTGAGTAGCTTTTCTGGTTTTCTGTGGGCGATAGTGGTTGAAAATACTGTTCAGAGGTTTTCTCCACATTAATGCGATCAGGAAAGCTGTTGTAGTGCATTTAATGCGGTGATAGCAGCTTTTTTCCAAGATATTTCCGTGTTCTTATCCTTTCCTTGCTCACCTGAAGTCTATCTTCGCTGCTAGAATTTCCTGGAAGGTTACCTAAGTCAAAGCGAAGTTCACTTAACTGACATTCGTCAGGTCCGAGGAGTATGACCCTCTCAGATTAGTGCTTTTCAACATTTCTCTGTACAACCACCTACTATGGGGCCTTTCCCAACATTTTCTTCTCCTCGGACGCATTCTTGTTAGTAAATAGGACTTGAGGCCCAACACAAAAGTTCAAGTCTTTGCCCCCCACAATAGCCTCTCAAAATTTTAATTTTTCCCTCTCGCCCGAGAAGAAAAAGTATAATTTTGACTTGTGAATATAATTACATTTGAAACCATAAAAACATTCAAACTTACGCACGTGGAAGGGTCATTTTCATCATTTCACAGCTGTTTCTGACGCTTCGGAACTCGCGAAACGTCATTAAGTACTTTGGGCAACGTTATGCTCTTGGCATCCAATGGTGGGGTTTTAATCCAACGGTCTGGATTTCTCTTCAATATTTAGGCGGGATAAAATCCCCCTCGTTTTCAGTTTCTTATATAAAGGCTCCTGAATATCATTTCCTTTTTTTTTCATCGCAATTCATAATCTTCAGAGCATTCAAGCATCCAAACCCGTTACTCATCAAACCGTTCATCATATTTTCAAAAAGAGACTTGAAAGATCCTCAAGAACTACGAAGATCAGTTCGCGTTCTAGTCTACGTAAGTTTCGTTTTCACAACTCCCCTTATCTCTTTGGATAACCTCCTCGGCTCTTCATTCTCTCTTCCGCAAACTTAGAATGGGTAGATTTCAACGCTTAGTGAAGACTCCAGCCTTGATAGAGTTGTTCAAAGAAAAATACCACATACCCCAAGAAGTATCAATATGATACTGTTCCATAGAGGGATTGGCATTTGACCAAGAAGTGGGAGAAGTCATAATCCCAATGATTGCCTTCATAGAAGGAGGCATGACTATTCCCATGGGTAGGATTACGAGGGACTACTTACGTGTCCATAGGCTCTGCCCCCAACAATGTGCACCTAACTTCTTTAGAGTTCTAGGAGCGATTGATGCTTTGGACCGACATTTAGGGTTGGGACTGACTTGGTATGATGTAGCTCACCTATACGAAGGCCATATAGAAGCTCGGGCAGGGTTTTATCTTAAGTCCCGATCTAGTGTTGTCAAGCTAATCTCATGTCTCCCCAAGTCTAACAAAGGGATGAAAGATGACTTCCTCATCGTATTAGGCCCTTGGAGTGACGACGTTCCTTGCCCAACCAAGCTAGGAGAGCCAGGTGGAGTAACTTAGATCTAGGTTTTCTAACATTAGATTTAAGGAATTTGTCTTCGGCCCCGTTTTGTTGTACCTGAGTCTCATTTTCATTCATTCATTTTTTTTTTTTTACATTGAAGTTGGAGTTTCTAACTGTTTGATTCTCTTATCTAACAGATAAAACGTATACCAATCACAAGCTCAGCTTAATCAACGTACCAGCGCTTAACTACTTGCTGAGGTCTCAGATTTTTGTGAACGACGACGGACAGCTTCGTGCCGTTCACTTGATTTTAGACTTTTGAACCAATTTCAAGGGCTTTCTTGGACGTCAGCAACTCTATTAGAGCAGACGACTACCGTTTGGCTCGCATAGACGTCTCTTGGCCAGGTTTCCTAGCTCCATACAATCTTCCATCCGTGACCATCCTATTCCACAAGGAATACCTTTTGCCGTCCAGCCACTTCAACAAGTACCACTCCGACAAGCTATTGTCGAGGAAGGAGCTGCTTCCTCTTCTTTTCTTGAAGAGGAAATCGATAGGTTCTAGTTTGAAGAGGTAGTCATCGTTATATCAGAGGCTGAAGAATGAGCGAACGAGTATTCGTGCGTTCAAACATTAGATCTAGGTTTTCTAACATTAGATTTAAGGAATTTGTCCTCGGCCCCGTTTTGTTGTACCTGAGTCTCATTTTCATTCATTCATTTTTTTTTTTTTGACATTGAAGTTGGAGTTTCTAACTGTTTGATTCTCTTATCTAACAGATAAAACGTATACCAATCACAAGCTCAGCTTAATCAACGTACCAGCGCTTAACTACTTGCTGAGGTCTCAGATTTTCGTGAACGACGACGGATAGCTTCGTGCCATTCACTTGATTCTAGACTTTTGAACCAATTTCAAGGGCTTTCTTGGACGTCGGCAACTCTATTAGAGCAGACGACTACCGTTTGGCTCGCATAGACGTCTCTCGGCCAGGTTTCCTAGCTCCATACAATCTTCCATCCGTTGACCATCCTATTCCACAAGGAATACCTTTTGCCGTCCAGCCACTTCAACAAGTACCACTCCGACAAGCTATTGTCGAGGAAGGAGCTGCTTCCTCTTCTTTTCTTGAAGAGGAAATCGATAGGTTCCAGTTTGAAGAGGTAGCCATCGTTATATCAGAGGCTGAAGAAGGAGCGAACGAGTATTCGAGCGTTCAAACTCCTGCCCCGATAGTAACCTATATTGGTGACACTTCAGACGAGGAAGAAGCAATAGCCCCTAAGACTGGTCCAAGTTTAAGGGACCTTATGAAAAACAGGAACAAGGCACCCTCTCCTTAGGATAAAAACAAGTCCAAACCCCCCGTATATCCTCCTCCTCCTCCCCTTCAGCTTCCTACTGATCTCGGGCTCAAGCCCAATCCCGATCTAAGGAGGAAGAGGCACACTGAAGCTACTGAGGAGGGAGAGCTGGGCCCTTCCAAAGGAAGCAAACAGCCCAGGCAGTCACAGGACCAAAGGAACAGAAGGTCCAACTCTGTGGATAGCCGAAAGGAGCCTCCTGTGGCCCAAGTGCGCTGCCCAACCCGCACTTGGTCGCCCAAGTTGGAGGTGGACGGTGTGCTGATTGCATATGATGTCACCCTCAGGCATTATCGCGAAGGGCACGCTGGTCTGGTAGCCGAGGCTCTAGAACAGCCTCTCCTCCTCCCAAAAGACATGGAGGCCTATAGGAACTTCAACCATCTTGAACTCTTTCTATCCCTTAAAAGGGACCTGGCTATGGTAAGTGACTCTATTCATTGTTCTTCATTTATACATCTCCATTTCCTTGCATTTTATAGCAAAAGTGAAATACCTTTTGTTTTTATTTGTGTTTTTTTTTTTTTTTTTTTCTAGGTCATACAGCAGGTTTTTGTGGCCGAGGAGTGGGTAAAGAATGCCCGTGGCGAGACCAGGGTCGCCTTGGATGCTCGAGCCGAAGTGGAGGCAGAGCTAGGCGCCCTAAAGGAAAAACAAGCTAAGATGGCCGAGCAGCTGAAAAAAGCTGTTAGGACGAGAGATAGTGCCGAGGCAAGCCTAAAGACAACGGAGAGGCAATTTGAAGAAGTGTGCAAGGAATTGCACTATTCTGAAATAAATCTGGCAACAGAGAAACAGATGGTGACAGAGCTTCGTGAAGAACTTCGCAAGGCCAGGGAGGCTGCCTAACTACTCAAGAAGGCAACTGAGGCCGAGAAGCAAGCTGCGTACGCCTTGGGTTTACAGGAGACTCAAAGCAAACTCACCGAGGAGTTTTCCATTGTAGCCAGGGATTACTGCGATATTTCTTGGGGTAAAGCCCTTGATGTTGCTGGGATTCCTGTTGATTCCAGCTTGAGGCAACCTGAGAGCATCTACTATGACCCAGATATCCGTGAGCTCTCAGGTCCTAGCTCCTCTCCCCCAGCGCAACCTGCCCAAGTGTCTGAGGTGCCCATAGCAGATTAAGTCCCTCCTGCCCCTATGGAAACTTCAATGGATCCTCACCCAGATGCTGGCAAAGGGAAAGAAGCTGAAGCTCCCCAGGGCAAGGATAAGGGCAAAGGCAAGGACAAGGGCAAAGGCAAAGCCTCAAACACCACTATCTCTCAACCCGAGCAAGCTGTTAATCCAGGGGCTCCCAAGGCACAAGCTTAGGATCTTAGTTTTTGTAGTATTTTTATTTTATTTTATTTTATATGTTTACTGTTTTTGTATCTTCTTTTTGTTAAAAAAATGTATCACATTTTTATTATTAATGAAAATATGTCTCTTTTACTTCATATGCCATGATAAATAGTGGAAAACTGATCTGATGCTATCTTCATCTAATTTGAATAGTATGTATGGCTATATTAGGCAAACAGGACATATTATAAGTTCAAGACTTTGGTCACAACACATAAATTGGATAAGCATCTTCAAAAGTAACAGGGTAACAATAAGTATAACTAACCTAAATGGGAATTTTAAGTAATACGCTTAGGTTTAAATTTAAATACTTAAAGAAACTTAGAATGAGTGTTAACTAGCCCAAATCACCTGGTCCAAAGACTTCAGTCATGATTGAATTTAAGTTTAAATACTTGAAAGAATTGAGAACGAGTGTTAACCAACCCAAATCATCTGGTCCGAGGACTCTAGTCATGATTGAATTTAAGTTTAAACACTTAATAGAACTGAGAATGAGTGTTAACTAACCCAAATCATCTGGTTCGAGGACTCCAGGCATGATTGAATTTAAGTTTAAACACTTAATAGAACTGAGAATGAGTGTTAACTAACCCAAATCATCTGGTCCGAGGACTCCAGGCATGATTGAATTTAAGTTTAAACACTTAATAGAACTAAGAACGAGTGTTAACTAACCCAAATCATCTGGTCCGAGACATCTGGTCCAAGGACTCCAGGCATGATCAAATTTAAGTTTAAATACTTAATAGAACTGAGAACGAGTGTTAACTAACCCAAATCATCTGGTCCGAGGCCTCCAGGCATGATTGAATTTAAATTTAAACACTTAATAGAACTAAAAAATAAACAGCATAAACACTTTATATAAAGAACACATATTGATCAAATAAACACATATTAATAGTAATACCTCTTTAGGTTATTTACATTCCAAGGACGTGGTACTACATGTTCGACCAGATCTTCTAAAAAATATGCTTCAATGCCAGTTTTGGAGGTGATACGATAAGGTCCCTCCCAATTTGGCCATAATTTTCCCCAAGCTGGATTCTTTGCAGCGCCCACAACTTTGCATAATACCAGGTCACCAGGAGTTAAAGGTCTTAACTTTACATTGGCATCATAACCTTGCTTCAGTTTCTGCTGATAATAAGCTAGCTGAACCATCGCATTTTCTCTCTTTTCTTCAATCAAGTCCAAATTTCTTGTTAGTTGCTCATCGTTATCTTTTGGATTGAACGAACTGGTTCTTGTCGTCGGGAAACCAGTCTCTAAAGGGATGACAGCCTCAGCTCCATAAGTCATTGAGAAAGGGGTCTCTCCAGTAGACCTGCGAGGCGTGGTTCTGTACATCCAGAGTACATGTGATAATTCCTCCACCCATTTACCTTTCGCATCATCTAATCTCTTCTTCAACCCACTTACTATGACTTTATTTACAGCTTCAGCCTGCCCATTCCCTTGGGGATAAGCAAGGGTAGAATACCTATTAGTAATCCCCAGCTCGCCACAATATTTTCTAAACATCTTACTATCGAACTGAAGACCATTGTCCAAGATGAGCACGTGAGGAACTCCAAACCGAGTAACGATGTTCTTCCAAACGAATCTTTTTGTATCCACATCTCTAATGTTGGCTAGAGGCTCTGCTTCAACCCACTTCGTAAAATAGTCTGTGCCGACTATAAGATATTTCTTGTTTCCCACTGCTTTGGGAAATGGTCCCACGATATCTAAGCCCCACTGAGCAAATGGCCATGGGCTAGATAATGGATTAAAGATTCCACTTGGTTGGTGTATGCTCGGCTCAAACCGCTGGCACTGCTCACACCTTCTGACGTATTCCAGAGCGTCCCTCTGCATATTTGGCCACCAGTAACCTTGGGTAATGGCCCTATGTGCTAAGGATCTACCTCTAGTGTGGCTTCCACAGATTCCTTCATGCATCTCTTCTAGAAGTGACTTGGTTAGCTCGGGGTGGACACATAACAAATAAGGTCCTGAAAAGGAACGCTTATATAGTTTATGGTCCTCCAATAACCAATAACCAATAACTAATAGCCTTTCTTCGTATCTTGTCAGCTTCTATTTTTTCCTCAGGTAGAATATCCTCCTTCAGGAATTGTATGATGGAATCCATCCAACTCATTCCTGCTCTGATCTGATTAATTTGAACCATCTCTCCTGTCCATGAGGGTTTGTATAAGTCCTCAACAAGGATTACTCGAGGCAAGTCCTGTGCAGAGGAGGTTGCAAGCATAGCTAAAGAATCCGCGTGCGCATTACCACTTCTGGGGACATGTAGCAAGTCAAAGGAGTCGAATTTTGACTGCATACATTTAACTTGGCTAAGATACCCCTGCATCCTCTCATCTTTCGCCTCGAATTCTCCTCTTACTTGACCGACAACCAACCTTGAGTCCGAGAAGAGTTTTATGGACTTTCCTCCCATTCTTTGGACCATAGCCATCCCTTCCAACAGAGTTTCGTACTCGGTTTCGTTATTTGTGGCTGAAAAATCTAACCTCAAAGACTTTTCAATGACAACCTTCTCAGGGGACATCAATACTAACCCAACCCCTGAGCCTTTTTTATTCGATGCTCCATTTACATATACCTCCCATGTCGGAAGGCAATATTGGGAGATCGTACCAACCAATTTTTCATCCATGTTTCCATCTGATGGTAATTCCTCTATCTCAGGTTCAGTGAATTTAGCCACCAAATCTGCGAGGACTTGTCCTTTTATGGAGGTACGGGGCATGTACTTGATATCGAAAGCCCCCAGAATTGTAACCCACTTGGGCTATTCTTCCTGTGTAGTCGGCACTTCAGAGTATGGTTTTGAGCGGGAGCTATGTAAGAACGACCACTGTATGTGCTTGGAAGTAATGAGGTAGCTTACATGTGCCAAGCACTACTACCAGGATAGCTTTCTCCAGTGGTAGATAACGCACTTCAGTTTCGTGCAATGACTTACTCACGTAATAAACTGGCCGTTGTATGCCTTTATCAACTCGTATCAGCACCAAACTTACTGCATACGGGGCTACAGCAATGTAAACGAAAAGAACTTCATCTGGCTCAAGACTAGACATGATCGGTGGCCGAGCTAGATAATCCTTGAGTTGCTGGAATGCCTTGGCACATTCTTCTGTCCACTCAAAATTCTTCCATTTGTTGATCAATAGGAAGAAAGGTCTGCATCTATCTGTTGATCGAGATATGAACCTGTTCAAAGCAGCGGCCATTCCAGTTAGTTTTTGCACCTTTTTTGGATTCCGAGGAGTTCGCAAATTGTTAATAGCTTTAATCTGGTCAGGGTTAACTTCAATTCCCTTGTGAGTGACCATGTAACCTAAGAATTTGCCCGATCCTACACCAAATGAACACTTAGAAGCATTTAAGCGTAGTTTGTAACTTCTAAAAATTTCAAAAATAACTCAAAGGTCTCCTAGATGCTCCGAAACCACTTTGCTCTTCACCACCATATCATCTATATAAATCTCGATATTTTTCCCCAATAGTGACTCAAACATTTTCGTCATCATTCTCTGATAGGTGGATCCTGCATTATTCAAACCGAATGGCATTACTTTGTAGTGATAATTCCCAATAGGAGTAACAAAGGCTGTCTTCTCTTGATCGTTCAAGGCCAAAGGTATCTGATGATAGCCTTGGAAAGCATCCAAAAAACTCATCTGAGGATGGCCGACAGTAGCGTCTACCAGTTGATCTATCTTGGGCATAGGGAATGGATCTTTAGGGCAAGCTTTATTCAAATCCGTGAAACCAATGTACACTCGCCACGTCCCACTCTTTTTCTTTACTACTACCGTGTTTGCTAACCATTCAGGGTAGAAGACCTCCTTGATAGCCCCAACCTGCTTGAGTTTCGCTACCTCCTCTCGGACTGCTTCCGCATGCTCTTTGGATGGACGCCAAGGAAGCTGCTTTTTGGGGGCTACTAATGGATTAACATTTAAATGGTGGCAAATGAATTCTAGATCCACCCCAGGGGCCTCGTAAGTATTCCAGGCAAAGACATCAATATTCTGTTTAAGGAACTCTATTAGCTCCTCTCTCTCTTGTTGAGGCAGCTAGGATTCAATTTGAAAAAATTTCTCTGGATCATCTCCTATTGTAACTTTCACAAGATCTTCACATTCTACCTCCTCGGATGTTCCATCAATGGATAACACCAGGGGTCTTAATTGCTATAACTCTTTCTCACTGAGAGTCATAGGTTCAGCTTTGGGCCTATGTCGGATGGCTGCAACCATGCACTGCCGCGCCATGGCTTAATCACCCAATATTTCTTCGATCTGTCCTTCGGATGGGTACTTGATCTTCTGATGCAGAGTGAAAGAAACTGCTCCTAAAGTATGAAGCCAAGGTCTGGCAACAATTGCTGTATAAAGAGAGTATGCATCCACCACGATAAAGTCTACCTCCACCGTCTCCGAGCCAGTCTGCATAGGCAATCTGATCTGTCCCTTTGGGATAATAACATTCCCTTCAAAACTCACTAAGGGAGAACTGTAAGGCGTCAGATCTTCAGCTCTTAAACTCAGCCCCTTGTAAAGATTAGGGTACATTATCTCAGCCGCGCTGCCTTAATCAACCATTACTCTCTTCACATCATAACCCCCAATTCGGAGGGTGATCACTAAGGCATCATCATGAGGCTGAA
This sequence comes from Quercus rubra, assembly GCA_035136125.1. Lineage (NCBI taxonomy): Eukaryota > Viridiplantae > Streptophyta > Magnoliopsida > Fagales > Fagaceae > Quercus > Quercus rubra. The sequence goes on from CM068738.1 coordinate 48,525,455, forward strand.
TAGTTCCAATCTTGTCCTCGTCCGAGAACCCCATGACCAGGGGCCGCTCTAATCTAGCTCTCTTCGGCTCGTGACTAGTGTCCTCAGAAGACAGGCAAGCCACAGACATTACTCTAGATGGGCATGATCCTGTTCTGCCAGGTGCTGCGAAAATAACGTTGATAGTTCACAGAAGGGGTCTTGAAGGAGTTTCTCTTTCAGATCGAGAATCGGTCTGTCTACCCAACCCACTAGAATGATACAACAGCTGCTTCAATTTGCCTTCTTGGACAAGTTGGTCCAGGTGATCCCATAAACTCCTGCAATCCTCTGTTGTATGGCCATGATCCCGATGATATTGACAATAGAGGTTTCAGTTTCGCTTTTCAGGATTTCCCACCATCTTGTTAGGCCATTTGAAGAAGGATTCGTTCTTAACTTTTTCCAATACTTAATGCACTGGCTCTCGGAATACAACCCTGACCACTTGATTGTTATTTGACCCTGGCTACTCTGCGTAATCCCTTCTCGGTCGGTTATTGTTGTATCTGTCCAACCTAAAATCTCTTCTTTCTTGAGGGACAGCCTTAGCTTTCCCTTTTCCCTGTTGTTGATCGTCTTCTATCCTCTTATACTTGTCAACTCTATCCATTAACTGTCACAAACTAGTGACAGGCTTACCTGTCAGGGATTTTCTCAAACCATGTTCGGATGGGAGGCCGACCTTGAAAGTTCTAATAGCGACTTCATCAAAATCGCCATTAATCTCATTGAACATCTCCCAATACCTTTCAGCATATGCCTTCACAGATTCCCCTTCCCTCATTGTCATAGACAGCAGAGAATCTAAGGGCTGAGGAACCCTACTGCACGTAATGAACCGGGAACAGAATGATTAGGTAAGCTTCTTGAAAGAACTGATGAAATTCGTTCTTAGCCCATCAAACCATCTCATCGGCATCGGTCTTAAGCTGGAGGGAAATACTCTGCATAACAAAGTTTCGTCCTGAGAATGGACAGCCATCTTTTGTTTAAACTGGCTTACATGCTCCACAGGATCTGTGCGTCCGTTATACATGGTGAACGTAGGCTGATGGAAACGCTTGGGGAGCTTTGCCTTTTCTATTCCCCGAGTAAAGGGAGACTTAGAAATTTGGCTTAGAACTTTCTTCATGACATTAGTTCCTACCCCCCTCCTAGATGAACTCCTTCGCCTCCTTTTGTGAGAATATTCCTCCTCACAGGAATAAGACTCACTAGGTGGAGTTTTTGAGCATTTTCTGTAACTGGCATCTTCGTCGTCATTGGAAGAAACATCAGAGTTGAAAGGGGTTTGTTTTTGTTGTGCTTGACGAAGTCTCTTTTTTAGATCATCAATTTCTCGTTGCAAATGCTTTTCATCAGTTTGCTCATGTACTAAATGACTCCTTCGTCGATAACCACTTCCACCTGTATGGAGCGTCTGCAAGCTACCTTCCTGCTGATTATTCATATGATTTCCGTGCTCGAGGTCATGGAGCACGCCCTATTGATGAATGTTAGCTGATTTTGCATGGTGTGGACTAGTCTGGTGTGGTCCTGAACTCGCCATAACCATTATAATCCTTACAAGCACTAGTTCTTCCCATAGACGGCGCCAATTGTAGGGTCACAAATTGTAGCCTAAACCCAAAAGGACTGGGATATAGGCCCAGTAAGCCCAATACAATAAATTTGTAAGAGAGTGGGTGAAAGAACTAGGTTGTTAATGGGTTTTCTAACGGTTAATCAAGGTTTGAATCTTGTTTGAGGAGGAAAAGACACATAATCAAGGGTTGAATATAAGTCCTAGGAGTAAATTTTTGGATGAGTTGGCTATTTCAGAAAGTTTGTTCTTCACAGTGCTACAGTAAATCTCGTTCAATTTCTTCTCTTAATATTTTTCCAATCCCCCACTTATGGAGGGTCTCCCCCCATTATATAGTCCTCCATAATTCACTCCCATCGTCCACTTGTTTATCATCCAACCATGCACTCGAGTATCTGTCCTACTGAGCAGCTTTTCTGGTTTTCTATGGGCGATAGTGGTTGAAAACACTGTTCAGAGGTCTTCTCCACATTAATGCGGCCATGAAAGCTGTTGTAGTGCATTTAATGCGGTGGTAGCAGCTTTTTCCCAAGATATTTCCGTATTCTTATCCTTTCCTTGCTCACCTAAAGTCTATCTTCGCTGCTGGAATTTCCTGGAAGGTTACCTAAGTCAAGGCGAAGTTCACTTGACTGACATTCGTCAGGTCCGAGGAGTATGACCCTCTCGGACTAGTGCTTTTCAACATTTCTCTGTACAACCACCTACTATAGGGCCTTTCCCAACATTTTTTCCTCATCGGACGCATTCTTGTTAGTAAATGGGGCTTGAGACCCAACACAAAAGCTCAAGTCTTTGCCCCCCACACTAAGTAATTGACAATAGTTCAAAAACAAATATAAACAAAAAGTCATAAAAACATCTCTGAAGTTATGTTGCTAGAATTAACTAAGTTCTGCTGTTTTGTTGACTACCATCAGCTCCTACTCTATATCTCTTCAAGTTCCCCCCAACGTTGGCAGCCTAAATGTGAAAAATTACATGGCCATTAGACTCTCTTTCCAAAAAACAAGTTTGTATAAGTAATAAATATATTATGGACCTATTTGGGATTTGCTTATTTTGCTGAAACTAAAAACTTTTTATTGAAAGTACTGTAGATAAAAGTAAAAGTTAGCTGAAATAGTACAGTGAGACCCATGAATAGTACCAAAAAGTACAATGAGGTCCATAAATAGTAGCAAAAATAAATTGAATAGTAAAATAAACTAGCTTTTTAATTTTTGCTAAACACACACTATATATAACACACATACATTGCTTTGTTGGCTGCTAAATGTACTATCTACTTGCACTCTGAATCCCATGAAGTGCTCCTTAGAGTTGGAGGCCTACATGTAAAGAACATTAGCATGGTACACAATTTACTGAATTAATGATCTAATTGAAATGAATTTAAGTCCCTTCATTCTGCCACTAGTTGTTGACTTGTCATTTGCTGCCTTGCCTTTGCCTTGATTAGTTGCCACTATTGGTGGTTTTTAATTGCTCCAGCAGGTCCTTCTTTTATGCCCCAATTGATGACAACGTGTACATCTTAAACTTGTTTGATTCCTCTTCATCCTATAAGGGTTATGTACTTCATCTTTATTATTTCTTCTTCTATTAATCTTAGGCTTCCCTGGCTAAATTTTATGTATTGGAGGAAGTATTGCATCTCCATCTGCGTCCGACCACAAATCAGGACCATTGCATGGCTGAATGTGATGTGAATATAAAGCAATATATGTATCCGTCTTATAGAAGTCATGAACATTATCCTTAACCCATTCTTTCCTGAAAGCTATTACGCTCACAGCATGCTTACAAGGGATCCCAGTCAAATCCCACCTATTGAAAGCACATGAATGTTTCTCCATATCAACCACAAACTGATTCCCATAAGTATTCACCTCCCACTTTGCCCCACTTGACCAAATAGATATGCAATCAATGCTAGCCTCTTTATATTTGTCCAATTTTTGTTGGATCTTTTAACAAATAGGGTCTAAATACTTAGTCATCAAATTAATTCTTTCGGATCCTAATCATGAGATATCTTCTAATGGTTTCAAGCAAAGTGACCAATGGCTTTTTTCTTGCACCCATGATCTTAGAATTAAAAATCTCACAAAGGTTATTTAAGAGCATATCACACCTTGGATAATAGGGGAAAGCATGCCTAGCCCACTAGTGGGTTTACTTACTCCTTAGCTCATAATGTGCATCCTTGCTCTCTATTTCCATCTACTTCCTAAAACTTTCAAATGCTAGTCTTGTTGATGGCGTAGCTGCCCCCCACATCAAGTCCTTTAACTCTTTTCCTTGATGGTTCTTCTTGAAGTAAGCGAACAAATGCCTCACACAGAATCTATGGTATGTGTCTGGCACCACGTCAACTAAAGTAGGAAGTAACCCTTTCTATTGGTCTGAAATAAAGCACCATCCATGGATTCCTATAGGCTCTATATCACCTATTAAATTCTCCAAAAACCATGTCCAAGTCTCCTTAGTCTTTGCCTCAGTAACAACATAAGTAATTTGGTATATACCATCATTTCCATCTATACCCATAGTTGCTAGAAATTAGCTAGCAACTGTATCCTTCAAATGACAAGAATCCAAGCTTATCAATGGCCTACAATCACTAACAAATCCTTCTTTACATGCAGCTAAGCACACATAAACCCTCTTGAAATTATGACCAGGAATAGCAACTGTGACTCTAATTGTGGTACCTAGGTTAGACCTCATCAACTCCGCACAATAGCGTGTTACCATAGTGTATTTCTTACCAAAGCCCCCTCTTGCCGTGGCTTTAGCAATTTCTCTAGCTTTATATGCTTTCGACAAGGAAAGCTATACTTGTGCATCCCTCACCACTATAGCTACCAAATCTTTAACTTGGTAATCAATATTAGCCTGAAGTTGGTCAACATACTTTTCTGCCACCCAATTTGCAAAAACCTATTTGCTACAGAAAGACCTACTACATGTATAAGTATCATATAATGCACTAATCTGGAAGTTTGCATTGTCATCAATACCTGCAGACACCTTCCAAGGACAACCTTCAACACATTTATACCTCACCCTAGACTTGTCATTTTGTGAAAACTTGGTGCCATATCCATGTGTAAGCTCGTGCAAACTCAAATACATACAAATCTGATTGTTTCTCGGGAAAAAAATTGAGATCTAGAGAGAGATAGAAGGGAGACTTACGAGGTGGTGGAGTTGGGAAGCGTGGGAGTGAGAAGTGAAGAAAAAAGAGAGAGGGAGGAAAAGAGAAAGAGAGAGAAGAATGGGGGAAGCTAATAGTCTGAACCTCAACAAATTCGTGATTTGGTGTTCGTGAAAGTTCGCCATTTTCGCAAAGCTTTTTTTGCTTTGCTTTTGCTTTGATGTGTAGATTTTTGATAATTGACTGTGTGTAAAGTGTGAAGTGTGATTTGTGATTTGGAATTGTGATTGGGATTTTTAAGTGTTTGCTATTGCTCTCTCACATTGAGTTTGATGATGAGTGTCCCATCGTATCTCTACGAGAAAGAGTGAGAGAGAGAGAGATTATTATTATTAATTTAGATACTCAGTTACACTAATTTTTTATATATATATAAGAAAGCAAAATGGTTTGTTTATTTATATGTGCTAATTGGCGGGTGTGACTATAACACAGGATTGGGGGTGATGATTTTTTTTTTACTTTTATAATTACGAAGAATTTAATTAGAAGTATTAGGTTATAATGATTGCTCTTTATTTATTATCATATTAAAATATTGATTGATTTTTGGGATTGGACAAAAATATTTACAAGTGATTTTATTAGTTTGTACACACTTTTGGTATTTCTAACTAAAACTCTCTTAAAAAAATAAAAAACTAAAACGTCCCTAATTCAAATTATCACTAAAATCATGTATGTTTATTTTTTAAGGGAAAAATTAATCAGTGCCTTAAGAATATTGGTTTATAATTTTTTTTTAATTTTTAATGGAAAAAGAAAAAAAAATTGACTTTTTTGAGGTTTTATTATATAATTAATGCTAAAAATACAAATTTTTTTACCAAAAATTTTACAAACTGCTGATATATTGAGTAATTATTGGTAAATGAATAAGTAATATTAATGGTGAGTCTAGATGAAAACTAATAAAAAACTAGACACAGTAACAATTTATAAAAATATTATAAAATAATTTGTGACAGTAATATTAATCTTATTATATTTCTAATATCAAAATTTTTCTAAAATTGTTTATTACTAAATCGTCCTAAGAAGCTGAATATTTTTTCTTTATTCTTAAATAGAATGATTTTTGTTTTTTATGGTGATTGACAAATCACGTGGAGGAAGGACCGGAGAGAGACCTAGCCAAACTAAAAGACGTATAATTATAAAGTGAAGTTTGTGTGTCATTGTCAAGGATTTTGTAGCTGTAGCCTCGTAGGCAAGCACTACAAGATTAAAAAAATGTCTTTCTTTGTTATGTTATATCATTCTATATAATTCTTTTTATTAGATTAGTATTTTAAATTTTATTAATTATATATTTTCTTTGTTTTTTTATTCACGTCGAATTTTTTGTATATATGTTTTGCTTACAGTTAAAAATATTTAATGATGAGATGAGAAGATCATCATTGGTCTCTAATTATTCTTTGATATTTTGCAAGCAATAATAATATAACAAGAGTACAAGGCAATATAGTTAGAGACTTGGATCCTTAATTTACAATGAAAAATTTTTAGGTAATCCCGAAAGGGTTGGAACTTGAAAAAATAACGCTCTCTCTACTCATATTTATTGTGGATTTCACCAAGAATTTTATAAACAAATCTCATAATGAATGTAAAAAGAAGAAGTACCATTTTCCACGTAGAGTATGTAAAAATTACTATTGAGAATATACTCTTTGATAAAAAAAAAATTATGCTATACAATATATATAACTTTAAGCTAAACCTTTTTTTTCTCTTGAAACCAAACCCATAAATTCTGTAATTGGGCTTGTCATGTATTGGATTTGATACTATATTTGCTCTTTCAGTTCCAGAAAGAATTTTTCATTGAGCTTCTCATTTGGCTTGATAAAGAATTTCATAAAATAATACTGTAATAATAATTGAATACAGAATTAATTGTATGTCGGCAAGACAAATAATGTCAACCATAGCGGCTGTGTTATTGCCTTATTGGTTACAGCTATATATACTCTATCATCATTATGTCAAACAATTTTTGAAAATTTTGTTCAACCCCCGTTGAAGAAAAAAAAGTCAAGATTTTGTTCATAATAGTTGGTCTTCCCCTAACCCAATAATAAGAAAATATGTACGGTTTTTTTACATCCAAAATTGACTCATCATTGATTGAATCCATGACTTTAACATAACTTTTGATTAGGATGGCTAATCAAGTTTAACGATAGATTAATATCGACCAATCTGGGATCAAACCAATTCTTAATTCTTAATTTTAAGGTTTTGTTCTTTCTCAAAAAAAAAAAAAAAAAAAAACAAATCCACTTTTAAGGACTTTCTCTTAATCAAATGATGGACTTAAGTCAAATACTTGGTATTTGACTAAGTTCGATAATTTATTTAATCTTTAGGAAGAGTCAAGAACCATGTTTATTTGGAAATTCCTTTGATCTGATCTACTGACCCTCTCACCAATCCTAACAACCATGCATGGATCCCGGGGTCAAGCCCAACCTGAAAACAAAACTCATTTGGAAAACCCATATGCCCCGAAGCCAACTAGACATGGGCCAAAAAAACAACCCAAAAAGTAAGACCTTGAATCCAAAGGCCACTGTCTTGGGTCATGCTGCTAACACAAAGCCCACAGACCCACCTTTTAGTGGGGTATCCTTGAATTCTCTAGCTTCTAGTTGCCTTAGGCCATGCTCACCTTCTCCACAAACCAGACTTGCTATTCCATTGGACCCCTGACTAAGAGCATTCTCATTTGGGATTCCAAAAAAGTTTTATTTTACACCCTCGAAACCAACTTTATCTATTATACCAACTCACTTTACAATACACTCTACATCTCAGTTTTTATTTTAACATACAAAAAATTAAAATAATATAACTACACAATAAAATAATATTCTCAAACTTCCTCTCACTAAGGGTTCGTTTGGTTGGAGGGGTGAAAAAGTGAGAGGATGAAAAATTATAAGAGGATAGAAAAGTGAAAGAATAGAAAATATTTAGTTTTCCCTCTTATGTGTTTGGTTGGAGGGGAGGAAAAGTAAGAGGGTAGAAAACTCTTTTGTTTGGTTGAAGAGAAAAAGGGAATGCTGGAAAATATAATTTATATAAATTAATTATTTTACCCTTGTTACATAATATGTAAGAAATAGATTTATTTGTACTCATTAAATAATATAAAATTTACCACATTATATATATAAATTTATGTTATTGTTTTTATTATTATAATGTAAAAATTACAATAATGTACAACTTGATCAGGTCACGTTGAAAAAAAAAAAAAAAAAAAGAACTTGGACCGCTGGACATTGGTGTGCTGTGAAGGTAAAATGAGAAGAGGCAAAAGTGATAAGAGCAACCGCATCAGTCTGTCTAAAAAATTCTGTCTATTTTATACAAAAAATTTACTTTTTGTATTTTACACCATCATTTTTACAAAACACTCATATCAATTTATCTATTATACACACTTTTTTTTTATTAAAATAATATTTGTCTTCCTTTTTTTCTATTATTTCCCAACTACCCCCACCTAACCCCTCCTCCTTTTTTCTTAGTCATATTACACTCCTTTAGTCCTTATCTCTATCTCTGCCTCTCTTTCTTCTCCTTCTTCTTCTTCTTTTTTTTTTTTTTTAAGAATCTTTTTCTTTCCTCTTCTTCTTTTACACTTTGAGTTTATACTTTTATTATAGATGATGATTTTGAGTTGGGTTTGATTAAGGGCAATGATTTTGGGCGGAGAAAGCAAAATTCTGATTTGGGTTTTTTTTTCCTCTTCTTCAGCATCTTCTTTTTTCTTTCTTCTTCTTCTCTTTCTTCTTTTTTCAATTTCAGTTTGATTATTTATATAAATTTGTATATAGGTTTGATGAATTTGGATCTAGATTTAGAACGATTTTGATGATTTTGTAGTGTCTTCGTGATGATTTTGGGTTAGGTTCCCGATGAGTTTTGATTGATTTTGAGTTAGGTTTTCTAATTGCTTTTCCGTTGATTTTGGGTAAATTTTCTGTGCAAGGTTGCGGTGTTTGGTGGTGGTGGTTGGGTGGTTATTTTTTGCTTCCTTCTTCTTATTCTACCACGCTGGGTTGTTGTAGACGTTGGGAGAGGGAATTTTTGTAAAAGTGCTGTGAGAGCACTTTTTCTCCAGCATTTTCCTCTCAATTTGGGATGATGAATTTTGTGGGCGAGGGAAAATTTTCTCCGGGGTTTTCCTTCCTCCCCATTTTCCTTCTTTTGCCAAAGAGTGGAAAACATTGTTTTCCATCCTATTTTCCTCCCTATGTTTTCCATCCCCCCTCAATTCATCCCAACCAAACACTGTGTAAATTTTGGTCTCTCTTCCTATCTCTTTCTCAGCCACCCACTGCCACCACTCACAACCACTTCCGATCTACCAAATCGCACCACCCACCACCACTGCCGAGCAATTCAAACTCAATACCAATACCCAGTACCCAAACAAAAGCCAATACCCAAACTCAAAACCTAAACCATCCAGTACGGTCACCGTAGAGCAACCCATTGCCACCACCGATTAACCAAATCACACCACCCACCACTGTCAAGCAATTCAAACTCAATACCAATACCCAAAAAAAAGCCAATACCCAAACCCAAACCCAAACCCAAACTCAAACCCAAAACCCAAACCACCCACTGCCAGAGCAACTCACTGCCACCACCCACAACCACCACCGATCAACTAAATCGCACCACCCACCATTGAGCAACTCAAATCCAAAAAAAAAAAACCCAATACCCAAACCCAAGCTGTACCGCTTTGCCACCCACCTCGGAGAAAGCTTTTCTGACTGAGTCAGACTCGGACATCTCAAAAACGCTAGCTCGGAGTTCAAGTTTCCCAAACCCCTTTGCTCTCACCAACTCTTCTTCATCATCTTCACCGCAGCAAGCACCGAAATCCACCACCAAACCCATCAGAACAAATCCCCCAAACCATTGGAATAAATCACAACCACCGGACCTAAATCCAACCACCCAATCTCCACCCAAATTTGACCCCAACGTCGACCTAAACCCACAAAACAACAACCACAACCAAACTATTTTCTATTACAGTGAGCAAAATGATTTACAAGGGAGACATGCTAAGAGAGGAAAGATTCGTTCAATGAGAGTGGCTAAGGGAGAAAGGAGAAAGGGGAGAAAGGAGAGAGAATGCAGAGAACTGATAAGAGAGAGAGAGAGAGAGAGAAAGAATGAATAAAATATATTATTTTTGTTTGCAATTTGATGAATAGTTGGTTGTAAATATGGAAACTGACTATTCACGGATGCTTAACAATTTTGGATTCCCATGCTCGAATGGAGCTCTCTTTTTTGGTTTTGGTTGCTAAAATAGCAACTTAGGCCATGTTTGTTCTAGTGTAAAATATTTTTCGGGTGTAAAATATTTTCAAGTGAAAATATTTTTGGGAAATGAAAATATTTTCAAGTGTTTGGTTGCATTTCAAAAAATGCTTTGAAAAATATTTTCTGGTGTTTGGTTGTATTCTTGAAAATACTATAGAAAACACATTTTTTACTTATTACTCACATTTTCTCAGCTTCCAAACAAATATATAATACCAAATTTTCTTAATAAATCGGCGGTTGAGATTGAGAAACAAAACCCAACAAAAAAAATTCATCAAATCCGACGGTCAAGGGAAAGAGAGATACATCGGTGGTCAAGAACGATGGCGCAGGTGAGCTTTGGGTCGAGAACGAGATTGGTTTTGGGTGGATCGATCTTGGGTGGTGACGATCTAGGCGGTGTTGGGGTGCGATGATCTTGCCGGTGCTGGGATGCAACTCGTTGGTGCTTGGATGTGCAATCGGAGCTCTCGCCGGTGCTTGGATGTAAGATCGGAGCTCTTGCCAATGCTTGGATGTGCGATTGGAGCTCTCGCCGGTGCTTGGAAGTGGTGATCGGAGCTCTCGCCAGTTTTGCTGTTTCTCTCTCTCTTCTATTTTCCTGGGATGGAAATCAATTGTAGGGAAAATAAAAGTGTACAATATTTTACAAGGTTTTGGGGCATGATTTACAGTCAACGGAAATCATTTTCCGTTTGACTGAATTTTCCGGGACAATCCAAACACACCCAATGGTGTAAAATATTTTTCAGAAAATATTTACTGCCGAAACAAACGCAGCCTTAGGGGTTTTTACACCCCAATGCTAGTGCTCTTAGAAACAATAAAGAACAATGATAGCCAATATTATCTTAAAAAAAGAGCTTATAAAAAAAATATATTAAAAAAAAAGTGAAGGACTATAAGAAGAAAGAAGAAAAAAAAGTTGGCAAGTGTCCATTTGGGACAAGCTGAAAATTTCAGTTTATTTTTGGTAATATTTATGGGCCCCATTGCACTTTTTGGTATTATTTATAGGTCACACTGTACTATTCAGCTAATTTTTACCTTTATCTATAATACTTTCAATAAAATGTTTTCAGTTTTAGCTACCTTTATCTATATATCGACTTTAATACGTAGACACACAATATTTATTTTTAAGAGAAACTTAAAATCTTGTTAAGCTTGAATGAGTATACAAAAATTGTATAATTGGCTATACAATATGCAATTACATAAATAAATGGGACAAAAAAAGAAAAATAAAAAAAAGAATATAGTATCTTCTATATGCTCAACATAATTAATACTTAATAAACTTTATCAATTATTATTTTTACAGTAAAATTATTAATAATTTTCTTTCTAATATATAAATTGTTTGTTTTTAATATATAAATTGTTTGCAAAAGTTCATCCATGTTTAACAAATCAAAATCATAATGTTACAATTGAAGTTTCATATAAATTATTTTAGTTTATTTTATTTTTGCTTGATAAAATCTTGAGAATAGAAAATTTCAACCAAATTGCATATATTAATGTTGAATGATTTGTAAGCATTCAGAGGTTTTGAAATTGAGTTAAAAATTAGGGGTTCCACTATTTACTTACAAAACTTACTACCTAATTCTTTCATTCTATTGCAATTGTATATTAATTCTAAACCTTTTTTTTTTTTTTTTTTGGGAAAAGATTACTAGATTAGTTGATCAATGTTTTTTTTTTTGGAGCCCAACTCCTATTTTTTTCACAATATTTTTAAAGATTTATAAAATATACCTATATTTAAAATAAAAATAAAAATTGGAGGGGTCATGACCCACTACAATGACATCTTCAGATTTAACCAGCTCTCTGTATACCCAAGAATTTCTTTGAAAGCTAAATATGGTAAACAATAGCAGCAGCCATGCCCAGTTTACATACAGCCTTATTAGCAATGTAGTGTCAAATTAACTTCGTGCACGCGGTAGCAATTATATGGCAATATCACTTTTATGATGAAGGAAGATAACAGTAAATTGGCATGAGAACACAAAGGGATGGGCCTAATTTTTCATAAACAAATTACAATTGATCAAGACCCAAATCCATAAACATTTTTTTTTTTTTTTTTTTTTGCTTCTAAATCCATAAACAATTAATCAGTCAAAACAACACAAGCTTATCCAAAATCAAGACCCAAATCCGCAGACAAACAAAATAATCAGTCAAAAAATAAAAAAGAAGCTTACCCAAAATCCACAAGTCAAGATCCAAATCAACACGAGGCCGATCTGCCTTGGGTCTGTGGCTGGGCTTTGCGGAGAAGAAACAAGAAAGTGATTACTGATTAAAAAAATGCTGTGCGTTTTGGGAAGAAGAAACTAGAAGGTAATTACTGAAAACAATGTGGAAGATAAAAACTTTTCTTCATCTACCTATTTGTTCATCAATAAAATTTTTTTATTTAACCCAAAATTCACCGTATTGTAATTTTGTTGAGAACTAAACTACCCGTAGAAGTTTGGCCTTTCAATACATGTGGGGGCTATTTGGTCCTTTTGAAATTCCTTTTAATATATTTTTTTGCTGAATAAGAGGGGACAGGATCGATTATTGTGACTCACTTCTGGGTGTGATCATAGAACACCTCCCATTAAAAAAGGTTGAATTTTTTTGCATATAGAGAAGGTTGAATTGAGTAATATATCTGTTCAACTTTACTATTTTTACGTTTGATGTAATAAGTATTACGTTATACTTAAAATTTAAAATATAAAAAAAAAAAAAAAAAATTTGTTACCAAAGTCTATCAACGAAACCATCTCAAATCAAAAACACCAACCGCCTTCCCAAAAAAAAAAAAAAAAACACCGACCATTTTTTCCCAAAATTTCTCAGTTAGTCAACTCAAGACCTCCAACTCTGATTCTTCGGACCATCGCTCCGATTCACTGTTTTCGATCACAGCTGCCGACCGCTTCACAAATTACACACCAACACTTTGGCTTCTCCACGTCTCGATCCGATCACCGTTCATAATCACACAAGAGTCGAATCGGCTGAGGTATGTTCATAGATCTCCCTTCTCTAATCTGATATCTCTCTCTGCGATGTGTTGTGATATAGTCTCGGCATTTTTATTTTATTTTAATTTTCATGAAACCTCTCTCTTTTCTCTTTCTTTGATTTCTCCCTGCTCTCTCGCTTCTTTCTCTTGAATTGAATTATGATAAATGCTTTCATGCTGAATAATAAATGTTTCACTTGACCGATCAGTAGAAATATTATAACTTTCTTATTGTGCAATGAATTATTAGCATTAGTTTTAATGTTTAATAATAAAAAAATATTATATGGAAGTATGGAACTAATTTTTGGTACAATAGATTTATAAGATAGGGAAATAATGAAGCATCTTAAAATTAAATAAATAATTAATGGAATGAAAACTCAACAAAAAAATGGAATGAAAAATTAAAACATTAATTTTATGTAGGATAAAGTATCAGGACTTTACAGGTCAAGAAATTATTTGAATTGTTACGTAGATGAAAGATAAATCCCTATAAGTGGTAAAGACATTTAAAAAAAAAACAATTGTAGATTATGGGGAAGTCACCTGCAATGTTTGATTTTTTCAAAAGAAAAAATACAAATAATTTTGAAGGTAATGGTGATGATTTAATGTTGCCATCCTCTAGAGTTGATGTCCTAATTTCTAAAAATCCTCAATTTTTTTTTTTTTGAAAAAATACCACCGATAAAAGTCGACGAGCTTACATTAAGCTTGGCCCCCCTCTCCTAGGTTTGAATATTGGTTCCGTTCCTAGTCACACCCCACCCCTTTAACCACATAAGTCCATGGAGAATATGGTCCTCTTATAGAACACAACTCCAATAACTAATTTAATGTTAACTCCACATGCATATCTCAGTAGACAGATTTAAAGTGCAACTCACCAAGCCTTGTAAGGAGAAATCTGAACACAATTCACATTCAATATTCCAACTAGGACATTCAAAATGGAGCATAGATGATCAAATGGCTATCACTCCGAGAGTAATCTGCAGGAATTGGAGGCAACAGCAGCAGTCTGGTGATAAAAAGAATGGTGTGATCCTGCAAACAATTATAATTTTAACAAACTAAAATAAATAAAGATAGACAGGACAGAACCAGCGCCAAGACAGATACACAGTCCATGCAACAAGTAAAGCCTACTGAAATAACAAACTGAGGTGGTGTCAACAAGCCATTACAATTGCCCAATACTTGCAAGCTGGTAATTGATTCCTTGCCCATGCTTTCCTAGAACCTGTATCCTTTGATTGGTGAGGCTGTGTTCACTTTCATCGATAAGTTCACATTCTTCTTCCTCAACAATATTAGCAACCACAAGTGTCGAAATACACAATAACATGAACAAGCACATATCTAGGCGAGGCACAGGACCTTCCTAAAAAGAAGTAAGACGAAGGCCGATCAATGTAAATATCTAGAAACAGAAGTTATATAGAACCACACGGGAATCTTTAGAATGATTCTCCCTGAGATCCAACTGCATTCTAGTCTCTGATTCTACCTTCCGAATGTATTAAATGCTGTGATTTGTGGAAATAGAACTGAGTGATGTATTTCAACAGTTAAAATTGGTATCCCACTTGGCAGTTATGGTGCAAGATGTGCTAGGCTGGAATGATTATATAAGGAATCATGGTGCAAGATGTGCTAGGCTGGAACAATTATATTTGGAAATCCACGATATACGAGCACGATTTCAGATTGATTTCAGACAAGATTCAATAAAGCTCACCATTTGGTTTTGAAAGTTCAAACCCTATGCATATTGAAACCAACAAGTGACAACTTTAAGCCAGGAACTTATATATGAAGTTATGGACAGTAGTGTATACCCCAACTCTTCTGTGTAACAGATCAAGACTTCTTACAGCATCCTTTTCATCCTGGAAAAATGATATAAAAATCTGAATCAACACTAGAGAGAGATAAAGAGAATGCATTACATCAAATTTTATTGAACCCATGCTATAGTAGTAAGATTTATGAGGAACAAATAAAAGGAAAGCCTTGTGCTGAAAAGGACAAAGGAGCTCCCAATTCTTGTTTTAAAACAAAATTACAAACTAAGAGGTCTTAAGTAAATTTTGTTAGACATATCTAGTAAAACCTATGACCAGCGGCCAACTGCTCTACCGCCGAGCTACTGAGGAACAATGAGAGACTAGATATCATAGATTTTAATTTCCATTCTTAACCCATATGAACTTGAAGTTCCCGAAGTTACAGGTATTGTGTTGGATATCAGATTGAGAGTGAAGGTTCAACAGTGTTTTATATCTCTTTTTGTTTGATACCTTATTCTTTTCTAAAGGAGAGAAAGCCCCTAGAAGACGACCTTTAACTCTCTTTTTCTCTCAAAATATTCAAAAGTATTATGCAATTGAGAGTAACTTTGGTCATCACAGTCCCTAATCAATAACGATGCCTTGCTCATCAGAATTGCTACTCCTACCAGCTTCTTTAGTTTGAAAGACTCGATTACTATCCTGTCTTTTGTAGCACTTCTTCCCTTATTCGCTTTTGCTTCATGAGAAATATTTAGTTGAGAGTTTTATGCTTATAAATTCCAGATTCATAAATAAAGTTTTCTTCAAACTCTTGTGTAAAAAATTTTTTTTTGGTTTGTTTTGTTTTTGAAATTAAGTGGTAGTATAGGCCTTTAGTACAAATATTTGAGACTTAGAGAAACTGATGCTGAAAAGCAATAAATACTCCACCTACAGAGAAATTTATAGCGGCAGCCATTAAATTTGAACATCACAGTAATCAGTGATTATAAGCATTTACATTCTAAAAAATTGTTTGCAAAACATTACACTAGAACAACATTGCATAAGAAGAGAAGCACAAAACTTAGAGACAACAAAAGACCAACTTACATCCTGTCTAGCTAGATGAAGGCGATTATGTCCATTAGAACAAGTTCATTGAGTTCACCTTTCTCAGCAGCATCCTAAATTTCCTGCATATAAGAAAGTTAATCAACACTTACAATTATGCTACTTGAACTGTTTGACTCAGTTCACCACAAGGGCTAATGTGCTACATGCTTCAAAGGATTTATGAGAATCGAAAGCGATGAAATGGGATGTTTTTAGATATAAGACAAAAATATTTTCTTAGTAATGAAAAGAAAAGCATCCAAAAAAGAAATTTCAGATGGATTTCTAATAACCTGTGTATGCAGGAAACACTCTTTAGAAATAAACACATTCTTATAAATTTAAAGCCTTAATCTCTTGACAGATTGAACCATTTATGAGGTAATGGCTTTGATATTGTACATTCTGATTACCTCTACCACTTCTTCAGCTCTTCTGATGAAAGCTTGAAAGTTGAAACCAGTCTCCGTGCTTTTCTGACATCTTCATCTGGATACCCTTTCAAGCGTGCGCTAATCTTCCGATACTCTTCAACCTTTCTTTTCTTTTTTTTCCTCTTCATGTTGATGTCTTATATGCAGCTCCTTTGTCTTTTCCCGCTGCTGCACTTGGCATTCCTAGTCTAGAGAAGGTTAATGCCAGCTTTCCAAATGGTGCATATCAGAGATATTATATGAATTCAACATAACAAGATTGTTGGTTTTGTATCCAGGCATCATATATACAGAATGCACATGGTCTTTCAATACTCATAAATCAGGACATGGACGATAAAGCTAGGACAGTGATCTGTTCATTTGGGGGATTAGCTCATTAATTGTAATCTGAACAAAAAAGCTATAATCTAGTTGATTTACTTCTAAGTATTTTCAGCTACCAATGCAATAATGTTCAGAACCAAATTTTCTTAGCTAGTAAATCTAACAAAAATTTCTTAACACGTAATAGATGACCGAGAAAAGAGCTTCACTTTTAACTCACATGTCAAATTGTCAATAGGTGAAAACTCAGATTGCTCAATTTGTAAAGCTATAAAGGCATTCTGTTAAGGATGTTATAGAAAGCACTTCAAATTGACCAAGAGTGAGTCAACCCTAACTTAAGCTACTATGATATTTTTCATAGTAATAGAGATTCAAGTGTAACATAACCCTGCGTGATGTAATTTTACAAACATAAATCTTAAATTTCATTACTGTCAGAACCTAATAAAGCATTTCTTCGGGAGGTACAAAATGATTCCAACCCATGCATTTTCTATACTTTAATTTTGTATTAGAAAATTCCAAATTACTCTAAGTCAGGACTAATTCTTGGTCCTTAGGTATCAGCTCGAAAACAAATCAGTAAGGCTCACTCTAATAAATTTCTTTAGCAAATGTATACATAGAGAAAACCGTTAACCATTTGACCACACACACTCTCTCTCTCTCTCTCTCTCTCTCTCTTTATATATATATATATATATATACACACAAAAAAAATTGGTGAATCAACCAAGTGGGTCACCTAACATTGATGCAAATTTACCGAAGTTTATATCATGCAAACATTTCTTTACAAGGCTGACTTCTGCTTGTGCACTGGAGTTAAAAGGGGAATTTCCTTCACAAGTTTCTATTAATACCTCAATCCTCTTCTCTCTACCACACCTCTCAAGTGGCAAACCCACATTTGGTCAATATCTAAAATTTGCATGGCTTGTTATGTCAAATAAGATCCAACATCCTTCAATTTAACATTCCAAAATGAACAATTAGAATACTTTTTGTTGCTTTTTGTAAAAGTACAGAACAACAAAACAGAAGGCTGTGCAAAACTTGAAAACTAGACTCCTTTGTGTTTCATGCTTATTTCTTGGTATCTTCCTTCATCATAAAAGTCATATTGCTATATGATTTGCTACCGCGTGCACAAAGTAAAATTCACTCTAATTTCTTGCAGAAACAGGAAAAAGAGGAAGAGAGAGAACATGGAAAGCTAAAAAAAAAAAAAAAGGAAAAAAGAAGAAGAAGAAGAAGAGAGAGAAATCACAAAGAAACATCTTGTTCTAGCTCCTTTACTCCACTCTGTGTTGCAACCATGGCTCTTTACTTTTCTCCACCCTTATCCGTCCTTGCTCCTTTTCTCTTCTTGAGTTTAGGCAGCGCACTGCTCTTACCTCAGTTAGGTCTCTGTGTTGCAACCATGGCTCATTCTGTGGCCCAAGAAAACTTTGCTCCATCCTTATCAACCCCAATATTGACATATGAAAATGAGGTCTTCATTAGTTTTCATGCAGAAGATACCCGCACAAGATTTACTGGCCATCTCTTTGCTACTTTAGAACGTAAAAGGATTCGTGCGTATAGAGTGGAGTATAGAGGGGAATTTATTCAGGCTGAACTGATGAAGGCAGTCGAGACATCAAGGATTGCAGTTGTGGTGTTCTCAAAAAACTATGCTACTTCCAATTGGTGCCTGGATGAGCTGGTGAAGATCATGGAATGCAGAAGGGTGTTAAATCAAACGGTGCTGCCTATTTTTTATAAAGTGTCTCCATCCGAGGTGCGAAAACATAAGGGGAATTTTGCGGAAGCAATCCTGAATGGCCCTGAAGACAAGGTGAACATTTGGAAGGCTACTTTGAAGGACGTTGCAAACTTGGCAGGATTGCATTTGAAACCATATCAGTAAGTTTTTTCATATATTCAGGTGTTTGTTTGTTAATTATAAAAGCTGATTCCGTTGTAATTAATACAGAAATTAACTTTAAGATATTTCATATTCTAGATAGCCAATAGAAGTATTCAATCGCATGATGATTTTTTGTTTTCAATCACATGGTGACTTAGTTGTTGTCATAGGTATATTTTTTAAAATACCGAGTCTTTTGGTGCCTTTTATTCAGAGATTGAAATGAAGTATTTCAACACATGGTGGACAGGTGGAGTTACCATTGATTATGAAATGTGTTACCTTGTATTGTTAAGTACCTACTTGGCCCTCTATTGATCATTTTCCCCTATTTAGTTAATATGTGACCATAAATCAATAATACTTAGTTTTGGTCTTTCAATTAGTAGATTTTTATTTTTGGTTGGTGCTTCTGTTCATTTTATAGCTGACTCCTCTCTCTCTCTCTTGTCTGTTCATTTTTCCCTATTGTTATTATAATAATATTTTAGCCTTTGATTTATTAAGATATATCTATAATTTGATGATCAAATTTTAAAATCATATATAATATATGTGTGTGTATATTCAAGAAAAAGGGGAAAAAATAATTAAAGTATAATAAATGAGACAATAAATAACTTACTAATTTGTTACCTTATGTAAAAAGAAAATGTATTTTGGCATTTCATTCCATTTTTTGTAGCATTTATTTTTATTTTTTGATCACTAACTTCTATTCTTTTTATAAAAAAAAATAATTGTGGTTGTTCTTGCAATTGCAGGCCAGAGCCAGAATTTATAGAAGAAATTGTCGAAACCATTTGGAAAATTCTATATGTGAAGTCACCTTTCTTTTTTTTGAAAGGCCCATATGTGAAATCACCTACCAGTACCATTCCGTTCCTCAAAAAAAAAAAAAAAAAACCTTCCAGTGCCATTCCACCCTGTCGTCAGAACGATGTTCCTGGTCAATACTCTTCATTAGTTATCCCGCAATTACGTGCTATGCCGGGTCTTCCTGCGGGGGTAGTGGATAGGTGGACTCACTATTCCACTAAAAGACCCTTAACTTCCAGAATCTCATCATATTAAATTCCTCAATCATGACTCAGAAGATGCTACTACCCACCACTTAAATTCCTTATGACTTTCTCACTTTCCCATGCAAGTCCCTCTCAACTTTCAAGTCGAACAAAAAAAAAGAAAAAAGAAAAGTCCCTTTCAAGTTCATTTTACTATTTCTTCATGCTGTTACTAAAAGTCTTCGTCTTCAAGAGTCAGTGGTCCCGTTTTATGCTAGTTCTTTGACTTCAACTGGTACAAACAAAGCCAAATCGTCCCTTAGACGACATTGGCAATTAAGGATTGCAAGTGAATCCCATTCCTCGTTTGGTCGATTCATCCCTCTCCCTCCTTTCGTTCCCTGCTTTATTCATTGCCATTGTTCATTGTCATCCTTTTTTTCCGAATCTTGATTTCTGTTCTATTTACCAAATTTCTTCTTCTCCTTCTCCTTCGCACATTTCTGTCTTACTCTGTTTTTTCGTCTGTCCTTAGTTTGTCTCACTTTCAGTAAACTTTTCGTTTTTTGTTTTTTTGTTTTGTTTGAGAAGACCATTGTTATTGTTTCTAAGTCAGGGGTCCAATGCAACAGCAAGTATCTATACTCTCTTTTATTAGCTCAAGAAAGACGGTGTTTTTTTTTTTTTTTTTTTAAATGGTAAACTTGGAAGAGTATCATTCCAACTTGAAATTGAATTACAACAGTGCAAGGAAACAGGCAGAAAACAACAAGAGAAATTGCAGCAAGTCATCCCAAAGAATCTGCTGAATGGGAGGGGGGGGGGGGGGGGGGGGGGGGGTGACACCCTTCCATTTCTGAGTTTGGCCAGAGAGTTTAGCTTCTCTGGCTAATGCATGAGCTACTCTGTTGCCGTCCATTTTCAAGTGCTTGAAGGAATAACAAGAGAAGGAGTGCGAAGAAGACTTGATATCATGAAGGATATGACCAACCTCACCACCTAAGTCTCCCGAGGTTAGAGCTTGAATCACTGATAGAGTGTCTGACTCAAAGATGGCATGAGAAATCTGCATCTCTGAAGCGAAAAGGACTTCTTGGAGAAGGACAAATGCCTCAGTCACCTCGGCAGAAAAGTCTGATGGGAGGGGTTTGCTTAGAGCTTCGATGGGGTTGCCTGAGCAGTCTCTGATGATTACACCTATGCAAGAGTTCCTCCCATTATTTGAAGTTGCTCCATCAAGAAAGACAGTTTCTTGGATCGTTTTTTTTAGTCTGTCATTTGTTAAAATTAAGACCATGCACTTTTTGAGTATGATGATTGCATAATTTATATATGTTGGTTAGAGAAATTGTCATCTTATTATTTTGTTACTGCTATTAAGTAGTTCTTTGGGATCCACCCCTCCCTCCCTTTTTGTGGATGAGATTTATTTTTATATGTGAGGTGGTAAATTAGCAAACCTTAGAAAGGATTTCTCTTTTTCAATACAGGCAAAATGTAACCATTTTGAGATGAATTAAATGTATATATTATAACTTGACTTGCTTTTTGTTGGCAAGATGTTTAACCCATTCAATTCTCAAAATTTTTCAAATCCTACAATTATGATCAATTTGCAAAAACTATTTATGCCACCAAATTTGAAATTGAGCTTTTTATGAGAAAATTGTTATGCAACTATAAAAATTCTGCTCAAAATTATGTTACTGTCTTTTAGACTTTTACTTGTTTTTACCTTTTGTTTGGGCAAAATCCCTCTTTATATATGAGAGAGAGAGAGAGAGAGAGAGAGAGAGAGGCTTAAGTTATATCTAGTCTAACTTTTGTGAACACAAGGAAGTTGCCCCAATGCTTTACTTTCTAGGCCCATAATGAGGCTATAATGGTTAGGGCAACCAGAAGCTAAGGAATTCAAAGCTAACCCAATTGGGGTTTTATTAGGGTTAGGATTTTGGTAGTTTTCTACTAATTGGAAGTTTTAGGTTTTGGATTCATGGGTTGAAAGTTTGGATTTATATGAGTAGTGGGTATTGGGTTTTAGATAATGGATGGGTTGTGGGCATATCATATTTGGTAGGATTTGGGCAATGGACTTTGGGTTTGAAGTTGGGTTGGTAATTATAAGTATAAGATCAGGTTGAAGCCTTAACCCAATAAGAGAAGGGTCTGTGGGCTTTGTTTTAGCAGCATGACCCAAGATGACGCCCTTTGGATTCGAGGTCTTACTTTTTAGGTTGTTTGCCTGGCTCATGTCTGGTTGTCTATAGGGCATACAGGGTTTTCCAAATGAGTTTCGTTTTTAGGTTAGGCTTGAGTTCAGGATCCACACATGTTTGTTAGAATTAGGATCGATGAGAGGGTCCCACAAGTTAGATCAAAGGAATTTCCAATTCCTCTGTTAAATTTGGAACATCCAATTTCTAAAAATAAAAATATCATTATTTGTTAAAGTTTCGACAAAGAAGCAAAAGAATGAAAATAAATTTGCTTGGACATCTAATTTCTCAAAAAGAGAGCCTCTGGCTCAATTTTCACAAAAAAAATATGGAACAAAGTTTTTCTCCAAATTAGTTTGGTGAGAAAATTTTTAAACTTCTCATATATCTCTTTTTTTGGGTGCGAATTTTTGAAAATTTAACCATTGAATTTTATGTTGATTATGTTCTTAACTTACATATTGATGGGGATGAACGTTAAGTATAATTCATCCTTGAGTTGTCGTCCATAGCATGAAGAAGCTACCTCATCTCGTCTAGGAACAAGAACAACTAAGGAAGCTCGTCCAATTGTAACTAGGCCATGCCGTGAAGATAATGCTCCGTGGACGAGACTATTTATGGACGACATAGTCATAGAAGAGTAAACAACACTTGGTGAATTTCACAAAAAAATCTCCAAAAGATGCACATAAGCAAAATACGACATGTTGCATGACACATGGAAGTAATTCCACGTATAACGTGACATGTGGAAAGAATTCCACATGCAATGCTCCATGTAGCCCATTTTCCTTGGTAACCACCTACATTACCCATGGTGGTAATGGATCCAAACAAGTAGACCCACGTCTAACTCTCTATAAAAGGAGAAGATTCCATTCACAGGTAAGTTCTAACCATTTGTTATTTTCTTTCCTAGTGTTTTAGAGAGAAAACTGACTTAACCGTCGAAAAGTCCTTGGCCGGGTCACACCGGTCACCTTTGACAGTTCTTTCTTTCTTTTAGGCTTTCCAAGCAATCACTAGTCCATTGAAGCCCGGAGCATTCAGTCTACTGATTTTCTGAACATCATCACATATCAAACTTACACTCACTATAAAGATATATGGGGAATTTGAAGGATTTCTCTTCAAACTAGTTTAAAGAGAAACTTTGTTAAAAATATGGGTCTTCGACTCATCCTTGAGATTAACTAAAAGATCTTGTTAACAAGTATCCTTAAGGCATTTTGTAATTTAAGAAAGTTTTAATACTAATATCATAGAAATACAAAAATTTGTAAAGAAACTAAGAAAATAAAAAAAATTTCCCATAAAAAGTTTTTAAAAAGTTTTCCTAAACTAATACCCCCAGAGCATCCGTTAATTTTTCTCTTAAATAAATTATTTCGCCCAAAAATAAAATTAAGTCAAAACTTAGTCAAACACCATGTATTTGACATATATGTCCATTTAATTAAGAGAGTCCTTAGAAGTGGACTTTTTTTTTTTTTTTTTTGAGGACTTTAATTAAATAAAAATTAACAAAACCTTAACTTATGAACTAAGAATTGGCTTGATCCCACCAAGGCTATATGGCAATTTTTTTTTTTCCTTATAGCCAACCTAAATGTAATATTTAGGTGTAGCCACAAATAAATTAAAACTCATATTTTCCCCTAAATACAAAACTCAAATGCCAAAATACTATTTTTGTGTCACTACCAATTTGGTTCCTACGTTTTAGATGTAGTCAACTTACGTGTCACACAACATACACAATTAGGATGCTTGAAAGTTACTTGACTAATAAAATAATAATACCTTTTTATAATAAATATTAAAAAATGTTAGATTATATTATTGCATTAATAAATATTAAAAAAAAGTCAGGGTAGCATTTAAATTGAAAAAAAATACTCCCTCCGTCCCACTTTGTTTGTTCTCTATTTCATTTTGGGATGTCCCAAAATATTGTCCTGTTTCTAAAAATAAAAGTCTTTAAATTACTAATGTTCCTATTATACCCCTATTAATTTACTAATTCAATTTTTTGATAAATTTATTTGAGGATAGTTTTGGAAACTTATACATTTTTAAAAGGTAGACAAGATAATAAATGATGTTCCCTTAAAAAGTTTGACTTTTCAAACAGGACATACAAAGTGGGACGGAGGGAGTAATAATTTCTCAATTTTAAAGATAGAAAAAAAAAGTACCAGATTTTCTTGCATTTTCTTACACTTTCTTGGCAATCAAACACCAAAACACAAATTAAATATACCAATCTTGAACTGAAAAATTAACCCAGCAATTGAATCAAATTTAACAAAATTAGACCCAAATTTGAACAAACATAGACAAGCAAATCTAGGTCCAAATTTACCATTCTCTTTCTAGAATAAGAAGAGAAGGAAGCTCTCTGTTCTTTAGATTATCTTAGGTGCAAGTGGCGTGGGACGAAGTGGAAGAGGTTGTCGGGGGTGGTTTTCGTGCGTGGCCACGTGTCTTCCACTAAAGGTGTGACTTTTCTAGGCCCAAATTTGTTCTGAGGAGTTCAATCCAAAACTCGATATTGGGCTGCATAGACCAATGGCTTCTGGTACATTTTTTAAGCCTACAAAATAGGTAAAGCCCAAATTTGTAGAATCATGATAATGGTTGAAATAAATAAATAATATGTTTAGCATAATAAATTTGATTAAATGGTGAGTTGAACGTTATTATTATGTATATTAAGTGATTTCTAATATTAGAAAGTAATTAATTGTCATATGTTCAGTAATGAGATGAGTCCAAAATAGTCCATATCTAGCTGCGGTTCAAGGTTCATGTTCAACATAATAAGGTATGTCTAGCAATGGTCTGTGTCCAAATAACATATGTCCAACGGTAGTTCATGTCCAAATGGTATACGTCCAACGGTGGTTTTACGTCCGAATAATGTACGTTTATCGGTGGATTATGTTCGAATAATATGTCCAGAGATGGTAGATCAATTTATTAATATATATGTTCATTAATGAAGTATTAGTGAGATCATGTTTTATTAAATAGTGTGATGATATTAAAGTAACTTGCATCCAGTGGCACAATAATAATGAGCTAACATATACTTAATAATGTAATTTTAAAGATGGAGAAAACATTGACTTATCTTTTATGTTTTTGACTCCAGCTGATAACACTCCAGTAGCAGAATAAGATGAGTACAACAGTACAATGATAATAAATTAAAATATACTAAATAGTATAATTTTGGAGATAAAAATATAATGACTTATCTTCACAATTTGTAGCTCCAGCTGTATAACAGCAATGAACTTATAACATTTCAGTAGCATGATAAAATGAGTCTAGTAGTACAATATGATATTATGAGTCCTTTCATGGTGACTTCATAATTGAAGGGGAAAAATTGGTGCAACTGGAGGTAGAGAGAATATGTCCAGCTATGTGCATAGGTTGGTTAAGTTTATCTTCTTTATCATGCACTTAAATGATTTTCCCTCATGTGATACTCTTTTAATTTTTAGTCAAATATAAGTGTTATTACCTTCCATAAGGACTTTTAGTCTTAGAAATTTATGTCTTTCATGAGAATGACTTTAATATGAGATCATTGTGCCTTCTAAGAGAAGGACTTTTAGTCTTTAATGTTCATATGCCTTCCATGAGAAAGGGTTTTTGTAATATGTTCTTGGAAGAGTGTCTGGTATCCTTTAAGATGTATGAAGATGGTAAGAAATATATATGTTTTGTGAGATATAGTGTTTGTAAGATAGGTGAGAAATATATATAAGAAGTATGTATGGATAGTTTGTGAGGAATGTGTTTATAAAATATATGGAAATATGAGATAGATAATATGAAGGTTAAATATAGTAAATACATAAGCTTATAGTTGCTACTGGAGTTGTTTTTTTTTGTGTTATGACATCGGTTGTGTTGCTTTCTAAGAAGAGACGTATTGTAAGAGAAATAAAGAAGGAAATGGAGATGTGTTTTTGAGCAGCAAAATGATGATATTTCAGAATAATAGAGTGTGGAGAAGATGGGTAATGAATAATGGTGTGATGTAATATGTGTGTTGTGTTGTTATCTAAGGAGAGATTTTGTAAGAGAGATGGAGAAGTATGAAAATGTGTGTATGGCAACAAAATGAATGAAGTTTCAGAATAAGGGGGTGAGAGAGAGATGTATGGTGTGTAATAGTGTGGCGAGTTGTGTGAATAAATCCTACCAAATAAGATATGCCCACAACCCATCCACTATCTAAAACCCAATACCCACTGTTGAGGGGGAAATTGATGCCTCTGAATAAAATGTTAGGGAGCCAAGTCAAAACTCGACTATGGGCTCTTGAGATGTCACCCAAAAGCTTTCGGTGTGATGATAAGCCTATCCAAGCAAGAAAACAAAGGTTGCACTTAACAAAACAACAACAAAAGCTCAATGAAAATACTTTACAATACTTAGTTAGTACATTAGTGGTCCTGTTTTGGTAATTCAAGGGAAATAAATTCTTCAGCGGTAAGGGTGAAGTTTCACTTAAGTCCAAAAAGATAAATTGTCCAATAGTAGGGGTAAAATTACACAGTCCAGCAATCAATAATTAGATAAATTTAGGAAAAATGTTAACTCCCCGGGGTCCTTGTATGTTTCATTCAAGAGGAATTTATTGTACTTTCAGCCATTATTACATCAATGTAAGGGAAGAGTTCGATTGTTATAAATACATCATATCCTTCAATAGTAAAATAAAAGGTAAAAATTAAAGGTTCCATAGGAAAAAGAAAAGAATGATTAATTGGCATGGTGTGAAGGGAGAGAGAAATCCCAGCTTAGTGCAGTAAGTATTAAACTAAGATTTCGGTAAGTCTGTATTTATAAGGCATGAATGAGGTGAATGTGGACTATTTTTGAGTGAGTGAGATAGGATTAATACTAAGATTAAGGATTTTTGTGACTAGTTGAGAGACATTTTATGAGCTGTGATTGTGTGAAAGGGGGAAAAGAGTATTTGAGATTAGATGAGTGTAGGCTAAAGATGATGAGTGGTGAGCTTTAGGAAAGCTAAACCACCGACAAAGTAGGAAAAAAATCAAGAGTTTCAGAGAGGGTAGCTATCCTCAAGTGGGCTAAAGTGTTTATCTTTTTTATAATAGTGCTTTAGAGAAGCATTAATTAACAAGAATCCAAAAATGTAGGACTAATAAGAGGTAATGAATCAAGGTTAATCTTCTTGGGATTTTTGGTCAAAAGTAGGAGATTTACTTTAGTGGCTGCCTTGCTTCTTTGGGTAATGATGGGATTTTAGAGTGTTTTGCATTAAATGCCAGGATTTCTGGGGCTGAGCTTAGTCAATGTGATTAAGGTGTGTATCAAGAGCGAATTCTAATGCTGCAACTGAGATTTGGACCCCCAAGAAGTAGGATTCAACACCCCCAAGCCAGGTGTCAAGCTCTAAGTCCACTTCATGGGGTTCTGCTTGAGATCCCTTTATGCCCTCCAAACCACATGTTCCCAATTTTTTCCCTTTAGGATTCATGGGCTTGGCACATGAATCACGTTTTGAACATTTTTAACATTTATAGCATCAATTTGCTGAAGTTTGGATAATTTGGTTTTAGCTCCCCTTCCGTTGGAGGTGCAATCTTGAGGAAGATGATGGAGTTCAATATCCTTTAGTCTTCAGTTGATATAACAGCCCTTGGGCACTGTTCACGTCAGGTAGAGGGTGTCAGAAAACTGATGGAACAGCCCCTAGTTCATCCTCAAAGGCTTGGTTTTCTTGTAGGGGTCTCTAGTTGTTTTTTGGTTA
Organism: Quercus rubra; assembly: GCA_035136125.1. Classification (NCBI taxonomy): domain Eukaryota; kingdom Viridiplantae; phylum Streptophyta; class Magnoliopsida; order Fagales; family Fagaceae; genus Quercus; species Quercus rubra. Next base: position 48,553,287 of record CM068738.1, read on the forward strand.
AGGATGAACAAAAGCTGGTTGTCCACTCTCAATCCTTTGCCTCTTGCTGGTGTCTTTTGGATTGGGCTTGCATACATGGGCTAGTTCCTTTAGGCCAAGTTGTGTGCATCCTTCCAAATGGACATTAACAACACATGCTTGCCATGGGCTTTCATTTCACATGGACTTTTGTTAGTGAATACTTTGGGTTTTTTCATAAATACGTGTAATGGGCCTTTGGACAATTAGTTGTAATATTTGAAACAATAGAACAAGCTCCAAAATGCTTTTGTAAATCATTCACCGTGAATTCGATATTGTAAATAATGCTCGTGGTTTCTAATAACTGCATCATAATGTAAATGTTGAGCTTGTGGGTTTGAATACTTACCATGAGTGTTGATGTTGAGACACAAATGGTGATTATGCACTTCATGGGTTTATAACATGAGATCATAATCCTCAAGATAACTCCCAATGAGGTTTTATAAGACGATTGTCATAGCAATATTTAAGCAACGATTATACCATGATATATTTTTTCCTTGCCAAGCGTTAATAATCTTGAGCTTTTTTGATAAAATAATGCCAATGAAAAATGGGCTTTGGATATTACCAGTGGGAACTGGGCTTTTGATATTGTCAACGAAAATTGGGCTTTAAATATTGCCAGCGAGAACTGAACTTTGATATTTCCAGTGGGAACTAGACTTTTGATATTGCCAATGAAAATTGGGCTTTAAATATTGCTAGTGAGAACTGGGCTTTGATATTGCCAATGAGAATTGGGTTTTAAATATTGCCAGCGAGAACTGGTCTTTGATATTGCCAATGAGAATTGGACTTTGATGTTGCCAATGAAAATTGAGCTTTAAATATTGCCAATGAGAATTGGGCTTTTGGATAAATAAATTACCATGAGTTTTGATTATGGATTTGAATTTCATTGATAAAATTGTTTTGCCATGGACTTGAATTATGAGCTTTTCAAATATTGCCAAGCATAAGTATTTTTGGGCTTTAGAAAAGATTAGATTTTATCTCACTTACTAAATAATTCGAGCTTTTACGAGAAAATATTGGGGGTCCCATAGCGTTTTGCATTTGTAGCCCAGTTTTGTGATAAAGAGGAGAAAAGTTGTGGGCTAGTCATAGTGATAGTCCGAAAATATTTAGGCATGTCCAATAATTTGTTTGTGACATTTGAAAAGAAATAAATAAGTATTATTTAAATAACATTAGGTGTAAAGAAATGTACCTCAACACCCACTACTCATATAAATCCAAACTTTCAACCCATGAATCCAAAACTTGAAACTTCCAATTAGTAGAAAACTACCAAAAGCCTAACCCTAATAAAACCCCAATTGGGTTAGCCTTGAAGTCCTTAGTGTCTGGTTGCCCTGGCCATTATAGCCTCGTTATGGGCCTTGAAAGTAAAGTGTTGGGGCAACTTCCTTGTTTTCACAAAAGTTAGACTAGGTATAACTTAAGCCATCTTAACTCTCTCTCTCGCTCTCTCATATAAAGAAGGATTTTGCCCAAACAAAAGGAAAAAACAAGTAAAAGTCTAAAATACAGTAACATAATTTTAAGCAGAATTTTTATAGTTGCATAACAATTTTCTCATAAAAAGCTCAATTTCAAATTTGATGGTATAAATAGTTTTGCAAATTGATCATAATTTTAGGATTTGAGAAAATTTGAGAATTGAATGGGCTAAACATCTTGCCAACAAAAAGCAAGTCAAGTTATAATATATACATTTAATTCATATCATAATGGTTACATTTTGGCCGTATTGAAAAAAAGAAATCCTTTCTAAGGTTTGTTAATTTACCACCTCACATATGAAAACAAATCTCATCCACAAAAAGTTGAATCCTAGATTTCACAAATTGAAATGATAAAATAATATATGCATACATATATATATAGTGTGTGCGTTTGGCATAAATTATTTTTGCTAACTTATTTTATTATTTAGTTTATTTTTACTACTATTTATGGGTTCCACTGCACTTTTTGGTAACTTTAATGAGTTTCATTGTACTATTTCAGCTAACTTTTATCTTTATTTTTACAGTACTTTCAACAAAAAGTTTTCAGTTACAGTAAAATAAACGAATCCCAAACGAACACATAATCTAGATCTCCTTCTTGTTATGATAGATGCCCCAATTGGCTAATTTTGTAGAGACTTGAACTTTTTTTAAAGCTTTGTTTAAATGATTGATTAGAGTACCAACTACCAAGCAAGCACTCACTCCATCAAATGCATGAGCTATTTTTTCAACTTCTACTAAAGATTATAATAATGTAGCAATTAATTAATGTACAAAACAATGAAAAAAACAGAACTCAGAACTCTAAATAGCTTCCACATCTCCTTCCATATATATGGATCATGCAATGAGTCACGTCATATAGATCTCTAGAATACTTCCACATCTCCTTCCATATATATGGATCATGCAATGAGTCACGTGATATAGATGATGATAACTATAAAATTGGTAGTCCCAGTAAAGATCAAGTTAGCGTGTAGGTGGAAGGAAGTGTTGCATATTTTCACAAAGGGAGGGAGGGGTGGATCCCAAAGAACTACTTCTTAATAGCAGTAACAAAATAATAAGATGACAATTTCTCTAACCAACATATATAAATTATGCAATCATCATACTCAAAAAGTGGATGTTCTTAATTTTAACAAATGACAGACTAAAAAAAACGATCCAAGAAACTGTCTTTCTTGATGGAGCAACTTCAGATAATGGGAGGAATTCTTGCATAGGTGTAATCATCAAAAACTGCTCAGGCAACCCCATCGGAGCTCTAAGCAAACCCTTCCAATCAGACTTTTCTGCCCGGGTGACTGAGGCATTTGCCCTTCTCCAGGAAGTCCTTTTCGCTTCAGAGATGCAGATTTCTCGTGCCATCTTTGAGTCAGACGCTCTATCAATGATTCAAGCTCTAACCTCGGGAGACTTAGGTGGTGAGGTTGATCATATCCTTCATGATATCAAGTCTTCTTCACACTCCTTCTCTTGTTATTCCTTCAAGCACTTGAAAAGGGACGGCAACAGAGCAACTCATGCATTAGCCAGGGAAGCTAAACTCTCAGGCCAAACTCAGATATGGAAGGGTGTCACCCCCCTCCCATTCAGCAGATCTTAGGGATGACTTACTGTAATTTCTCTTGTTGTTTTCTGCCTGCTTCCTTGCTCTGTTGTAATTCAATTTCAAGTTGGAATGATACTCTTCGAAGTTTACCATATAAAAAATAATAATAATAAAAATAAAAAAATAAAAACTGTCTTTCTTGAGTTAATAAAAGAGAGTATAGATACTTGCTGTTGCATTGGACCCCTAACTTAGAAACAATAACAATGATCTTCTCCAAAATAAAAAATAAAAATAAAAAGTTCACTAAAAGTGAGACAAATTAAGGACAGACGAAAAAACAGAGTAAGACAGAAATGTGCTAAGGAGAAGAAGAAATTTGGTAAATAGAACAGAAATCAAGATTCGGAAAGAGAGGATGACAATGAACAATGGCAATGAATAAAGCAGGGAACGAAAGGAGGGAGAGGGATGAATTGACTGGACGAGGAATGGGATTCACTTGCAATCCTTAATTGCCAATGGCGTCTAAGGGACGATTTGGCTTTGTTTGTACCAGTTGAAGGCGAAGAACTCGCATTAAACGGGACCACTGACTCTTGAAGACGAAGACTTTTAGTAATAGCATGAAAAATATAGTAAAATGGACTTGAAAGTGACTTTTTATTATATTATTTTTTTTGAGTTCGACTTGAAAGTTGAGAGGGAGTTGCATGGAAAGTGAGAAAGTTCTAAGGAATTTAAGGGGGTGTTTAGTAGAGTAGTTTGAGTAATATTGTTTGTAGTTTTTTGAAATACATGTAGGTGAAAAAGTATGTAAAAATGTGTGTAATGTTGTTTGAAATGTGAAAATGTGAGTTTAAGCTTATAAACCAAACAGGCCGTAAGTGGTGGGTAGTAGCATCTTCTAAGTCATGATTGAGGAATTTAATATGACAAGATTCTGGAAGTTAAATTTTTTTTTGGATAAAAAAAGAGGGTGGGTCTGCACAGAAAGGAGAAATTATAAGATTTAGGATAAAATTTAGTTACAAAATCGATTGTAGCCTCATGCTATAAACTCACTTAATATCTTTTTATTGGAGGTGAATTTTGATAAATCCACCATTGGATTACTTCTTCTTCTTATATCTTCCATGTTTGCAAAATTTCAAGAAAATTAAAGATCAATAGTTATGTCATCAATAAATTTTTAAATTGAAGTTTTTGTAATTTAAAATTATGCTTAAAATATAAGATTATAGATTATTTAGTAAATAATATCTGATTGACACAAAAATTAACATGTATAATAAGAGCGTAAAGAACATGTAATTCAACGGTTAGATTTTCAAAATATGCAGTACTATTTATTTTATTGAGTGAGTTTGTAGCTTAAGGCTATAACCAATTTTATAGCTAAAATTTGTCCTAAGGTTTATATGTTGGACAAGTGATGTGGTCTACCATTTTACTAAAAAACTCACACATGTTTAAAATTGCTGAATTAGAAAAAAATTTTAAACAAAAACTGATTACTGACTCAGTAATTTTAAACAAGTAAGGGTCTTTTAGTGAAGTAGTGAGTCCACCTATCCACTGCCTCCACAGGAAGACCCGGCATAGCACCTAATTGCGGGATAATTAATGAAGAGTATTGACCAGGAACATCGTTCCAACGACAGGGGGGAATGGTACTGGTAGGTTTTTTTTTTTTTTTTTTGAGGTACAGAATGGTACTGGTAGGTGATTTCACATATGGGCCTTTCAAAAAAAATAAAGGTGACTTCACATATAGAATTTTCCAAATGGTTTCGACAATTTCTTCTATAAATTCTGGCTCGCCTGCAATTGCAAGAGCACCCACAAAAAATGGAATGAAATGGCAAAATACATTTTCTTTTTACATAAGGTAACAAATTAGTAAGTTATTTATTGTCTCATTTATTATACTTTAATTATTTTTTCCCCTTTTTATTGAATATACACACACATATATTATATATGATTTTAAAATTTGATCATCAAATTATAGATATATCTTAATAAATCAAAGGCTAAAATATTATTATAATAACAATAGGGAAAAATGAACAAACAAGAGAGAGAGAGAGGAGTCAGCTATAAAATGAACAGAAGCACCAACCAAAAATAAAAATCTACTAATTGAAAGACCAAAATTAAGTATTATTGATTTATGGTCACATATTAACTAAATAGGGGAAAATGATCAATAGAGGGCCAAGTAGGTACTTAACAATACAAGGTAACACATTTCATAATCAATGGTAACTCCACCATGTGTTGAAATACTTCATTTCAATCTCTGAATAAAAGGCACCAAAAGACTCGGTATTTTAAAAATTATACCTATGACAACAACTAAGTCACCATGTGATTGAAAACAAAAAATCATCATGCGATTGAATACTTCTATTGGCTATCTAGAATATGAAATATCTTAAAGTTAATTTCTGTATTAATTACAATGGAATCAGCTTTTATAATTAACAAACAAACACCTGAATATATGAAAAAATTTACTGATATGGTTTCAAATGCAATCCTGCCAAGTTTGCAACGTCCTTCAAAGTAGCCTTCCAAATGTTCACCTTGTCTTCAGGGCCATTCAGGATTGCTTCCGCAAAATTCCCCTTATGTTTTCGCCCCTCGGATGGAGACACTTTATAAAAAATAGGCAGCACCGTTTGATTTAACACCCTTCTGCATTCCATGATCTTCAACAGCTCATCCAGGCACCAATTTGAAGTAGCATTGTTTTTTGAGAACACCACAACTGCAATCCTTGATGTCTCAATTGCCTTCATCAGTTCAGCCTGAATAAATTCCCCTCTATACTCCACTCTATACGCACGAATCCTTTTACGTTCTAAAGTAGCAAAGAGATGGCCAGTAAATCTTGTGCGGGTATCTTCTGCATGAAAACTAATGAAGACCACATTTTCATATGTCAATATTGGGGTTGATAAGGATGAAGCAAAGTTTTCTTGGGCCACAGAATGAGCCATGGTTGCAACACAGAGACCAAACTGAGGTAAGAGCAGTGCGCTGCCTAAACTCAAGAAGAGAAAAGGAGCAAGGACAGATAAGGGTGGAGAAAAGTAAAGAGCCATGGTTGCAACACAGAGTGGAGTAAAGGAGCTAGAACAAGATGTTTCTTTGTGATTTCTCTCTCTTCTTCTTCTTCTTCTTTTTTCCTTTTTTTTTTTTTTTTAGCTTTCCATGTTCTCTCTCTTCCTCTTTTTCCTGTTTCTGCAAGAAATTAGAGTGAATTTTACTTTGTGCATGCGGTAGCAAATCATATAGCAATATGACTTTTATGATGAAGGAAGATACCAAGAAATAAGCATGAAACACAAAGGAGTCGAGTTTTCAAGTTTTGCACAGCCTTCTGTTTTGTTGTTCTGTACTTTTACAAAAAGCAACAAAAAGTATTCTAATTGTTCATTTTGGAATGTTAAATTGAAGGATGTTGGATCTTATTTGACATAACAAGCCATGCAAATTTTAGATATTGACCAAATGTGGGTTCGCCACTTGAGAGGTGTGGTAGAGAGAAGAGGATTGAGGTATTAATAGAAACTTGTGAAGGAAATTCCCCTTTTAACTCCAGTGCACAAGCAGAAGTCAGCCTTGTAAAGAAATGTTTGCATGATATAAACTTCGGTAAATTTGCATCAAAGTTAGGTGACCCACTAGGTTGATTCACCAATTTTTTGTGTGTGTATATATATATATATATATAAAGAGAGAGAGAGAGAGAGTGTGTGGTCAAATGGTTAACGGTTTTCTCTATGTATACATTTGCTAAAGAAATTTATTAGAGTGAGCCTTACTGATTTGTTTTCGAGCTGATACCTAAGGACCAAGAATTAGTCCTGACTTAGAGTAATTTGGAATTTTCTAATACAAAATTAAAGTATAGAAAATGCATGGGTTGGAATCATTTTGTACCTCCCAAAGAAATGCTTTATTAGGTTCTGACAGTAATGAAATTTAAGATTTATGTTTGTAAAATTACATCACGCAGGGTTATGTTACACTTGAATCTGTATTACTATGAAAAATATCATAGTAGCTTAAGTTAGGGTTGACTCACTCTTGGTCAATTTGAAGTGCTTTCTATAACATCCTTAACAGAATGCCTTTATAGCTTTACAAATTGAGCAATCTGAGTTTTCACCTATTGACAATTTGACATGTGAGTTAAAAGTGAAGCTCTTTTCTCGGTCATCTATTACGTGTTAAGAAATTTTTGTTAGATTTACTAGCTAAGAAAATTTGGTTCTGAACATTATTGCATTGGTAGCTGAAAATACTTAGAAGTAAATCAACTAGATTATAGCTTTTTTGTTCAGATTACAATTAATGAACTAATCCCCCAAATGAACAGATCACTGTCCTAGCTTTATCGTCCATGTCCTGATTTATGAGTATTGAAAGACCATGTGCATTCTGTATATATGATGCCTGGATACAAAACCAACAATCTTGTTATGTTGAATTCATATAATATCTCTGATATGCACCATTTGGAAAGCTGGCATTAACCTTCTCTAGATTAGGAATGCCAAGTGCAGCAGCGGGAAAAGACAAAGGAGCTGCATAGAAGACATCAACATGAAGAGGAAAAAAAAGAAAAGAAAGGTTGAAGAGTATCGGAAGATTAGCGCACACTTGAAAGGGTATCCAGATGAAGATGTCAGAAAAGCACAGAGACTGGTTTCAACTTTCAAGCTTTCATCAGAGCAGCTGAAGAAGTGGTAGAGGTAATCAGAATGTACAATATCAAAGCCATTACCTCATAAATGGTTCAATCTGTCAAGAGATTAAGGCTTTAAATTTATAAGAATGTGTTTATTTCTAAAGAGTGTTTCCTGCATACACAGGTTATTAGAAATCCTTCTGAAATTTCTTTTTTGGATGCTTTTCTTTTCATTACTAAGAAAATACTTTTGTCTTATATCTAAAAACATCCCATTTCATCGCTGTTGATTCTCATAAATCCTTTGAAGTATGTAGCACATTAGCCCTTGTGGTGAACTGAGTCAAACAGTTCAAGTAGCATAATTGTAAGTGTTGATTAACTTTCTTATATGCAGGAAATTTAGGATGCTGCTGAGAAAGGAGAACTCAATGAACTTGTTCTAATGGACATAATCGCCTTGATCTAGCTAGACAGGATGTAAGTTGGTCTTTTGTTGTCTCTAAGTTTTGTGCTTCTCTTCTTATGCAATGTTGTTCTAGTGTAATGTTTTGCAAACAATTTTTTAGAATGTAAATGCTTATAATCACTGATTACTGTGATGTTCAAATTTAATGGCTGCCGCTATAAATTTCTCTGTAGGTGGAGTATTTATTGCTTTTCAGCATCAGTTTCTCTAAGTCTCAAATATTTGTACTAAAGGCCTATACTACCACTTAATTTCAAAAACAAAACAAACCAAAAAAAATTTTTTACACGAGTTTGAAGAAAACTTTATTTATGAATCTGGAATTTATAAGCATAAAACTCTCAACTAAATATTTCTCATGAAGCAAAAGCGAATAAGGGAAGAAGTGCTACAAAAGACAGGATAGTAATCGAGTCTTTCAAACTAAAGAAGCTGGTAGGAGTAGCAATTCTGATGAGCAAGGCATCGTTATTGATTAGGGACTGTGATGACCAAAGTTACTCTCAATTGCATAATACTTTTGAATATTTTGAGAGAAAAAGAGAGTTAAAGGTCGTCTTCTAGGGGCTTTCTCTCCTTTAGAAAAGAATAAGGTATCAAACAAAAAGAGATATAAAACACTGTTGAACCTTCACTCTCAATCTGATATCCAACACAATACCTGTAACTTCGGGAACTTCAAGTTCATATGGGTTAAGAATGGAAATTAAAATCTATGATATCTAGTCTCTCATTGTTCCTCAGTAGCTCGGCGGTAGAGCAGTTGGCCGCTGGTCATAGGTTTTACTAGATATGTCTAACAAAATTTACTTAAGACCTCTTAGTTTGTAATTTTGTTTTAAAACAAGAATTGGGAGCTCCTTTGTCCTTTTCAGCACAAGGCTTTCCTTTTATTTGTTCCTCATAAATCTTACTACTATAGCATGGGTTCAATAAAATTTGATGTAATGCATTCTCTTTATCTCTCTCTAGTGTTGATTCAGATTTTTATATCATTTTTCCAGGATGAAAAGGATGCTGTAAGAAGTCTTGATCTGTTACACAGAAGAGTTGGGGTATACACTACTGTCCATAACTTCATATATAAGTTCCTGGCTTAAAGTTGTCACTTGTTGGTTTCAATATGCATAGGGTTTGAACTTTCAAAACCAAATGGTGAGCTTTATTGAATCTTGTCTGAAATCAATCTGAAATCGTGCTCGTATATCGTGGATTTCCAAATATAATTGTTCCAGCCTAGCACATCTTGCACCATGATTCCTTATATAATCATTCCAGCCTAGCACATCTTGCACCATAACTGCCAAGTGGGATACCAATTTTAACTGTTGAAATACATCACTCAGTTCTATTTCCACAAATCACAGCATTTAATACATTCGGAAGGTAGAATCAGAGACTAGAATGCAGTTGGATCTCAGGGAGAATCATTCTAAAGATTCCCGTGTGGTTCTATATAACTTCTGTTTCTAGATATTTACATTGATCGGCCTTCGTCTTACTTCTTTTTAGGAAGGTCCTGTGCCTCGCCTAGATATGTGCTTGTTCATGTTATTGTGTATTTCGACACTTGTGGTTGCTAATATTGTTGAGGAAGAAGAATGTGAACTTATCGATGAAAGTGAACACAGCCTCACCAATCAAAGGATACAGGTTCTAGGAAAGCATGGGCAAGGAATCAATTACCAGCTTGCAAGTATTGGGCAATTGTAATGGCTTGTTGACACCACCTCAGTTTGTTATTTCAGTAGGCTTTACTTGTTGCATGGACTGTGTATCTGTCTTGGCGCTGGTTCTGTCCTGTCTATCTTTATTTATTTTAGTTTGTTAAAATTATAATTGTTTGCAGGATCACACCATTCTTTTTATCACCAGACTGCTGCTGTTGCCTCCAATTCCTGCAGATTACTCTCGGAGTGATAGCCATTTGATCATCTATGCTCCATTTTGAATGTCCTAGTTGGAATATTGAATGTGAATTGTGTTCAGATTTCTCCTTACAAGGCTTGGTGAGTTGCACTTTAAATCTGTCTACTGAGATATGCATGTGGAGTTAACATTAAATTAGTTATTGGAGTTGTGTTCTATAAGAGGACCATATTCTCCATGGACTTATGTGGTTAAAGGGGTGGGGTGTGACTAGGAACGGAACCAATATTCAAACCTAGGAGAGGGGGGCCAAGCTTAATGTAAGCTCGTCGACTTTTATCGGTGGTATTTTTTCAAAAAAAAAAAAATTGAGGATTTTTAGAAATTAGGACATCAACTCTAGAGGATGGCAACATTAAATCATCACCATTACCTTCAAAATTATTTGTATTTTTTCTTTTGAAAAAATCAAACATTGCAGGTGACTTCCCCATAATCTACAATTGTTTTTTTTTTAAATGTCTTTACCACTTATAGGGATTTATCTTTCATCTACGTAACAATTCAAATAATTTCTTGACCTGTAAAGTCCTGATACTTTATCCTACATAAAATTAATGTTTTAATTTTTCATTCCATTTTTTTGTTGAGTTTTCATTCCATTAATTATTTATTTAATTTTAAGATGCTTCATTATTTCCCTATCTTATAAATCTATTGTACCAAAAATTAGTTCCATACTTCCATATAATATTTTTTTTTTTACTAAACATTAAAACTAATGCTAATAATTCATTGCACAATAAGAAAGTTATAATTTTTCTACTGATCGGTCAAGTGAAACATTTATTATTCAGCATGAAAGCATTTATCATAATTCAATTCAAGAGAAAGAAGCGAGAGATCAGGGAGAAATCAGAGAAAGAGAAAAGAGAGAGGTTTCATGAAAATTATTTAAAAAAAAAACGCCGAGCCTCTGTCACAAAACATATAGCAGAGAGAGATATCAGATTAGAGAAGGGAGATCTATGACCATACCTCAGCCGATTCGACTCGTGTGTGATTGTGAACAGTGATCGGATCGAGACGTGGAGAAGCCAAAGTGTTGGTGTGTAAATTGTGAAGCGGTCGGCAGATGTGATCGAAGTCAGTGAAGCGGAGCGGTGGTCCGAAGAATCAGAGTTGGAGGTCCTGAGTTGACTGACTGAGAAAATTTGGGAAAAAATGGTAGGTGTTTTATGAATTGAGATTGTTTTGTTGGGAGTTGTACCGGGTCACCCACCTTACTCTCACGATATTTTTTCACTTTTAACTTTTTTGTTTTTGTTTTTTTTTTTTTTACTTTTTTCACTTTTAACTTATTTTACAAAATTAAAAATGGAAAACAATAAAAAAGTTAGGAACAAATTACTGTTTCTTGAACTAAATATACTATTCATATCTCATAAACAATACAAGGGGCGTTGGTTCAAAAAAAAAAAAAAACAAACGCAAAAGAATAATTTGAATTCAAACGCTCACTTAATGTTAATCAATAGTTGAGATTAAAAGTTGTTTTTTTAACTATCAATCTCAGTCATTCATAGATATTGCATCTAATTTCAATCTACTAAAGTCTACCACGTGGTATTTGCATTGAACAAATATATCATATACTATTAACTATATAATAAAAGTTGAGGTTTTATAAAAAAACAAGTTGAGCTTAAATGTTGTGATTGGGCCAAGTAGCTCTACCATATTGCATAAATTTTTTAAATTTTAAAAATATATATAATTTTTCTTTATCTTGAATTTCTAAGTTGATAAATATATCTTAAATTTCGTTTTTAACAACTTTTTTTTTTTTTTGAGGATAAAGTTGTAGTAGTTGTATTTTCATATCAACTACTTTTATAATTCATATAATTTTTACTTTTTTTTTAACTTGGAGTTGTGAGAGGTTTTAGAATTGGGAAAGATATAATTAAATACAATGGAAATAATGTTGCTTCACGTAATACAAATCTTAATTGAAACAAAACTAGATTAACTTTAGACTTTTTGTCTCTAAGGTTGCAATGTAGTGTAATCCAAACACTTGCATCTATGAATTGGGCTTTGAGATGTTTGTTTCCAAGAAAAACTGTGAATAAGGTTTCAACTTGCAATTAAAGAGGTTTAATACATCTTAATTGCAGCAATATTATTTATAAATTTTTTTTTCTTATCTTCTACTGGATTAAAAAAAAAAAGAAAAAAGTAATGTGATATATGATTTCCAAGAGAACTTGAGTTGAACTAAAACTATTTAAGAATGCTAAAATCAATCAATAAAAAAAAAAAAAACAAATTACAACACGTGAAAAAATAACATATATAAATAAATAATTTAAAAAAAAAACAAAAAAAAAACAAAACAGTAACGTGAGTTGAACTAAAACTCTCTAAATTTAATCTACTCTACTATTTAAAAATGCTAAAATCAATTAATAAAAAACCAAAATTAAGTGAAGAACTCTAGAAGGAAAGATTTGGCTTTTTTGGTAAGAATAGCTAACTTTTTTTTTTTTTTTTTTTTTTTTCCATTTCTATTTTTCTATTAATGTAGTTCAATTATTACTTAAATTTTATGATTTTTTTTAAACATTTTACATAATGCAATTCATCTCAATTATTGATGTATTTTTTGATTTGGTGTTCTTAATTGATTGTGCAAATTATTTCCTCACTTATGGCAATATCAAAATGGCTAGACAAGTAATTCATATGTAAACTTTTACATTTACATTGCAATACAGTTTTTGTTTCTCTTTATGCACTTTTTTTTTAATCTATTTTTAAAATTATTTTGATTGTGGTACCTTAGAAGGTTTAGATGCTTATATATATTTGGGATGAAACTCATCTATCATATGAAATTAGGAGATTTATGTGAGAAGAACTATCTTCATATGAAACAGTGTGATTAGTTACACATGTTTGCTTTCTGTTTGAAGCCACGAGGTTTGGAAGTTCCCAACAAGGGGTCAAAACAAAGGTCACGTAGGAAGTTTTCAGTTTCTAGGCAAAGCAATGCCATCTTGGGAGATCAGGATGGTTTCCATGATTTTGGTTTTTTTTTTTTACACTTCTACATATATATTATATTATTTAGACTCATTTTTCCTTGTAACCTTTTCCTTAATTTAGTTGTATCTGTTATTTCAGGAAGAAGATTGAATGGTTTTGCCTTTGTGGATGACAAGTTTGTATATCCGGGTCATAGTTATGAATCCCATGACAGCCCCTGAAAATATGTTCATGGCAACAAGGTTATAGACCCAGAACTGCTGCCTGAAGTGTATGCAAAGAAGCAAGTTGTTGCAGCATTTCATATTGCACTAAATTGCATTGAACTTAATCCAAAGATGCAGCCCAGGATGCGAACAGTGTTAGAGAGTCTTGATTGTATAAAATCACAAAGAAGAAAGTAAAGAACTTAGTAGAATTTTGGTTCTTGATGCTGATTTTTTATGTTGAAGGTGTTTGGTTTGTTAGCAGTCCATGGTTGGAGGGGGATTTGGATGTATATTTTCCTGGAAATATTTTTGTGAGCCAATGTATATTTCAACAAATCCATTGCTAAATTTTTATATTTTTGTGTCTATGTATTTGCATATTTGAATAAGGCAGCTTTAGATGAATGCAATAGAGTGATGTGGATGGAAATTTAAACTCAGGAAGTTTAAATTTAGCAATAGATTTGTTGAGCTTTTCCTTTTATTTGGCTCTCTTTCAAGATTCAAGAAGTTTTAAACTTAGATATAGATTTGGTTGGCTTTCCCCCACCAATTTCACCTTCTTGTAGAAAGGATTGCAGTCCATATCATATAATTTTTCCTTCATGATCAAACTTTATCATGATATTTTGAAAATGCTCTATAAAATTCAAGTTGCAAAGCTTCTAGGTTCTTCAATTCTGACGTTCCGTTGAAAGCACTTGACAAAATGTTAACATTGATGATTAGAATTTGTGTACTATAGGTCTTGCGTATGTGGTCTTAAAAAATTTCTTTTACATAAATTTTTTTGCTAATTTTTTAGGCTAATTTGTGTCCATTTTTCCAGTGCAACAAGAAGTCTATCTTCCTAATAAAATACCATAACTCATCCCTAAAAAATAAAAAGTTCTACAATTTTCAATATTCTGCAGCTCTTTGTTTGAAAAGGATCATTTGCCTCACAATAATAACACAACATAGCTTGAAAAATACACAATCGGTAACATTTTCCATTCATTCCATCACCCAAAATAATCTGCTGAAAAACATCAATGCCGAAATGGTACCAAGCACTTGTACACAAATCACCAAGTAAGTGCCACTGGTTACACAAAAGGGGGGAAAAAAGCCACTTTTGTAGCACTTTTTACTGAAAAAGATAATTATACAAACCTACAAAAAAATTAAAAAATGAGGGAAGCCAAGACTACAATTTCCAATCAATTTTCTGCCCATCTGCTTTTAGTTTCACCTAATCTGCAAGTCATGGTATAGTTTACAAATTTTTTTACCTAGTGAGGCAACTGCTCAAAGTGCTAGTAGCACAAACTCAATTTGACCACAAGTATGGTGAAATGCCAGAGAATTCCTTTCCTCTCTGATTTCCAGTGAAGCAAACAAACACTGAGACCAACCAACAAACAAATAGCTCAGACCCATTTGGACAAAAGCTAAAATGGTCAAACCAAGCTCTTCCAGCTACATTGGCAGTAAGAGAAAAACAAGCTCTTCCAGCTAAATACTATCAACTTTGATGTCAGCTAGAAACTCAGGTGTCATCAACTTGCGAGTGGAAAACAAAACTTAGGAATGAAGTGGTGATATCTCTGTCCAACAAGAAACGGATGGATGTTATCATCAAGAGCTTGAATTTAGAAATTATTCATGATGGAGAGGCCATCATGCTCTAAACATGACATGAGCAGTGAAATACCAGAGTCTATAATAACAAATAACACATAGCAACAGGAGACACCATGTATCAAATTTCAATTCTATCTTTGATCACATATTAAGTGATTCTCATTTGTACATGATTAATCAAGAAGAGCTAGCCAAAATGGTAATTTTTTAAAAATTACAAACAATAAATCTGATTATCACAGCAAGAAAAAACCAGAATTAAATCATCTAGATATATCACACAAAGCGAACCAAAATAATCTCAAATACAGAGAGAAGGCTGTTAAGGGCGGCATCAGCGGAGTGAGAGAGGGAATGGGGCAGAATCGGCGGAGAGGGAAGGGAGTGAAGAGGAGGAACAGCGTGTGCAGTGGGGGGCCGGATTCTCTCGCCGGTCTGGGGAAGGGGTATGAGAGAGAAGGAGGGAATGTAGATGAGAGAGGAGCTTGACCGGTCTGGGGTTGCTGTGGCTGCCGTCTGGTTTAGAATGTAGATTGAAAGAGAGAAGCTGTTAACGTTAGGTTAACAGATTTCTCTTAAAATATGGGTCATGTGCGTTGCACATGACCTATGTATATGTGTCTTTTCATTTTCTTGACACCCGTTTCTGTTTGTAGGAATTGCTGTGGGCTTGTGTGCGGGAAATCCTTGCCCTTTTTTTATTTGTTTTATCAGATTTTCTTTTTCTTCCAAATCTGTAATATTATTATTATTTTTTTTGAAGATAAATTTTGCATTTCCTTTTTCTTTGAAGCCATCATATTCCTTGCGATTAAAGCCTTAACAATCAAACGTCACATGTTTCTAGCTGAAAGAAAAAGAAAAAAGAAAAGCAAACAAACAAACTGGAAGATAAGAAGCTTAACAAGAATATCACATAGACAAATATCAAGACCCATTAGGAATATAAGGGAGGAGCTCTAACCAGATAACCAAATTTGCATGGAAGATAGACAATAAAAGCAATCATGAAAATAACATGTATATAAGCCCTTTAAGCTGATCTAAAAGAGAAAACAAAAAATTACTTAAAAAAAAAAAAAAAAAAAATCTAAGATTAACACAAAATTAGAGAGAGACATCATTTTTTCAAGTCCAACTGAAGTGACCCAACTCAGCATGATCAACCTGATCTTTTTGTTTTAAAAGACTGACCTCTCCAGGAAACTCCAAGAAGGAATGCGGAAATCAACAATTAGGTGGATTTGCAATTAAACAAATGCAAAGGTGGACCATCTAGAAAGATTCTTTTCTAAATAAAAATTAGGCCCATCAAGGAATATGTATCAACTTTACATCTATTACTTCTTTCTAAACAAAAAGCCTCTACAATATACAATTTTTGATGTTGAAAAGTGATAAGTACTTATGATAGTTAGCTAACACATTCGTAGTATCCATTATTGACTTGAGGTTTGAAACAAACATTATTGCTTTGGAAGCAGCCTGATTGGCTATAGAAATAACAGACAGGTGGTGTCAACAAGCCCTCATAATCGCCCAATAACTATAAGCTGGAAACTAACTCCTTGCCATGCTTTCCCATAACCTGTTTTTACTATCCTTTAATTGGTGGGCTGTGTTCACTTTCATGAATAAGTTCACATTCTTCTTCCACAATAATATTAGCAACCACAAGTGTTGTAATGGGAAATAACATTAACAAACATGTATCTAGGCGAGGCATAGGACCCTCACACAAATCCCTTTCCTAAAAAGAGGTAAGACAAAGGCAGATCAATGTAAATCTCTAGAAACAAAAGTTATATAGAACCACAGAGGAATCTTCAGAATGATTCTTCCTGCGACCCAACTGCATTCTAGCCTCTGAATCTACCTTTAGAATATGGTAAAAATTGGTCTCGTAGTTGGCAAAAGCTGAATTTTGGGACATGCTCCAGCAGATACGTGTCTTTGTGAAATTATAATAGTTTAGCATTTGAGATATAAATTTGTTTTAGGCACCATGGAATATGAACCATTCTAGTCAAAGAATTATGAAAAGATCACTTGGTATAAAATTGACAGGAACAACACAATTCCTTGACAATTCTGCACTTCTAGAAGGTTAACAAAGGCACTTCCCATTAAAGAATCAAAATAGGTTTGCAAACTCATTTTCGAGTGTCCAGCATTCCTAATTACCATAGAAGAAGTGTCCTAAAAATAAAAAAACTTAATTTCTATTGCATGAAAGTTCTTTCCAAATAGCCAACGTTATCAATTCTCAACATTTTCCTTTAATTAATAAGTAAGCAAGTCTCTTGCTCATTCTCCATTCCTATTTCAAGTATTAGTTATACAGTATATGCTTTTTTTTTTATAAATTATTATACAATATATTTTACATGGATTAGATTACTAGACTATAAGAATTTTTAATTACTTACAGAGGGATTGTATTCAAAACCTATAAATTTCCCAAGAATACTTGGGCAAGTTTAATTAAGACATTACACTGGCTTGAAGTTGGATAATTGTTTCTTTTTCTTTTCAAATTTATGCGACATATGTACAAGCCATGTAGAGAGTATAACCCCAATCTCCAAAACAAGGAAAAATTATATAATGTTTCAGGTTTATATGTCATCTCTCTCACAGAAGATAGGTCCCACAAATGTGTGGGACCCACCCGTTGTGAGAGAGATGACATATACACCTGAAACTTGGAATACCATCTCCAAAACAAGAAGAAGAAGAAGAGACTTTAATTAATTTTTTTGGTTTCTTCCCTTAATAATTTTATTTCCAATAAAAAGAATAAATCAATGATTAAAGGTAAGCATGATTTCTTTACAAATCAATTCCTAACCTTTAGAGCTGCAATCCGTAAAGCTAAAAATGTATTTTGCCACGTGGTACCATAACCGTCTACAGAACCATTACTAAACCTGCAACAATAATTGTAGTTCAATAATACTGCTAGCAGAACAAAAGTATCATCTACTCCAAGTAAATCAAGACTGAAGCATGGATATACAAGGGACTAAACGAAAAGGCACCATAGATTTTACTCTAAAAACCTAACATCATAGAGTTGAGACTAAAGCCTAACATCCAGATATCATTGAAGTCTACAAGAAACACACTAGTTGTGGCTATCATGTAGTTCAACTAGCCATAGGACATATAATTTGTATATCTGAAGCGTACCTTGTTAATTTCAAATCCTGCTAGGACAAGAACACTAAATGGATCCTCTCATGGAAAGGTGCCAACCATGCGTGTTTTTGCATTCCTTCAGCCATCCTTCATCATCAAACCTATCATACATATTCAAAAGGTTGTTGAGTAGCATCTGGTAGAAGTAGCCTCCCATTTCAAAATCTCAGTATAAAATATTAAGTAAAATATAAATCTTTTTATTTAACTTTTTAAAAGTAAAATATAAATCTTATAATTCTTTTTTCCCCATGGACGCTAAAGAAGAAACGAAACTAGAGAATGAAAAGAAGAGGCTTGAAGGAGTAATTATAGTGCAAGATGTGCTAGGATAGAATAATTATATAAGGAACTCCACTATAAATCAGCACGATCTCAGACAAGATTCAATAAAGTTTAGCATTTGGTTTTGAAAGTTAGAACCCATCAGCTTATTTAAACTAACAACTTTATGCCAGGAACTAATAGTGAATAGAAGTGTATACCTCAGCCTTTCTGTATAACAGATCAAGACTTCTCACAGCATCCATTTCATCCTGGAAAAATGAGATAAAATTATGAATCAACACAAGAGAGAGATAAAAGAGACTGCATTGCATCGAATTTTGTTGAACTCAAACTATAGTGGTAAGATTTACAGGGAACAAATAAAAAAAAAAAGGGAAAGCCATATGCTGTAAAGACAAAGGAGTTTCCAATTCTTGCTTTAAAACAAAATTACAAATTAAGAGGTAAAATTACAAATTAAGAGGTCTTAAGTAAATTCTGTTAGACATATCTAGTAAAACCTATGACCAGTCAATTAATAGCCAACTGCTTTGCCACTGAGCTACTGAGGAACAGTCAAATTAGATGTCATAGATTTCAATCCCCGTTCTCAACCCATGACCAATATGAGCATGAAGTTCCCAGAGTTACAGGTATTGTGTTATATATCAGACTGGAAACGAAGGTTTAACAGTATTTTATTTCTCTGTTTGTTTGATACCTTATTCTTTTCTAAGTGAGAGAAACCTTCTAGAAGAAGAACTATAAATCTCTCCTCCTCAAAATAATAATATGCAATTGAGAGTAACTTTGGTCACCGGAGTCCATAATCAATAAGGATGCCTTGCTCATTAGAAATAGCTAAACTTACCAGCTTCTATAGTTTAAAAGACTCAATTACAATTCTATTTTGTGTAGCACTTCTTCACGTCACTATAAAAAACGCAGCTATAGATCTTAGCTTATGGGTTGTGAAAAAACGCAGCTATAGTGGGTATAAAACGCAGTTATAGGTGATCTGTAGCTGCATTTATAAAAATGCAGCTATAGGTCCCCGTAGGGGGCTATTGTCGCGCAGAATAGGCCGCGTTTGAAAACGCAGCTATAGAAACGCAGCTCAATACATATAGCTGCGTTTTTAAGATCTATAGCTGCGTTTTTTCAAATGCGGCTATAGACCTTATTTTTTGTAGTGCGTATTCGATTTTCTTTCATGAGATTTATTTAGTCAACAATTTACTCATAAATTCCAGATTCATACATGCTGTTTTCTTCAAACTCTGTTGCAAAAAAAAAAAACTTTACTTTAAAAAAGGTGGTAGTATAGGTATTTAGTACAAATCCTTGACATTTATGAAACTAATGCTGAAAAGCAAATATGCTCCTACACCTATAGAGAAATTTATAACAGCAGCCATCAAATTTGAACATTGTAGTAATCAGTGATTGCAAGAATTTACATTGGCACACTGAAAAAAAAAAGGTTTGCAAAATATTACACCACAACAACATTGCATTAGAAGCAAAGATGCCACACAAAAGTGAGAGACAACAAAAGACCAACTTACATCACGTCTAGCAAGATCAGGGCTATTCCATATGACCATTAAAACAAGCCCATTGAGTTCTCCTTTCTCAGTAGCTTCCCCAATTTCCTGCATGTAAGAATATTAATAAATAGTTACAATTATCCTACAAGAACAGTTTAACTCAGATTACCACTTATGGAACATGCTACATGCTACAAAGGGTGTATGACGATGGACAGCAACGAAATGGGATGTCCTTAGATATAAGACATAAATATTCCCTAAGTAATAAAAAGAAAAGCAGCCAAAAAAGAATAAGGAAAAGGCTTTTACTTTTCAGAAGGATTTCTATCAATCTGTATATACAGAAAACACTCTTTAGAAATGAACACATTCTCTTTATTTTAAAGCTTCAATCTCTTGACAGATTAAGCAATTTATGAGCTAATGGCTTTGATACTGTACATTCTGATTACTTTCAGCACTTATCCAATCTCTAGCAGCTCTGATGAAGCTGGAAACTAGTCACTGTGGCTTTTTTTTTTTTTTTTTTTTTTTTTTCTGGATACCCTTTCAAGTGTGTGCAATTTCACAATACTATTTAACCTTTCCTTTCTCTTCTTCCTCTTCCTATTGACGTCTTCTATGCAGCTCCTCTGTATTTTCCCGTTGCTGCACTTGCCATTCCTAGATATCACATGAACTCAACATAACAAGATTGTAGGTTTTATATTCAGGTAACATATTGGAACCCCCTTGCCAAATAACAATGGGTGTCTAACAATATAGTTAATTGCCCGGTTTTAAAAGAATTTATAATAATAGCATCTCGAGTTTCTAAAACTCGAGATTCAAGTAGAACTCGAGTTAAGGGGTTTTTGCAAATCTTAGCTGGACAAAAATGCCAGGTGGAGCCACGTGGATATCGAGTTTATAAGACTTGATATCCACGGCTCATTTAGCTCCCATACAGTCAGACACACAAACACACAACGGTCATTACAAACACACAAAGCAGAAAATTTCAAACACAGGTCACACCCTTTCTCTCCGCCCTCTCAAACTCACTCTCACTCTCTCACTCATTCATAAAGCAAATTCGTGGCCCTAATCTGAAGCAGATTCATAGCCATTGTGCCGAAGGTACTCTCAACACCGTTCTCAACGCATTCTCAACGCCGTTCGTAGCTCACCGTGCCGAAGGTACTCTCCATTTCTTCTGAATGCTTTCTTGTTTTTGCTTCTTAGATCCCTTTGTCTCTCTTTCTCCAATTTTAGATTTTGGAATTTCATGATTTTGACCTAGGGTTTTTCGGATCTTTTTGGGTTTTTTGTTGTTTGTGTTTTTTTTGTTGGTGTTCTGAGAATATGGTTATTTTTTGGCAGTGACATTAGTTTTTTGTGATTTTTCGAATATGGGTTTTTTGCTTGATGCTCTATTACTTAACAATCTGCCTTCATCGATGCATGTGAGTTTTTATTCCAGCAGAAAAAGAAAGTTTATATAGGAAGTATACAAAGCTAAAAAAGAAGCAAAGCAAAAAATAAGAAAAGAGAATGAAAAAAAGATCCAAGCCGTAACATTAATGGCAAAGACGCAAAGAGTATAGATCAAATTAGGTTGATTAAATAAATATTCAGACCTGGAATATCTGTTTTGAATAAGAATTTTGATGTGGCTTGTCTTGAAAATGCTTCTCATGTATAAGTATTTTAGAACAAACACCTATTTTAGTTCTTGAAAATTATAAGAGTTTCATTTTGGTTCTATAAGTTTATAAGATGTAATCAATCTCTTGAATAGTTCATAGGGTTGTATTTAGGTTCTTTCATCCATCAAATGTGATGGAAAGGTTTGAAAAGATAATTTTGACTATGGATTACCCAGCAATTGGTTTTAGTGGGTGAGGTCAGTTGCTTGTAGGTTTTACTAGTTGGAGATGTATCCATAGGGCTCTTGTTTAGAAAGATTCCATATGTAATAAAAAAATGGTTGTATTTGTAGTTTTTTACCCCATAGTGGTGTAGCAATTTTTTATTAAGATTTTTTTTGACTATGTGTTGTATTTGTTGAAATGGCCTTGTAATGGGTTGTAGAGATTCCTTTAGACTGATTTGGAGGAAAGCTTTGTACAAAATTCTTTTGATGTAGGCAGATTTTAGATTCAGTCCTCATTTCTAATGAGTACTTGGATAGCAGATTGAAGAGCTGTGTCCCAAGTGTGATCTGGAAGCTAGATATAGAAAAAGCATGTGAATTGGATTCCTTGTTTTATCTTTTGGGCAGAATGGGTTTTGAGGAGAGATGGAGGAGAGGCTCGTGTCACTATTGTTTGCTTTTCAGTTTTGGTGAATGGATCTTCTGTTGGGTTTTTGGGCAGCTTGCTACGATGTATTTGGCACAACAATAGTTAAATAGTAGCTGGTTTTTCGAATTATTTTTCCACATTCAAGAGTTTCAAAACTTTCCTCCATTAAACTTTCAAATCGCTTGTTTTGACTCATCTTCAAGTTGTCTAGGCGCTTCAGCTAGCTCATTAGGTTCTTTTGCTTGTTTTCCGGCTGTCTAGGATTTTTTGAATATTGTCTGACTCTTGAACTTGCCATTTAGAATTTGCTACTTGCTCCTCTAGTTGTTCTACCATTCTAGAAAGTTATTCTGATTTGTCAGCATCCTGTTGTGGCTTTCCAACTTCCTTTTGTGGCACTTTAGCTGTTCTACCATTCTAGCAAGTCAATCCACTTGTACATTATCTCCCATGGTGTGGATACATCATGGCAAAACCTGCTCTAATGCCAAACTGACGCAATACCAAACATTTAATAGGCTCTGCTACCAATTTTGATGTAGAATCTTTAGGAATCACCACTGTTCTTGATGAGATCTTGAAGGTTTCTTGAATACACTTTGATGTCTAAGGGTTTAGGTAGGGTTAGACTTAGGTAATAAAAAGATTGGATTTTGAAGAAATTTGATGGCTTCTAAGGGTTAAAACAATGAATAGAATAAAAAACAAAGAAAGATAAACCCTAGGCAATCACACACTCATAGCTTAAAATATAATGGTCGAATTTTATTAAATTCAAGAACTCTATGAGTCTTATTGACTACAAAAAAGACTTTATACAAGCTATTTCTAAACCTTTGTGTAGTCGAAAGACTGGGAGACTTAAATAACAAATTACTACAAAGATTAGGACTCTTAATAACAAAGGAAACAAACCAAATATTAAAAAAAGAAGACTCAAAACTTTGAATAATACTCATGGTCCTTTCCTACAGCCAATGACAGAGAGCGAGTTCCAGAAAATCTGAAAATTACCAGATTGCTCTCATTCTAGTTAAACTTAGTGTCTGTTTGTGTCCAGCTTACTTGCTAGCTTTTAGCTTTTATGTACAGTTTTTTGATGTAAGTGATTTTAGGATAATATGGTAATGGGCAATTTGCAAATTTAATTTAGCCAAAGATCTCAACCTGTTGGCACCTCTTGGTGTTCCAAGACATCTAAGGTTCAAATTCCCCTCCCCATTGTAATTATAAAATTTTAAATGCCTTTTGCTTTGGCGGGTGTATCAAAGTTTGAACCTTGAAGCAATATTATAAGCCCATTCATTGATTTTTCAAGCAAAATTTCCTTTTGTTGCTGTTATTGTTAAGCTCAAATTTTGCTTTTCTTTTTGCTTAGAAAGACTAGAAATTAACTTTGACGATTGGTTATGAATTGCTGTCTCAAAGAATGATTTGTTTACTGGGCATTTCTGCACCCGTCATTTTTGGTAAATTGAGTTTATCAAATTGCATTAATTGGTTTTTGAATATTTGGAGTTGAGAGTTATAAGAGAGTTCTTACAGAATGTATGTGATTGTGCAGAAGAAGAAGCACCACCAACTTAGAACTATTCTTTGTGGACGGTGCCGGCTATTGTCTCATGGGCATATGATAACTGCAGTTGGTGGAAATGGAGGTTATTCTGGTGGAAAGCAGTTTGTGACAGCTGAGCAGCTTAGGGAGAAGCTGTCTCACTTATGCTGTGAGAAGGCCTTGATTGTTAAACTGGTTAGTGCGGGCTATCTGACTTTCTTTTTGATATGAAGTTAATGCACTATCCTGAAACCACTAGAATATGATTAATATATGTAGCGGTGCCCTAGTTTTGGTATTGCTTTATCTGTGGAAGAATTTGAATTCCTGTCATTAAACTGCTGGTTTGTGGTTAGCTGGCTTATTACATGAATGCTAATTTTCCTAGGCTTGCAAGTTTTTTATGAATATAGGCATTTGCTTTTGTAGAAGCAAAAATAATTTTCTTAAAACCTTTTCCTTTTGTTTTGTGTTTTCCTTTGTAGGTTGGCAGCAGTTTTATTTTTATGGAGAATATTGTTGTCATAATGACCACCTATGTAAATTCTATTAATTCAAGATTGTTAGTTTGTGTGTGTTAAAAATAGGACAAGAAAATGAGAGGAAGTAGGAGGAAGGAGAAAAAAGGGGGTGGGGAGGGTTCTACATGTTGACGGCACATGTAACTGGAAGGCTCCATTCCCTTATTTGTTAATTGTTATTGTTCTCATCACCCGAGAACTTCAATCATTCACTTTGAGATGAACTTTCGTGCGCACACAGAATGCTGATTTGCTAAATGAACGTAAAACTTAATACTACCTAGGCACTCCTTTAGCAATTGAGGCATCTCAGCATGTATGTGGATCCATGAGAATATCTTCTTTCTTTTGCCTTTCTGATAGTTTGTTCCTAAAAGTGAATATGTTTCATTTTGTTTCATTGACATTAATATTGTCTATTTCCCAAACTGTACGCGGTTCAATGAATACCTGAGAATGGCAAAGAAACCTTTCATGTCTCACTTGTAGTGTAAAATTTTCAAGTTCAGATAACAAGTAGATTGTACATCATAGTAAATCATATATTGGTCAAAGGGTGTAACCCTCTGACAAAAAGATAGCTTAGAGACATTGGCTCAGGAGATAAAGTGGTTGGACTGGGGTAGGAAGGGGTCATAGTTTCATATTTTACTGATGCATAAAAAGGAAAATTTACCAGAATTATTGTTTCGTACAGTACAAATGACTCAAAGATGTGAATACTATCCACCATCACATAACAATAGATCACAATTTTCTGCAATGATTATATATATAGTTTGTTTTGGTGATCTCATATGACATAAATTCGTTAAGCATATAATAGGAAGATTTCTCTAATTCTTTTTGTTAATCACTTTTAGGTTGATATTGTTGACTTCAATGGCAGCTTTTTGGCATGTGTGCGTGATCTGGCCGGTGCGAATCCAATAATATTAGTTGTAACAAAGGTAAAAATCTGCACATTGGTATTGAATATTGTCATACTGATGCATGGATTTTACTATAAACTGATTTAGATAACAATCATTCTTTTCACTTTTAGGTTGATCTCCTACCAAAAGGGACTGATTTTAATTGTGTTGGTGATTGGGTGGTAGAGGCCACTACAAAGAAGAAGCTTAAGTAAGTTTGGACTCTTCTATTTTCTTTTCTTTTTCCCCACCACCCAAACAACATTGATTCTCTCTGCAAACCTTTTTTATTTTTACATCTTTATGCTACATTGTTACTTAAGTAGTTAAGTTCGCAAGAAGTCCTTATAAAGATTTGTGTGGCCCAAGTCTCACAGCTAGGATTAGGACTGATTGAATAAAGTTCAAGGTTCTTGTACAGTTTTTATTTTTTTATTAATTTTTCTATGACCACATAAATATATGCAGCATGCGGGTTGTCGGCTGTGTGGGTAGTTTGGGTATTTTTTAGGGGGGAGGGGGGATGTGAATACACTAGGTTTGGGTTGTTGTGTGAGGTTTTTTGGCTAGGAGAAGGAAAGCGAATGCCCTATCTTGTTTGTGTGCGCAGTGGAGGTTTCACAGATGATGGGGTTGAACGATGGTTGGATTTTCTAGTTATTTAAATTTTGGTGATGGTTGCATGTTATGGTTATTTCAATTTTGGTTGTGACCGATGTTTGAAAATCATAAATCGATTTTTCATGCAGCACTAACATCGAAAGAAAATTTACAATAAATAAACAAAGAAAGAAACAATAAAAACCTAGGAATTAGCACTTAGGGTTGTTTGGAGTTAGCACTAAAAAAGACAGAAAATCTAGGAGTCAGCACCTACTGTTGGTTGGAGTTAGAACTAGACAATTGAAAAAATTCTAAAAGTTTTTATTTATTTTTTGCTTGATAAATAGGGGGGAGGGGGGCTGTGGGGGGTTTGACCCCCATGCCCAAGCACCACAAGATGTTTTGGAACCACTGGGGTATCCCTGGAACCCCAATTTAGTACTTAATCAAAATTGTCTCCATAGGAGTACATTAGGAAGCCTAAAAATAGACTATTAGATCTAATCCCTAATTCTACTTGACTTAGGAAAGCTAATTATTGAATTATAAAAATAGCCTTGACTCTAGGAAATTAATTAAAATTGTTAATTGCCTATTACCTTACTGAGACCTAAAATAAAATTGATTTGACTAGTAAAAATACAATTGACTCTTAAAATTAAATATAACTAAATTAATGTTGAGAATTGAGAAGCTTAATGGACAGTGAATGTTGTCAAAAGAAGATTGGTGTAACCACTTCAAATAGTTGGAATTATGCTTCCTGCAGTAATGGATTCAATTGCCTTGAGTCTGGCAACAAAAGATCCCTGTATAACTGGGTGAAAGAGGGAGATCAGACATGTGTAAGGGGTATCAGTATGCTATGGCGCAATATATTTAAAACGTGATGATGAGGTGGCAGTGTTTTATTTAAAATATAAAAAGGGGGGGGGGAGAGAGAGAGAGAGTGTGTGTAACTCTTTCTTTTCACTTCAAATTTATGGTTCCAACAAGTGTAAACTTTTATTTCCCTACATGTTCTTATCTAGTTTGTATGCACTTGTAATGTCAATACTGTCATTTTAATCTTGTATATATATATATATATAATTTTGAAGGTGATGGAATGAAAATATATGTACTCTTATCAGACATTGGCACAGAAAAATTGGGGTTTTCATAACCTTTTTAATTGTCTATACTCTTTGCAGTATGGAGCCTCGGATTGATGGGGAGCTAGAGATCTTGCACCCCGGTCCGCTTCAGAGGTCATTGTTGATGCGACAACCATATCATCGATCAGAGGCCATTTGGAATGGCAAGGTGAAATTTCTAGTTCTAACAACCGCTTTAATTTTTACGTTGTAATTTCCTTTTAGTTAACAAGTTCTTTGAAAGTTGTATTTCTAGTTCTAACAATCGCTATAATTTTTATTGATTTTGTAGGACCCGGGCCCACTTATGTGTCGTGGTCGCACTAAGGAGATGGCAAACGTTCAGATGCAAGATAATCGGGTCCTAGACATTATCAAATTGCTAAGGCTGGAAGGATTGTTTAGAGTCCCTTCGAAAGAGATAGATCATTGCCTAATATCGGCCCTAGTTGAACGATGGCGACCAGAGACTCATACGTTCCACCTTCCACATGGTGAGATGTCAATCACCCTACAAGATGTGGAGGTGATTTTCGGACTTCCTATAGACGGTGAGGTCTTGGTTGGGCCGACTGCTGTGGAGGATGGGGATTGGAGTCAAGTGTGTGGGGAGTTGCTTGGTTTTACTCCGCCAAATGACAATAAAACTTTGGTGGGGCAAAGAATTATGATCAGCCGACTTGTTGAGGCCATTGCAGCGCCACTGCCTCATGACGCAACGGAGATTCAGATACACCAGTATGCCCGATGCTTTATTTTAGCGCTACTAGGGAATACACTTTTCGTGGACAAGTCAGGAGATAGGGTGCATCTGATATTCCTGCACTTCATGCGCAACCTTCATGATCCGCCACAGTATAGTTAGGGTAGTAGTTGCCTTGCCTGGCTATACAGGGAGTTGTGTCGGGCAAGCGAAAAAGGGGCATTGCAAATTAGTGGGGCGTGCACCTTGGTCCAGTATTGGGCATGGGCAAGGTTGCCATTTTTGTGCCCGAGGATAGAGCCCCCACCTAGATGTGATTATGGCCCATGGCCATATGCTCCACTTGCATTTAAGTAAGTCTTTTCCTAATATTTAGTGTGTTATGCAATGTACTCTTCTTAATAACTAAATTGTATTATCGTTCTTATGTTATTCGCTCGTCATTGTAGGTGGGTGCGGGTGCCAAGCCCGAAGAGTAGGCCATCCAGCACGACCTTGGTCCACTATCGTGCGCAATTAGTGACAATGCAGCCAGACCAGGTAATAATATTCAAAAATTCAGTTTGCTTCATCCTTTAACATATCTTTTGTTAAAATTTTTGTTTTTCCCTTTATCTATGTATTCTCCCTTGTTTCACATTTTAAGATGCTATGTTTATTGTTTTTTTGTTTCTATTGTAAATTGTGTGGCAACCATACGAGACAGACTTCGGCCACCTTCCTGAGTTTTGCATTGCGGGGAGGGATACGTGGACAGCAAGGGTGCCGCTTGTGTGTTTTTGCATAGTAGAGAGACACCACCCGGACCGTGTCCTTCGACAGTTTGGGTTGGCGCAGCAACGGCCTGACGATGTTGTTTACGATGATAGACTGCATAAAATTGACTTACGTGGGAAGGTTGAAAAGAATTGGAGGGAGGAGCGTGGACCGTATATCATTTCATGGGAAATGAGACGACAACAAGTTTGTCATGCACCTCCTAAGATTGGTGAGATGCCCCACGATCATCCCTATTACCTCTGGTACCGTCCGGTCACTCGAAAGTATGTCGACCGCAACAACGCTAAATTACATCAACTGGTAATGTGTTCTAATTAGAGTTTATTGCCTATTTCGTTTTATTTGAATACATGTATGAACGTAGAATAAAATTCTATGAATTTTTTTCCCCAGATGTGGTTTGAGTTGACTAACATCCAATTAAAGAGTTTCCGTTACATATAGTATTCTAATAAAACTGTTCATTAATTGATATCCAATTAAAGAGTTTCAGTAGATTAATAAGTACTATATTATCCATTCATTAATTGATACATAACTGTCTCAAATATGATTGTACTGGTTCTTTCTCCGTTTCAGATTCAAAGCCATTTAGCGTTGTTGGAGATGCTTCCCGAAGGCAGCCAAGCTCACAATCATATCTGGCGTGTCCTAAATGGTGTGGCTGGCCTTGGTGGTGGTCCTGTAGCAGATGGGCAGGCAAACAATGGGCATGAGACTGAACCAACAGCTACTGCAAGCCCAAGCACAAGCGCAGCACCTATAAGTACACGGACCCGTGGTCAGCATGCTATTGCAAGCCCAAGCACAAGCGCAGCTAGGGGCCGTGGTCGGCCTGCTACAGCAAGCCCAAGTACAAGTGCAGCCAGGGGCCGTGGTATGCCTGCTACAGCAAGCCCAAGCAGAAGTGTAGCCAGGGGCCGTGGTAGGCCTGCTACAGCAAGCCCAAGCACAAGTGCAGGCAGGGGCTCTGGTTGGCGTGCAACAACCCCTCGGGTTGTAACTAGTCCTGAGATGCCTGCACCCATCCCGCACTCATCTCCTCAGCTTGAGGTCCCTCCACCCATCCCAGATACATCTCCTCAGCCCGAGGTCCCTTCACCCAGCCCACCTTCGCAGCACAATTTTGATCTCAGTATTGATCAAAATTTGACCCCTCCTATATTCCTCGAGACACCCTCTTACCCACCCACCAGCTCACTGCACCCACTCCTGGCCTTTACATAGAGCATCATTACCCACCTACCGCATCCTCATCTGACCCTCTAGGACCTCCGGTTGGGATTGACACTCCACAGCCACATACTGATGTACCGGACGAGCATTCCCCTCATCAGCCCTCACCCCCACAAGGTAGACCGCAGCGCACTAGAAGAGCACCTACTTGTGGCACAGGTGGACACAAAATAGGACACCGAGGCACCGCTATGGTATGATAACATTAATTATAAGCAAGTGATATATTTTGTACTTCACTTTATTCTTATCATTATACCGAATATTGAGGCGCTGTATCTAATGGAATTTGCAGCACGATGATGAGCCTAAGGATGATGCCCCGCAGCCTCCTCCTCCCGCGCCCAAACATTACACGAGGGCTAAAAAATGCAAAATTGGTGAACCTTGAGTAAGTGCTAAAGTCATGGAATTGGACCATAATATTGACTTCTCAATATGCATTAGTGAATTCATTTAATTGATGGTTGGAGCTGCCCTTTCTAAGATTAGAGATTAATGAATTTTTCTGCTTCTAACACAATATGTTTTGCACTATTTTTGTTATAGATTTTGTTGTAAAATGAATCTTTAAATATATATATATATATATATGTATAGAGATTTTGTTCACTTTTGCGCTGTGTATTGACTGCCTTCAGGTCTGGATTTATTGGTAGAGCAAGTTATTGATGGGCTTGATAAAGCTGTGATGACAATGAAGAAGGGTGAGTAAGCTCTTTTTGGCCATATATAATGTGGGTTTCATACATGTACTTAGCTGAACAGACACGTTGGAGAATGTCTACAATTATGTCTGAATGATGATTTTCTATCTCTGTCATCATTATGTTCAAGCTTCATTGCTGTTTCTTTGTAATTTTAGATTTCCAGTAAATGGGGATTTTGCTAATGTCACTAATTTGTTTGCTACAGGCAGAAAAAATCTCTATACATAAGAGAAAAGCTGGGGGGTGGTGTTAAGTATAAGCACATGTGTAGTTGCTCATGAGGATTCAAGTTTGCAGTAATTTTGTGAAATAAAATTTGATTGATGTTGATGGTTTGGTGTAAGTGCTATCAAATTTATTACCCCTCATCTTTGTCAGCTTTGTATGCTATTGCATTTTTTGTGTTGATTTTTTCTAACCTATCTTCCATGTATCAGGTGGAAGCCTTGCTACATTCACTACGGGAACTTGGTCTGAGTGTCATGATGTTCTTGGAGTTGCTGATGATATTGGTACACTATATTTTATTAAAGTGAAGTGAATGGTGAAGAGATAACAAGAATTACAAGGAAGCATTTGAAAATCTCTGTACCAATAGTAGGCCTGATTACTTTCAATGATTTTGATGAACAGAGATCTTTCTTGTAAGTGTTCTTTTCTGTCCATAGCCTCTCATGACATTTGAAAAGAATTTTACGAAGACTAGTTTCTTGTCAACCTTGTTTATGGCTGGAGGTTCTGGTTTTATTTTTTGACCACTCCAGAGGTTAATACAACTTGGCATCTGTTTAAGTTATTGGAAATGTTTCCAGATGCAGCTTCATTATTGTCATATCAGATGGTTCCTTACAGCATATTGGTGCCTCAATATCCTCTGCTCTCACCTCAGATAGTGGCTTAACACCTACGAAGCAGTTGAACAATGTTTTCTGCTTTGATTACAATCCAGAACTTTCATTGCTAGTTGTTGTTGGTGGTTCTGTCAGCGGCTCACTAACCTCTGCTGGGAACTTTGGTATGTTTCTATATTACTTCTTTATTTTCCTATGGTGAACATTTTGTGCACGTGTATGTGAGTGTATAGGTCTTCATGTAATTAATATCATTTTTTGTATACCAGACATGCATGTGATTCCTTCAATTTTATGGATTTGTAGTTTCTGGTATTAAATGTGGTCTTTGCATGCCTAAAATGAGAGTTTGTTGTGTGGGTTCAAAACTCATTAGGTGCATGAGGAACTTACTAATAAAATAAAATAAAATTTTATTGTTGGATTAAGATAGGCTACTACCAATTTTTAATTTATAATTTATTCTGCTCCCTCTTCTTTTTGCTTATTTTAGATTTTATTTTTTCCAGCAGAGCCACAAATGAAACACACTGTCCTTTTAATCATCCTTGATGCCCCAACCCCAAAGCCCTGAGTTATCTGTCAATTCCCTTTCTTCAAGTCCCTTTTTATCTAGTGAAAAAAGAAAGCCCCCGTTTCAGTCTTTGCCGGCTAGTTAACCCATTTGAATTACTTATCAAAAAAGTTAACCCATTTGAATTCCAGTTAGTGCCACAATTTTGATAAGTCATTTTGGATTGCTGAATTGCCCCTTTGTATCACAAAACCTTGTTTTCCTGTTTTATCAATTATCTGATTCTCTTCAGCTTAAAGTCTACCAAGACTACAGATTTAAATAGAATGTTTTCTCCAGTTTGTTTATCCACTTATTTATATTTTTCCAGTGGTTTTTTTAGTTGTTATTTATTTATTTATTTTTATAATCGTATTCCAGCTTCCTCCATCCCATCTTTTAACCTAATAGTTGTTGCATACTTTGGGGCTACATTTTATTCTTGGTCTATCTCGGGAAAATTCTTTCAAAATAAAGTCATAATGTAACTACCGAGGAAAGTGCCAGCCAAATCTGCACCTTTACTCCAAAATGCTCTGTCAAGTTACAATCACTATAAACCCAAGATCCACCTAGTAAACATCCAATATGGGACTCAGCACACACCCACAAAACACACCCACAGAACACATACTCAAACAATCGAATCAAATCTTTGGGGTATCAGTATCACTCATAACTTTTGTCTTATTTGCAATAAGATTTCTCTTGTAATCAGTTTTTGGTGCTTTTACTATATTAGAGTTTCTGCACCTAGTTTGATATTTAAAATGCTGCTGTAATGTTGCATTTAGTTCTACATCTGGCCGGTTTACATTTTCTATATTATGTTCCTTTTACCTTAAGCTTCCATGCTGTATTGTGGGATGGTCCAGCGTGTCATTTCATATAGTGTCAGTACTCCCTCTTTTGCCTTGAATGTTTGGAAAACAAGTGGTAGTTATCTTGTAGAAATAATTTATGCTAGTAATGGACTTCAATGATGGTTG
Source organism: Quercus rubra (assembly GCA_035136125.1). NCBI lineage: Eukaryota > Viridiplantae > Streptophyta > Magnoliopsida > Fagales > Fagaceae > Quercus > Quercus rubra. Next base: position 48,586,175 of record CM068738.1, read on the forward strand.
CATCATGCTTTTTGTTAATAGCCACTGAACATATAATGTTATAACATTTTCCAGGGTGCCTTTGTTTGGAGTTGCAAGGCATTGGTTTCTGAGGTGAGGCATTAATTTCTGACATGGGGAAGTTTGGTAATGCTGTCTGTTATATTATTATCATTGTTATTGTCCATATTCCTTCCCTTCTCACCAATGAATTATGTAGTTACAATCATGTAGGTGCATGTAATAAAATTGAATGACTCCTATAAAAAAAAAAAAAAAAATCTATGTATAGAATTTGATTTTACAAAACCATTGTGCAAGATGGGGTCAGGTTGACAAATGAGGCCCAATGAATTATGTAGTTACAATCATGTAGGTGCACCTTGAATGACTCAAATTCTCTGTATAGAGTTTGATTTAACAAAACCATTGTGCAATATGGGGTCAGTTGACAAATGAGGCCCCATTGTGTATGGACATCAAAACCTGTCTTTCTGGTGATGGCTACCATTTAATTATAATTGCTTTATATCACAATGATGATGTTCTACATAGATTAGAGATTCATCCCATTTTCAAAAAAAGAAAATCTTTGATATCTACAGTGAGAATTATGGATTTTTAATTATTATTTAATGAAATTTCGTTTGTTAAAATGACAGAATATTAATTGCAATGTGAAGACACAAATATAAATAAAAACCATTGATACATACAAATTTAACTTCTTCATATAACCTGGAGCCATAATCATGTTCTGTTTTCCCTGCTGATTGACATCTACATGGCTGTCCCAACTTTATGTTTCATGTTACTCAACTATACTCAATTAAGCGTTAATCCCAACAAAATCGAGAGATTTGCTCCATGAATTATTTTTTAACTAATTGGGGTCAGTTACATGGATCTTATTCTATATTCTATCCTATCTGGGGTTATACTCTCAGTCACTTCCCTTTTATTTGTACATTTAATTCACTTAAACTCAATAGTGTCTTTTAAGTCTTTTACTTATGGATGATTAAACAAGGCACAACAAAGGTTTTTATTTTAGCATTCTTATAGGCTACCACATATAATTCCTACTAAATTACACTGCTTATATTGTTCCTATGGTCTTATATTGTTCCTACTAACCGAACAACGTGGACCACATGGCTGACATTTAACTCAAGTCTCCATAAAGATCTGTCCTCATAGATTGTTGGAGGAGATCTGAAGTTATTATGCATTGTTTAAATAAAATGCAGTGACTTCTTTCTCTGATGCATTTTATTAATACCATGATGAGGGCACATATTTTAGAGCAGATTACTCAATAGGAGTTGTTTGATGAAGTATCATGACTTTTCTACTCGGCACCAAGGACTAAAAGCTGTAGTGTAAGACAGCCCCTTGAATAAGGTGATAGCACACTGAATAATAGTTTTTGAGTTAAAAAAGTTTTACTTTATTAGGCTATCATTTTTTACTCTAGTGGATCATATATGTGATTTGAGGAGTTGTGTGCTGTTGAAGTTCAAAGAATTGGAACTGTAGTGCTGTGGTGGTGGTTTTGGCTTCAGAGGGAGTCTTCATGCCAGGCCTAGTAAGAATTAAACTAATGCAAGTTGACCACTATAAATGAAGGAAAAAGTTCAACTCCAAACCAGTTTGGAGCTATCTTCCTCACCTATTGTATGGTGATTGAAAAAAGCATCCATGTGTAGTCTTGGTCACAAGACTTTTTTAACGAGTTAGTTGACTTGTTTAAATAATACACATAGATAGTTTTATAAATCAGCACGTAGTGGATTAAAGGACATTCCTCCAAATCGGTTTGAAGCTTAACTTTGTAAGTAAATGAATAAGAAAAATAAAGAGGTTCAGGTCCTTTCATGGTATTTTAATTTTTTACTATCATAGGTTTATATACATGTATACCTTTTGTGATTCTTCGAATCTTCTATGTTAGCCTGTACCTGTTAATGTGTGAACTTTTGTAATCCTAGAAGAAGATTTTGAGCACGAACTGTGCATGAGATACAACATTTTTTCTCAATTGTTGATATGGTATTTTATGATTTGAGCAATATCATTTTAACATGACTATTTTTAATATACACCAATCACAATAGATGATGTCATGAAAAAGGTTGTCTCTAGACTTATTGTTTGAATGCCTACATTACATAAATTTTGAACAATAGAAACAAGGTAATTGTTATGTTGTACGTAGTCTTCAAATTCAAATAGCAGTGTGATGGTGCAATGCAGTTTTGATGGATCATAATGGTAGGCATGAGAGTAGTATGGTAGTGGTGGTAAAGCAGGAAGTAGTTGCAGTAGCAGCTAGGTAGTAATGGTGATGGTGCAGCAGTGGTAATTCTGCTTAGAGTAATATTTTTGCCAAAGCTTTGTAAGGTAACACAAGCAATTAGATACACGTGACACGCATAATTGGTTCTCAATATCAAGGGATTCTTACTAGTGTAGGGTCTAGGCTTAACTCACTGAATCAACAAGATTTTGAACCAACGTGACAAGATTTTTAATTTTTATATCACTAATTTTTTTTCATTACAAAGGTAAAATGTAGGTAATTTTGCTCTGAAAAATTGCGTGCCATAGCATGATTATCATTGATAAATTGTGTAATGCTTCAATTTATATTACTTTCCCCCAATCGTTTCTACTGACTCACAGTTTAATGACATAGTGTTGTGCATGTTTTCTGTGCAGGAGTACCATGAATTTCGTGTTATGCCTATTAATGAAGCTGCTGTTACACTTGCTGGAAGTGGCAAAATTGGGGCCTTGAACCTCCTATTCAAGCGCCATCCTTTTTCTCTGACTCCTTTCATGTTGGAGGTTTTAGGTGCTATACCTGAAACACTTCCTGTACAAACATATGGGCAGCTTCTTCCTGGGAAGTCTCCTACTACCAGTGATGCTGTGAGGGAAGATGATTGGGTTGAATGTGAGAAGATGGTAAACTTTATAAGCAGATTGCCCAAAAATAATGAGATTGGTATCCAGATCAGAACGGAACCCATGGTTAAGCGGTGCCAAGGATATGTTTGGCCATCAACTACCCAACTTTCAAGATGGTACAAGAATAGAGCTAGAGACATTGATAGTTTTACTGGGCAGCTAGATAATTGCCTTTTGGTGATTGACTTTGCTTACCACAGAGGTATCAGTGAATTGCAGCAATTCCTTGAGGATGTCTCATACTTGCACCATCTTATATATTCTGATGACAGTGATGGTGACATGAGTATCAGTATAAGTCTTGTTCAGTGGGAGCAATTATCTGACTATGATAAATTCAGAATGATGCTCAATGGTGTCAAAGAGGAGAATGTGGTTAAACGATTATGTGATGAAGCAATTCCATTCATGCAAAATAGGTTTAAGAATGAAGCCTCAGTTTCTCTAGGTCAGGTGCCAGATTACCATCTTTTTGCAGATTCCAAAAATGATGAGTCATTTCTGGTAAGATGGATGAAGGAAATTGCATTGGAGAATAAGTTGGACATATGCTTGATGGTAATTGAGGAAGCATGCAGAGACATGGTAGTTGTGGAAGGATGGACAGACTTCCAGAGTAATGTTTTTTTCAAGGATGATGTTGAAGCTGTGGATTGTGCCCTACAGTGCATATATATGTATAAACCTATTTGCTATTTCCTCTTTTTCAATAGTTAGTGCAATTTTACGACATTTTTATTACATCAAAAAGAAGATGAGGAAGTCTTTTGCCATCAATCTCTCTCTATCTCTCTATGTGCACAGGCACATGTGCATTTATGCAATTACCATATGTTTTGATTGTGGTCTTTTCTCCTTTAAATTTGTGTCATTGTTATCTTGTTCTTATCTTGCTTATTTGTTGTCATTTCTGATGCAGTTGATGCTGATCAGAGTGCAGCCGTGGAATCAAAGGTTGCTAAAGAGACAATTGATTTTAAGGAAGTTAAGCGAGTAGATCATATTCTTGCATCCTTGCAACGAAAGGTAACTTTATATCTCTAGAAAATTTCCCCCATGTTATTCATCAAAGTTTTTGTTTTCCTTTTTGGGCCATTGCCATAGATGCGAATTGATTAAGATAGCTGAGGTACTTGTGACTATTTCAAATCTATGCTTGGAATCAATCGATTGCTTGTCAAACATTTAGTAATAAGATCTTTGTTCCTCCTCTCTGTTCGGTCAGCTACCACCAGCTCCTCCGCTGCCACCATTTCCGGAAGGCTATGTTCCTCCTGCCAGTGCAGACACAGAGAAAGCACCCGAAGTGCAGCAATCTGGAGAAGTACAACCTCCTCGAGTTGATCCCATTATTGATCAAGGTCCAGCTAAAAGAATGAAAATTTGAAGAACATCCGTTTCCCTAACTTAAATGTCAACTAACACTCTTAACAACATTTTCTTTGTATGTTTATTCTTTTTTTATACCTTAATACTGAAAGTTCCCTCTATGATATTTAGTTATTTACTTTCATAAAATGTGTAAATCATTCTAAGCAGGTTTGTCCAATGTAGTCGTTTGACATGAACATGAATGTTAATTAACATATCTCCATTTCAAGACTGGGTGTAAACATTTTACATACAGCTGGTCAAATAAGGTTGAAAAGGACAATGATACATAACATGTGCAATTTGTTCTACCAGTTCCAAGCGACTCCAAGCAAATGCTGGGTTCTTTTTTCTTTGTAAGTGTCTTTTCGTTTTTGATTGATAAAGATGGTTCATATATGGACACTAAAGTTAATGTATATACGTAAGGTATTCATGTCCTCTCATCTGTTCCCTCTCCTCTCCCTCCATCCGAAATAGGGTCAAGGCAAGGCCTAGTTTAGGTATTGCTCAAATGTAATAATGTTGAATTAAGAACTAAGGATGTGGAAACTAGACTAAAATGCCATACTCATTATAGAAAACTTTCACTTTCGCAAGGTTTGGGTGAGGTGACTAAATAGGTTTGGAGAGACTTTCTTCCAAATCAAACCCACATCATACCATTGGAAAACACTTGCCATCACACTTTGACATTCCAACGAGGATGTCCAAAGTTCAATCCACGGTTAAGTTTTAGCCTAAATAAAAAGAAAAAGGAAAAAGATAAAAAAAAAAAAAAAAATGAGACGATTTTATGAGCAACAATGGACACCTTCACCAATAGTAAATTAGTAGGGTTTGATTAATGCATTTGTTAATGAGTCATTTTAGAAAAGTTTTAATACAATTTTTACAAAAAATAGAAATAAAAAAATTACAAAATATCAAAATTACAATGGTTCAAGTCCAACCCTTTCTTGAATCTTGAGTAATTGAGACAAGTTAGGTATCCTTAATATGCTAAAGCTTTACACACCAAACAAAAACCCTATCATTCTTTATATAGGAATATAATTTAGATATCCTTAAGATGGATTTGAATTCCACGCAATAATTGCCATCCTGCAATTACCATGGTGTCGTGAGATGTAGAATTTTAAAAGGTAAAAACATGAAGTATCAGACCAGATTCAGATTCCCTTAAGATGACGAAGTTTTAAAATCGGTAAATATAAATTAACTAATTATCCGCAAAAGATGAATTGATTTATTGAAGCTTTTAATGTTTACCATAAGTTTTTTTTTTTTTTTTTTTCCTTTTCCTTTTGAGGAAAAAATAAGGTTCTATAAGTTATAATTAAGGGTTCATTTGGGAACAACTTATTTAGCTGAAACTGAAAACTTTTTACTGAAAATACTGTTGAAAAAAAAAAAAAAAACTAAAAACTAGTTGAATAGTACAACGGAACCCATAAGAGCATTCACATCAACTCATGGTTACTCATCTAAAATACAAAAAATGCTCCAATTTACACATTTTACCCCAAAATCCTTCCACATTAGTTCATGTAAAAATGTCTAAATATCTATGATGTCTTGCAAAATGAACAGTAACCGTGAATATATACACGGTTACTGTTTACCGTGTAAACGATTTTTTAATTCTTTTTTTCTCTCTCCTCTATCAAACTGCAATAGACTAGCGCGGTGGAGAAGCCAGCGCCACCACCAAACTACAACAAACAGAGCATCTGGGGAAAAAAAATTTCCCCAGTAGGATCTCGAGTTTTAGAGACTCGAGATCCAACTGGGGAAATTTTTTTTCCCCAGATGCTCTGTTTTTGTAGGCTCTCGGCCTAAACAGAGCATTTGGGGGAAAAAAAAAATTTCCCCAGTAGGATCTCGAGTCTTTTTTTTCCCCAGATGCTCTGTTTTTGTAGGCTCTCGGCCTAAACAGAGCATCTGAGGAAAAAATTTACCCAGTATGAACTCGAGTCTTAAAGACTTGAGTTCTACTGAGAATTTTTTTTTTTTTTACTCCCATGGACATGCAAAACTGATGAATATGTGAACCAAAAACAGAGCATTCCTAGACATACAAAACTGCTGAATAGGTAAACCAGAAACTGGGAAATTGCTGGAAATGTAATCCATAAACACTCATTGAGAGGCTCAGAAGCCGAGAATGTAAATGCACTTAAATTACATCAAAAGGCGCTCTCAATAGGCACCAAACTATACATACTTTTACGCTTTCTACAAAAACATGGTTTTCCAATGCAAATGCACTTACATTTGAAAAAAAAGACATTCTTAATATCAACATTCTAAACATGCCCAACCACGCTTAATTTGCAGTTCTAACCATACTACTCAAATCACAATCTTCATAGAGGTACATTGGATAAAGAATTACAAGTACATTGAATAAAAACCAAAAAGTTCACATTGACTCAATACAGCGTAGTCACTTTTCCTAAGATCGGCGGTCCGCACGAGGAAAACGTCATCCATGGAAGCATGCCTAAAAAACATAGAGTAATCACATTAGGAGACAAGATAGTAAAAATTAGGTAAACATGGAATGAACAACAATTATATAACTGATGCATAACTTTTTGCTATCTACCTACCTACTGTGGAACATGACCGCTTGTGGAAGCGCCACGGGACTGCAGACATTTTCTGCGGTTATGCCCGGAAGCATGACACAGTCCACATGTCTGCTTGGGTTGACTTTCTATCAAATCTACATCCTCCCTCCGCCATCCTGGTTCTCGATCCTTATTCCTCACTCCATCCATCTCATTCCTTATTCTCGACTTCACTGGTCGACCTTTGGCCCGCAACAATGCTAGATTAGGCAACCACTTTGGCCTTATGGGATCCCTCCACAATTACTGCGACTTAAGAACCACAAATGCATGCTCATAAGTTTTAAGGGCATTGTTCAAACCATAACATTGGTGAATATATGTGATCGAATCAATATGTAAATAGTCACATACTCTAATTGCATGTGAACATGGGATCCCTATGTTTTGCCATTTCCCGCAACTGCATGTTCTTTCCCGTAACCGAACTTCATAACTGTGGTTTCCCCCTCCTGCGCTACACATGTTGAGTTGGGTAACTACTTGAAATATCAGCTCTTCATTGCTAAATGGCTTGAGATAGTGTTTTTCAGATTTACACTTATTTCCATCCTACGTGGATAAGGCATATTGACTCCATTTCTAACCCTCTGACAATTGATAATGGTATTCTTTGTTACGGTCGTGGAAATATTGAACAAGTTTGTTCCAGGTGAACTCAACCAACGCGGCAATAGGAAGGCCCCGTGCACCTTTCAGTACACCATTGAAGCACTCTGATATATTGGTTGTCATTGCCCCAAAACGTCTCCCACCATCATGTGACTAGGTCCACATATCCACAGACTCGCCCATTAGGTATGTGTATGGAAGATAATCTTGATTCTTTTCCTTGCCATCCTTCCCCGTCAACTTCTTCTTATTTCTAATGGCCTCAATTTCCACCTCCTTAATGGTCTCCATTATGGTATAAAATTTCACTACCTGACTAGCATATCCCGCCCTCAACGCCGCTGACTTTAGAGTCGAGTTCTGAAAATGTGTGTTGAAGTTGCTAGCAACATGTCGAAGGCAATATCTATGAAATACCAGTGGTCTTCCATCATCCCTTCTAGGCCAGTTTGCAATGGCGTTTTTGATACCGAGATGTCGGTCAGAAATTATGCAAATGCCTTCGTTAGGTATCACGTGGCCAATAGCATCACGGAGGCATTGTAAAAACCATCTCCAACTAGACCCTGACTCAGAATCCACAATAGCAAAGGCAAGAAAGAATACCTTATTGTTAGCGTCGGTTGCCATTGCAACCAACAACTTTCCCTGATATTTACCATACAGATGGGTCCCATCAATACTGATAACTGGCTTGCAATATTTGAATCCATCAATGCTTGGACCGAAAGACCAAAACACATAATTCAAAAATACTGTGTCATCTTCATCGGTGGATGTGGTACGATAGAACACCTGGGTAGTCGGATCCTGATCAATATATGCCATTAGCAACTTTTGCAACCTCTGGTAAGACTCTTCCCAATTCCCAAACATCTTCCCAATCGCCTTTTGTTTCGCACCCATACCTTGTAGTAAGATGGCTTTTGTCCCTCATATTTCGACTCTATCATAGATCGAAGATGCTTAATTGGGGTAGTGTGATCCTCACATAACTTCTTAAGGATGTCATCTGCAATAAATTTACAACTCATCATTCTACCATCATTTCGCACCCCAGTCCGTATACACGTGTGAAGACCCTTGTACACGGTGATCATCCATAGTTTGTGCAACTTGGGTTTCATGACTGCACAGACATACCACGTGCATGACTCATCCACGCATTTCGCACAAAGTTTTGTCATGGTTGACTTACTAATCATAAAATGTTTGTTTTCCTTGAGGGCACACTTTGTTAATACGCATTGCACCTCCACTTTATTGGCAAAAGTCAAGCCTTTGTACAAATTCATCCCCTCTCTCCAAGTAGACACAAATGGTGTCTCAATATGTGAAGGATCAATCATATTTTCCCAAGTATTTTCGGAAAATGACAAGGCAGGTGGTGAGTACGCAGGGATTGTGTCTGTAATGTTTTGGACACTAAGAACATTGTCTGCATCAGGTTGACAACCATCCAATGTCTCATCGTCATCAATGTCCCTCTCAAAGTCCCTAAAGTCCCATTGTTCAATCCTGTCTTCAATCTCATCTCTATCGCCAAAATTTTCACCGTTAATGGCAATATTGTCATCAACATCGTCGTCATCATTATCATCATCCTCATCCTCATCCTCATCCTCATAATCATCATCATCCTCATCCTCATCCTCATCATCATTGGCATGAACAACTTCATCGGCATGAACATCAGCATGCTCTACATGTGTAAAATACTCATATTGAGCATCCGGAACTGTAACTTGCAAACTTGTTTGTGTTTGTTGGATTTCCTCGATACCAACTTCTCCACGTGCCTCCAACTGTATGTACAACTCAATGTTAATTACTTCAGGTATTCTCTCCAACTTGTCAAACATGATCTTCACATGTTTGTCTGTTTCTATCGCCATATACTTGTAATTAATCCGGTGCTTCAAGATTTCATTTGGCATACGATAAGTAATGTGTATGTTGTGCACAGCAGGGTTCTCACACAACTCTTCCATAACCATCATCTTCAATTCGTCAAGGGTCTTCAACCTACGATCAATATGGGTATAATAGGTCTTTATACCCGGCCCTTCAAATGACAATCCCTTGTTTGCATTGGCATTCTTCAACGAACCACCGTGGTATATGATAATATCAATTTCAAGCATTGTGAACCTGTTAAAGTCAAGTTACTATGTTAGTTAACAAACATTTTCAAGAAACATGATCTAAAAGAAACTTGAAGCAGGTCTTTAACTTTCTAATAAAAAGAGGCTGTAGTACGACTATATTTAACAATTGGACATATACAAATCCATTTGTCCTTCCTATATACAAGAGGCTAATTAAAGCAGGATGGTATGAGAGGCAAACACATGTAAAGCAAAAGATAATTGGAAAGGTGATTTTTTGTACCACATACAAAATTGCAAAAGATAATGGGGGACTAAATAATTGCAAAAGATATATCATATAATTTTGTAACACAAACACAGCCACATTTTTTGGTAACACATACAAACCCCCCCCCCCCCCCAAACAAAAAAGAATCGAGACCTTTTCAGTATTTCCAACATATTTCATACTTAAGACATTAGTATCAAATGATTGTACCAGTCAACCATTTTTTTTTAGATTCCAAGACTACCTTTAATAACCACATCAGAGTGGACCTTTTAGCCTAATGAACACACGATACACACTCATTACAAATTAAATCTGCATCAAGATTGTGACTGTTCTCAACAAAAGCCCCTTCAAAAATGAATAAGAGAACCTCTGCTATTCTGTACAGACCACTTTGGTAATGATTCCATGAAAAGTCGTTACAAGACTAAAGTCCATAAAATTTTTTTCACACATACACATCTATATTAACCTGTACTAGAAGTAGATAGCATATTTTCTAACCTTTTATCAAAAAGAAGTAGAGAGAGCTTATTATTGAACAAAGCAGAAGATACCAGAACCTTGATTACCTTAAATTTCTAACCTTGCTATTGTTCCAAATATTTACTTCTTACATGCTTGAAAGCAGGTTAAAAGTTGATCTTAAGAGGAATTTCCAATACGCTAAGGCTAGCAGCATGTTTAACCCATTAATCAAATACAAAGAACCATCTCGTAGAAAACTACAACTAATACCCATGGACCGAAAGACACTGAGAACCATTGGAAAGTTTTCTCAATTTAATCAAACACTTTTACTCAACCATTATTTAATTCCAATCCATAAACTCATATTTTTCCAAACATTTTTAAAGCACAAGAAAAAATAAATAAATAAAAAACACCCTTGAAATTTACATATATATCTACTCATCTGCGAATTTTGCAAGCATGGAAATCCAATGAAAGTTATTAATTTAATAGTGCAACATTGAAAAAAGTTACACAATTCAGGTGTAATATGAGCTTATATATCTTACATATGTTGGTAACTCAAAAGCCCAAAATCCTTACAAATAAATAAATTTTGTTACAGCTCAGAATAAATCAGATAACAAAACTCAAAACAAATAAATTAACACAGCATTTGGCAGCAGAGAATGGGAACATGAATTGTGATAAGAAGTCAATAAAAAGATTTAAAGACACTAACAACCATTGGAAAGTTCTCTTAGTGGCAAAACCCATACACAACTAATACCCAACTACAATAACAATCAAATCAAAAAACCCTTACCTGAAATATGAAATTGTTGAGAGGGAAAAGCAGTGAAAGAGGCAATGTGATAAGTGAGAGTGAGAGGTGTGAGAGTTAGTGAGGATAGTGTATGGGTGAGAGTTGAGGATGCTTTGTTTTTGGGTGAGAGGGTTACTGAGCCTGAGATAGTGACTTAAAATAATGAACTGCGTAGGTGAGTTACCTAAAATAATAAGTTGATTTCGTCTAATTGAATCTCGAGTCTCAAAGACTCGAGATTCAATTAAAACCTGATTTGGTCTAATTAAATCTCGAGTCTTTGAGACTCGAGATTCAATTAGACAGATCTCGAGTCTTAAAGACTTGAGATCTGCGTGGCACATTTTGCCACCACAGCAGCTCACAACAACATTAAAGCGAGTTTTAAAGACTCGCTTTTTAAATTAAATCTCGAGTTTTTAAAACTCGAGATGTTACTTTTCTTACTCGAGATCTGCGTGGCACATTTTGCCACCACAGCAGCTCACAACAACATTAAAGCGAGTTTTAAAGACTCGCTTTTTAAATTAAATCTCGAGTTTTTAAAACTCGAGATGGTACTTTTCTTAATTCTTTCAAACCAGATCTAACTTACGATTTTGAATATTCGAATAGATCTGTTCTGCACATTCTCTCAACATATTGTTATAGAAAGAATGCACATGGTCTATACTCATCATAAATTAGGACATGGACTATAAAGATAGCTAGTGATCCATTCAATGAGGATAGATCATAATCTGAACCAAAAAGCTATAATCTAGATGATTTATACGCTAGACCCAATCCTTTGTGTTTTCATGCCAATTTCCTGTTATCAGAAAAGTGAATTTGCCATGTGCTTGCTACCGCGTGCCTAAAGTGAAATTCACTCTACCTACTATGTTGAAAACTGGAAGAAGACAAGAAAAATAATAATAATTAAATCTTAGAGGGAGAGAGGAATTGCAAAAGGTTAGGGAGCAAAATGATAATTAACCCATTTAATTATTTTAATTCTATCAGTAATAACTTTCTTCTCCCAAAAACCCCAGCCACAGACCCGAGACAGAGAGAGAACCACATCAAGTCATCAACGACGCGCGCGCTTGTCCTGCCCCCGGCGCCCCATCGTCTTCCTCATCCGTCACGAGGCAGATCGGCCCTGTGTTGATTTCGATCTGGACTTGCGGATTTTGGGTAAGCTTTCTGTTTTTTTGACTGATTAATTGTTTACGGATTTGGGTCTTGATTTTTGGGTAAGCTTGTGTGTTTTGACCCATCCATTGTTTGCGGATTTGAGTCTTGATTTTTGGGTAAGCTTGTGTGTTTTGACCCATCCATTGTTTGCGGATTTGGGTCTTGATTTTGGATAAGCTTGTGTTGTTTTCTGATGAGGGCTAAATGTTCACCAGTGAGGTGCACGATCCTTACGCTCGAACAGCCAGTGCCTGAAAATAAGAAAGTACAAAGAAACGCCTTCTAAGGGGGTCCGGTGTGGAGCCGGCCAAATACCCTCCGAAGGTTAAGTCAGAAAACGTTCTTACAACTCTAGAGTGCTAGAGAGGGATTAATTACACACATACCTTTTTTGAGGGTGTTGGGGCCTTTTTATAGTAGTGAGGTCTTGCCTCCTTTCCTTGCAGAGCAAGCCTCACAAACTTGCTGAGGAAGTCACCCAGACCTGCTGAACAAGCCTCCGAGGCTTGCTGGACAAGCCTCTCTTGCTTGTAGAACAAGTTTCTTGAAACGCGATGGGCAAGTCTGGGCCTTCGTCCCGACTGGGGGCCCATGCGAGAGGATGGGCCCTACCTTCGTTGGGCATGTGGATGTGGACGTCCTGGACTCGCCAACAGGCCCATTGGGCCTGTTGGGCCTTATTTCACAATTCACACAATTTACCCTCTTCAGCTGCCCCCTTCACCCCATTTGACCCGTCGCCGTCGTGCAGACGGTCAATTGGGGTGACGGTCAGAACAGACAAACAGGTTGGTCCGTCCTTAATGGGGTGACAGACGGGCATGAATTGAATGGTGACGAAGAATCGGGTCGGCAACCAAAATGACAGATTGATGGAAGACGGAGTCATAGGGATGACGGTCGGAACTAAATAGAAGTTGGCGACAAGAACCTTCGGAGAGGAGATGACGGGTATAGAGGCCGTCATGACCGTGGGGATCTGACAGACTGCAGAAGCATTTAATGACGACGACACGTGTCACTCGTAGATTGGCCCGTATCTCGGATCGAAGTGCCGCTTCGTCTTCCGTGCACTTCCTCCTATAAAAACCAGCATTTTTCCTTCATTTTTCTACTTTGCGTAGAAATTTCATTGTCAGAGCGAGTCCGTCGTCTTGTCAGAGCTCAATCCGTTCACATCCTTCAGCAACAAGATCTACCCGTTCACTTCTTTCCTCGGTAAGTGATCCTATCCGTTCATATTGTTGTTGTGCCTTTAAATTTTTATGACCGTCACGGTGAAAGCATCAGTTTTCTTGTACTTGTTTCTTCTCCCCTTTTTCATTTTAGACCGTCAGTCTTAGGTTTTTGTCACTCGTTGTAGGCGATGTCTAGTGCGTCAAGTAACCGGTCGTTCGTCCGCGACGGGGCGGGTTACGAAGAGTTGTACCCGTCTGGTTACAGGGATCCGGACGAGTTGATCGAGAGGACCCCGTCTGCCACTTCACCGTCCTCAACAAATGAGGATATGGAGTTGGCCGAACCAGAGGAAGGTTCAGACGACGGTGAAGAACCTAGGACTGTGGTTGGAGCTGACGGACTTAGGGAGTTCGTCATGCTGCCGGAGTGGACGGTGCACAGATTTGTGTCCACAATTAAGGAGGTTCACTTCAGAACCATTAGGGACATCTACCAAATACCCGACCATATCCCCATCCGTCTACCCTACAAGTCCGAGAAATGTTATTATGACGGAGTGGACGATCTGGGGGTATATGAGCAGGCATTAAAAGCTGGACTCAGATTCCCCTTAAACAGATTGAAAAGGGAACTACTCCACCATCTAGGTCTGTCCGTCAGCCAGGTGTCTCCTAACGCCTGGAGGGTGTTCGTCGCAATGGAGGTCCTGTACGGAGCCATGTCCAACGGCTCGAGGTCATTGACCGTACGGGAGTTCCTTCATTGCTATCGTCCGGACGAGATAGACAAATCGAGGGGAATGTACAGCTTCGTCCCCAAGAAGTCCGTCCTGAAAGTTATCTACGAGACCCCGGACTCCAACCGCGACTGGAAGAGCCGCTACTTCTTCCTGGAGGGAGACAGTTGGATGTGCCACCCCGAGGAGACGGACTTCCTGCCCGTCGATAGGACATGGGGCATTTTGGACCCATCTGGTAGAATTCATCCCGTCGTGTTTTGTAGGTAAATTTGCTTCATCTTTTAATGACCGTCCTAAATTTCTCTCCGTCTCTTTTTCAGTGCGACTGCGTCCACAAATTGATCTAGAGGAGTACAGTTTTCTGGAGAGAATTTTTTCCAAGACAAAGCCAGAGGAGCGGACCTGGGCGAAGCTTGTCAACATTGACACCGTTCACTGGTATTGTGACGGACCTGAGCCTACAGAAGCCGCTATAAAATACGAGAAACGTACCCGTCAGCATAAGTCCGTCACTTCCTTTTTTCTTTTTGTTCATTCGCTTTGATTTTCACCCGTCTGCTCTTGTTTCAGAAATGGACGACGCGAAGAGGAGAGCTGCTATCAAAAGCAAAGCCGTCAAGAACAAGGGGACGGACATAGGAGCGATGGGGACGGGCTCGAGCAGGCCCTTGGCCAAGAGACCTATGCCCAGGGTTGACCGGGATCCCAAGAAACAGAAGGTTTCTACGGAGCCCGTCATAGGCCTCATGGCTGAGGGGAAGAAGACGGTGCCCCCTGCCAAGCCTGGGGCCGGGAAGGGTCTGATGGTTGCTCCCCCGGGCAGCCAGAAGAAACCGCCCGTCCTACTCCGGGAGGACCCCAAATACGCCTTGGAGAAAATCACTTCCATCATAGGGAGTGAGGACTACGAGGACTTGGGTAATCACTCGACGGTGGCTATGGGGGAGACGGGCCTCTTCAACATTGCCCAAGTAAGTGTCCGTCACCACTTATTTTATAATTTCTTTTGTTTAACTTTTTACTAAGTCCAATTTGTCCGTCAGGCTATGCTCATGACGAAGGGTCTGATGGACCGAGCTGTGCGCAATGAGCTGACGTTGGAGAGGGTCCGTGACCAGGCCAAGGTGACGGAGGAGGAGCTACTCCAGCTGCAGAATTGGAAGATTGTGACGGAGAAAAAGCTGAAGCTGGCGGAGGAGGCAAGGGACGAACATCAGAAAGCGGTGGAGTTGCTCAAGGCCGTCCTGGAGGACAAGGAGGAGGAGCTCCGTCTGGCCAAGGAGAAGGCCGTCCAAGAGTACCGTGATTCGGATGCCCTCCTGACGGAGCTTGGGTCCTCCTATACCGACGGCTTTGAGGATGCACTCCGTCAAGCCAAAGCTCTCTACCCTAAGTTCGACTTCTCAGCCGTCGACATCAATGTCGCGGAGGGTATGTCCGTCCAGCCGGACGCTTCTGATGACACAGCCGATCTGTTTGCTGAAGAGAAGCCCGTTTCCGTCGCCCCTGAGCCCCAAGCTGAAGAGACAAGGACCCCGGAGCCCAAGGACCCCGTCGCCCCCAGCGTGTAGTCGTCCACTTTTTTTTTAATTATATTTGGGAAACTTAAGGAGTTTTTTGCCCGTCATGTGTAGGGCTTATTTCACTTCATTTGTATTTAACATTTAAACTGAGTTATTTAAATGCTTATTTTAATCCTGTGTTGACTATGTTGATGTGTATTCCGTCTTAATATTGAATGCCTGCTTAATCTGTCCGTTCACGTTGTGGACCTTTACGTATCCGCGAACAAGTTGGGTCCGTTCACTGTTTGACTTGAGTATGAATTACCATCCCAATGTGGGGTCCGTCCTCTTTTGGATTTGTAAATTATTAACCTATTGTGGGATCCGTCCCCTTTTGGGGACTTGTTAATTTTTAACCCATGGTGGGGTCCGTCCTCTTTAGGACTTATTAATTTTTTAACCCATGGTGGGGTCCGTCCTCTTTGGGACTTATTAACTTTTAACCCATGGTGGGGTCCGTCCTCTTTGGGACTTATTAACTTTTAACCCATGATATGGTCCGTCCTCTTTGGGACTTAATAATTTTTAACCCACAGTGGGGTCCGTCCTCTTTGGGACTTAAAAATTTTAACCCATGGTGGGGTCCGTCCTCTTTGGGACTTAATAATTTAACCCATGGTTGGGTCCGTCCTCCTTGGGACTTATTAGTTTTTAACCCATGGTGGGGTCCGTCCTCTATGGGACTTATTAATTTTTAACCCATGGTGGGGTCCGTCCTCTTTGGGACTTACTAATTTAACCCATGGTTGGGTCCGTCCTCCTAGGGACTTATTAATATTTGACCCATGGTGGGTTCCGTCCTCTTTGGGACTTATTAATTTTTTACCCATGGTGGGGTCCGTCCTCCTAGGGACTTATTAATATTTAACCCATGGTGGGGTCCGTCCTCCTAGGGACTTATTAATATTTGACCCATGGTGGGGTCCGTCCTCCTAGGGACTTATTAATATTTGACCCATGGTGGGGTCCGTCCTCTTTGGGACTTATTAATTTTTAACCCATGGTGGGGTCCGTCCTATTTGGGACTTTTGATAGTAGTCGTTTAGTAGTAAAATTTGCACAGCAAAGTCCTGAATGTTCCTTCATTAAATCCGATCTTGTAGAAGAAAATACCTGCCCATACTTGGGCTAACAAACGTTCCAAAAAAAAAGAGGTTCGAAAGTAGTTTGGCAGACTGCCACAAAATAACCGAAATCTAGTAAATGTACATTGGGGGATTCTAGCTTGACCTCTACTGGTAGTATCTCCGAAGGTGCTCCGTGTTCCATGGATGCTGGAGTCTTCTTCCGTCCATGGTCTCAAGGTGGTACGTGCCCTTCCTGTGCCACGACGTGATCCTATATGGTCCTTCCCAATTTGGTCCGAGCTTTCCCTGAGCAGGGTCCTTAGAAGCGCCCATGACCTTTCGGAGTACCAGGTCGCCGATCTGGAAGTCTCGGTGCCTCACCTTTAAGTTGTAGTTCTTTGACATGAGGTTCTGGTACCGCGCCAACCTTTGTTCAGCCACAGCCCGGACCTCGTCCACCAAGTCTAGTTGAAGGCGCATGGCTTCCTCGTTCTTGTCTTCCGTGTAGTTCTGCACGCGGTAACTGGTGAGGCCGATTTCCGCTGGTATGACTGCATCGGCTCCGTATGCAAGCCGGAACGGGGTCTCCCAGTTGGCGTTCTGGCGGTCGTCCGATATGCCCACAAGACGCTTGGCAGCTCGTCTGGCCAAATACCCTTTGCCCCCTCGAGCCTGGTCTTGATGATCTTCAGTAGCGTCCTGTTTGTGACTTCTACCTGTCCGTTTGCTTGCGGGTGTGCTGGTGAGGAGTAATGATTCCGAATGCCTAGCTCAGAGCAGAAATTCTTGAAGGCACTGTTATCGAACTGTTTTCCGTTGTCGGAGATAAGCACCCTCGGGATCCCGAACCTGCATATGATGCTCTTCCACACGAAAGCACGGATGTTCTTCTCTGTGATAGTGGCGAGGGGTTCTGCCTCAACCCATTTCGTGAAGTAGTCGATGCCGACTACAAGGAACTTCAGCTGCCTTAGAGCCGTCGGGAAAGGGCCCATGATGTCTAGTCCCCATTGCGCGAACGGCCAAGGGGCCGTGATGGGTGAGAGTTCTTCCGATGGCTGTCTGGTCAGATTACTAAACCTCTGGCACTTGTCACAGGCCTTCACATATGATTGGGCGTCCGCGAGCATTGTTGGCCAGTAGTACCCTGCTCGGATGAGCTTGTGCACTAAAGACCGTGCTCCAAAATGATTCCCGCAGATCCCCTCGTGGACTTCCCTCATCACATATTCTGCTTCGCCCTGACTTAGACACCTCAGGTAAGGCCGAGAGAAGCCCCTCTTATACAAAGTGTCGTTGATCAGCACGAATCGCGCGGCTCGGACCTTCAGTCTCCTTGCCGCGTCCTTCTCGTCTGGTAGAGATCCCGACCGTAGGTACCCTTTTAAGGGCGTGGTCCAGTCCTCTCCAACATCTATCGCCTGTATCTCCTTTCCAACATCAATGAGTGGGTGAGATTGAACGAAAGATAATACCTGTTCTGGCGCATCCATGAATTCTGCGGAGGCTGCTTTGGCTAAACGGTCGGCGCACTCGTTCTCCTCCCTTGGAATTTGAACGAATTTGACATCGAGGCCTGCAATTCGACCCTTCACCTCCTCCAGGTACTTCTTCATCCGTTCATTTCTACACTCGAAGTCGCCATTGATCTGACTGGTTATCACCTGGGAGTCACAATGTAAGGCCACGTTACCGGCGCCCGCGGCCCTCGCGAGATCTAATCCGGCTATCACGGCTTCATACTCTGCTTCGTTGTTGGTGGTAGGGAAGTCTAGTCTTATCATGCACTCGATCTTGTCCCCTTCCGGTGTTCGTATGACTACGCCGGCTCCCCCCGCGTGCTGATTGGATGATCCGTCCGTGTGGATGATCCACAGTTTCGGCCCTTCTGCTTCTTCGTCTCCCGGCTGGGTGTACTCGGCTATGAAATCTGCCACTGCCTGCCCCTTTATCGAAGTTCGCGGGCGGTAGCGCACGTCGAATTCGCTCAGCTCAATCGCCCACAAAGCCATCCTTCCTGCTGCCTCGGGGCTGCTCATTGCTCTCCTCAAAGGCTGGTCCGTTAGGACTACGATTACGTGGGCCTGGAAATACGGTTTGAGTTTCCGTGCTGCGGTCATTAGGGCAAGGGCCAATTTCTCCATCCGTGGGTACCTTTCTTCTGCTCCTCGGAACGCCCTGCTCACAAAATAAACGGGTCTTTGGGAGCGTCCGTCTTCGCGTACTAGGGCTGCACTGACCGCGGCCTGTGAGACTGCAATGTAGAGGTACAGCTCCTCCCCGGGTACGGATGGACTGAGAAGTGGCGGTGACGACAGGTACCTCTTCAAATCTTCAAACGCTCTTTGGCATTCGTCCGTCCACTCGAACGATTTCTTCAGTACTCAGAAGAAGGGCAAGCACTTATCTGTTGCTTTGGAGACGAATCTGTTCAGGGCTGCAACCTTCCCGTTCAGGCTCTGAACCGCCTTCACTGTCTTCGGTGGTTCTAACTCCATTATAGCTCGTACCTTCTCTGGGTTGACCTCTATGCCCCGTTGGGAAACCATGAATCCCAAGAATTTTCCGGCCGTAACCCCGAACACACACTTACTTGGGTTCAGCTTCATGTTGTATGACCGAAGTGTGTCGAACGTCTCCTGAAGGTCGTTGAGATGGTTGTCCTCGCGCACGCTCTTTACTAACATGTCGTCGACGTAGACTTGTACATTCCTGCCGATCTGGTGCGCGAACATCTTGTTCATCAGTCTCTGATACGTAGCCCCCGCGTTCTTGAGTCCGAACGGCATTACCTTGTAGCAGAAGAGTCCTTGACTGGTCACAAAAGAGGTTTTCTCCTGATCTTCCTCCCCCAATTTAATCTGGTTGTAACCTGAGAAGGCGTCCATGAAACTCAAGAGCTCATGTCTGGCCGTCGAGTCCACCAGAGTATCTATCCTTGGGAGTGGATAGCTGTCTTTCGGGCACGCCCGGTTTAGGTCCGTGAAGTCGACGCACATTCTCCACTTTCCACTGCTCTTTTTCACCATGACCACGTTTGCTAGCCAGTCGGGGTAGTAGACTTCTCGGATAAACCCCGCCTCCAGTAGTTTTCTGACCTCTTCTGCAACTGCTTTGTCCCGCTCCTGCGCGAACACCCGCTTCTTCTGCCGAATTGGGGGGAAGTCCGGGTTGACATGCAGCCTGTGGACTATTACTGACGGATCGATCCCCGGCATATCTTCGTGGCTCCACGCGAATATGTCCTGATTCATCTTCAGGAAGTCTGCCAGGTCTTGCCTTACCGTCTGGTTGGCCATTGTGCCCATTCTTGTCGTCCGTTCAGGTCTCGATTCATCCAGCGCGACTTCTTCCAACTCTTCCACCGGCTCTGCGACGGTCCGCTGCTCGTCAATGCATAAGGTCTGCTGGTGATCCTCCATTTCCAGCATGGCGACATAGCATTCCCGGGCGGCCACCTGATCTCCCCGCAATTCTCCGATTCCGTATTCTGTGGGGAACTTGATCATCAGGTGGTATGTTGAGGTCGCCGCTTTCCAAGAGTTCAGCGTCGGCCGCCCTATGATACCGTTGTACGCGGACGAGCAGTCGACCACCAAGAAGATTACGTTCTGAGTGACCTGCTGCGGATAGTCGCCGATTGTTATTGAGAGCGTGATTGCCCCCAATGGGAGTATCCTTGTTCCCCCAAAACCGACCAAAGGGGCATTCGTCGGTGTTAGCCGTGCTCTATCTATTCCCATCTGCTGGAATGCTGGGTAGTATAGGATGTCGGCTGAGCTGCCGTTGTCGACCAGCATTCGGTGTACGTTGTAATCTCCTACCCTTAGACTGACGACGAGGGCGTCGTCGTGCGGATGGTGGAGGCGCCTCGCGTCGTTCTCTGAGAATCCAATGATCGGATCTTCTCTCCGCGCCATCTTGGGTACAGAACCCGTGGTCTGCACATTTTGGACCATCCTAAGGTAGGTCTTCCGGGCCTTCTTGGACGATCCCGCCGCTGCCGTGCCCCCTATAATCATCCTTATTTCCCCAACGGGGGGTTTCTGACGGTCATTCTCCCGCCGGGGGGCCTGTTCCCTCGATTGGACATCCGTCCTTTCTCTACTGACGAACTTCTGAAGTTTTCCATCTCTGATGAGGGCTTCTATCTGCTGCTTTAGATCGTAGCAATCCACGGTGTCGTGACCGTGATCTCGGTGGAAACGGCAATACTTGTTCCTGGATCGCTTGGCTGGATCACTCTTTAACTTTCCCGGGAACGTCAGAGACCCCTCGTCTTTGATCTGCATCAGCACCTGGTCTAGCGGAGCATTCAGGGGGGTGAATCTCGTGAATCTCCCTCCTGGGGGTTTAGAACGCTTATCGTCGCGTCTGTCTCCCGTTCTTGGTTTCTTTTTTCCGTGGTCCTGTCCGGCATCCTCCGGTCTCTCCCTCTTCCTTGGTTTGTCTTCCCTAGCTGACAGTGCGTCCTCCGCATTCATGTATTTCGTGGCCCTATATAGGACCTCAGACATGGTCTTCGGGTCATTTTTGTACAGGGAGAATAGGAATTTTCCCTTCCGCAAGCCATTCGTGAAGGCCGCCACCAGAATCTTGTCGTCGGCCTCATCAATGGAGAGGGCTTCCTTGTTGAAACGGGTTATGTACAACCTTAGCGTCTCGTCCTCCCGCTGCCTGATGCTCATTAGGCATGCTGTCGACCTCTTGTACCTGTGCCCCCCGATGAAGTGCGAGGTGAAAAGTGCACTGAGCTCCTTGAAAGTGCCAACTGAATTTGGCGTCAACCTGCTAAACCAGACTCTCGCCGCGCCCCTCAGTGTTGTAGGGAATGCCCTACACATGACCTCGTCCGGGACTCCCTGGAGGTGCATCATTGTCTTGAAGGCTTCCAGATGATCTAACGGGTCCTTGACCCCGTCGTAGCTCTCAATTTGTGGCATCCGGAACTTCGTCGGCAGGGGACAGGAGTTGACTGATGCGGTGAACGGCGAGTCCGTCCTGTTCACTAAATCGTCAAGGTCGTTGGAGACGCGTCCCTTGAGGGCGTTCATCATGACCTCCATCTGCTCTCTCATCGCCTGCATCTCCGCGAGGACGGGCCGGTGGCGTTGCATTCGTGAGGGAGGGCATGCTCGAATCGCGCCTCTCCGCTTTACTGGGCTCATTACTGCCCCCTTGCTTCTCAGGCTCCCTTCTTTCGGAGCTGTCCCCTTGGTTCTCCTCCTGACCGTTATGCCCCGTATTCTTCTGTCGCAACTGTTCTTCCAAGTCGTGATTTTGTTTTGCGAGGCGTTCTACTGCGGCCGCGAGGGTCTGAACCTGTCGTTCCAATGCGGTGGGCCTTGGCGGCTCATCGCCTTGCACGTCGTTGGAGTTGGCCATCGAGCGCGTGAGTACCATGCAACTCTTGTGTCCGGGAGGCGACAATGGCTTAACTTGTCACTATCTTCTTCCCCACAGACGGCGCCAACTGATGAGGGCTAAATGTTCACCAGTGAGGTGCACGATCCTTACGCTCGAACAGCCAGTGCCTGAAAATAAGAAAGTACAAAGAAACGCCTTCTAAGGGGGTCCGGTGTGGAGCCGGCCAAATACCCTCCGAAGGTTAAGTCAGAAAACGTTCTTACAACTCTAGAGTGCTAGAGAGGGATTAATTACACACATACCTTTTTTGAGGGTGTTGGGGCCTTTTTATAGTAGTGAGGTCTTGCCTCCTTTCCTTGCAGAGAAAGCCTCACAAACTTGCTGAGGAAGTCACCCAGACCGGCTGAACAAGCCTCCGAGGCTTGCTGGACAAGCCTCTCTTGCTTGTAGAACAAGTTTCTTGAAACGCGATGGGCAAGTCTGGGCCTTCGTCCCGACTGGGGGCCCATGCGAGAGGATGGGCCCTACCTTCGTTGGGCATGTGGATGTGAACGTCCTGGACTCGCCAACAGGCCCATTGGGCCTGTTGGGCCTTATTTCACAATTCACACAATTTACCCTCTTCATTTTCTAACCGATTAAATTTGAAAAACTAGACCCAAACCTTTGTGTTCTCATGCCTTTTTTTTTTTTTTTCCTTCATCATAAAAGTTATATTGCCATATGATTGCTACAGCGTGCACAAAAAGTTAAATTTACACTACTTTCTTGCATGCAGAAACAGAAAAAAGAGAGGAAGAGACAACTTAAAATAAAAAAAAAGTGAGAGAAATCCAAAAGAAACAACCGGTTCTTGCTCCTTTGCTCCTCTGTGTGTTGCAACCATGGCTCGTTCCTTTGCTCCATCCTTATTGGCCCTTGCTACTTTGATCGCACTGGTCTTACCTCAATTAGGTCTGTGTGTTGCAACCATGACTCATTCCGAGGGCCAAGAAAACTTTGATACATCTTTGTCGACCCCAACATTCACACATGAATATGATGTCTTCGTTAGTTTTCGTGGGGAAGATACCCGCACAAGCTTTACCGCCTATCTCTATGCTGCTTTTGATCGTAAAAGGATTCGTGCTTATAGAGATGACGTAGACCTCCCTAGAGGAGCAGAGATTGAACCCGAGTTATTGAAGGCAATTGAGACATCAAGGATTGCAGTTGTTGTGTTCTCGAAAAACTATGCTACTTCTAGTTGGTGCCTTGATGAGCTGGTGAAGATCATGGAATGCAAAAGGCTGTTAAATCAAAGCGTGTTGCCTATTTTCTATGATGTGTATCAATCCGTGGTGCTAGAACAGAAGGAAATTTTTGCAGAGGCACTCCTGAATGGCCCCATAGACAAGGTGAACAATTGGAGAACTGCATTGAAGGAGGCTGCAAGCTTGGAAGGCTTCCATTTAGAACCACATAGGTATAATATATATATATATTTTTTTGGATAGATAGGTATAATATATTACATATGATAAATAAAAATAAAAGTATTTTAAAATATACATCTTTAATTTATATAAAACCGAAGCAAATTAACTTTTGATTAACCTTATGAAATGTTGCCACATTAAAATATAGTTTTATACTTTTATATACAAATGCAATTATAATAAATGTCTATTAATAACTATCATAATCATCAAATTTCATATTAGCAACTAGTCTTGTATAACTTAAAGTACATAATACATGACTAACATTTGTCAGTGTTTGTTTGTTTGTTTGTTTGTTTGTTTTTATATTTTAAATTACAATTGTCAAAACGACATCACAAGAAGAGTTTCTTTGTACGGATTAATCTCTAGTAAATAGTAATGTGTTTAAAATTTTAAATGGCATACCATATGTTTAAGTTCTTCCAAAATAATTTGAATGTTATTGTCAACTAAGATTTGTCATATATTCAGGTGTTTGTTAAGTATAAAAGCTGATTCTATTGTAATTAATACAAAAATTAATTTTAAGATATTTCACATTCTAGATAGTCAATAGAAGTATTCAATCACATGATTTTCTGTTTCTAATGCAAATCCCCTGTGGTGACTTTGTTGTTGTCATTGGTGTAATTTTTAAAATACTGAGTCCTTTGATGCCTTTTATTCAGAGATTGATGTATAATAGAGGGTGTAGTTACTATTGATTATGAAATGTGTTCCCTTGTACTCTGTTATGTTTTGAGCATTGTTAAGTACCTACTAGGCCCCTTATTGATCCTTTTTCCTTATTTAGTTAATATGTCATAATCCAGTAATACTTATTTTTGGTATTTCAATTACTATACTTTTATTGTTGGATGGTGCTTCTCTTCATTTTATAGCTGACTCCTATCTATCTATCTATCTTTCTTTTGGCCTTTATGTTTGGGTTAGTTCATAATTCCCCCTCTTATTTGTGAAACCAATCAATTTTCCCCTCTATATTTGGGAAATGAGCAAATACCCTCAATACGTTACTTTTTCAGTTAAATCCAATGTAATCTTTTGAAAAAATTATTAGTCGTACACCACAATGAAGAGAAAAAGTTGAGAATTACTTTGTTGTTTTCTTGGATTGTATTTATAATCATTGTGTTTCCGTTGGATTTAACTTCAAAATATCAGATTGGGGATTGCTCATTTTCCAAATATAAAGAAGAAATTGGTTGTTTCAAAGATAAAGGGGGAATTACGATCCACCCCAAACATAAAGGGGTTCCCTTCTTTTTGTTTGTTTGGGACATTTTACTATAGGCAATCTTTTTAAATGTTGTTAGTGGGGTGAAGCTAGGTGAGACTGTTTGGGATCTTGAACACGTGTTTTATGATCTAGTTCACCTTTTTACCTTATTCCAATTGGTTTGGGTGTTTACCCCCATATTAACACATGTATTCCTTGCATAAGTGCCTACATGTTATAACAATTTGAGATATAAGAAAATCACTTTAAATCACACACAATCATAACTGTTTAATGTGGACTATCACCTTCGAGGTACATCTTATAACTCCCACATCTCCTAGAATACACACTTGTAATCATATATAAAACATTTTTATTCTTTTTGCTTTTTCTCTTCTTTGCATATTTTTCTTTTTGACCAAATCATGCATGGGCATATAAAAGAGAGGAAAGAAATACCCAATTATGTTAAGCATTTTGACATTCTACTTTTACTATGTCGAAGCATACAAATGTCATTTCATGATTGACGGGCAACAGTAGTGAGATAGTAATTTATGCCTTTCTCTTAGAATTTTTTAGGCATTATCAAAAATTAACTTTAAGACATTTCATATTCTAGATAGCCAATAGAAGCATTCGATCGCATGATGATTTTTTGTTTTCAATCACATGGTGACTTTGGTGTTGTCATAGGTGTAATTTTTAAAATACTGATTCTTTTGGTACCTTTTATTAAGAGGTTGAAGTATTTCAACAAATGGTGGAGTTACCATTGATTATGAAATGTGTTACCTTGTATTGTTAAGTACCTACTTAGCCCTCTATTGATCATTTTTCCCTATTTAGTTAATATCTGACTATAAATCAATAATACTTAGTTTTGGTCTTTCAATTAGTAGATTTTTATTATTGGTTGGTGCTTCTGTTCATTTTATAGCTGACTCTCTCTCTCTCTCTCTCTCTTTTGTTCATTTTTCCCTGTTGTTATTATAATCTTGAATATTTTAGCCTTTGATTTATTAAGATATTTCTATAATTTGATGATCAAATTTTAAAATAATATATAATATATGTGTATGTATATTCAATAAAATAATAAATGAGATAATAAATAATTTACAAATTTGTTACCTTATGTAAAAGAAAATGTATTTTGGCATTTCATTCCATTTTTCGTAGCTTTTATTTTTATTTTATGATCACTAACTTCTATTCTTTTTATAAAAAAAATAAATAAATAAATAATTGTGGGTGCTCTTGCAATTGCAGGCCAGAGCCAGAATTCATAGAAGAAATTGTCAAAATCATTTGGAAAATTCTACATGTGGAATCACCTACTAGTACCATTCCACCCTGTCGTCGGAACGATGTTCCTAGTCAATACTCTTCA
Organism: Quercus rubra; assembly: GCA_035136125.1. Lineage (NCBI taxonomy): Eukaryota > Viridiplantae > Streptophyta > Magnoliopsida > Fagales > Fagaceae > Quercus > Quercus rubra. The sequence continues at coordinate 48,612,602 of CM068738.1, forward strand.
TTAATTATCCCGCAATCACATGCTATATGGGGTCATCCTGTGGAGGCAATGTATAGGAAGCCTCCCCATTCCATTTTAAGACCCTTATTTGTTTATTAATGAGTCAGTAATCAGTTTTTGCTTAAATTTTTTTTCTAATTCAGCAATTTTAAACATGTGTGAGTTTTTTAGTAGAATGGTAGACCACATTATTTATCCAACATATAAACTTTAGGACAAAATTTAGCTACAAAATTGGTTATAGCCTTAGGCTACAAACTCACTCAATAAAATAAAGGGAAAAAATACATTTTCGTCCCTATATTTTCACATGATTCCCACTTTGGTCCTTATCTTTTATTTTCACCGCTTTTAGTCTCTGTTTAGAAAAATGCCTTCTATTTTAGTCATTTTTGTCAGTGCCCTAACGACACTGACCTATGTGACAAATGGAACTATTAAAATAATAATAAAAAATTTTATTTTGTCATTAAAAAATGTGACGTCAGCATCTAAATTTAAAAAAAAAATTATTAATTTTAACTAAATAAAAAAAAAAACAGAAATAAAAACCAAAAAACATATTAATTAAAATCTAAATGTGTCTTGAACAAGAACAACAAAAACACAAATCCAAATATAAGAACACAAAATTAAAATCTAAAAATCACAAACCCTGAAAATAAGAACATCAAATTAAACATAAACAAGGAATTAAACATGAAAACAAACACAAAACACAAACCCAAAAAATTAAAATAAAACCAGCTAAACACTCCCACTTTCATTTTATACTTCTTTTTTCTTTGTTCTTTCCAGATCCATTACTTGCTTTGTGTTTGTATCTTTTTTTTTCTTCTTTCTTTTCAGATCCATGACTCTCTCTTTCTCTCTTAAATACCAACATCTTAGTGTTCAACATATGGCCACCGACGTAGCGCACGCACCACGCCATGGTGGCGCGCCTCGTCGAGATGCTCTCTAGGCAGTCCATTCTCTCCAAGTGCTACGACACCTTGCCAAATGACGAGGCCTCCTCTGCCGCACGCCTCATCGAGACGGAGGCTTTCTCCACTGTCGCCGCATCCTTCTCCACCAAGGACGACGGTGGTTCATCGCCTCACCACCTCTAATCGACCCACTCTTATGATTCGCTCAAGTCTCTCTCTGACCTCCTGTGACCGACCCACTCTCACAAATCATTGTCTCTCTCTCTCCCAGATAGGCAAGTTTCTCTCTTTCATCTCTCTATCTCTCAGCTCAGTGGTGTAGATCTGGGTTTGTGGGTTGTGGGTTTGTGAGTTTTGCTGATCTGGGTTTGGGTATTTGTGGCGGATTCATGCACTGATCTTGGAGGAACACCTTAAAGACCGCGGACTCTTCACGAAGGATAACTTGTCCACCACGTTTTGGATTCCTGAAGGGAGAGTTCTACAAGGAAACAACTTGGGCTACAAGGAAAGGAGGCAAAACCTCACTACTATAAAAGCCCCAATACCCCCTCACATCAAGGTACGCATAATTGACCCCTCTCTAGCACTCTAGAATTGCGAGAATATTTCTAACTTAACCTTCGGGAGGTATTTGGCCGGCTCCACACTGGTGCCTTCTGCAAGGTATTCTTGTTTTCTTCTTTTGTGTAGGTGACTTTTTGAGCGCAAGGATCGTGCTTCTCACTGGTGAGATTTACGGCCTCATCAATAGTTAAATCAAGTTTTGCATTACTAACCTTGCATGCATTTCTCCTTTGATTCTTGTTGCATGTTTTCAAAGTTTTAGTTTTCATTTAGAAATATAGTTAAATTGATGAAAAAATAGGAAAAACCAAAAAAATGGGAAATGTGGAAAAGAAAAAATTAAACCTTAATTCTTAAATAGGAATAGAATAAATATATTTGGAATAGAGTGTTAGGGGAACCACATTTTGACTCCCTACAACCACTCTAAAAACAAGCCCGTGTGGTGTGATGTCGAAGGCCATAAAAAATTTGAGTGTGTCTTCCTCATCACCAATTGGTTTTGAAGTGGAATGGCATAGCTCACGATCCGACAAATAGTATCAGAACCAAAGTCATGGGTTCGAGTCACAAGAGTGTCATTGTGCTGGAGAGATTGTTGGGGAAACCATAATTTGACTCTCTACAACTACTCTAAAACAGGCCCGTGTGGTGTAATGTCAAAGGTTATAAAAGATTTGAGTTTGTCTTCCTTATCACCATTTGGTTTTAAGGTGGAATAACATAGCTTACGATCCAATATAGAGAAAGGAGTAGAAGAGTAGGGGGGGGGAGAGAGAGAGAGAGAGAGAGATGCAAAAGTAGTGAGTGATCGTGGGAGATTTTGATTTAGTGGGAAGTTAGTATTTGCATAGTGGGACGTTTGTGTGTAGTGATTTAAGAATGGGAGTCAATTATTCAAGGTTAAATTTTGTAAATGACATTATCTCACTTTGAAAAGTGAAAGTACTTTTGTTGTTGGATTAATAATTATTTTCATAATTACTTTTATACCCTGATTTTTTTTTATCCAAAGAATAACATATTGGGGATATTTTAGGAAGTAGAAAAGGCAATAACGGACTTTCTTGAGCCTCTTAATATATAGAAAAGAGATACACATAAATTTCTATCCCAAACCAGATCTAACTTCTCTCTCTCTATATGATACTAAGTTGTAATCCATGCATACACCCAAAAACATTCAATAATAATGATTATGAGATTGTTTACTTAGGTGAGTAAATGATTTGTTTGACATCAAAATTAAGAAAATTAAAATGAACACTTGCCAAAATACATAGGAAAGTTCAATAAAAATATTGATCTTTAATATATATTTAATTAATAAGTTTTAATAAATAATATTTTAATTTAGAGAACCTTGTTTTTTAAAAATAAATCATGCCAACAATTCCACAAAGAGACAAAACACAATTGATAGATTTTTTAACCAAAGATGAATGACATTAAGAGGAAAATATGAAACATATAAAAATGATCGCACTTAATGAGACCTAGATCTTCGTCGTAAATTTGTGGTTGTCGTGTTACTGTTGTTGTTTTAATCATTCGTTGGAGACTGGTGGCAATGACAAAGTCTGCGGCTCACCTTTCTTGTAGTGACCGTGTGTGTGTGAAATCAGTGTTTTTTTAGGGATTTTGATCCAAATTTTGAACATTATCTAGTTTCTTTTTTTAAGTTTATGTGGATGTGTTAATCTAGGGGTCCCCTAGCTATGGGGCTCTTGTCCCACATCGTTTAGTTTCAGTTGTGTGTGTGAGTTTAAAAAGCCTTATTTAAGCCTTCAAGAGTTAGGCCTTTTTGAAGGTTAAAGTATTGTATGTCTTTATAACAAAAAAGTTTATGTTGATGTGGTGATACACATGACAGCTTATGTGGCATATCATCGCTACATAGTAGAGACTGTTTTAACGTAATTTACCCAACAATTTTTGTAAGAAGATCAATGGGGTTGCCATATGTCTTAACACAAGAGAAGTGGGTGGTAAAAAGGTAGTAGTAGAAATAGGAGAATTTTGTAAATTAATGTTTCTTTTTATAAATATTTATTATTGAAAATGGAAATTTTTATATAATATTTGGTATCTAGTGATTTTAAAATGTTGCATTTTCAAAACACGAGTTCAAGTGCTAAAGACGTATTTCCAAACATGATTTCCACTCTGAAATCATGTCCAAAACAACCTTTTTAAGTAAAATGCAAAATTGTGTTTCTTGAAGGAAATAATAAAACCTCATTTAAGAGCATTAACAGCAAATGTGATATATTTGTTATAATGCTATTTTAGCAACTAAAACACCAAATGCAAGTAAAAAAAATAGCAACAAAGCTACGGTGGGTTGCCAAAAATAACAACTCACTGTAGCTCCAAACTTAAAAAAAAAAATATTATTTATATCTTTCTCTGTCCTTTTCTCATTAAAAAATATTTCTTTTCTCTCTTTCTTCTCCGACTCAGGAAATTCTTAGCTAGTTTAGGACTACAAGGTCACCAAACTAACCTTGTAGTCCCAGTCAATAGATTTAAGACATCTCATTAAAATTTGCTTACTTTTGTGCCACATAAGATAAAAAACAACAGCCACTTAACGTATATTAACACTGTAAAAATCAAATCCCAATTTGAAAGGCAAAATCAAAATTTAGAAGTGAATGGGGCAGGTTAGTGAAAATTTTAAGCCTCAAAACTAGGGGTGTGCAGCCAATCCACCAACTTGCCAAAACCGACCCAACCCAAAATTTTAAGTCTCAAAACTAGGGGTGTGCAGCCAACCCACCAACTTGCCAAAACTGACCCAACCCAACCCAACGGGTTGGGTTGGGTCGGTTTTTAGGGCTTGGTGGGTTAGGTTAGGTTACAAAATTTTTTTTGATAGCGAGTCGGGTTGGGTTCGGATCATAAAATTCCAAACCCAACCCAACTCACCCATATATTTATAATATATATTTAAAATATATTATATAATTAATAAATTTTTTAAAACAACTAGCTCTTTCTATCCTATATAAAAGCCAATTAGTTCGCATAAACCCTAGTAAATTACTATTGTTGTTTAGTCATTAGAGTTGTTTGCCTTTAAGGAGTTACATTGATACTAATCTTTGGGTTTTTTTAATATATTTATATTTATATTTTTTTTCTCAATTTAATAATAATAGTAATAAAAAAAAATTGTCCAATCCATGGGTTCAACCCGACCTATGTGGGTTGGGTTGGACTTATGTGTGAATTGGGTTGAGTTGAATTTTTTTAACTCACCACGGTAAGTTAGGTAAAAAAATCACCTTAACTCGACCCGACCTAACCCAACCCACGCACACCCCTACTAAAAACTCCAGCTTTCGAATTTCACTTTTCATTGTGCATCAAACTCCAAGAACCTGCTCTGTCTCTAGACCACCTCTCCTCCTTTAGCTCTTAGATCGCTTGCTTTAGGCCCAAGCCCAATGAGATCTACTAGGTCAGCAAGCTAAGAATTTCCCCTCTCACTCTTAGGCAGCAAAAGGGTCTATGCTTGGTTGAGATTCGGTCTACTTGAAATGCATGTCCCATCTTCTTATTCTCTTTGGTTTTGTTCTTATGGTTGTTTGGTCACTTAGGTCATTGTTAATATGTCATTTGTCATTTTTTTCTTCTTCTTTTTCAATGAGCAATCATTTAATTGAATGCTTTTAATGGTAACATAATCTCATATTCACAGGAAATAATAGATAAAGTACAAATATGGCTTATGGGTATGCTTCGAAATGGTCTAAGGGTGTATGATAAGTACAAATTAGGTCCCGTATTTGATGTTTATAGTTTATTGAATTTGTGTAAGTTTGTAAATCAAAGTTTAAATGGGTGGGCTTAGTCCATACAAGCTTCCTATTGAAAGATTGCCTTTAAGGTGTTTGTGAAAATGCTTGTTTCCATAGTTGATGTCACTGAGCCAAGTAGTGCCAATTTAGTTTTTATCTTCCAACTGTTGCTATCATAGTTTCTTCAAAAGACGATAAGAAAAAAACATGGCATTTTTAGCTCTTATTCATTCAATACGCTGTAATTTGAGTGTTTAGCCACATGAACTTTTGAACTCCCATGCCCTCCTTTTTTCTTTTAGTATTGGCTTAAATTCTCTGCCCGCTTTTATTTTTTAGGTATTGGCTTGAGAATCCCTTTTATTTTTTTGGGCACATGTTTACAAATACTTAGGCCTAAAGAGATTAGAGTGTAACAAAATACTTCACCAATTTTAGTTTTTGGCAAATTTACAAGCATAGGCATAGTGTATGCTTTGCAACTATTTTCAAGGAATGTACGTTATATTCTTGTTGCTCCACTGATTGCTTGTCACTTTTTCACCTTTCTACTTCTACTTTAATTGCAGTTAATGATGGATGAATTGTTAAATTATGGTAGAAATAGTTTTTCTTTTATTGGCTTGCCTTTTTTAAAGTATTTGCCATCTGTTTTTAGCCAAGCTTGAAATAGGAGCTGTTCTAATCTCAAAAGGTACGGGTTGTGTGTGGTACAATAAAAGTGCTTATAACTATGTTTCAAGTTCCAATCAAATTGTTAGTCTATTTCACTTGAAACCAAATGAACATATAGAATTTTTGCAAGTAAATAGAGGGTTGTCTTCCAGGATGTTCCTGTACTAATTGAAATTTCTTTTTCAAAGTTGCAGGATGATAGAGCCCCAGCTAAGCTACATCACCAAAAAAGCATTTGAAGCATTCATGATGGATTGAAATCATGTATCCTGGACATGTTAACTTCTTTTTAGTTTGAAACAAGTGACATGTCATATACATATTTTTGATATTTGTTAAGTTATGTTTCTTATAGAGATTGTAATAGCTCATTGTTGAGCTTGTGAAAAAAATTCTTCACTAACCCCTTTTTTTTGAGGTAACTGGAACTTAAGTTTTAGACCATTTGTTGAATTAACAAAATTTTTCATGTTAGCTTTGTCTCTTCAAATAATGATGCCTAGAGAAACCAAGCACTACATGCCATGTAATGTTCCATTTTTACAAGAGAAATCAAGAAAGAAAAGCTATAAAGTTGTTCCATGAGTTCCAAATAACAGAAACTTTAATTAGGCCTTATCATAAAATAGCACGTGTACAATTGGTGATTTGGTTCCAAGTTCAAACTGTAATTACATTATAGTACAATTTTGATCTTTTTGCAACTTCTATACAATGCATAATTTCAAGGCTTATAAACTTAAAGGAGTAAAGATAACATCTTAAGCTCTACAAAATTGTGCCCTTTAAACTTGTGGTTGATGCTTATTGCAAATGCAAATAGCATCCTTAGCTATTGGTCATATCATAGAGGATATAAGACACCTAGCAAGTCAGTTAAGAATCTGGTCCTCTGAGCATACATGCAGATATGTGAATTATGGACCTCATACACTTGCAAGACATGCACAATTCTTGAAAGATGAGGTTATACAGCTAGAAGGTATTCCTGGCAAAATTCTGCATCTTCTACCCATTGTCTCTATCCTTGGTTATTCAATCTTCACAGATTCTCTATTTTTTTTTTTTTTTTTTTTTTGCCTCTAGCATATTTTTATTAAGAATGATTTCTAGACTGCTTGGATTAGCTTTAATTGAGGTTGGCACCTTCTCAAAACTCCTCTCATATTCCACAAATGAATTTTACTAATAATGTGAAAAGCAAAAATTATACTTCACAACGTACTTCTTCCAATTTTACCATTTGGCATCAAGGTTTTGCAGTTAAGCTTCAATTTCATTAATCAAAAACAGAAATTGAGCACCAATTTCAGAATGCCACTCCTCATCACATAAATTGGCTTGATAACATTTCAAAAGATAAATCACAAACATCATTGTAGTTATTGAAATATTAAGAAAATAATAACTGCATTTTCTTACATTATCTTGGTTTGTACCATACATCCTTGTAATGGTTTTGTATAAATACACAAAGACACTAAGTATCAAAATTGGACAATACATATATCAAATTTAAAGCTTTAGTAAAACTGAAAATTAGTCCCATTAACTTCAAGATAAATGACTTCAATCCCTCATGAATGCTTCAAAATCTTTTCTGGCAATGTAGCTTGGCTAGGGCTCCATCATCTTGCAATGTTAAAAAACAAATTTCGATCAGCACAGTAACATCCCAAAATACCAATCCTCTATTTACTAGCAAAAAAAGATTCATTTGATTTCAAGTGAAATAGACCAACAATTCGACTGGAAATTAAATCATAGTTGCTATAAGCACTTTTCCAGTAACCCACACAACCCATACCTTTTTTATAAGAAAAGCCCTTATTTCAAGCTTGGCTTAAAATAGACTGCAAGTACCATGACAAAGGCAACCCAACAAAAGAAAAACTATATCTACCATAATTCGGCAATTTATCTATCATTTACTTGAATTAGAGCCAAAACCAAATAAAAATCCTAGTTGTATACTAGAATGGATGCACCCCCATTATCTGTAATTGCAATTCAAACCAACCAAATGCTTTAAGAATACTGTCAAGTTATGCTCAAATTTGCAGTGGCACCAGAAGCAACTAAGATAATGCCTTTCTCTAGTTTTAACATATGAAGAAGCAATATCAACATGATAAATTGAAGTATTTGGAAGAAGAGTATGGACTTTGCCAACAAGTGGGATTTTCACAAACGTCTTAATATGAGGTACTTGAAAGGGAATAATAGAAGAAACAGCCTTGTCTATGAGCATATCCTTGGCAAAATCAAGAGCCTATTTGAAGATGTGCAACATTCATATTGTAGCAGAAGACTACCAAAACCACACCCTACGGCCTACACCCAAAAAAAAAAAAAGAAATCCTCAACATAAAAACTAAAAAATTACTCAAAGATGGAATGTAGTAATAGAATAGTAGTACACCTAATGATTACCTGTTGAAAAGTGAGATATTGATGAAAGAAAAAACCTTTATTTTCTTTCAACGATTATTTGGCACAAGTAGAGCTAATTATTTTGTAGAGAATGCACTAAGTTCTCAGATGGTGCACAACTATGACTTTTTAAAAAAGAGACAATGCACTCAAAGTTCCTAATCGTAATAGGTGCTTAAAAAAAATACTTGTTCTTTTATTATATGTTTTAATTTCATGTCTTTTTCCTTAACTCATGCAAGTCATATGGGTTTTTCCATTTTCCATCATATAATATTACGGTAATCTTTTCATTCAAAATTGAAACATCATTACAAGAGCTCAAATTAAACATGATTGTATTGTTATAGGCTACAGAGTACAACTTGAGAATAAAAGCCAAGCAAACCACAAATCCAAACAATCTGAAAAACCCATAAATGCCATAGCTTCTGAAAGAGAACAAATCAACACAATCCACGAATCACACAAAACAGAGCTTATTTTCCTTCTTTTTTCCCAGCAACCAAACAGAGCTCATTAAAATAAATCAATTAAAAAAATGACAGGAGAGAAAAACAGAAAACTTTCTAGGCAGTGGCATTGGTGACAGCACAGTTGGGGTTGAGAGAAGAGCAAAATGAATCATTGGGGAAAGAAGCCACGACACTAGTTGGTGCGGCTTCACGTAGAGGTGATTGTGGCAGCAAACTTGGCTGGGTTGAGAGAGAAAGAGAAAGAGAAAGTGAGAGTTTTTGAGAAAGAAAAAGGCCGGTTTTAACCCTATTGCTGACTTGGTTTCTTGTTAAATGATATCAGCACTTTCTCTTAGGTGTCTCATTTTAGTTGGTCTAGACCACAAGGTCAGCAAGATAACGTTGTAGTCCCGGACTGGCTAAGAATTTCCCCTACGACTGACCATCCGTTTCTCTCTCATTTTTTTTGTCTTTCTTCTCCAGAATTCTTCTTATTTCTTCTCCTCCAGATCTCTGCCTACCTCTTTTTTTTTTTTTTTTTTTTTAAACTATGGCCAAAAATATCACTCTCTTTCTTTTATTTATTTTTTCTTTCTTTCAAAATTTTTTTTTCACTCTTTTGTGGTGGTGATGGGTTTTGTGCCAATTGTGGGTGTGGTGATAATGGGTTTTGTGGCTGGTTGTGGGTGTTATTGTGATGGGTTTTGTGGCTGGTAGTGATGGTGGTGGTTGGCAGTGTGTTGCAAGTTGTGGGTTGCTAATCTAGAATCAAAGTCTAGGAGGAGTAGGAGGGTTCGTGGGTCGATACTGGTGGTTCTTGGGGTTCCAATATGCAGGATGTGGGTCGGTGACGATGGTTCTTGGGGTTACGATTCACAGGATGTGGGTAATAGTTATATAAGTGATATATTATTTTATTATATATTTTTGTCTTTACATATTAAGTAGATTCATAAAGTTAGTTATAACTTCAAAAAAAATCAAAAATACTTCTAATTTAATTAAATAATCTTTATTTTTAAAAAAAAATTAAAATCATAATTCAACAAAATTTGAAAAAAAAAGAAAAAACTATTAAAGAAATTTTTTTCCTAAAAATTAAAATACTCTCTATTTAAATATATCTCATACAAGTTTAATACATTTTTTTCATAACTGGATGTACTTGTTCGGCGCAATACCACACCAATATATGTTGGGATAGTGTAAAGAGAAGCCAAGAGGCATAGTACCCTAAGGATTGTCTTGCAATAAAGCTGACAAGTGAAAAAACTTTCTTTTGACAACAGCACAACAAATGCGTTCAGAAAAGTAACGATGACAACGAGATGGGTCAGGGTTAAATCATGAGTGTCCTGTACTTATCATGTTCTTTCTTTAAGGCTGAGAAAACTATACGGAATAAGAACTATTCTAAATGGTTTAGAGGTTTATAGTCATTTTTAGCGCAAAATGTTTTTTTTTAATCAGAATAGTGTAAGAAGTTATAAGAACTTCTTCAAATTTATCTTCTATATAAATTGTATAAAATATATATAGTTTTTTTAATAAGAAAAATACAAGTAATTATAAGTAGTTATTCTAATGCAAAAAAAGCGAGGAACGTGAGAAATTTGTTTTAAATTTTAAATGTAGTGTTTACAATATACTATTTTCCTTATTACCTTTTTTATTTGAATTTTAATTTTTCAAAGTAATGTGTGTATTTTGGACCATTTGAAAAGTGAATATAAAAAAGTTGTATGTTCACAATAATACATAATTATAGATATACATAGTTACATACTAAAATGAATTGTGTAATTTGAGTTCCAATTAACTCAATTGGTAAAGTCGTTTATTGTCAAATAAAAATTCTAAGGTTCAAATGTCACTTATAAAAAAAATTGATTGATATTTTAGTTTAATGATAAGAGCAATTATTATGGAATGGGCTTTAGGTTGAAATACTATAATCTTAAAAAATAAAAAATAAATAAAAAAAAGACTATATTTATGATGTGTATCATAAATTACAAAATATTGAAACCAAGTAATAACACTCTATTTCAATATTAAAATTTCCACCCACCAAAATTAGTGTCTAAATTATTATATTAGTTGTTAGATTAATCTTAAATTAGATGATAGTTGCAAAAAATTTATAATATAAAAGTAAATGTTACAAATACTCGCATGTTTTCAGATGCTACTTTAAACGATGGAGGGACATTTGTATATTCATCTCACAAAATCGTATTTATTGTTAAATATTGAAGATCAAGGTGCAAATTGCAAATGTCCAAATAATTTTAATGAACTCTTCAAATTGCTTTAACAACTGATGGTACATAATTTCCCTCAAAAAGAAAAAGCTGATGGGACTTAAAGTGTAAGAATTCTTAAAATAAATAAGTAAAAGTTTTGCTCACTTTTTTTTTAGGGGTTGTTAATTACTCCGTTTAAAAATAAAAAAAAATTAAAAAAAAAATTAAGAGAAAAGATAATAATTACTCTGGCTCGAATGTTGATAATGTAGTGATTTTTTATTTGGGTAATTACAATATTCTCTTTTGAATTTTAAGGAAATAACAATGCACCCTAAATTTTAAGAGAAAAAACACTCATCTCCCTTTATATTTGAAAAAAAAAAAAAAACATTTTCATTTTTTGTTTATGTTAGTAATAGAATATTCTAAATTTTTATAAAATTTTCTTTAACAGAGTTTAATCATGACTAGTCATAATGTAACTGATAAAATTATAATTAAAATGTAAGGTTTATCAAACACCAAAAGAATTGCAATAACAAATCTCTCTTCAATCTGTTGAAAAAAAAAAAACAAGCAAACAAAAGTAGTTCAAAATATTTAAAAATATTCTTTAATTAAAAATTCAAAACAATGAATTTTAATTATAAGAAGGGAGAATAATTTTGGAAATCTGTCACTAAGTAAATGGCAGGTCAATGCACAACATTTTTAATATCAATTTGACAAATTTTGATCAAATGGATGTTAATAGAGGGAAAAATATTTTTTCTCTTCAAGTTTAAGGTAGAATGTAATTCTCTCAAATCTCAAAAGATTGAGCGTAACTACTTTTATTATTATTATTATTATTATTATTATTATTATTATTATTATTAAGACTTGATTTTAGTTTATTGAGAGAAAAAAAAAATTCATTCAAAAATCTCAATAGGCCTAGTAGACATCACAAGCACATATGAAACAAAAAACTGAAACAAAAAGCTAAAAAAAAAAAGACTTTTTATTCCTCAGCATATAACAAACAGACTTGTACCAAAATAAAGTGAGTGAATCATGGGTCAAACCAACCCCAACATACATACAAAGTAAAATCACATAATTTAAATTACAAAGCTTGACTTGATTAAAGTAATGGGTCTAGTTTTTTGGGGTTTTCAATTTTTCTTGACCCAACTAATCTTAATAGTAGTAGTTTGGGAATTTAAAAATGGGTTTAGCTTCTTATTTTAAAACTCATTAAGTATTCACATCAAAAGTGCTAAAAATTTAGCTTCTAGCACATACTCTATTCTTTATACAATACACATAACATCACATACTCTATTCTTTTACCATTTTATTTAAATATTTAAATATTTTTTATTTTTTAATTACCACTCAAGTTTCTCTCTCTAACTTTCATTTAAATAACATTTTTTTTTTTTTTTTTGTATTTATCATCTAGTTATAGTAAATTGCTATAGATGACAATTTATTGTAGGTAGGGTTGTGTTTGATTCGGTAATAATTGATCTTTAGAAAATGTTTTACATCATTGATGGTGTTTGGCATCTCAAGAAATTATGGTCAAATTGAAAATACATTCAGTTGACTATAAAATACCCCCCTTAAAGTGTAAAATGTTTTACACTTTGGAACTACCTTCAAAGCATTTCCACTCCTCACAAAATTCCTCTCCTCACTCACACTCTCATCATTCACGCCATGCCCAAGCCAAAGGAGGGAGAGAGGCACCGTCAGTGAAGCCTAGAACTAGCCACCAACCCAGAGCTCCGCCGTTGTGCCTACAAGCCCCACCGTTGATGAAGGTAGTTTGGGCACTTCTCTCTTCCTCCCCTGACCCATCCCTCTTCCTCCCCTAACCCACCTCCACCTCCACCGACCCATCCCTTTTCCACCACCAACCCATCTTCCTCATTTCTTTTCCCTTAAGACCTACATCCTGTAATTGAGATCTTGAGATTTAGGTTTTTATGGGGTTGTTCCCATTTATAGTGTAGTGTTTTTTTTAGTTTTGTTTTCATGATTTGGTTGAGGTAATAACAATGATTTGTTCATGGGTTGCAATTGATTTTTTTTTGTATGTCAGAAATTGAAAACTATAATTGATCCATAGATTTGATCAATCAATCCATTGAAAATTATACTACAATTGTATTATAGGTATTTTTTGACATTTTCTCTAGAAAATGTTTTACATTGGGGAACCAAACATCGGAAATGCTTTTTTAGCAAATTTCCTAGAACACAACCAAATAGATGAAAATGTTTTCCTTTTCGTAGAATAGTTTCAACTAAAAATATTTTACACTCGGAAGTTATTTTACATGTCACCAAATACAGCCTAAGTATTAAAGAATTATAGATTTGACACCTTTAATGTAGTGGTTTTTTAAGTATTTTTGGTGTTAAAATAGCACTTTAACTATTTTTAATACCTTTGATGTAAATGCTCAAAGGGGAGTTTTCAGGTATCCAAACTTAGCCAGATTAATAATTTAAAAATTAATAAAATATATTTATTTTTTATTTTCATTACCTAAAAAGGTAAGGTTTTTACTTTCTATAATAAAAATAAGTGTGTCTTTCTTTCTCCGTTAAAATAGAAGAAGGAACAACAAAAGAAAAGGCAGTGTAAAACGCCATAAAACAAAAGAAAACGCAGTGTAAAACTAGACCCTATTCTCTTGCGTTTTCATGGCAATTTCCTGGCATCTTCCTTCATCCAAAAAGTCAAAGTCAAGTCCAAACATGATCCACTCTGAAATCATGCCCAAAACAACGTTTTTAAGTAAAATGCAAAATCGTGTTTCTTGAAGGAAATAACAAAACCTTCTTAAGTTCGTGTTTCCATCTCCGAGATACAACTTTAGCATTTGTCGACAAATAACGGCCAAAATGGCCCATTAGCATCAATTGTAGAAATATTTGGCCCAAAAACACTGTTTGCGAAATAAGTAGGGAAATACCACTTTTTGGGGTACTCGAGCTTGGTGAGCTCGAGTACCCCCTTTTTTTATCCACCGTGGCACCTGACATCAGCATTAGGAATTTTTAAAAACTAATTGGTACCCGAGCTCATGAAGCTCGAGTACCATTCAGGCGTGTCTCCCCACTAGCAACACTTAAAAGCCATCTTTGACCCACAATACCAGAAACGGAAAGAACAAAAGAAAAGGAAAGAACAAAGACCCACAATACCAGAAACGGAAAGAACAAAAGAAAAGGAAAGAAAAGGAAAGAACAAAGACCCACAATACCAGAAAAGGAAAGAACAAAAGAAAAGGAAAGAAAAGGAAAGAACAAAGAAAAGGAAAGAACCCACACCCTCACAGAGCAAAGAACCCACAGCCGTAGCAGAAGACGCTCACACCCTCAGACCATCGGCGGCAGAGGACTCTCGTCGGCGGCAGAGGCTCCACACCGATCCACGGTACTGTCTTTCTCTCTCTCTCTCCACTCCGATCCGTGGTGCATTCTATTTGATTGTTGTTTTTTTTTTTTTTTGTTTACTTTTGAATTTATTTTTTCGGTGAGAACTGTGTGCCCATGGGAACTTTGTTAAATTAAGTGTTGTAATTTGCTAAGTTTTTCTGGTAAATAATAATTATTACTATTATTTAATGTGGAGTAAGATGAAGATAAAATAAGGGTGATGTATGAGTTTTAAGATTTGTTGGATCTGTGTTGTTTGTGGTGAGAATGGATCTATTTATTAGAATCAGACAAAATTTACAACTTTGTCGTCACAGTCTTTAATATTGGAATGGTCTGGATATTTAATGTGAACGATTTTTAATTAAGGAACGATGCCTTTACTCTAATCTAATGGACCAATGGTAATGGGTGCTTAAAGCATTTTATTTTCATTATTTGGTATGTCAAATAAATTTATTTTTTTATATGTTTTTTTTATAAAAAGATCTAATGTAGTCATGTGTTTAAATTTGAAAAAGAATGAAGAAAGATGCATAAAGATAGAAATGGTTTTGATCAAATAGTCATATTTTGTTGAGAATTAGAGAAAATGATTCTACTTTTTTTTTTTTAGAAGAAAGAGAAAATGATTCTACTTAATTATATATAGACAGGCTCTGTCTCTATAAATAGAAAACAGATTTTGGCACAAAATAAAACAGAAATAACAGCTATTAGATATATGTGTGCTGAGGAAGCTATTAGATATATGTGTGCTGAGGTAAATTGGTACAGGTTGGCCTGAGATGCAGCTATTATGCCTAAGCATGCTTTCTTTTTTTTAATTAGCCATACAAGATAGTCTCTCTACTTGTGTCAGATTAGCAAAATGAGGCTGGCAGGGTGATTGTGTGTTTTCTGAAGAATCAGTGTGAAACAAGAGATAATTTATTCTTTGAATGTTCTTTCTCTGGTGGGATCTGGAAGAGAGTGGTATATATGAGTGTTAGAATTATGTGGTTAAATAATTAAATTTGTCATATTACAATAGTTTAAACTTTCGGGACAATTGGTAATTTAACATAATATCAAAGTAAGAGGTAAGTAATTTAACAATAGGATTGTCTTCAACAGCGAGTGTCCTATGGCATGAGGTAATCAATTGTGGTCAATAGCTAGGAGGGAATTGTGTTTGATCTAGAGTGGATAAAAATTTAAATGTTAATTAATTAATTGCTGCTGGTGTGTATCATTTATGGAGACAAAGAAACAATGTCAATTTTTTTAACACTCTCTATTGAGTATTGACCGAAGACCAGATGGCAAAAGGCATTAAGAATGAGATAAAAAATGGAGAATTGAGGGTGACTATTTCAAAGAAAAAACCTACAGAGCTGTAGTGCTATCTTAGCCTTTGTTGAGTTATAGTTGGTTTTTAGTGTGTAATGTTTGTTTGTAGTGCTCCTAATAGTTTTGTATTGTGAGTTGTTTCTGTAGGCAGATCTGAATGTACAGTTTGCTACTGCAAGTTTAAGTGCTCTGATCTATTGCACTCTATTTTGTTTAAGTGCTCTGATCTATTGCGCTCTATTTTGTTTAAGTGCTCTGATCTATTGCACTCTATTTTATATTCTTTATATATGCACTTGTTAGAAATGATTTTACTGCTACCCAAACACCCTTTCCCCTTCAACTTAGTACCTAGGTTAGGGAGGTACCACTTGGTTGTGTGGGGGGTGCACTCTCCCTACACTTAGTGCTTACAAGGGGGAGAACTACCATTTGAACTAGAGCTCATTAGATTCAAGGTTTTGTTCTCATATTTTGGCCATCACATAATTTTTAACAGATAGTGAATAGTGATCTATACTTACAATTTTTAACCTACGGAAACTGGGTATCCCATTGCTGCTGCAAATTAGAAAGCTAAAAAAAGCCTAAAAAATAAATAGATAAAAATCTTTTCTGATACACTGCAGCCAGTGTTATTACCAAAGACCAACCCTCTCTCAAGAGACAATATTGGTGTAGTAGACATAAAAATAAGGCACACAATGGAGGTGGTAGAGTTGATTGCCATTGATGATAGTGTTTGGCAATAAAAGCAGAGGCATACCTTATTAAGCTGAAGAGGGCAGATATGCAATAAGGCAGAGGC
Source organism: Quercus rubra (assembly GCA_035136125.1). Classification (NCBI taxonomy): domain Eukaryota; kingdom Viridiplantae; phylum Streptophyta; class Magnoliopsida; order Fagales; family Fagaceae; genus Quercus; species Quercus rubra. The sequence continues at coordinate 48,629,294 of CM068738.1, forward strand.
AGAGGTTGCAGTGAAGTGGAAAAAGCAAATTTGTGATGGGTATTATGGAAGTAGTAATGTAATGGTGCCACAATGAAGGCAACAACAGAATGGTGTAACAGTTTGATTGATACGACTGCTTTAAGGTAAAAGGTGGAGGAGGTGAAGAGGAAGCAGATGGTGTGCTGATAATGGTAGTGGAGTTGGTGCTTTTGGAAGTGGAGGTAGTACCTCAAATACAGTGCGGGGCAGCAACAATGTTTGCTGGTGGCGCTAGTGGTAAATGAAGATGGTGGTTTTAGGTAGATATGTAGGCTGTAACCATAGCTGCGGTAAAGCAATTATAGGAGGAGGTGGCAGTGTTTGATGAAGTGACAAAAAGAGAGGCTCAAATTTACATATATCAGGATTTAAAGAGTAGGAAAAAAAGCATAAACTGACTAATCTCTATTTTCCCAACAATAAATACTCCTTGAAATGTTTGAACAATTAAGTGGGACTAAAAGTAAGTAATGTTTTGAGAAAGTACAGAAGCTTTAACTCCGCTAAACATATATGTTTCAATTACAAAGCAGTGCAAATTAATTTTACTTACCCTGGCAGGCCGCAGTTGTGGCAAATTGCCACATTAGGGCATTCTCTAGCATAATGACCTGGACGTTTGCAATTCTTACATAGATTGTCTCGGCTGGAAACAAAACCAAAAACATTGAACATTGAGAAGAAAATAATGGCATGGTAAAATCTACATCCATAATCAAATTTCTCTGTGTCACCTATTTTTAATCTAGCTGAAGAGCAAAGGAACTTTAAAAGGAATAACATCACAGATAACATATAACTGATATTTAGTAAGAGAATAGTTTTCCCCCTCCAGATAGAGATTGATCCAACTAAACATCAGAAATAATGGCTTATATCTCAAAACAACAGTTTGAAACAAAGCAGTACATAATCATCCAGAAGCAAAATAACAAAATATAAACTTTAGAGGTTCTCAAGGACAAATTCAAGTCTTACTCAACCCCGCTAGGATGATAACTATGTTTGGAGACAATCTCTAGTGAAGCATAAGAGCGTACTTTTACTTCCCTAGCCCTCATATTATGTAGACAAAAGAAATAATATATAAATGGTCAAAAGTCAGAAAACCTGAAACCCCGACGTGAATCTCTCCTGTAAGGTGCATCACGATAGGAAAAGCGATCAGAACGGATTTTACGGTCCATTGGGCTCCTGCTCCTACTCCTGCTTCTGCTCCGGCTGTCAGAGCTCATGTTCAAAATTATCCTTAACAACACCTACCACCACCACAACACCACACAGCTGCTGCCTCCTCCCTGTCCACATTACAACCACACCCAATATCACATCCATGAGTCCAAACCAAACCCAACCCCTTACTTTCCCCTTCAAAATAGAAAACACCAGACCCCAACAGCAAATAATATTAAATTTCAACAAGCAACCATCTCATAGCAACAAAATATCACTACACTCAACATCAAGTTCCTCAACCACATCCTTCAATAAACATTCACGCAGCCCTTGCAAACAGTCAACTTCCCAATTTAACACCAAGCCTATCTAAATATACATAGACCGAGTTCAGTCTCGAACTTCTTATGAGATCATCTAAACCAGTTGAAGTTCTTTAGAGCTGAAAGAAATCGGAAAGAGAAGAGGGGAAGACAGTGGGACAAGTTCTTTATTTGCCGCAAAGGGAGAAACTTTTTCAGCCATAGTTATCACTAGTATGGAAATTAATACAAGGGGTAGGAAAACATCAGTTGATAATTCAGGGAATTTATAAAGGACTGTTTCCAATGAAGGATATACAAAGATAGGATGAGATGTTTCCATAGTGAGCTGGGTATACATTGCATTATTCAAATCTAATGAATTTACAAAATAATGTCTTTTTTCCTGTCAACTATTTTAGAAAGAAGATAAAAGCAGAAATTTTTTTTGATAGAATGTCATAGTAAAAGTGTTTAGAAGTTGAACATCTTGTCATAAACATAATGACAAGATGTTCATGGTGATCTCAGCATGCTGTATCTCAAGTTTAATTCAATTTTTTTTTTTGTTTTTTTATGAAAGCAGCGAAGGCTGCATTAGATATATATATTATTGCCATTTTCAGTCAAATATGTTTATAATTAAAAATAAATAAATAAGTTTGTGTTGTTGTTGTCACCAAATGCCAGATATGGACCCACATGGAGCAGGACCCTCTATACAGACTTTGTTGACGAGGCAGGATGAGCATCGTTCAAGTTTGCTTTGGGATGCTCCTTTGGAAGGCGAGGTATGCTTCAATTAGCTTGAGAATGTTGTTGAAAACACGGAAATTCATGTACATTAAAAAAGAACCAATAACCAAAACAGTAAGAGGGCAAATAAGGGCATTTAAAATAAATAAAAAAGTTATATGCAAACTAGTACACTAAAGTCCCTCTCCCATCCTCCCATCCTCCCCTCTTTTCTTTTTTCTTTTGTTCTTTTTTTTTTTTTGCTTTTTGTTAACAAGGGTGTACAAAACTCTTTGTTCCTATGCATATGGATTATAAAGTAAGTATTCTCACTGTTACAAATTAGTTTTTGGTATAAATTAGTTTTGAATTAGGATCTATAAGCAATTACAAGGGATCATAATTGTAATTGATTAGTTCTTTCAGGATATAAATGCAAATGTGAATAGAGTTTTCTTCTAATTGTGTCAAATGGCTAGTATTTCACCTCATTACTCACTAGTGTACCATATATGTGTGTGTATATATATATATATTAAAAAATGCATAAAAATTATGAAAAATGATAAGCTTTTGTAAAAAATTGTGGATTGCTGAACAAATATGTTCCTACGCATATGTATTATAAATATTCAGAATTTTAAAGTTTTGAGTTGGCCGTTTACTATTTTTGTTAATTTTGATAAGTAGTTAAAAAAAGGACAAGACTTAGGTATAATATTATGTGGTGCTAATTATTATTAATACGAAGCTGCTATATTTGCAGGGAGTGCCAGGTCTACTGACTTGTCGTCACCGGGATAAAGAATTTCTTCATGGTGGGTTAGATGGGTTAGATCCACGAATTGCCGCTTACATCACTGATGCGGGGTTAGATGGGCTACTTCGGGTCCCACATATGGACCTTGACCACGCATTGATCACAGCGTTGGTGGAGAGATGGCGGCCGGAGACGCATTCTTTCCACTTGCCCCACGGTGAGATGACCATCACACTACAAGATATGGAGGTTATAATGGGGGTACCTGTACATGGCTTGCCGGTGGTGGGATATACATCCCCGAGAACCAGTTGGTCTAATGCATGCGCTGAGTGGCTAGGGTGTAGGCCGCCAGATAGACAACTTGGTGGTAATAAGAACACCGCAGTGATGGAAGGACCGAGGGTAAAAGCGAAGTGGCTTGAGGATCGGTTTCCTAACCCTCTCCCGGTTGACGCCCCTGATGCGGTTGTGCAGCAGTATGCTCGATTTTACATAGTGGAGATGTTAGGTGGTAGACTGTTTATGGATAAGGGTGGCGATCGGATCTCCATTATGTATCTGCAATTTTTCGATCCAATCAGCAACGGAAAGAGGTATAGTTGGGGTAGTGCAGCATTAAGTTGGCTCTATAGACACCTCTGTAATGCATCAGAGAAGACAGCGAAGCAGATCGGCGGTCCATTGCTATTGGTGCAGTTGTGGGCGTGGGCGAGATTTCCACACATATGTCCTGTGATGAGGCATCCACAGCAGGCACTACCTCCAGGTCCACTTGCTATCAGGTATGTAGCATGTTAGATAGTTACCGTTTTACATTTCCGCATTAACTCTATTTGCATAGGAATTGTGTAAGTAACTAATATGAAGGTCATGTCTATGATGTTTGGTAGATGGAAAGGGACTAAGATAACAACTGAACATTCAATGCACGTCGTACGTGCCTATCGTGTGTCGCTTACTTCGCTACGGCCAAATCAGGTATAGTGTCTTACACTAGTAACCGCTCTGGCATGTTCTTTTTGTACTTACAATTCAGTTTTCAATGAATAAACATTTTCTATTCAAAGAGTTACATGTATCGTTCACATTCGTTACACATTTTTTCTAATTATATTGTTAATATGGTTGTTTGCATCTGTTGGATCATTGCAGATTGTGTGGGAGCCGTACAGAAATTATTTGCGTTCACTGCCTGCATATTGTACAGCAGGCCAACACATATGGAGGTCTATCGTGCCGCTGCTACATTTTTGGGTGGTGGAAGACTATCATCCCGAACGTGTTCTCCGATAGTTTGGGATGATGCAAGGCATACCAGTCGATGTTAATACTTCACCTGAATTGCACAAGATAACCCTCCAGGGCAAGCAGCATCAAAATTGGGCCCAACTCCACCAACTTCATATTGCTAAATGGGCTGCGCACGCCGAAATTGCCGATGCACCGCCCTTTCATGGGGAGATGAGCTACAACGATGAGTATATGTTGTGGTTTCGTCCCCGCACTGTTCGCCATATTACAAAAGAGACTTCGTACTGGGACACTTTGGTAAGTTTACAAAGACTGTCTTTTTATAAATATATCGGGCTTCGCATAGTTTAGTTCAACCTACTAACACTATTGTATATTTGTGACAGGTTGAATCGCAGTTAAGCATTATGGCGAAGTGCGAACCAGGGTCTGAGATCTACACCGACTGTATTAATGCCTTGCAATCTGTTGAAGAAATTGGTCGATTAACCTTGGATGATGCACGCGCTGTGGGCAACACAAGTCAGCCGGCTGTAGGGCGTGGTCGGCAAGCAGGTGGACATCAAGGGCAAGGAGGCCGTCAATCTAGTCAACGTCATACATCTAGTCGGCCTCCCACATCTGGTCAGCGTCACACACCAGTGCCCACATCTAGTCGACGTCCCACATCTAGTCAGCGTCCTACATCAGGTCCACGTCAGACACCCGTGCACACATCCAGTCGGTGTCAGACACCCATGCCCACGTCTAGTCGGCGTCAGACACCCGTGCCCACATCCAGTCCGCGTCAGACACCCGTGCCCACATCCAGCCGGCCCCACACACCGGTGCCCACATCTAGTCGGCGCCACACATCCTTGCATGACCAGGCCATGGAGGAAGCAAGTCAGACAACAGACTCGATGTCTTTGGACACTGCTTATAACATAGGCTCCATGGCACACGATGATGCGGGTCCATCCCATACAGATGACATGACATTCATGCCCAGTCCTGGGCAACCCACCGTTGGTGCTGTCCCCCCTGATGGCGTGCATACCGACTTCATCCCGCCACAGATACCCACCCCCCCTCCAGAGCCTTCACACATTGAGGATCGGCCGCGAAGGCCGCAACGGACACGGACACATCCTCCTGACTGTGGGACTGGACATGGTACTATACTTTGTACACATCCGATTACATATACATCTCTTTACAATTAAATGAACTCGCATATTAGAAATTAACTTGTGTTTTGTTCTTTTCAGGCAAGGTGAGACCAGTCAAGGAACCGGTGAGGAGAAGAAAACGAGAATGATTCAGAGAGGCTTCAAGAATCAGTGCTACTTTGGGTGCGTAATGGTATAGGATCTTTTTGTCATGTATAGGATCTTCTTGTCCTTAAGTGTTGAACTATTTGTAGCACATATCTTTTGACAATGAACTTCAAGCTTTGGGCTTACAAGCTAATATAGTTTTTTGTTCGTAACTTGCAAAAATCAATTCAATGAAGAAAGAAATTTCCAACTCTGACCTATAGAATAACTTATGTCCATTATTTTTTAGTTGCACAACTGTTTTTTTGCTAATACATTTAGGAAAATGTGGTGGTGGATAAGCTTCCTTTTTGGATTGGTTCATTTGCTTTATTAATTTCTCAAAGAAGCATGCACCACCTGCTTCTTTAAGCAGTTTATATGGGGATTTCACATTTTTCTTTTTGTTACAATCATGAAGTTACTAAGCCTGCTTCCACTGTTTTGATTATATTTGTGGGACTTGCATGGCTTTTTGTGTTGAAATGTGGCTTTTGTGTTCATCGTCCTGAAAAGAATTCACATTCGGAAATGTCATCTCCTACAAAACCATCAGGTACTTCATTTTGACCTTATTCTTCTGATTGTTTAACTAGTTTACAAGTCGTGTATCTTGAACCTGGCAAATAATTCTTCAATTTTTTTGTGTCTTTGGGAAATTTATGCAACATCTAAACAATTACTCTACTCAAATTTCATATTGTTCTTTGATGGAGAAGGTAACTGAGACATGAAAAATTTGCTAGTTTCCATATGTAATGATGTGAATCTAAGGTTTTTTAGTTATGAGTCTCATGTACTTTAGTGACAAGTATGTTTTATATTTGCAGCCACACTTAGACTTTGGACTGAATTTACTGGGAGGGGATGTTATGGCGATTCCTGGTGTATATCAATATGTTCAGGTGCTCTGTCTTTTGGGTTTCAAATCAGCCATCTGCTTTAAAGTTTTATATGATGAGTATTGGTTGTGGTTAGATGAGCTGTCTTTTAACTGCACAGTCAATCACCAATGATACAGTAATATTTGTCAGATAGGCTTCATTTTGTCAATCCATCTTACATAAAATACTCTTAATTATAATTTTTTAAAATGTTGTGAGTATTGGTTGAGCTTTGGAGTATGGCAAAACAGCTAACATGATTCCTTAGAAATAGATTAAAGTACATGTTTCAAAGTAATAATTCAAATTTACCCTAAAAAACACATAAGAATCCCAACTACCTGTCTAATCCTTTTGTATATTAAGTTGTCTTTTAGTATGGTTTCTATTGCATTATGAGGGATAAGATATGGTTATAATCTTCTATTGTTTTATTATTCCTGAAGAAATCCATGTTAAGTATTGGACCTATAAGCTATTGGTTGGCCATCTTTAAATTTTGTTGGGGGGGTGGGGGGTGAGGGAAGCAATGGATTTCTTTTTAGTTTGCAGAGCTGACTAACTTACTTTATCTTGGTAAACTTATGAAGTGTTAGATATTTGTGACTTTATGTCATTAGCTTCAAGATGTGATTTTCTGAATGCATTCATTTTGTGTGCTTCCAGGTGTTGAACTTTATAAACTGATGACATAATTTGGGATTCCCGAATGAAACTTGCAGCCAAGATGATGTTTTGATTGAGAGTGTATGTAATATTATGTGTATGAGAGTGTATGTAATATTTTGGTGGGTGCTAGCATTTGTGTAAAATTTTCTTTTTATATTTACAAGAACTTGTTGATATTACTCATTAAGTGGAATTCCTTTTTTATTTTATATAGTTTCTCACTGATTTCCATTTTCATATATGCATTGTCTTGTTTGAACGAATGTGTTCATGTATTTGTTGTGGTCGTTTTGTTTGAGAGAGGTTTTGTATTTATGTAACAAAATAGTGTAATGTCTTTTGCTCTATGTCTGCAGGATGAGTATGAATTGCTTGATAAAAACATTTGCCCTATGCACCTGAAGCTGTGTGTTCTGTGGATAAAGGATAATTACTATTATTTCTTTGTGCTATCAAAATATCCAAAAAATTATTGGAAGAAACTTTGACACAAAATCCAAAATTTTTGCAGCCTTTGTTCTGGTTAAATGAGATGAGATAGTCAGTAATTTTGTAAAAACTTAGTCTAGCATGTCCTAAATAGTTGTCCCTGAGGTTTACTGTAAACAGATTTTTCTTGGCAGTGCTTCCACCATGATTAGTTTCCTGCTAAGAGCCTGAGCATGCTGATTTTGAATGTTGTAAGCTTAATAATTGGCATATTGTGTATATACTATTGTAGTAAATTTGTATTAGCTATTGCTATAGTAAATTTGTATTCTTTTCTAAGAGTAATTATGCCATGATTGCTAATATATTCCTTAAAAAGTTGTTGTGCTGAACCAATAATACTTTTAATATGGCTTTTGGGTAAAGCTTTGTTGGTGACATGCCCTGTATTGTTAATGCTTCTGCTATTGTATGTTGATCATGCTTGGCTGGGGAATCATTTTTTTATGACTTTTAATCTAAAAGTATCCCTGCATCTCTTTCCCCATAGCAATTTACTAATAAAATGTTAGGAACACCCTTTCTGTATCTTGCTATTCATATAATCACTTCCATAGATTTTACGTTTCAAGGTGCAAAGCTTGATCAAAGGTGGCCTAAGAGATTTTTTCCATTTCCCGAGCATCAATGGATTGGTTCATCCCAGTTACTATGACAATAAGCAAACTATATATGTGTGGTTTGATGCATTACTAGGGTAAAGTTCTTTTATTTTGTAATTCGGAATTTGCTAAGCTTCTAAGTTCCTAATTTGTATTCCAAGTTTTTATTTATTTATCTTTTTTTTTTATATATTACCACAAAACATGTAGACATCAGTCAACTCCCAACTTATGAAACAGCTGTTTGTAAATATATATGTGTAAGATTTATGAAAGTAAGACATTGTATAAATAAAATAAAAAAATTAAAAAAAAAAAATTGCGTCTGACCTGGCCAACTATCGTAAAATAAAAAAAAAAAAAAAAGTAATAATTTAGTGGGCCATACGTACTTGGTGGCCCACTATGATGTACCCGAGCTTGGTGGGCTCGGGTACTTTGTGAAGTACCCGAGCCCATCAAGCTCGAGTATGAAGCAGGATAAAATAAAAATTGAAGAGCCCATCAAGCTCTTCAATTTTATTTATCCAGCTTCATACTCGAGCTTGATGGGCTCGGGTACTTCACAAAGTACCCGAGCCCACCAAGCTCGAGTACGAAGCTGCACTTGAATATAGCAAATACTTGCAACCTGATCTGCTCCGTACTCGAGCTTGATGGGCTCGGGTACTTTGTGAAGTACCCGAGCCCATCAAGCTCGAGTATGAAGCTGGATAAATAAAATTGAAGAGCTTGATGGGCTCTTCAATTTTTATTTTATCCTGCTTCATACTCGAGCTTGATGGGCTCGGGTACTTCACAAAGTACCCGAGCCCACCAAGCTCGGGTACAGCATAGTGGGCCACCAAGTACTGTGTGGTAGTGGTGGCCCACTAAATTATTACTTTTTGTTTTTTTTTTTTTTCACGATAGTGGGCCAGCTCAGAAGCAATTTTTTTTTTTTAATTTTTTTTTTATTTATACAATGTGTTTCAGCCAACGTGTGTTTATTTATTTTTTATTTCCGATAGTGGGCCTGTTAAAGACTTTTTTTATTAATAGTATTTGTTTTAATTTTTATTTTTTTTATTTATACAATATGTAACGATGTTGAAGCCAACGTGTTTTTATTTTTATTTTAATTTTTCTGCATGAGAATAAATAAAAAACAATTTATCAGGCCACTTAAACTTCTCACAGTTTTTATCAAGTGTGTGTAGAAAAATTATGAATGCCATGTCCCATTTTCGTTAGCCACACAAGTATTATTTTTATATTGTGCACACAAACTTCCACAAACATTATTTCCGCCACACAAATAACATTATAACAAAAAATAATGCACACACTCAATATTACATACACTCTCATACACATAATATAAAAGAATAATGCTAGAGATACAAACTATTTTCCACATTTTTTTACAAACTACTGTTGTGGTGAGTGATTAAGTTGTTATGAAAAAAGGCATATTAATGGTAGGCGTAAATAAAAAAGCAATAACAAGTTGGCCACATCAACATTTTGTACAAATTGTAAAATAGTTTATGGTTATAACATTACTACTCTATATTTATTACTTCCTGACACTTACAATCTACAAACACTGGGTCTAATGTTTGGAAATATTTTTTATATAGGAAATTATTGTTTCGGATATGTTTCAGGCTTTTATATTTGCTGCCCAGCCATCTGACCCCAACTACTAACTTAAAGCAAGTGTACCTTCTGACTCTCCCTCTCAAAATTATAGTTGTAGACACTTTATGACCATAATGACTCTCTTGCACTAACATCACAACTCCATGTGAAGACTCAGTTCTAAGCCATGTGAAAGAATACTGAAGCAATGGATTTCAAATGTTGGGTCACCATCTGCTTTTGTTAGTGTCAGTTTTTTCCATTGAAGGCTTGCCTTATTAACCTTTGGGTCCTGCCTATAGAGAGGTAAGTAAAATGTTGTCAGTTTTTCCCATTGATTCATGATTTATTAACCTTTGGGTCCTGCCTATAGAGGTAACTTAAATGTTTTGTCTGTTGTGTTTGCATGTGTGGTTCGTATGACATTCTTTTTGCATGACCACAGTTCATGACTTCAGTTTTTTGCAAGACCAGGCGTCCATGTACAACTCCAGATATATATATATATATAAATAACTTACAAGTTATCTAAACAAATGGACCACAAACTATATTGTAGCAAAATAAATTGTGAAGAAAAATTTTCCGTTAAAAGCATAATTTTTTTTTTGTACCTGAAATGAAAAAAAAAAAAAAAACATTTCATAATTATTAATAGTTGAACGAGAGATAGTAAATCCAGAAATTATTATATGCTTTAGAAGAGTAATACATATAGTTTAGACATGTTCTAAGCTCCTTCAAATAAATTAAGAAAAAAGAAATCATGTATAAGTTTTTTATTTAATTATGTCAAATCTAAAAATATTAAAAATATAGCAAATACTTGTAAAGTTGTGTATATATCTTGCTGTCTGATTGCTTCTTAAAATATGCCCCATTCAGCACAGTTAAATTCGGGACAAAAATGGACTAAATATGGGGGGGGGGGGGGGGGGGGCGCAATTAACATAAACTATATGTACATACTATGTCATTGTATATTGTTTATTCTATAATTTACAAGTTATCTAAAAAGCTAATGCACACACAATTTTTTTTATCAATTTGCTGGCAGCCAAGTATTGTTGCAATCATACGTCATCTTTATTTAACTGGTTATAGATGATGACAACTTTTATATTGTGCATAATAGGTTGGTGATGGATTTTCACTTTTTCTATCTGTACTACGACGGGGAGATGTATTATCATGAGCTGCATGGGTTGTCATACCAAGGCTCGACCCAAAAGCAAAAATACGTTAAGGTGAAACGTGGGATATCGCTTACGAACTTGCAACGAAGAATTTTGAAGGCGATGGGGTTAGACCACGCTAGGCATAAGATTTCCATCGTGTATCGAGCACCTCAACGGGTGGTAGACACGCAAGTTTTCTACAATTCACTACAATTATCGGGTGGCACCGAAGTGAAGATGATGTGGGAAATGGTTGCACAAATGGTGGCTCGAGGATTCATTGCTTCGGATCTCTACGTCACTGTTCAGCCCGCCACAGTAGAGGCTGGAGAAGGTTCAGAACATACTGTTTTGGATGGAAGAGTAGATGAGCACATCGACTCAATACCAGAAACATGTTATCAAGGGTGTGTAGAGAATACAGGAGATGGGTATAGCAGTGAACCGTGGCAGACATTTGCCCATGTGAACTCGATTGAGGAGGAGGAAGGCCCCAACAAGTGCATGAAGGAGAGCATTTACCTGACGATGAGGTCCATAGGGGCACACCCGACAATATCCAGAATGATCACGGACTTGGTGATGATGCGACCCAAATCGATGTTACTAGGGATGACTTTGAGGAGCTCCTAGATACCATGGGTGAACATGAGGATGTTGATCATATCGAAAATGTGGTTGTCGAAGAAAATAGAGAGACATGCCCTGATCCCGATCATACGCCGGAATGGTTCACCCAAAACACTTGGGATAATATGTTCGATCCATCACCGGTTATGGAAGCGGAAGCATTACCATGGACGCCTGGGGAGCAGCCAATTAAAGGGATGGTATTCGCGACTAAATTGGCGGTGCGACGTGCGTTGACTTGGTACGCAGTGCGAGAGAATTTTAGCTTCAAAACTGAGCATTCAGACTCAGAGAGGCTTATGGTGAGTTGCGAGGATGATTCCTGTCCATGGTCAGTCCGTGCAATATGTTGCAAGGGAGACAATGTGTGGAAGATCGCGAAATGCAAGGGCCCCCACACGTGCGACAAAATTCAGAATGCTCATGATGGTTGGATGATTGATTCGGTGTTCTTAGCATACGTACTTGAGCGCTATATACGAGAAGACCCTGCGTATAAGATAAAGAACTTACGCCACGTAGCTTTGGCAGACTTAAAACACGAAGTATCTCATTACAAGGTATTCTATTCTTTAACTTGCTCGGGTATTTTGAATACAATGTAGAGACTTAAATTCTTTTCGGAAGTATAATCATGATATTTTCTTTCCCAAAACCCACGAATACGTTATATTATGAAAATTGAAATTGAAAAAAGACAAGAAAAAATGGAATGCGGAGCAAAGAAATGTTATAACATTACAAGTCTTGATTTGTTTTCTTCAATTTTTGTACTTAACTTGTATTCATCTCTAACGCAATCATTATGGTTGACATACAAGGTATGGGATGCCAAACAAAAGGCCGTTGCATCTATATACGGGGATTTTAAGGAGTCGTATGCGGAGTTGCCGCGTTTTTTTGGCAGGACTGAAGGACGCAAGTCCGGGTACAGAGTATAAGTTAATAGTGGACGATAATGATGAACAGGGAACCTGTACATTCAAGTCCGTATTTTGGGCGTTTCGACCATGTATTGTTGGGTTCAAGAAGTGTAGGCCTGTGATTAGCATTGATGCAACCCACCTATATGGAAAATATAAAGGGAAATTGATGATTGCAATGGCGACAGATGCTAATAATAAAATTTATCCAGTAGCCTTCGCCGTTGTCGAGAGTGAGAGCACGGAGACTTGGGGTTGGTTCTTGGCTTGTATAAGAACGTATGTTACCGACCGGAGACACCTGTGTGTCATATCTGACAGACATGCTGGGATACAAGCTATCTTTAGAGACAATAATCGAGACTTTTCCTTGCGGCCTCCCATGACAGAACATCGTTACTGCCTTCGTCATCTATGTAGTAACGTCAACACTAGATGGAAGAATGAAACTTTAAAGAATCTAGTATGGAGGGCAGCAAGTGCTACCCAGGAGCGAAAGTTCAATGCCACCTTTGACTTAATTAAGAATGTCAACCGGGATGCGCACCAATATCTAAAGGATGTGCCCAAAGAGAAATGGGCTCTAAGTTTTGACGAGGGTTATCGTTATGGGGCAATGACGACAAACGTCTCTGAGTGCTTCAATGGTGTTCTAAAGGGTGCTCGTAGCTTGCCCATTACGGCAATGGTGAAATACACATGGTTCAAATTGAATTCTTACTTCGATGATCGTCGCAATAAGAGCATAGCACAGTTAAATTCGGGACAAAAATGGACTAAATATGCCTTGGATATTTTCATGAGAAATAAGGCAAAGGCGGAGCATCACAGGGTGACAAGATTGAGCGCGCAACAACAATCATATCAAGTAGATACACCGCATAATCCAGGGAGTGCTGGACATGGGGATCACACACATGGAGTTAATTTGTTGCAAAGAAGTTGCACATGTCAAAAATGGAAGCTGTACAAGATACCGTGTTCACATGTCATTGCAGTTTGTATTAGGTATCGACATGATGCAGAGCAATACATTGACCCCTGCTATAGCGTGGATGCACTATTTCGGAGCTATGCTCCCGTTTTCCCTGCGTTGAAAGATAGATTATCATGGCCGGATCCTGAAGAAACTCAGAGGGTCCTCCCTAACCCCCGATTGATTCGAGCAAAAGGCCGCCCTGTCTCAACACGCATCAGGAATGAGATGGACGAGGGTGGGAACCGGCCGAGAACCACACCGTGGAAGGAGGGGGGGAGGAAGGTGCAATGTGGGTTGTGTGACCAAGAGGGGCATAACCGAAGAACATGCCCTAAGCGGAATGAGGTACTGACAAGTGGTGGTGTCGCAGACTAGGTACGCTAATTTTGAACCGTGGCATTCTTCTAAATGCAAATTTGAAACAAAATGCATGTTATATGCCATTCAATTATGTATTTTTATAGGATCTAACTATAGTCTATTTGTTAGATATTACTTCATCAGCATGACTACTACCTTGCTAATTTATCTGTTTCTGTTGTTTTCCAAAGGATGCTACTTCACATCGTTTGGAGGCTTGAGGAGTTATGAACACCCCCTGAATGAGGTGAAGCCTGTGCCAAGGGTGGACAGTTCTGGTCAGGTGTGTGGTGTAACTTTCACCATGGATGAAGAGTTGAAGAGGGAAACTGTCGGCATGCTAAGAGTTGGAAGTGCTGCCAACTGGTCATCTAACTACTGATATTGTTATAGTTTCCTTTTACGGCATGGCTGTCATTATTAGTGGGCCTTGCCGTTGATGTCCTTTTTCTTATCATACTACTCTAATCTTGAATGGCTTGAAAGCATTTTGATGGGTGATTGGATTTATATCCTTGTTAGTACTACCAAAACATGGATTTGATTTTATGCTGCTGTACAATGTTGCGTAATGTCAAACTAAGCCAGGATCTCAAGTTTGATTGTTGTATAATATGATTGCTCTTCAAGAATGATAAGTAGGATAAAAGATTTGTATTTGAAAGATTTCTCTATTTTTATCGCTTATTGACTCAAGCTGTGATGATGATAATAATTACGGTCACATTCGTAATAACAAAGGAAAAGAATTTCTGGACATTGCCTGTTCACACAATAACCATTGCAAAGAAACAATGAAGTCCATTGATTTTTAATATGGCTACTATATTAACCAAAGAAGTTAAAGATGTACATCTGTTGCACAGTTCAGGGCATACTCCTACTCGATTGAAAGCTTTCTCTCCGCTATTTGTGAAGAAACCATTTTTAACCATTTTTAGGGCACAGTTCAGGGCATACTCCTACACAATAACCATTTTTAATATGGCTACTATTTTGAAAATTGGCAGATTGGTACCCGAGCCCACCAAGCTCGGGTACCAAGCTGGATAATTAAAATATAAATAAAAACACGTTGGCTTCAACTTCGTACGTTACATGTTGTATAAATAAAAAAAATAAAAATAAAAAAAAGACTATTAATAAAAAAAGTCTTTAACATAGCTGGCCCACTATGGAAAAAAAAAAAAAAAAACACACGTTACATGTTGTATAAATAAAAAAAATAAAAATTAAAAAAAAGACTATTAATAAAAAAAGTCTTTAACATCGCTGGCCCACTATGGAAAAAAAAAAAGAAAAAAGAAAACACACGTTACATGTTGTATAAATAAAAAAAATTAAAATTAAAAAAAAGACTATTAATAAAAAAAGTCTTTAACATAGCTGGCCCACTATGGAAAAAAAAAAACACACGTGGGTTTCAAAAAGTAACACATTGTATAAATAAAAAAAAAAAAATTAAAAAGAAACAATTGAACAGAGCCCACTATCGTAAATTAAAAAAAAAATATTAATAATTTAGTGGGCCACAGTCCATGCGGTACTTGGTGGCCCAGCTTGGTACCCGAGCTTGGTGGGCTCGGGTACTTTATGAAGTACCCGAGCCCATCAAGCTCGGGTACCAAGCTGGGTAATTAAAAATGGAAGAGAGCCATATAAGCCCATCAACCCAGTTTACCCAGCTTGGTACTCGAGCTTGGTGGGCTCTGGTACTTTGTGAAGTACCCGAGCCCATCAAGCTCGGGTACCAAGCTGGGTAAATAGAAATGGAAGAGAGCCATAAGCCCATCAACCCAGTTTACCCAGCTTGGTACTCGAGCTTGGTGGGCTTGGGTACTTCACAAAGTACCCGAGCCCACCAAGCTCGGGTACTAATCTGGGTATTTTGAAAAGAGGCTGATGAATCAGCCCTCTTTTCAATTTTCTCGTTCGCATCACCCATGGCCATCACTCTCAACTTGGGAATGGTTCTTTTCCCTCTGAATTGCGAAAGTGGTTCATATTTTTCGTAAATATTTAATTTGTTACTTTTAAAATTATAATGTAATTTTGTTATTGCTACTTTTTGCAACACCAAGGTTTAATTTATTACTTTTTAAACTATAAGGTTTAATTTTTAAGAAAAGAAAATCTGATAGTTCCAGCTGTAAGATGTATGTGAAATTAGAGGTAGCTGTTCTTATATCCTCTTGCTAGCTAATGAATTAAGGTTTAATAGATTCACATTCTAGTGGCAAAACACTGTACTATGAAGACAATGACAATGAGAGTTAAACACTTATTTCAAAGTTCAAATCCAAAGGTGACCAGAAGCTAATATAAGCCTATTTGGGGATGAAAAAATAACAAAAAATGGCCGATCATTACTGGGGACGCCACAGACAATGTACATGCCACTTCAAAATACTAAACAAAATAACATATGTATTCCTGCACAAAGAATGAGTTTCTCATGGTGTATGATACTGCTACTACATATTTCCAGTGAAATGAATACATCACAAACAGAATACAAACCTAATGGAACATTTACTACTGGAAGACATGCAATGATATTCACCTTATTTGACTAAATTCCACTCTTTTTAACTGATGGGGGCCACGACAATCTCCTATGGCTCGTGCCATCAACCTGATTAACATCACCCATCTCACTGTTTTCATCCTCTGCTTCTTGCCTCTGAATCTCTTGCTTCTTTATGCTTCTAATGGCTAAGTCATCAAAGCTTGGTTCATTTCTCCAAGGTGGTGGAGTTACACAGTCGGAGTCCCCTGGCACTCTTTGGGAAGCATCCTTTGCTGGTGTTGTAGCCAAAGAGGAATTGGAATGACCCACTCTCAGATTTTGAAGTGTTGCAAATGATTCTTTCATGGCAGACATGGCCTCAAAGAATCGGGTGCATGATGCTAAAGCAACTGGAATTAAGCAAAGCATTTCCTGTGTCAATAGAAGAAGATGATCACCTTTTGCCACAAAGCCCTCCCATTAATTTAAGGATATTTTCTCACAGGCGCGGTTATTGGAACACGTAGAAATGATTTGACCCAGTATAACACAATGAAAATCTAAGTTCTCTAATCTCTATTATGAGATCATGTTTGAGATTTCAATAAATAGAGAATAATGTTATTGACCAAAAATCTTTTACATCAAATTCATATTTGATGGGGGAGGGGGAGAATGGAAAGAAAAATAATGATTCCTCCACTAAACCTTATGGCAGATTATTGATATTTCAAGAAACCCCAAGCAGATCAAGGATGTTCAACCTTTAGTATTTTGGATTTAATTTTTCAACATGTTTTACAACAATAGATTGTCAATTCAGAGGCCATTGAGAACAAATATGCAATAGTATCATATGCATGATGTTTCAGATGACCCAAATACTCCCATGATCTCATCCTTAATTGAAAGCAATATTCCATATCATAGTGGAATTTATGGCCTATTTGGATTGAGGGGAAACTGAGGGGGAGTAAAGGAGAGTAAAGTAGAGTTGGCTAAAAATAGGCTAATTTTGGGCTAACTCTACTCTTACTCCACTCTACTCCCCCTCCCTCCCCTCCAATCCAAACGGACCATTAATTTATAAGGTAGAGACAGTTATTTGATCAAAAAAGGAATAACCAGCAAGTCCATTATATCTGCTTTTTTATTAATAAGTACAATTTTAAGTCTCTATACCAATTATTTTAGAATTACAAGTAACAAGAACAATCTACAGATTTTATTCTGAAAACCTGTATTTTGATAATGCAAGCTCGTCACCACGAACCACAGCCAGAACCTGCAGAAGTTACTCTAATTAGCATTGGATTATAGAGACAAAAGTCATAGAAAACCAGCAAAAGGGGAGGAAAAGTTTTCATGCTTCTATAGAGACACCAAACTAACCAATTACACAGCTCCTAAATGTGAAATGAGATATACGACTTTTGAAGAACCCGATAACTTGTGGAAAGACTGTTAAATTTTCAACAAGTAAAGTAAAACACATGCCTCATTTATCTTTTCAACTCAAGGCATTCTTAATGTTGGCAAATGTTTCTATTTCTATTTTTTCTTTGCTGGATAATTGCAATTTCTCCATCTCGCATATTTTAACATGTTACGATTGAAGCCTATGTTCCAATTATTTATTTATTTATTTTCAAATAAATGAAACAACATAGCAGCCAGTGGAAATAGGGACCTTTCTGAGAACAATTATGTTCAAAGCATATATTATATATCTTATCTCACTCATAGAAAGCCTGTGACCCTTAACATTCTTCAGGCAGCACAATGCAGCATTTGCCGTATGATTAACCACCTCCATATCACTAGTATTCGTTAATCTGTGATCCATCAGTTGGCTAAGTGAACCATTTTCTAGAAGTGGAGTGGCCTGTTTTGCAAGAGAGGAAAAAAATCAATGAAGTTGCACAAGTGTTTAGTATAATTTAAGAAAATGATGCCCTTGAGTTTTAAAAGCTAAGTCCTTAACACGCATGAATTCAGACACATTAATAGAATCTTTAGCTTCTGCAAACAAAAATTAGTGTATTATAATTCTAGCAGGCATAGAGGATGATTACCAATGGCCTATTCTGATTTTCTTATTCAAGGAATACTTCTTTAGAAAAATTATCCAAAGTGACTTCCCTAAATTCACACTTTCCATGAAAAAAACCTACAGAAACACCGAACTACCAAAATATTTGGTTAATTTATTACTTGTAGGTTGGCCTAAAGATCTTACCCAGTTGGCCAATGACTGACCCTTGCCTTGGGCTTGGAAACAACGAGCATTCTTTCCGGTTATGAGCTCAAGGAGGAACATCCTATAATCATGAACATCTACATAGAGTTGCTCATCTTCCTCAAGATTTTGGGAGCTTCAAAACATCAGACCACTATAGTTAGTTATAGGTCACAAACATAGCATGCCACTTGCACAAATAAATTGTTAAGCATGAAACTTTGAGGCCTTAAATTTATTAAGAATGCCCATCATATGAATTTATTTTTTATTTTATTTTATTATTCTTGTTGTTGTTATATTTTGCTATGATGATTAAAAGCTTCTTGAGTGGTAAGGAATAACTTTGAAGTAAAACATACTAGTGCAAGATTCAAGATAAAGTTAAGTAGGGTTTCTTACTCAGCTGGTGAATCTTCTTTTGGGGACAGTTTATCCGTAAGCCACTTAGCTGTTGTGAAGTTGCCTAGCTAGAATAGATGTCAAAGGCAGATGTTCAGTTTCTATTTAAGAAATTGAGACAATAAAAAAATATTGTGATACAAGAAATTATGCTTCCTGCAACAAGTTGTGAAGCCTACAATTAATGGTAGGAAAAATTTATGGAACTTTCACTTCAGTGGAGACTTTGATAGCATTGTAGGCTTCAGATAGATAACAAATGAGAGTCTCATAATCCAAATTTCTTATGAAGATTAAACTTCATACTTACCATGGCAGAGTTACCTTGAATATTTACAACATGAGCAGAACAGAGGGAGAGGTGAATAATAGGTCCATCAACACACTCCTCATGAAGGTAGCGCAGGCTTCCACCTATCTCTAGAGCAAAGCACCACCTTGATTTCCACCCAAAAACCTTAGCCAAATCGTCACCTACAAACTTCTAAAGCTTAAAAGGGTAACATCCAAAGCAGTGGAGTTCAGAAAAACAAAATGTCAAGCATTGAATAAATGGAATAATACTGTGGGGAAGCACAAACTTATGGGGATAGAATGAAGCCAAGAAGGAAAATAAGCAGCCAAAAGAGAGGATTTAGGTCATCCAGTCACTGACTTGTGACTATGCCCAGTAAAAATGTGTCCAAAGGGGCACATCATTGAAGGGTGCAAAATTATAAGTGCTAAATGGTTTACTTATTAATTCATAAACTATTCCAATCATATTGGTCTTAAATTGACAAGGATATCACCTCCTAGTTGGAACTTTGAACTGAGAAACAGTTCTACCAAGAACACGTAACCGTCACTACAACATTCTAATCAATATATGATCAATCAAGGTCAATTACAATTACCCCTACCGACAAGGCCAATAATCCCACCTCCTTATTTTGCCAATTAGTCTTTTTTACAACTCTTGATGCCAGAAATTCTGATCAATAGGAGAGCAGGACTATACATGATAGAATTTAAAGCACAAGCATGAGAGGGTAAACCTATACTTGCAGAATTAGAATAGGGATAGAATTCCTATAGATACTCTGTTATGTATAGCATTGCATTGTGACTAATAATTCAGTCATCTATAGTGTAACTACTAAGGTTCTTATAGGAAATCTATTAAGCAAATACAAAGCATCAGAAGACAGCAATATGTCTTCTTGGGGGTAGTGAGTTATATTAGATTTCAATAAGAGAAGGTATACTTACATTGCAAATTCACTTCAACAGTATACATACATTGGCAATTACAGAGCAAGAACACAGAATCATCAGCACAGCAATACCCAACAATGTTCCTGATATGGCGGTGGTGTACCTTGAACACTTAGTACGAACACAAAAATAGAAGCTTTCTGCACTTTAGTACAACCTATAACATTTTCCAATGAGACTCAGTCACCATAACAGTTCAGTCACCAGTTACATATCAGCAACTCATTCAAAAGACAACCTTAATTAATAAAGTTCTGTTCTTTTTCTTAGTTAATAAAGTTCTGTTATAAAGCTCAGCTCTCAGTAACAATACACATATAAAATAGAGCGTAGTAAAGAAAATCTGGGGCATACCTTAGTGAAAACCCGGAGCAACAGAGGACAAGTCTGCAATTCAAGCCAAGACAAGAATACAAGTTACCATAAATGATGGGCAAGAAAAAAAAGAGTATAACAATGAGAGAGAGAGAAACCTTTTCACCATCGATGGGCTCGAAGCGAGGTCGAGCCCGCTTCAAGAGCCCGCTCCGACAGTCTCCGGCGAAGCCTGCGAGGCAATTTGGGCGGAGAAAGGGCGAAGAAGAAGAGGAGGACGAAAGTCATCCAACGGAAAGTCCATGACCATCGCTCCTCCAACAACCACCATTTTCCCTTCCCCTCCCCCGTTTCAGTCTCTTAAGACAGTGAGAGAGCTGAGAGGTCGCCGCCGACGAAAGTCTTCTGACGCCGACGGGTTTTCTGCCGCCGATGGTGTGAGGGTTTGGGGTTTGTATGTTTAGGTGAGAGTGAGAGTGTTCTAGGTAGGTGAGAGTGAGAAGTGAGAGATAACGTGTTTTTAGGGCTGTGTACCTCACATGTCAGCAGGCCAGGGTGGATTAAAAAAACATGGTACTCGAGCTCACCAAGCTCGAGTACCAGAAAAAGTGGTATTTACCTAATTATTTCGCAAACAGTGTTTTGGGCCCAAATATTTCGAAAATGAATGGTAATGGGCCATTTTGCCCACAAATAACCCATAAAGAAGTTAAAGCCCATTTGAGTCTCCATTAAAATTTATATATAGGCCTTTTCTTATATCCAAGAAAATAACCCATAAAGAAACTAAAGCCCATTTGAGTCTCCATTAAAATTTATATATAGGCCTTTTCTTATATCCAAGAAAATAACCCATAAAGAAACTAAAGCCCATTTGAGTTTCCATTAAAATTCATACATGGGCTTTTTCATCTATTTAAAAAGAAACTAAAGCCCATTTGAGTCCCCATTAAAATTCATATATGAAAGTAGATGTCAATTAGCCCATTTTATTAGCTTAATTATGCACTAGACTCTACATGAAAAGTAAATATGGCAATAAGTCGGGACAAGGTTAGATCAAGGGTGTCCTATTCCTGCCATGTTCTTTCTTTAAGGCTGAAAAAACCACACAGAATAAGAACTGTTCTGGACAGTTTAGAGGTTCATGGCCATTTTTTTTTTCTTTTTCTTTTTCTATAATCATAATAGTTTAAGAAGTTAGAAGAACTTCTTCATATTTAACTTCTATTTAAATTGTATAAAAAATATTTTTTTAATAAGAAAAATACAAGTAATCATAAGTAGTCATTCTAATGCAAAAAAAGTGAGGAACATGAGAAATTTGTTTTAAATTTTAAATGTAGTGTTTACAAGTTTTTAAAGTAATGTGTGTATTTTGGACCATTTGAAAAGTGAATATAAAAAATTTGTATGTTTTCAATAATATAGAATTATAGATATACATATTAAAATATATAGACAATGTATTTTGACTTCTAGTTAACCCAATTGATATAATCTCTTGTTGTCAAGTAAAACATCTAGGGTTCGAATGCCATCTACACAAAAAATTGTGTTGTGTCTTAACTTAATGATAAAAGCAATTATTATGGAGTGAGTTATAGGTTGAAATTCTATACTTAAAAAAAAAAAGATTATGTATTTATGATGTGTATCATAAATTACAAAATATTGCAATCAAGTTATAACACTATTTCAATATTAAGATTTCTACCCACCCAAATTAGTGTCTAAACTATTATATTAATTGTTAGATTAATCTTAGAATTACTAAATTAGATGCTAGTTGCAAAAATTTTATAATATAAAAGTATATGTTACAAATACTCGCATGCTCAGGAAGAGTACTTATCCATTTTTTTTTTTATAAGAGAGTTTTAATATATGGCGTCCGCTCAGGGACGGAGGCATTAATTGACCGGGGGGGCAATTGACCCCCCTAATTTTTTTTAAAAAAAATATTAGTATGTATATATATATATATGCATTAATTTTAGCAATTTTGTTCTATAAAATTACATTTTGCCCTCTTAACAATATCATTGATTCTTTTTAGAGTAACGTTACTGTAGGGTCACAAATCGTAGCCCAAACCTAGGTAGAAAAAGGGGATGGGCCTAATAAGCCCAGTACAATAAATTTTTAAGAGAGTGGGCGAAAGAATTGGGCTGATAAAGCGTCTTACAACAATTAATGGAGGTTAGGAGTTTGTCCGAGAAGAATAAAACACATAAGTAAGTGATGATCTCAGGTCCGAGGAGCAAGTTTTTGGATGAATTGGTTATTTCAAGTGGTGTCTGAGGGGTAAGTTCTTGGATAAAATGGTTGTTTCCAATGGTGTTCTTCCTGATGCTATAGTAACTCTTCCTTAATGTTCTTTCTTTCTATTTTCTGATCCTCTTCTTCTGGAGGTTTTACTCCATTATATAGTCCTTCTTTATTCAATCCTACCGTCCACTTGTCTACCATCTAGCTTCGTACTTGAGTTTCTGTCTCCCTTCCCACAACTTTTTGATTTTCTGGGGGTAAAGGTGGTCGAAAACACTGTTCAGAAGTCTTCTCCACATTAATGCGGCCAGGAAAGCTGCTGTAATGCATTTAATGCGGTGGTAGTAGCTTTTTCCCTAGATATTTCTGTGTCCTTATCCCTTCCGTGTACATTTGTAGTCTATCTTCACCGCTGGAACTTCTTGGAAGGTGGACTAGGGTAAGACGAGGCCCACTTCACTGACATATGTCAGATCCGAGAAGGATAATCCTCTCGGACCAACATCCCTAGACATTTACATACTCTACTATTAGTTACGAGGTTCCCCCATGATTTCTTCTCCTCGGATGTATTGTTGATAAAATGTGGGACTTAAGCCCAATGCAAAGGCCCAAGTTTTTGCTCCCCCACAATAGCCCCTCAAAATTCTAATTTTTCCCTCTTATCCGAGGAGAAAAATTATGATTTTGATGTACATCCGTAATTACAATGTAGTCCATAAGGATATTTAAACCCAGGCACGTGTAAGGGTCATTTCTGCCATTTCATGAGAGCTTCTGACGCTTGGGAACTCGCACAATCATCATTAAATGCTTAGGACTGCGTTTCGCTCCAGACATCTAACAGTGGAATACAAATCCAACAGTTCAGATCTCATCTTTAATATTTGGGCGGGATTGTGTCTCCTCCTTTTTTCGCCCCAACTATAAAAACCTTCAGACGTTATTTTTTCCATTTCTTATCAGAGTTTGCAATTTCAGAGCGTTTGTATCTAGGCATCCACCATACCTTCACAAGAGAGAGTTTAAAGATCCTCCAGAGATAAGAAGATCAGTCCGTACCCAGCCCCACGTAAGTTTCGCACTCCGAACTTCTACTATCTCCTCGGCTAACCTCCTCAGCTAACCGCTTCATATTCCACAAGCTAATAATGGGTAGATTTGAGCGTTTAGTACATACTCCGGCCCTGATAGAGTTATTCAAAGAAAAGTACCGCATTCCTCAGGAGGTGGTGGTATGTCACTGCACAACAGAGGGGGTGGAGTTTGACTGGAAAGTAGGAGAGGTGGTAATCCCTATGATTGCCTTCATAGAAGGAGGCATGACCATCCCCATGGGTAGGATTACAGGGGATTATCTTCGTGCCCATAGACTCTGCCCCCACCAATGTGCCCCCAATTTTTTTAGAGTCCTAGGATCAATCGATGCTTTGGACCGACATCTGGGGCTAGGATTGACTTGGCATGACGTCGCCCATCTATATGAAAGCCATATAGAGTCTCGAGCAGGCTTTTACCTTAAGTCCCGTAACAGCGTGGTCAAATTGATCTCCTGCCTCCCCAAATCTAATGAGGGGATGAAAGACGACTACCTTATCTTGTCGGAGCCTTGGAGTGACGGCCTAGCCTGCCCAACCAAGGCTGGGGAACCAGGTGGAGCAACCTAGATTTAGGATTTCTAACTTTAGATTTGAGGAGTACTTGGTTTCTTTTTACCGCACTTAGATATTGTTTTAATACATTTACATTTATTTGTTTAGTTATTTCATTTTTTTTTTTTGTTGCCAAGTCTTTTAACTGTGTGATTTGTTTGCTTGACAGATAAGTTTTTTACCAACCCCAAGCTTAGCCTGATCAACGTTCTAGCATTGAACTATTTACTTAGATCGGAAATTTTTGTAAACGACGACGGGCAGCTTCGGACAGTTCACCTTATTTTGGACTTTGAGCCAATTTCAAGGTCGTTTTTAGACGTCGGTAATTCCATCCGAGCAGGAGACCATCGTTTAGCGTGCATAGACGTATCTCGGCTAAATTTTCTAGCCCCATACGATCTTCCTCCTGTTGACCATCCCATCCCACAGGGGATACCCATTGTTGCCCAACCGTTACAAGAAGTACCCCTTGGGGAGGCCATCCTCCGAGAAGGCACAGCTTCCTCTTCCTCCCTCGAACAAGAGATTGACAGATTTAGATTTGAAGAAGAAACAATCCTTGTATCGGAGGCCGAAGAAAGGGCGGACGAGCATTCGTGTGTGCAAACACCTGCTCAGGTAGTAATGTACATTGCCGATACATCAGACGAGGAGGAAGAAATGGCTCCCAAGACTGGTCCCAGTCTGAAAGAACTGATGCGGAATAGGAATAAGGCGCCATCCCCCCAAGAGAAAAACAAGTCAAAACAACCTGCAAATCCTCTTCCCTCTCCACCCCAGGTTCCTGCTGACCTCGGGCTAAAACCTAATCCAGATTTGAGGAGAAAAAGGCCGGTAGAGTCTGCTGAAGAGGGGGAATTGGGCCCATCAAAGGGAACTAAGCAGGCCAGACAAACACAAGAACATAGGGGTAGGAGGTCCCATTCTGTGGACAGCCGAGAGGAGCCCCCAGTGGCCCAAGTACGTCGGTCACCACGAACTTGGTCGCCTGTACTGGAGGTCAACGGTGCGCCTATCGCGATGGATGCCACACTTAGGCATTTTCGCGGAGGTCATGCAGGCCTGATGGCCGAGGCACTGCAACAGCCCCTCCTCCTACCTACAGACATGGCTGCCTACAGGAGTTTCAACCATCCTTACCTCTTTCTTTCCCTAAAAAGGGACTTGGCTATGGTAAGTAATTCTGTTCATTCTTCTTTCGTTTTCATTTACTTGCATTTTTTTTTTAAATCTAAGCCATTTCATCATTGTGCATAATAGGTCACGCAACAAGTTTACGTGGCTAAGGAGTGGGTGAAGAATTCTCGTGAAGAGACGAGGGCTGCCCACGACGCCCGAGAGACTGCGGAGGCTCATCTGAATGCATTGAAAGACAAACAATCACAGATGGCCGACCAAGTGAAGAAGGCTTTCCAGGATAAGGCCAGTGCCGAAGCGGGCTTAAAGACGATTGAGAAGCAAGCTGAGAGCCTTCGTAGCGAACTACACCTCTGCGAAATCAATCTGGAAACAGAAAAGCAGGTGGTGAAAAAGCTCCGCGAAGAGCTTCACAAGGCCAAGGAAACTGCACAACTTCTGAAGGAGGCATCTGAGGCCGAGAAGCAGGCCTCGTATGCTCTGGGGGTGCAAGAGGCTCAGAACAAGCTGACTGAAGAATTTTCTGCCGTTGTCAGGGACTACTGCGACATCACTTGGGATAAAGCCCTTGATGCAGTTGGGGTCCCTGCTGGTTCCAGCCTCAGACGGCCTGAGAGCGTATATTATGATCCCGATATCCAGGCGCTCCCAGGTTCTGACTCTCCTCCCCCAGAGCAACCAGCCCCAGTATCTGAAGTCCCTGCAACAAATCAAGCCCTTCCTGCTCCTGTGGAAGTCCCAACAGATTCCCACTAAGATGCTGGTCAAGGGAAGAAAGTTGAGGCCTCCCAGGGTAAGGACAATAACCAAGAAAAGGTTAAAGGCAAGGCTTCAGATACTGCCCCTTCTCAATCCGAACGAGTAGCTGACCTCCAAGCTCCCAAGACAAAAGCTTAGGATATTAGTTTTAGTATTGTGTTTGTTTTCTATGTTTACTGTTTTGGTATATTATTATTATTATTATTTTTTTTTTAAAAAACTTGTACTGTGTTCTCATTATTAATGGAGATATATTCCTTTTGTTTTACGTGTTATGACACGTAATGGTGAATCCTTCTGCTGTCATTTCATTTTCTCTTTTACTTGTGTTATATGAATGACTAATTTGATTAAAAAGTTCTGGAAATTGGGTTAATATACGAACCGAATAAATATAACCAAACCTAACAAGAAATTTAAATCATACGCTTAAGCTTATGTTTGAATACTTAAAAGGAAATTAGAACAAGTGTTAACTAATCCAAATCATCTGGTCAGAGGACTCCAGTCATGATTGGATTTAAGTTTAAACACTTGATAGAACGGCGAGAGTGCTAACTAACCCAAATCATCTGGTCCGAAGACCCATGCATGATTGGATTTAAGTTTAAACACCTCATAAAACTGCAAGAGTGCTAACTAATCCAAATCATCTGGTCCGAGGACTCATGCATGATTGAATTTAAGTTTAAACACCTGATAGAACGGCGAAAGTGCTAACTAACCTAAATCATCTGGTCCGAGGACTCATGCATGATTGGATTTAAGTTTAAACACCTCATAGAACTGCAAGAGTGCTAACTAATCCAAATCATCTGGTCCGAGGACTCATGCATGATTGGATTTAAGTTTAAACACCTGATAGACTGGCGAGAGTGCTAACTAACCCAAATCATCTGGTCCGAGGACTCATGCATGATTGGATTTAAGTTTAAACACCTCATAGAACTGCAAGAGTGGCATACATATTTCACATAAAGAACGAATATTGATCAAATAAACATTTATTAATAATAATACCTTTTTAAGTTATTGACATTCCAAGGGTGGGGTACTACAAGTCCGTCCAAGTCTTCTAAGAAATATGCTCCAGTACCAGCGTTGGAGGTGATACGATATGGTCCTTCCCAATTCGGCCCCAATTTTCCCCACGCTGGGTTTTTTGCCGAGCCCACAACTTTGCGCAGTATCAGGTCACCTGGGGCCAAGGGTCTTGTCTTTACGTGGGCATCATAACCTCGCTTCAGCTTCTGTTGATAATGGGCCAACTGAACCATCGCGTTTTCCCTTTTTTCATCAATCAAGTCTAGACCTCTTGCTAGGTTTTCATCGTTGTCTTTTGGATTGAATGAACTTGTTCTCGTCGTCGGGAACCCAGATTCCAAAGGGATGACTACTTCAGCTCCATAAGTCATTGAAAAAAGGGTCTCTTCGGTGGAACTACGAGGCGTGGTTCTGTATGTCCAGAGTACATGCGGAAGCTCTTCCACCCATTTGCCTTTTGCATCATCCAATCTTTTCTTCAATCCACTTAGTATGACTTTATTCACAGCTTCAGCTTGTCCATTCCCTTGAGGGTAAGCCGGAGTAGAATATCTGTTAGTAATCCCCAGCTCGCCACAATAATTTCTGAACATCTTGCTATCAAACTAGAGTCCATTATCTGAGATGAGTACATGAGGAACGCCGAATCGAGTAACAATACTTTTCTAGACGAATCTTTTCTCATCCACATCTCGGATATTGGCTAAAGGTTATGCTTCAACCCACTTTGTAAAATAATCAGTGCCGACTATGAGATATTTCTTGTTTCCCACAGCTTTAGGAAATGGTCCGACGATATCTAAGCCCCATTGAGCGAATGGCCATGGATTAGATAATGGATTGAGGACCCCCCCTGGCTGGTGTATACTCGGTGAGTACCGCTGGCATTGATCATACTTTTTGACATATTCCAAAGCTTCTCTCTGCATGTTCGGCCACCAATAACCTTGTGTAATGGCCCTATGCGCTAAAGATCTGCCTCCAGTATGGCTTTCACAAATTCCTTCATGCATCTCTTCCAAGAGTAATTCAGTTTGATCAGGATGAACACATAGCAAATAAGGCCCAGAAAAGGAACGCCTATATAGCTTGCTGTCCTCCGACAGCCAATAACTAGTAGCTTTCTTTCTTATTTTGTCAGCTTCGATTTTTTCCTCGGGCAGAATATCTTCCTTTAAGAGTTGCATGATAGGATCCATCCAACTTGGCCCCGTTCTCACTTGATTGATTTGAACCACGTTCACTGTTGTCGAGGGTCGATGTAGGTCCTCAACGAGGATTATGCGAGGCAAGTTCTGTGCTGAGGAGGTTGCAAGCGTGGCCAAAGAGTCCGCATGTGCGTTGCCACTTCTTGGGACATGTAGCAAGCTAAAGGATTCAAATTTCATCTGCATAATCTTAACTTGGCTAAGATAACCTCGCATTCTTTCGTCCTTGGCTTCAAATTCCCCTTTTACTTGACCGACAACTAGCCTTGAGTCCGAGAAGAGTTTTATGGACTTTCCTCCCATCCTTAGGACCATAGTCATTCCCTCTAATAAAGCTTCATACTCCACTTCGTTATTCGTGGCAGGAAAGTCTAACCTCAGAAACTTTTCAATGATAACCATCTCGGAAGACGTCAGTACTAATCCAACCCCCGCACCCTTTTGATTTGATGCTCCATCTACATGCACTTCCCACGTCGGAGGGCAATACTGGGAGATAGTACCGACCAGTTTTTCATCCTTCTCCCCCTGTGCTAGTAATCCATCCGCTTCAGGTTCGGTGAATTCTGCCACCAAGTCGGCGAGTACCTGTCCCTTCACTGAGGTACGAGGCATGTACTTGATATCAAAAGCTCCCAGAATTGTACCCCACTTGGCTATCCTTCCCGTGTAATCTGCATTTCTAAGTATGGTCTTTAGTGGGAGTTATGTAAGAACAATCACCGTATGTGCTTGGAAATAGTGAGGTAGCTTGCGTGTGCCAAGCACCACTGCCAGGATGGCTTTTTCCAGTGGTAGGTAACGCACTTCCACCTCGTGCAACGATTTACCCATGTAGTACACTGGCCGCTGTATGCCGTTATCTACTCGTATCAACACCAAGCTTACTGCATAGGAGGCCACAGCAATATAGGCAAAAAGAACCTCATCTGGCTCAGGATTCGACATGACCGGCGGCCGAGCTAGACAGTCTTTGAGTTGCTGAAAGGCTACGTCACATTCCGTCGGCCATTCAAAGCCCTTCCATTTGTTGATCAATAGGAAGAAAGGTCGGCACCTGTCTGCCGATCGAGATATGAATCTATTCAAAGCGGCGGCCATTCCAGTTAGTTTTTGCACTTCTTTTGGGTTCCGAGGAGTTCGCATATTGGTGATGGCTTTAATCTGGTCGGGATTAACTTCGATTCCCTTGTGAGTAACCATGTAACCTAAGAATTTACCCGATCCTACACCAAATGAGCATTTGGAGGCGTTTAAATGTAGTTTATAACTTCTGAGAATTTCGAATACAACTTGAAGGTCTCCAAGGTGCTCTGACACTTTTTTACTTTTTACCACCATATCGTCTATATAAATCTCCATATTTTTTCCTAGTAATGATTCGAACATCCACGTCATCATTCTCTGATAGGTGGAACCTGCATTCTTTAAACCAAATGGCATCACTTTGTAGTGGTAGTTCCCCACTGGCGTAACAAAAGCAGCCTTTTCTTGATCGTCCAATGCTAAAGGTATCTGATGATAACCCTGAAACGCGTCCAAGAAACTCATTCGAGGGTGGCCGACTGTGGCGTCTACCAGCTGATCGATTTTGGGCATGGGGAATAGATCTTTAGGGCAAGCTTTATTCAGATCTGTGAAATCAACACATACTCGCCACTTCCCACTCTTTTTCTTGACCACTACAGTGTTTGCCAACCATTCGGGATAGAAGACCTCCTTGATAGCCCCTGCCTGCTTGAGTTTCGTCACTTTCTGACGGACTGCTTCTGCATGTTCTTTAGATGGCCGACGAGGGAGCTGCTTCTTGGGAGCCGTCAACGGATTAACATTCAAATGGTGACAAATGAAGTCTGGGTCCACTCTTGGAGCCTCATAAGCATTCCATGCAAAGACGTCGATGTTTCGTTTAAGGAACTCTACCAATTCCTCCCTCTCTTGCTGAGGTAGTTAAGATTCGACTTGAAAAAATTTCTCCAAGTCATCTCCTATTGTGACTTTCACAAGATCTTCACACTTTACCTCGTCGGACACCCCACCATTAGATAACATTGGGGGTTTTAACTGCTATAACTCCTCTCTATGAGTCACAGATTCTGTTTCAGGCTTGTATCGGATGGCTGCTATCATGCATTGTCGCGTCATGGTTTGATCACCCAGTATTTCTTCTATCTTGCCTCCGGATGGGTATTTGACCTTCTAATGCAGGGTGGAAGAAACTGCTCCTAAAGTATGAAGCCAAGGTTTGGCAACGAGTGCCGTATAAGGGGAGTATGCATCTACTACTATAAAATCGACCTCCACTATCTCTGATCCGGTTTGCACTGGTAGTCTAACCTGTCCCTTCGGGATAATAACCTTCCCCTCAAAACTTACTAGGGGAGAATTGTAAGGCGTCAGATCTTCAATTTTTAAATTCAGCCCCTTGAAGAGGTCAAGATACATGATCTCGGCTGCACTGCCTTGATCCACCATCACTCTCTTTACATCATAGCCTCCGATTCGAAGAGTGATCACTAAAGCATCATCATGAGGCTGAACAGTTCCAATCTTGTCCTCGTCCGAGAATCCCATGACTAGTGACCGATTTAACTTAGCTCTCTTCGGCTCGTGGGAATCATCCTTGGGGAACAGGCGAGCTACAGACATTACTCTGGAGGGGCATGACCCCATTCTGCCAGGCGCCGCAAAGATAACGTTGATAGTTCCAAGAGGGGGTCGTGGAGGATTCTCCCTTTCCGGTCGAGTATCAGTCTGATCACCCAAACTGCTAGAATGATGCAACAGCTGTTTCAATTTACCTTCTCGGACAAGTTGGTCCAGGTGATCCCATAAACCTCTACAGTCCTCGGTAGTATGACCATGGTCCCTATGATATTGACAATAGAGATTTCGGTTTCTCTTTTCAGGGTTTTCCATCATCTTATTGGGCCATTTGAAGAAGGGCTCGTTTTTAACCTTTTCCAGGACTTGATGCACGGGCTCTCGGAATACAGCTCCGACTACCTAATTGTTATTTGACATCTGCTGCTCAGTATAATCCCTTCTCGGCCAGTTATTATTGTATCTATCCGGCCTAAATTCTCTTCTTTCTTGAGGGACAAGCTTAGCTTCCCTTTTCCTTGTTGTTACTGTTGTTGATCATCTTCTATCCTTTTATACTTATCCACTCTATCCATTAGCTGTCACAAGCTGGTGACCGGTTTACCTATCAAGGATTTTCTCAGACCATGCTCGGAGGGAAGTCCGACCTTGAAGGTTCTAATAGCAACTTCATCAAAATCCCCATCAATCTCATTGAATATTTCCCAATACCTTTCGGCATATGACTTCACAGATTCTCCTTCCCTCATGGTCATTGACAACAGAGAATTTAGGGGTTGAGGAACTCTGCTGCATGTAATAAACCAGGAACAGAATGACTGAGTAAGTTTCTTAAAAGAGCTGATGGAATTAGTTCTCAACCCATCGAACCATCTCATTGGCATCGGTCCTAGGCTGGAGGGAAACACTCTACACAACAATGCTTCGTCCTGAGAGTAGATCGCCATCTTTTGTTTGAATTGGCTTACATGTTCTACAGGATCGGTACATCTGTTGTACATGGAGAACGTAGGTTGGTGAAAACGTTTGGGAAGCTTTGCTTTTTCTATTCCCCAAGTAAAGGGGGACTTAGAAATTTGGCTCAGAGCCTTTTTCATGACCTTAGTTCCCACTCCCCTTCTAGGCGAACTTTTTCTCCTCCTCTTGTGAGAATGTTCCTTTTCACAGGAATAAGATTCACTGGGTGGAGTTTCTGAGCATTCCCTATAACTGTCTTCTCTTTCATCGTTGGAAGAAACATCAGAACTTGAAGGGGTTTGATTTCGTTGTGCTCGATGAAGTTTCTTTTTTAAGTCTTCTATTTCTCGTTGCAAATCCTTTTCATCAGCGTGCTCTTGCATTAAATGGCCCCTTCGTTGATAGCCACTTCTACCAGTATGGATCGTCTGCGAGCTGCCCTCTCGTTGGTTATCTACGTGATTTTCCTGTTCAAGGTCGTGGAGCTCACCTTGTTAATTGACGTTCACTGACTCTGCATGAGGTGGACTGATCTGCTGTGGTCCTGAACCCGCCATAACTGTTGTAAACTTTACTAACGCTAATTCTTCCCACAGACGGCGCCAATTGTAGGGTCACAAATCGTAGCCCAAACCCAGGTAGAAAAAGGGGATGGGCCCAATAAGCCCAATACAATAAATTTGTAAGAGAGTGGGCGAAAGAATTGGACTGATAAAGGGTTTTACAACAATTAATGGAGGTTAGGAGTTTGTCTGAGGAGAATAAAACACATAAGTAAGTGATGATCTCAGGTCCAAGGAGCAAGTTTTTGGATGAATTGGTTATTTCAAGTGGTGTCCGAGGGGTAGGTTCTTGGATAAAATGGTTATTTCCAATGGTGTTCTTCTTGATGCTACAGTAACTCTTCCTTAATATTCTTTCTTTCTATTTTCTAATCCTCTTCTTCTGGAGGTTTTACTCCATTATATAGTCCTTCTTTATTCAATCCTACCGTCCACTTGTCTACCATCTAGCTTCGTACTTGAGTTTCTGTCTCCCCTCCCACAGCTTTTTGATTTTCTGGGGGTAAAGGTGGTCGAAAACACTGTTCAGAGGTCTTCTCCACATTAATGCGGCCAGGAAAGCTGCTGTAATGCATTTAATGCGGTGGTAGTAGCTTTTTCCCTAGATATTTCCGTGTCCTTATTCCTTCCGTGTACATTTGTAGTCTATCTTCACCGCTGGAACTTCCTGGAAGGTGGATTAAGGTAAGACGAGGCCCACTTCACTGACATATGTCAGATCCGAGGAGGATAATCCTCTCGGACCAACATCCCTGGACATTTACATGCTCTACTATTAGTTACGAGATTCCCTCATGATTTCTTCTCCTCGGACGTATTGTTGATAAAATGTGGGACTTAAGCCCAATGCAAAGGCCCAAGTTTTTGCTCCCCCACAGTTACAGTTACAAACTTATCTACAATATTTTTATAAACTATTGAGGTACAAATTCTTATTGGTTCGCATTTGAGCCTATCACTTACATCAATTTTTTACTTATCAATAATCACTCATTATATCAACAATATACCTCTAGCACTTTCCTCATTTTAAAAGCCATTAAAAAATTTATAAATATAAAATCTAAAACAACATATACTAGCCCAAAAACATTTGTGCAATAACAAAAATCACTAATAGCAAAGCTAAAAAAAATTAAGTCCAATTAACCAATTTTACTCAAACAAACAACTGGCCATTTAAACAGTTTTAAACAGAATAATTTTGTCTTTACCTAGTAAACGCACACATCAAAAACTCAAAAAAAAAAAAAAAAAAAACCCTCTGTGGCTAAGAAACCATCGAACTAGAGGTCAGAGTCGCCTCCCTTAACTCAAAGTCCTAGCTCCGTCCCTACGTCCGCTCCTGATGATAGCTCTTTATTATTAGACTAAGACATTAGTCGGTTTTTTGTGTAAGCAGGGATTAAACCCCAAATCTCTTATTCAATTATTAGAGAATTTACAAGTTGAACTAACTTGAACCTACATTTATCTGTTAATTTAGATACTACTTTAAACAATGGAGGGACATTGTATATTAATCTCATAAAATTGTATTTATTGTTAAATATTGAAGATCAAGGTGCAAATTGCAAATTGCAAATGTACGAATAATTTTAATTAACTTTACTTCTTCTTCTTCTTTTTGATATATTTTTTTAATTAACTTTACACATTGCTTTAACAACAGATGGGAAATAAAGTGTAAAAAACCCTTAAAATAAATAAGTAAAAGTTTTGTTCACTTTTTACTTAGAGGTTGTTAATTACTCCGTTCTTTTTATATTTTAAGAAAAAAGATAATAATTACTCAGTGTTGATAATTACTCTTTACTTGAACATGCAATGACTAAATATTTGTTAGATAGTTTCAGATACTGCAAAAAAAAAAAAAAAAAACTCATAATTTTATATATTAAAACTTCAGAAAGACAAAAAAATATTTAAAAAATTAGATGATTCACTGCTTAGAAATTATTAAAAAAACCAAAAAATATATGACTAAAAAATAGAGAAATATATGGATTACACTCAAAAAAATAATTTTAATTGTTGCAAGATTTTTATCTTGTAAAAAACGGCTGAAGAGAATTTGATGATTCATGTATGAAAATTACTTTTTAAAAAGTACATGAAAAACCATAAATTATTATTATTATTATTATTATTTTATTATTATTATTATTTAACAAAGTAGAGGAGAAGAAAATAACATAAGAAGAGCTCATACCTCCACTCAGCTTTAAAAAAAATATTGGGGTTTGTATTGCTTTTATAGTGTTCATGATTAACCTCGCAAATTTAGAGGTAAATTATCAACGTTTGAGTTTGAGTTTAAGTTGGACTTGTTAAAAAGATAGAGTTTCACTTCTTGTTAAGTTTGGATTAAACAAAAATAATTTTGTTTAAAAAAAATGATAATAATGAGTTTGAGTTTAAGTTGGACTTGTTAAGTTTGGATTAAACAAAAATAATTTTGTTTAAAAAAAATTGATAATGATGCGTTTGAGTTAAAGATGGACTTGTTAGAGAGATAGAGTTTCATTCCTTATTTAGTTTGGACTAAATAAAAATAAGTTTATTTAAATATTGTACTGACGTAGAAAATTGTGAGAGTTACAAAGGTTTCTGTTTTATATATATAGATAATCTCTCTCTCTCTCTCTCTCTCTCTCTCTCTCTCTCTCTCTCTCTCTCTCTCTCTCTCTCTCTCTCTCTCTCTCTCTCTCTCTCAGATACGATGGGACACTCATCATCAAACTCAAAGTGAGAGAGCAATAGCAAACACTTAGATAAAAATCTCAATCACAATCCCAAATCCCAAATCACACTTCACGGTTTCCACATGGTCAATTATCAAAAATCTACACATCAAAGCAAAAGCAAAGCAAAAAAAAGCTTTGCAAAATGGTGAAATTTCATGGACACCGAATCATGAATGTCTTGATGTTCAAACTATTAGCCTCCACCATTCTTCTCTCTCTTTCTCTATTCCTCACTCTCTCTTTTTTCTTCACTTCTCACTCCCACACTTTCCACCTCCACCACCTCATAAGTCTCCCTTCTCTCTCTCTAGATCTCGATTTTTTTTTTTCCCAAGAAACAATCAGATTTCTATGTATTTGTTTTTTTAACAAGCAATTTTTTTTTTTTAATATTGGTTTAATTGAAGTGAATGAGTTTCATCGCTTAGTTTCATTTTTGTTTTGGAAATGTAATTTGAAGAATGATATTTTGATTTGAATTTTTTTCCCGAGAAACAAACAGTTTTGTCTCTATATATATTTATTTTATTTTTAGCAAGTTTTCATTTTTTTTTTTTTAAATTGAGAAATAAGAAAATCATATAAATAAAACATCATTTTTATTGATATGATGAAATATACATTTCATTGAAAATAACTACGGCATATTAAGAATTTATTCATTTTTATTTTTTTAGAACCTATATTAGGCAATTATTAGCAGAGAGACAATTTCTTATGTTATGAACATAACATCTCTCATAGACCAATGCATTCTTAAAGTAGAGAATTCCAGGGGCAACTGGAGAGATCTCACCCGAGAAGCAATATTGGCCATGGGTTGGGTAAGGGCTGGTTGTGTAGTCGTGGTTGTACTAGGATATTTTTTTTTTTTTGGGTACTAGGTTGCTGAATGGAAGTTTCAGGTTGTGGGTTGAAAGTTCAATTTGGTATGGGCAGTGGGATTTGGGTTAGATAGTGGATGGGTTGTGGGTTTAGGTTTATGAGATAGGATTTGGGCTATGGACTTTGGGTTGTTGACCTTTTTTTCACCTTGCTTACCCATAGTTTAAAACCTAACACTTTGCCTACCTGTATTTAACTCTGTTTGATCTCGGTTACCCACCTTTGGGTTTTTCATTAAAAAACAACTTTTACCACCAAAACATAACATAACATGAATAAAAAGGTTAGAGTTTGAATTTTTTCAAAAAACATAAATGAACATTACTTATAAAATTCCAAAAAATTATAAATCAAATTGTGTGAAAGAGCTTGGGCAGGGAAGTTGAATTTACTGATTGGAAGATCTCCATGCCATAGTAGAAAACGGCATACTCGAAGATGTTGCAGAAGAAAAAAAAAAAGTGGGATAGAATGCTTAAAAAATGATGGAAACAAAGACTGGAATGTCTTTAAAAACACTTGAAGTTACAATTCATTTGCAGGAGCAAATGACACAAAAATTCAAAACATAATTGGAAAGGATGTTGAACCACATAGTTGTTGGTATTGCATGAAATCCATCTCCTTTCATTGGTTCATCAATTTTGGCTTTTGGCCTTTTCTAGTAGAGTTAATCTTGTTAATCTTTGAGTGCAGATTTGAAGCTTTCAACATTTTCTGCCCATTGTTCTTTCCCAGACATTTTAAACACGAAATCAAAAACCAAACAAGACAACCTAATCCCAACTTCAATTGCTTATTGCATTCAAAACCCCCAAATTCTTTATTAGATTGTTACACAACACCACAAATCTCATCCTCTCTCTGTTGTCCCTCTCTCTCTCTCATTCATCTACAATCAATGCAACCACCATCAAAAGCCACCACCACCACCGATCACCCCACAATCCACAACCACCGCAAGCCACAACACCACCAAAATTAGATCAACCACCATAAGCAAGCCAAAATCATATCAAACCCATAGCCTAAACAAACAAACAAACAAACAAAAACCCCACAGTCCGATTGACCTCCTCAACTCTGGGTGTTGTTGGTTTTTCATCTAATCAACCTCCATAACGCTGGGTTAGCTGGGTCTTCGCTATGATGCTCAATTGGTCTACTTAACGTCACACAGAGAGAAGAGATGAGAAAGAGAAATCATAGATTTCAGTTTAAGAGAGAGAAAGAAAGAGATGATGGCAGTTTGGGAGAGAGAGAGATGATGGGATGGGAGTTTGATAGACCATGAGAGTTTGAGACTCTGAGAGAGAGGATGAAGCATATGAAAATTGATACCAGCTTTATCTATTTAGTTTCTTTTCAAAATCCCCCTTTTGATCTTGTTTCTTTGTATATTTTTGTTATTTTTATGTTTTTGGAGGAGAGAGACATAAAATATAAATAAAATTACTTATTTACCCATGTTTTTAACTGAGGTAGGTAACAAAGACCAAACAAAGTTAAACACAAGTGGGTAAAATGTTAAGTTTTAAACTACGGGTAGATAAGGTGAAAACGGATCAAACCATAGGTGAGTTTATTGTTATTTGCCATAAAAAAAAAAAAAAAAAGAATACAAGAAGCCTCACAAGAATACTACAAAGACAAACATCAAGACTCATCAGGAATTTAACTATTTAAGGGAGGAGCTTCAACTAGATAACCATATTTGCATGGAAGATAGACAGGAAAAAGCAAGAATGAAAATAGAATATAAACCCGATGAAAGAGCAAACAACAAATTACTGAAAAAAAAAATGAATCTAAGATGAACACAAAACAAAACAAGAGAGACATCATTTTTTCAGGTCCAACCGAAGTGACTCAGCATGATCCACCTGAACTTTTAGTGTAAAAGGACTTTTCTAGACTTTTCTATATAGAAAACTTCAAGAATGAATTAAGAATAAACAATCAGGTGGATTTGCAATTAAAACAAATGTAAAGGTGGGCCATCTAGAAAAAATTCTTTTTAAATAAATTAGACACATCAAGAAATATGTGTCAAATCAATAGCTAAAGTTAATAAATCAATTCCTACCCTTTTTTTTTTTTGGTAGAAAGGGAAATTCATAAAACACTAAACAGCAAACAACGAAACAGGACACAGCCTATTGACATTCACTCCATTGGCATCAGCCTCCAGAAAGGGAAATAAATCCACAGGCGGACCGGTGAAAACAGTAAAATCATTCTCAAGCAAAGTGCAAAGTCTAGCTAAGAAGTCATTACACCTGTTGGCCTCTCTATAGATATGTCTAAACCTTATCTGGAGAATCTGGGTAGCTATGTGCCTGCATTCATCCATAATAGGTGATACACAAGAACTGGGAAAAATTCCTACCCTTTGCACTAACCGTAAAGCTGGAATCCATAAACCTAAAAACGTGTTGTGCCATTAACACTTTAACAGCCTGCAGAGCCTTTATTGAACCTGCAACAATAATTCTGGTTCAATAAAACCGCTAGAAGAACAAAAGTATCATCCACTCCAGGAAAATCAAAGACCAAAGCACTCACATATAAGAATTGACTCCTAAATCTTAACAGTAAGAATAACAACAGCACCAGTTCCTGTGATCCATCCATATCATCTTCCAAAAACAAATCAATAGGGAGCGAAAACGCAGGCCAACTAGTCCCATGAATTTAATTTGTAAAAGATATTAGAGACAAAAAGAAAAGGCAGCATAGAGTTGACTCTAAAACCTAACATCATAAAGTTGACACTAAAGCCGAAAATCCAAATATTCAAGAAATAAAAGGGGGTGTTACAAAAGATCCATGAGTCATACAAGAAACACAAGAGTTGTGGCTATCGCATACTCATCATCTAAGGCCATAGGACATGTAATTTGTATATAAAAAAGAACGTTAAATGGATCCACCCTTTATAAATGTGTCAACCATGCGTTTTTTTGCATATCTTTCAACCCACCATATATATTTAAACTAACAACTTTATGCCAGGAACTTATGGCATGTTTGGATGGAGGGGGAAGGAGGGAGAGTGGAGGGGAGTAGAGTAGCGCAGGCTAAAAACAAGCTAATTTTGTACTAAACTACTCTACTCTACTCTACTCCCCTTCCTTCCTCCTCAATCCAAACGGACCATTATAGATGAACAGTAGTGTATACCTCAACCCTTCTATATAAAGATAAAGACTTCTTACAATACTAAATTTTGTTAGACATGTCAAGTAAAACCAATGACCAATCAATTAACAAGCAAATGCTTTACTACTGAGCTACTGAGGAATAATGGGAGATTAGATATCATAGATTTCAATTCCGGTTCTCAACCCATGAACAATATGAGCTTTAAGTTTCTCAGAGTTACAAGTATTGTGTTGGATAACAGATTGACATTAAACGTTCAGCAGTCTTTTATTTCTCAATTTGATAACAGGTATTATGATGTTTTTCATAGTAATAAAGATTCAAGTGTAACACAACCCTGCATGATGTAATTTTACAAACATAAATTTCAAATATGGCATGACTGTCAGAACCTGGTAAAAACATTTCTTCGTGAGGTACAAAATGAATGCAACCCCACAAATTTTCTATAGTTTATATTGTATTAGAAAATTCCAAATCTCTAAATTCTAGCAGAACTATTGTTCCTTAGGTTTCAAATAAAAAACAAATCGATGAGGCCTAGTAATCTAATAAATTCAGAAAAAATTGGTGATTAACAAGTCGGTCACCTAACTTCATCTCACATTTACAATAAATAATTAGAATGATACCTTTTTCCGCATGCTGATTTTTGTAAAAGCAAGGAACGACAAAAGAAAAGGCAGTGGTTCATAAATAAATAAATAAAAAATAATTAAAAAAAAACAAACAAACAAAAGAAAACGCAGTGTAAAACTAGATCCAATCCTCCTGCGTTTTCATGGCAATTTCCTGGCATCTTCCTCCGTCCAAAAAGTCAAACCCAAGTTCACACTGCTTTCGAAAATTTGCACTACAGTGAGAAAAAAGACGAAGAGAGATAATTTGGAAAGCCAAAAAAAAAACTAGAGTGAGAGAGAAAAATCAGAAAGAAACAACCGATTCCTGCTCGTTTGCTCTTGATTCGATTTGTGTGTTGCAACCATGTCTCCTTCTTTATCGACCCCAACATATGAATATGATGTTTTCGTTAGTTTTCGCGGAGCAGATACCCGCACAGGCTTCACCGCCTATCTCTTGGACGCTTTAGAACGTAAAGGGATTCGTGTCTATAAAGATGACATAAACCTCCAAAGAGGGGAAGAGATTGGGCCTGAGTTGTTGAAGGCAATTGAAACATCAAAGATTGCAGTTGTGGTGTTTTCTAAGAACTATGCTACTTCGGGTTGGTGTCTGGACGAGCTGGTGAAGATCATGGATTGCAAAAGTGTGTTAAATCAAAGGGTGCTGCCTATTTTCTACGATGTAACTAAATCCGAGGTGGTAGAACAGAAGGGGAATTTTGCGGAGGCTCTTTCCAATGGCCCTGAAGAGAAGGTGGAGAGTTGGAGGGCTGCTTTGAAGAAAGTTGCCAACTTGGATGGCATTCGTTTGGAACCATATCGGTAAGATGTCCATATTTTGATGATATTATTGAAATTATAATTTTGAATTATTAAGAGTTCCTTCTTTAGAATTTGATGATCAAAAAATTTAAAAATCATAGAATTAGGTGTTGTATGGATATTAAATTTGATAACATGTTAGATAAGAAAAATTAAATTGGTTAGTTTTGAAGAAATTTCGTTGATGGAATAAAATTTCAAGGAATATCCAATTAGGGTTTATGGCGTTATTTGATAACTCAGTTTCTCTTTATTCAACATCAGTTGATGATCACAAAATTCAATCCTATAAAATAATGATAAGAAGAATAATTTTGTGGGTTCAATTAATTGCAGTCCAGAGCCAGAGTTTATAGAGGAAATTGTTGAAGTCATTTGGAAAAGACTAAAAGGGGAATCATCCACCGTTCAATCCCGTCGTCAGATTGATAATCCCGGTGCCGGTGCCGGTGAAGACTCTTCAATAATCATCTCGCAAAATGATGCTTCATCTGTTCAAAATGCTATTGCTGAGTGGAGTCGTCTCTTTTTTTTTGTGCATCTTATAGCCTTTTATAGATGAAAATGTAGAGAGAAAGAGGAAAGTCCCTTTGAAGTTACTTTTGAATTTGACTAAAAGACTTTCTAGTTTTTTTATTTATTTAAAATCTCAGACGTTCCGTGCGGAGCAGTAAGACTTTAAAGAGTCACAAGTGTGGAGTCTGAAGTCTTCAGCAGCTACAAGCCGAATATTCCCTTCAACTCCATTGCCAAGTAAGGATTGCAAGTGAAACCTATTCCTCCCCCAGTCGATTTTTCCCATTCGGCTCCTTCCCTGCTTTACTCATTTTAGCTGTTACATTTTTGTTTTTGTTTTTTTTTTTTTTTTTTGGTATTTTATTTTACATATATGTAATTCAATAATTACAACTGCTAAAGCAAATTTGAATTCTGAACGTAGACATGTACTATGTTTTGAAAGAACGTGTACTTTTTAAGTATGATTGCATAATTGATGTTTCAATAGAGGAATTTTTTTCTTATTTTGTTAGATTCATCCCATCTCTCCTTTTATGAAACTATGCAATACTTCCACCCATATACTATTTTCTTTACTCTATAGTCTAT
The DNA here is from genome assembly GCA_035136125.1 of Quercus rubra. Lineage (NCBI taxonomy): Eukaryota > Viridiplantae > Streptophyta > Magnoliopsida > Fagales > Fagaceae > Quercus > Quercus rubra. The sequence continues at coordinate 48,671,446 of CM068738.1, forward strand.
ACTTTATAGCTATCATATCACATTGGCTTATTCCATGCTAATAAGTGAGATGTGGAAGCTATTAATAGTACATTATAATCTTTAGTAAAAGTTAGACAAATTGCTCATTTTTACCCATTTTTCACATATCCACAATAATTATAGGATGTATGAATTCCTCCAATTTATGGACCACATGGCATTAGGATTTCATACGAGGTGCTCAACACTCGACCGATGACAATCATTTTGCATGTAAAAAAATATTTAAAAAAAAAAAAAAGGATTCGGTCAGATGGGTTCAAGATAAAATTGAGCACCTTCTTCAATTAATACTCACCATTATACCATTTGGCATAACAGAGTTCTAAGCTAAAATTACTCCCCCATTTTCTTTCCATTTCATTATCACCTCTACCAAACATTGGAAAACTCCTACTTTCCCCTCCATTTTTCTTCACCCTTTTGACATTTTTCATCCTCTTCTTTTCACTCTAATTAAACATAGTGCATGGGCCAAAAATGTACTTGTCAACTCCCTACTCCAGCTGGCTACGCCCTTGTTCATAGATAAATTCAAGGTTCATAATTATTTGTGTTAAGCCTCAAAATAACAAGCTCATTTCACATTAAAATCCAATTATTTATCAAAGTTTACATGTTATCTATTTATGTTTCATCTATCAAAACGTATTTTTCAGAACTATACATTAACATTACGTATGTACTATTCCTCACCGTCCCTTCGTTTGAACCATTGTTTACTAGAAATATAGTAGTGTTATAATTTACAAAAATAGCAGCAAGATAGAACTATACTAGTAGTGTGAGCTTCAATTTGTCGAAGTATCCCGTACAACAGCAAATAAATATTCCGCGGTCTCTTTATGGAAGGATTAAATCATCCCTTTCCTTCAAGTATTCATGGTTCAAGGCATCTTTTGCAGATGTTGACAAGTGACAACACTTCAAAAACACTTTCTTTCTCTTTTTCCCTAAAAACACATCAAACACACTTTTTTATTTACTAAGAACACATACTCATATCATTCGTTCAAATGTGTTTTTTACTTTTGAAAATATATATGTTATCAGAAACACTGTGCCAAATACATTTTTTTGCATTATGAGCATTTTAAACACGTGTTTTTTCGACACTTTTTATACCACAATTTTCAAACCATTTTGAAAATCAATACCTAAACTCTCTTACCAAACAATCTCTAAATTAGCAAAGTCTAAAAATCCAATTTTTAAAAAGTTGGACTCACCCTAGTTAAAAAAATTAACATGACTATATATTTGGAAAATCTAACCGATGGATTACATGTTGTTTATATCCTTAACATATATTTCAAATTTCATACCATCGGATGTTATTTACTATTCGATCAATAAACTTATTTTTTATGAATGATTTTATATTACCAAAACTTGAAATTTAAACATATGATTAATGACATACCTTGATATTTAATTTTCTTGAAAGTTTCCAAGCACAGAAAATATACTTAGAAAATGTAATGCAATGGTGGGTTTGTCAAAATTCATATCAAATAAAAATATATTAAGTAAAGTTGTAGCTTTAAACTACAACCAAGTTTGTTGCCGAGCTTTAAGCTTCAAAGAGCATGTGAATCTATTTCCTGTAGCCATTAGGTAAAATATATTTTCTAATTTTTTGATGTATTTTATCAGATTTTTTTTTTCTTCCAAACCTGTAAAATATATATTTTTGCATTTCCTTTTCTTTGAAGCCATATATTTTCAATCTAAATTTTGCTATAAATTACGGTATCCATTTTTGCAAACATCATGACTCATGAGGCAAACAACTATATTTTTATTTAAGCCATTTTTTTATTTCCTATTATTGGTTCTCTTACATTTCATTATTTTTCTATTTGTTTTGAATCTTCAAGTTCTTCCTTCCTATGAAGTGGGTTTTCGAGATCTTCGACAAATGCAAGAATTTGAATCATTTGATTATGAATTATGATTTTTTTTTTAATTTCTATTTTTTTAATCCAAATAATAATATTTATTCATTTTAGAGCTCTTTTATTTTTATTCTTGGAAATGCAGCGACTTTGATCATTTTCTTTTAAAACTTTTAAAACAAGGAAACTCCTAAATGAATTCATTTGTAGATCAATTGATTATTAAGTTTTTTCTCGCCCTAGCTTCTCCCTGAGACACTAGAGCGTAGAACCTCCCTTATCTTCCCCGGAATGATAAACCCTACCCTCTGCTGAATCCACCATAGTAGTAGGGCTCCTTGACCCCTGTTTTTCCTTTACGTGTGGTCTTTTTTTTAGTCTAAACCCTTCACTCCTACTGATCAGCCATGGAAGAAATCCTTTACGACTGGAAAAAACTATCACTGACAGGTGAAGAAGACGTGAAACTTAACCTATCCCGGTCTAAAAATATACGAAGGAAGGAATATATTTTGGCTGCCAAGTTCCTCACAAAAAGAGCTCTCAACGTGGAAGCTATAGGCCGCACGTTCAAACCACTTTGGCGAGCCAAAAAGGACTTCAAAGTTCGCAAAGTGGGAGATCACACTCTACTATTCGTCTTTGAACTAGAAGCAGATGCAGAGCGGGTTCTTGCCAATGAACCCTAGACGTTCGACAAACACATCGTCCTTCTCCAAAGGTTCGATGGTTCCACACCGCCAAGGTATTTAAGATTCACAAAACTGAAACTTTGGGTGCAAATACACGGTTTGCCGATAAGCTTGTTGGATCCAGAGACGGCAATGGAACTAGGAGAATCTCTCGGCCAGGTAGCTCCATGTGAGAACCCGAATGAGTTGGTGGGGGGTGATTTTTTACGTGTTCATGTGGAGATTGATGTGTCAAAACCCCTCTGCCGAGGTCGAAAAGTCGCATTGGATGATGACAATGAACGGTGGATTGCATTCAAATACGAAAAGCTTCCAAATTTCTGTTACTGGTGCGGCCTTATTTCACATGATGGGAAGGACTGCGACCTCTGGTTAGCAAGGAAAGAAACAGGGCATAATGAACCAACGGAATATGGACCATGGTTGAGAGCGATGCCGTTCAATCCGGGGAAAACGGCTATCATCGTTGTCTCTGGTTTGGGCGACGGTCTGGGAGGAACATCAAAACCACCAGAAACAGCCACGGAAAAGGAGAATAGACCGGTAGGAACGGACCCAGTGCGACGCGATTCCGGTGAGCTGAACGGAGTTGACCAGCCGCAGGTGCCTGATATGGAAAATTCTGAAACAGGGGCGCAGCTCTCGCCAGAATCCCAGGAAAATCGCAGCCCAATAAATGAGGTACTAACGTCCAAATCTTGTTTATTTACTTACCATACTGATCCAATTGATTTTGATGCGCAGCTACAGGAAATAGACGTTGCACTTGGTACTAATAATGGTAAGGATAACCACGTGGCCTCCTCTTTAATTGACAACCCACATGTCTCAGCAAAAACAGAGGCCACGGCAACTCCTCCCATGACAGCTCATGCCCAAGCAAGCCAGGAACTAACACATCACGTGGCAGCCATTAAATCTTTGCGAACTTGGAAGAGGGTTGCACGTGAAAGCACTATGGAAACAGAAATTTCTCAAGGGCCTATGAACACAAAAAGATATAGAGATGAGGATTTGGAAGTTCTTCCCGAGTTACCTACTAAAAAGCTTCAGGTTTCGATGGAAGATTGTCAACAAATTAAAATGGTGGAGGCTGCTCAGCAGCCCCGCCAAGCACAATGAGTCTCTTAGTATGGAACTGTCGCGGGCTTGGGAACCTGCGTACAGGGAAGGAGCTTGAAGTTTTGATTCGGGCTAAAGATCCCTTCGTCATGTTTTTAGCCGAAACATGGGCGGATGAAGCAAGGCTAAAAGAAGTCCAGAGAAATATTAAGTTTGATAATTTGTTTTATGTGGAAAGAAATCACAGAGGAGGTGAGGGTTTGGCTCTATACTGGAAGAATTCCATGGATGTACACATAGACTCATTTTCCAAGTATCATATAGATTCAATCATCAATAAAGGCAACGAAGAAGCATGGAGATTCACAAGCTTTTATGGAGAACCGGCAACCCATTTGAGAATTGAAGCTTGGAATAAACTCAAATTACTCAACACTAAACACAACCTCCCTTGGCTTTGCGCTGGAGACTTTAATGAGATTACCAGACACTCAGAAAATTGGGGGGGTAGTAGTAGAAGCCAAACTCAAATGCAAATATTTAGGGATGTTATAGATGAGTGTGAATTCCTTGACCTCAGGTATGTGGGAGATCAATTCACTTGGAGAAACCACTTTGCAGATGGTCACTCACTGTGGGAAAGATTGGACCGAGGTCTAGCCAACCATGATTGGTTCATGAAATTCTCGGATTCAAAAGTACACCACCTGTATTCAGACTCCTCAGATCACCTACCATTATGGATCACCTTGGATGGCCTAGATATTCCTACCTTCTCTAAACCATTTAGGTTCGAAGAAATGTGGCTCTCGGACCGTGGATGCTCGGAGATTGTAGAAGCGGTGTGGTTGTCAAGGGGGGATGGAGATGTTCAGAATCATGTCATTCGTAAAATCGACAAGTGTGGTAAGGAACTAAGAGTTTGGAACCGGGATTGTTTTGGTAATGTCAGAATGGTACTAAGTCGGAAGAGAAAGGAGCTAAAAGAGGCAGAAAAAGTAGCTATGAGATCCGGAAATAACATACAGGTCAGAGAATTAAAGAAAGAGATTGCTGAGTTGGTTGATAAGGAAAATAGACTCTGGTTCCAGAGATCAAAAGTTTTGTGGGCGAAATTTGGAGACAGGAACTCAAAATTCTTTCACAGTCAAGCTTCACAAAGGAAGAGAAAAAATCTAATCCGGAAGCTGAAGGACTCCAATGGCCGTGTGATTGAGGATAATGAGGGGATAGCAGAATGTCTAGTGTAATACTATCAGAATCTTCTTAGTTCAGAAAATCAGTAATTCTGTGACTCAGCTACTGATTCAATTCAAACCGTGATTACGAAGGAAATGAATTCCATGCTCTCTTCTGAATTCACTAGTACGGAGGTAAAACAAGCCATTAGCCAAATGGCCCCACTTAAGGCCCCGGGGCCGGACGGTATGCCTCCTCTCTTTTACCAACATTACTGGAATTTAATTGGTGATGATATTTCTAACACTGTGTTGTATTACCTTAATTCGGCCACTCTACCTGAACACCTTAATCACATCTTTATCACACTCATTCCAAAGAAGAAGAATCCTGAATTTGCATCTGAATTTAGACCCATCAGTTTGTGCAATGTCTTGTATAAAATTTTTTCAAAAGTTCTAGCAAATAGACTTAAGAAAATTTTGCCTAATATTATAACTGAGAACCAAAGTGCTTTTACTAAGAGTCGCCTTATTTCTGATAATATTCTTGTAGCATTTGAGTCTTTACACAGTATGTAGAGACACACAGGGAAGGAAGGATACATGGCCATTAAGCTGGACATGAGCAAAGCATATGACAGAGTTGAATGGGTGTACTTAGAATTGGTCATGGTTAAAATGGGCTTCACAGATCACTGGATCAAACTCATGATGTTATGTGTCAGGACGGTGACCTATTCAATCTTAGTGAATGGGGAACCAAAAGGCATGATCACACCAACAAGAGGCATCAGACAAGGCGACCTTCTTTCTCCTTTTCTTTTCTTACTCTGCACTGAAGGTCTCAATGGGCTCCTTAATCAAGCAGCTCACCAAGGCCATATAAAGGGTTACTCTCTTTGTAGAAACAGTCCTCGTCTAACCCACCTTTTGTTTGCAGATGATAGCTTGTTGTTTTGCAGGGCCACAAATGAGGAGTGTCAAAAAGTCTTGGACATTCTGGATGTATATCGGAAATGCTCAGGCCAACAGATTAATCGTAGCAAGACTACAATCTTTTTTAGTAAATCTACTAAGGCTAAGTCCAGAGAACAAATTAAATTGGCTCTGGGAGTTCCTGAGATCATTCAATATGAAAAATACTTGGGATTACCTTCGTTAGTGGGCAGAAATAAAAAAGCAAGCTTCAATTACATTAAGGAAAGGGTGTGGAAAAAATTGCAGGGGTGGAAGGAAAAACTTCTCTCACAAGCTGGAAGGGAGATTTTAATTAAGGCAGTTGTTCAGGCTATTCCAACCTATACCATGAGCTGCTTCAAACTACCCGTTGGACTTTGTTCTGAAATTGAGAGCCTAATTAGAAGATTTTGGTGGGGGCAGAAAGGAGAGCGGAGAAAAATTCACTGGGTGAGATGGGATACACTTTGTCTTCCAAAAAAAGAAGGCGGTATGGGCTTCAAGGATCTAGCCAATTTCAATGATGCACTTTTGGCCAAACAGGCTTGGAGATTACTTCATAATAAAGACTCCCTATTCTACAGAGTCTTTAAAATGAAGTTTTTTCCAAACTGCAGTATTTGGGAAGCTCAAGATTCTAGTTCTGGCTCACACGCTTGGCGTAGCATCTTAAAAGGGAGAGATGTCCTACTGAAGGGCGCAAGATGGAGGGTTGGGAGTGGAGAAAATATTAGTATTTGGAATGATGCTTGGTTACCATCACTGGAGCACCCACGAATCCTTTCAGACATGGTTCCAGGTTTTGAAGATGGTAGAGTCTCTGATCTCATTATTCCGGGTACAAAAACTTGGGATGGCAATTTAGTGCATGGCTTATTATCACTCGAGGAAGCTGCACTGGTCCTCAGCATCCCACTGAGCCGTACCACTGTGGAGGACAAAATCATTTGGCCCTTCACCCCCTCAGGTAACTATACGGTAAATTCGGGCTCTAAGTTCTTAGCTAAACTAAACTCGCTATGGTTTGATACAGGTAATATGCAGCAGCAAAATGGGGTTTGGAAGCTGATATGGGGGCTCAATGTTCCAAATAAAGTGAGGAATTTCACATGGCGGGCTTGCAAAGACGCTATTCCAACAAAGCACAACCTGTTGAGAAGGAAGATTCTAAATGAAGATAGATCTGCACAATGTGGGGTGGAATCAGAAACTACTATCCATGCACTTTGGAACTGCTCCACTTTGGATGAAATTTGGGCCAACACTCCAGGCTTTGAAGACCGGAACCAGCTGGGCGCCTTAAACATCATGGAGCTGCTGAAGGTGACGCACGAGAAAAGGATGAACACGGAGCTCATGGTTTCTGTGATGTGGACAGTATGGCACAGGCGGAATCAACTCAGATTAAATGCTAGCGTGTTTCCTAACGACCAAGTTCTTCAACAAGCAAAGCACGTCCTTGATATTTTCCAAACGAACCAACAAGCCCACATTAACCATGCAGCGAACAGAAGAACCCAGCAGCATGTTCAGTGGCACCCACCTCCGCCCAACTATCTAAAATTGAACTTCGATGGTGCTATCTTCCCGGAGCTGGGCAAGGCTGGTCTGGGGGTGGTTGTTCATGACTCTCATGGAAACGCCATTGCTTCTCTGTCAGAACAAGCATCGCTGCCTTTTTCTCCTGTCATCGTCGAGGCCATGGCTGCTGCAAGAGCGATTACCTTCGCACAAGAACTCGGTATAAACGAGTTTATGCTTGAAGGAGATTCAGAAGCAGTAATAAATACCATTCGTAGCTCAGAAGCCTCTTTGACAACTTATGGTCACCTTCTGGACTCTGCAAAATCCTCTCTTGTTACCAGCAAATGTATTGCCGTCTCCCATATACGTAGAAGTGGTAATAGAGTAGCACACAACCTAGCTAAACATGCTAGACATGTTAGAGGTTTGTCGGTGTGGGTGGAGGACGTGCCACCACACCTCTATGATGTAATTTTTTCTGATCCCGGTTGATCTTTCAATAAAATAGCAGTCTTCTTTCTCAAAAAAAAAAGGAAACTCCTTTCCTTTTTTCTTTTCATTTTTAGTTCTTTAACAAAGGATTCAAAAAATGAAAGTTGTATTTGGATCAAAATTTGTTTATGAAATTCAAATTGGTGATGAGTTTGAGTTCGACTTGTGTTCAAAATAAAATTAAATGAACTAATTTTGAACTTTTAATACTCGTATCAACAATTTTCGTTTACAACTCTACAAGTATTATTCATTACCATATGTTTGTATTAACATAAGTATATTTCATCTCAAACCAAATATATTGTTCTAAGGTAATTTTGAACTTCTAATACTCATATCAACAATATTCATTTACAAACCATACAAGTATTATTCATTTCCATAAGTTTGTATTAACATAAGTATATTTCTTCTCAAACCAAATGTATTGTGCCAAGGTTTTCATATTACTCTCTTTTAATACTAGTATCAATAATATATTGTTTATAACTTTTTTTTTTTTTTTTTGGAGGAACTTGTTATGACGTTTCAAATGACTACAGTGAGGTGTATAACTTTCCTTATTTATAAGACATCCACAAAAACCCTAAAAAGATATTGGAAATTTAGAATTGATATCTCCGAGTAAGGACTTCAAATTTCCAATAACAAGAATTTTAAAAAATGTCATAATATGTATCAATACATCACACAAATTACAAGAAATGTTATATTTACAATATTTTCACAACAAATCCTAAGTGGCAGATTGTTATTGTTGGGGCAAAAAAGTAATCTTAATTGTAAGTTCAAATTTGAACCAATAAGTCAATAACAACTAACCACTTATGATTTGTTGTGAAAAAATTTATGAACGTAATACTTCTCCATTAATTACCCTTCGTTTTGTAAGTATCTAATAGAGGATCATATTCATTCTCGGCGTGGCCAATAATATACCAATGTGTTTGTTAGAATTTACCCTATGAGATTGCTTGCGATTAAAGCCTCAACAATCAGATGTCGCATGTTTCCAGCTGAAAAAATAATAATAATAAAAAGAAACAAATAAACAAACCGGAATATAAGAAGCCTCACAAGAATACCATAGAGGCAAATATCAAGAATGATCAAGAATATAAGGGAGGAGCTCTAACTAGAACCAAATTTGCATGGAAGAAAAACAATGAAAATAGAATATATGCCCTTTAAGCTTATCTAAAAGAGCAAACAAAAAATTACTGAAAAAAAGAATCCATCATGAACACAAAATTAGAGAGAGACATCATTTTTTTAGGTCCAACTGAAGTGACCCAACTCAGCATGATCAACCTGTTCTCTTTGCAATTAAACAAATGCAAAGGTGGGCCATCCAGAAAGATTCTTTTATAGATAAAAATTAGGCCCATTAATATGTATTAACTTTACATCACATTTATTACTTCTTGACACGCTTTCCCACAACCTTTTTTTAACATCCTTTGATTGTTCGGATTGTGTCACTTCCATCAATAAGTTCACATTCTACTTTCACAATAATATTATCAACAGCTAGTGTCTTAATGGGCAATAACATGAAAAATCACGTATCTAGGCGAGGCACAAGACCCTCACATAGATCCCTCTGCAAAAAAGAAGTAAGATGAAAGCAGATCAATGCAAATATCTAGAAACAGAAGTTATATAGAACCATAAGGGAATCTAAAAAATGATTCTTAATGAGGACCAACTGCATTCTAGTCTCCGATTCTACCTTCAGAATAAAGTAAAAATGGATCTCCTAGTTAGTAAAAGCTGAATTTTCAGAGAAGGACTCCAGCAGATGCGTGTCTTTGTGAAATTATAGTAGTTTAGCATTTTAGATATAAATTTGTTTTAGACACCATGGAATATGAACCATTCTGGTGATAGAATTTTGAAAAGATTCACTTTAGTAATTTAGTATAAAATCAACGAGAACAACACAATTGGTTGACAATTCTACAACTTCTAGAAGGTTAACAAAGACATTTCCCATTAAAGAATTAAAAGAGGTTTGCAAACTCCTTTTCAAGTGACCAACATTCCTAATTACCACAAAATAAGTGTCCTAAAAATCAAAGCCTAACTTCTATTGTACAATAGTTCTTTCCAAATAGCCAATATTATCATTTCTCAACATTTTCCTTTGCTTAATAAGTAATTAGCAGGTTTCTTGCTCATTCTCCATTCATGTTTCAAGTATTAGTTATACAATATATGGTACGTTAAGAGATTACCAAACTATACAAAATTTTAATTTCAAAACGAATAAATTTTCCAATGCTTGGGCAAGTTTAATTAAGATATTACAATGGCTTGAAGTTGGATAAAAAAATAGTTTCTCTTGTTTTCAAATTTATGCAACATATGTACAAGCCATGTGGAGAGTATAACCCCAACCCCCAAGCCCTCCAAAAAAAGAAAAGAAGAAGAGACTTTAATTAGTATTTTTTTTTTCCCGGTCTCTCCCCTTAATAATTTTATTTCCAATAAAAAGATTAAATCAATGGTTAAAGGTAAGTGTGGGGGTCGGAAACACAATAAAAAAGCACTATTTATTCGGAACGGTGGGATTTTGTGTATAACTGATTGGCACAATTTATTTATTACAAGAACAAGGTGAAAATTCCACAATGGGAAGCTCAAACAATTGATTAAGAGAATAGGATTATAAATATGAAGAGCGGTGACATACAAATTGCCTTCCCGAGGTACAGGGGAACAGCAATTAAAGAAAGGAAAAGAAAAGCACCAAATGACATATGACCATTAGAACAAGTTCATTGAGCTCTCCTTTCTCAGCAGCTTCCTCAATTTCCTGCATATAAGAAAGTTAATCAATAGTTACAATTATCCTACAAGAACAGTTTGACTCAGATTACCACTTATGGAACGTGCAATGAATGAAAATGGACAGCAATGAAATGGGATGTCCTTAGATATGGTACAAATATTCCCTTAGTAATGAAAAGAAAAGCAGCGAAAAAAGAATAAGGAAAGGGCTTTTACTTTTCAGAAGGATTTCTATCAAGCTCTATATACAGAATATAATCTTTAGAAGTACACACATTCTCTTAATTTTAAAGCCCCAATATCTTGACAGATTAAGCAATTTATGAGGTAATGGATTTGATAATGTATATTCTGATTACCTTTACCACTTCTTCAGCAGCTCTGATGAAGCTTGAAACCATTCTCCATGCTTTTTTGACATCTTTTGGATACCCTTTCAAGTGTGTGCCAATTTCACAATACTCTTTAACCTTTCCTTCCTCTTCTCCCTCTTGCTGTTGACGTCTTCCGTGCAGCTCCTTTTTTTCCCGCTGCTACACTTGCCATTCCTAACCTATAGAAATCGTGGACATTACATGAACTCAATATAAAAAGATTGTAGGTTTTATATTTTATAAAATATTGTTATATACAGAATGCACATGGTCTCCCACTTCTCATAAATCAGGACATGGACAATAAAGCTAGACCAGTGATCTATTTGATGAGGGATTAATCATAATCTGAACAGAAAAGCTAAATTCTTGTTGATTTACTTCTAAGTATTTGCGGCTACACTATTTAATACATCAAATTTAATTTTGGAGGACATAGACAATGCAATAATATTCAGAACCAAATTTTCTTAACTTGTAATACTTATCAAACAAAAACGGCTTAAATTGTATGGGCAACCTTGAAAAGAGCAGCATCTTTTAATTCACATGTCAATTGCAATTTCAGAAACAAGAGAACTCAGATTCCGCTATCTGTAAGCTATAAAGGCATTCTATTAAGGATGTTATAGAAAGCACTTCAAATTGTCCGAGATTGAGTCAACCTTAACTCCATCCTACAAGTCATTGTCTTGAAAAGTTACAAGTTGAATATTGTAATTCCACTTTTGATCGAAGTCTCAAATTTTATAGTTTATAAAAGGGTCACATAATACATTCTAAAAAGCACAAAAGAGAATGGAAATCAGAAACTTACAAAGTTGAGTAGTTATGGAGTACAAAAAGAGTTCAAATGATGGACATATTGGAGATGCAAAAGGCAAGAAAAACAAATTGATACAATAATTTAGTAATAATGTATCTGTTTGTCTTCCATGATCCATTTATGCTCTTTGCATATAGCACACCTATCCCAAAAAGAAACACCTATGTTTACATAAACATAATGACAAAGGAATATAATTGTACAGTTGAGAAATTACATACAAACCATGATCTTCATTACTGAAACCAATATGCATCGGTAATCTCTTTACACATAGCACACTTTTCAATATCCTCTATGTTTTTGTGGAAGGCTGGATCTTTAAAAGTCCAATTTGACATACATTTAAGTCCAATATATAAAAATTCTGCATATTACAATTTCCAGGGGCACAACATATAAAATTATTATGAAAAAAAAAAAAAATCCAACAATCTAACTATACATGTAAAAAAAAAATTTCACATGCTAAATTTGAATGCTTAAGAAATTTTCTCTTGGATAGATCATGAAAGCAGTTCTTCTTCCACCTTAAGAACAGGTTTTCTAATCTAGGAGTATTTACCTAAGAAAGGACTTATAGATTAGTTTTGAAAGTAAATTTAGCTTAAAAGTTAGTTCACCACCACAGTAAATATACTTTTGGTAATATACAATATTAACTCTCAAAGCTAGCAAATTAGTTCACCACAACACTAAATTTCTTTTTGGTAGTACACAATATTAACTTTCTAGCATGCTTAAATAAATTACACACTAAACCACTGAAAGAGATGTCCCTAAATATAGACTGATTACTGTAGCAAAAATACAGGTACAATCTCTATCTATATTAAGTAGAATATAAAGAGCAGTAATTTTATACATTAATACAGATATCATACATATCCCGAATTTTTATACTTCTTCCTAATAGTAAAAATGTAAAAAGAGTGACAATAGCAAGTACCAATATTTTCTCCTTATTACAATGTCAAAAGGGTGATAATACATATATCTCTCTCTCCCTTTCATTCTTACCAGCTCTTTGCATCAGCAGAGATTCTTTCTGTAGTAGCACACGTGTGAACATTGCCAGCAAGGTTTCTCTTAGAATCTATACATAAAAACAAAGAGTTTTCAGCAATTAGGAAATTTATGCATATTATGGTTTTGACTAAATTATCTATTCTTCATTAGTTATTTTGCACACAAACTATGAAATGTCCATGTGCTTTCTTCTTCTCATATATTACATGCATGAATCAGGATAGGCAGTAGTCCCATTTAAAAACCAGTGGATTCCGTTAAGTGGTTAACGGTTTAACCAACACCATTAGCACTTTAGTAGGAAGTAGGGCTCAAATAAAGCATTAAGGTCAACATTCCATTTATTTGAGCTAGATTGCCCTCGACTATTAGCATCTGAGATTTTTCCAATAATGACTGAGCATCCAATAGATATCTAATCATACCATCTCATTCCACAATCATTGAATCCATTAAATTTTCACTTTTTTCTCTACACTTTTACCCCCCAGAAAAATTCATAGTAAGATTTCAACCAAAAAGAAAAAACCTGAAACTTATCAATCACATCATCATAGTTGTTCTAGTGATCGATTTTGCTGATTAATCAGCTTCATGAAATCAGCACATACATAAAGCAAATGGAAAAGGAATCAATGAGGAACACCTTGCACTTCAAAGTTCAAACAAGCCCCAAATGCAAGCAGTTGATTTCATGCAAAATTGTAATCCCATCATCACAATATCTCTACGTGAGGTCGATGCAAGTATTAGTAGTATAACTAATTTAAGGGGAAAAAAAACAACCCAAATTGCATCACAACCACAGAATTTCAAAAGTCATCTATAAGCAGCCAGTAGAAAGTTACATACCCCCTCCCCTCCAAATAAAAAAAGAAACAAAAAAACAAAAGCAAGTAGAAAGTTAATCCCCAAAACATAGAATAAAACCAAAATTGTGTTTTCCAAAGGAATTGCTACGAAATTATTTTTGTCGGATTCATATCAGACACATCCAACAAGTGTACAGAAAACATAGCAGGGAACAAGTAATATATTTATAATTCACTAAATTATAATTATTTGGGCCATACGTTGAAGGTCATTTCATCACAAACTTATGAATCATGAATGTATCATAAGTAAACTAAAAACAGGCAGAGAGAGAGCAAATGTGGGTGAAGTTAGTGGTATTGTGTATTCATGTTTCTTTCAGTGTGATAGTCAAATTTAATTTGGACCCCAAACCAGTTGAGTTTTATAACTATAAAATAAAAGGGCAAACAAAATAGAACTGTCTGTGTCTCATTCCTCTAGCCACGAAACACAATACATTTTACAATTACAACAACATAGAAAATTGCCAAATTGTAAACCAAATTAAATATAGATATTAGACATAGAAATGAACTTCCTATAAGGTCTCACTCACCTGTAGTACTGCCCATGACATTCACACAGTACAACTCCTTCAGCACACCAGTCAAAGCTTTTGCTTTCTCAAATGAAAGCTCTACAGAGAGAGCTCAAAATGGGCTGACACTCATTTTCTTCTTCTCTCCTAGTCTGTCTAGTCTTCTTCACTTGTGTGTTGTGTGTGCTAAGTGTCTGACACCATGTATGTCAAAGTCAATAAAAAAGAGCTTTTAAAAAGACCAAATAGCCCCCACATGTATTGAAAGGCCTAACTCAGTCAGAGGACTAAACGGGTAGTTCAGTTCTCAACAAAAGTACAAAACGGTGAGCTTTGTCTTAAAAAAAAACTGTTGCTGAACAAATAGATAGAAGAAGAAAAACCGAACCATGTTTGGTTATTAATTTTTATCACTCAATTATCAGATTTTATCACTCATCACTTAAAATTCGTAGGCCCCATATCAAAAAAAAAAAAAAAAACTTGTAGGCCCCACTAGTGGTTCTCTTGTTTGGCTTAATTTTTGTTTTCAATTCTCATCACTCATTATTCAAACTAGTCACGGACCCGCGCGTTGTGCGTGGTTATTTTTTTTATGATCGTGTTATTATTTGAAATATTTTTGAATGTATTAGTACTTAAGTTGCATTATATATGTATAAACAATATATTGTAGGATTCATGATGATAGAAGTAATTGTCTTGGAATTAGATGTGGAAAGGATAGAACTATAGTTGGCTTTGTAGTCAGTCAAGAGTTGATCATCTGTCTTCCCAAGTTAGCAAATTTTAATTAACTTAAAATTAGATAGAAATAATTTTATAAATTCGAAGTTAGTGTCATGCTAGGTGAAAACTTTAGATGATTGTAATTAAGTTGTTTTAAGTGTTTTTTATTAAATTTTAATAATAAAAAAAGATCTATTCCTTTTAAGATAGAGATTAGTATTATAAATAAGATGAGGAAATTTTATTGTATTATGCTTTTTGGAAACATAATTTCTACCAAACTCGGTTGGCTAATTTGTACATTTCCAAGTCAATTGAGCACATTTTGCATTTTACATGTAATTCTTCATTTCTATATGGGTAAGGGCATTCACGATCCCAATGACCCACTCCATTTTTCTTGCATGCTTGGTTTTTTGGGATGCGAAATGAGTTTGTTTCAAAAACTGTATGTCGAAGGATTTGTCGATAGTTTTGCAGCAATTGTTTTCCATTTGGTTAGTTTAGAATTGATAATAGTAATTGTATCCCTTCATCATTTGATTCGCATAACAACGCAATTGTGAGTCCATACTTTGCATTTTTGTCTCCTTCTATGTTTGCTTGAAGAAGGATTTGTTTTCCCACTTTAGTTTGATCTTGTACAAAATATTTGTGAGCTCCGACCCAAAATAGTGCTTGTTTGTTTCCAGCCCTAAAGCATTGATGAATGAGTTTTTCTTCATCGTTTCGAAGGAATAATGGATTTTGGAGTAGTCTAGTTAGATTGATGTGGTGAAGGACTTTTTTCGTTTTGGTTAGCTGATTGAATCACTTGTAGCTATTTTTAAAAAAATGAAAAGACATATTAAGAAACTAATGCGGTAGAAAAAATGAACCGGTGACAAAACATGACAATAATCATATACTAAGAATTATACTTGAACATTATTATTATCACAATTGCAATATTATATTGAAGTTATAAATTTTTTTTTTCTTTTAGAAATAGAACAATGTTTATAGAATTGTGCAGTAGTTCAAAGTAAAAAGTTAATAAAAAGAGGAAATTGGAAGTTGTGATATATGGACCAACATTGTTATGAGAAAGAAAATATATGTATATATATATAGATATATACATTGTAATGACGAAGAAAATATATCTATATATATATATATATATGTAACATCATTCATGTCATGATTTTGGAATACACCGTCTATGTAACGCAGGGAACTTTAATGTGAAGGGCCATAGGCGTAAAGAAAAAGTGTGCATCTATTCAACCCCTAGGGAGTGTAAATTTTGTTTTATTTTTTAATTGCAATATTTGATTGATGAAGCTATAAATATTTTTTGTTTTAGAAATATAACGATGACTATGAAAGTAACAAACATGAGATTCAAATTTAAAGTTGTGTACCTGATTTTGATGTTGTCTAAAAATTTTGATGATTGTCTTCCAATATTGGAAAATATTTCGAGCAATAAATCTATCGGTAATTCATGTTGCATACTCATTTTTGTGATTATGGTGAGTATATTTTTATGCTATTTTTGGTGTGTATTTTTTGGTTGTTTTGTTCTGTAATTTATAGTGTTTTGATTGTTGTATGGATGAGTGATTGTTGATTTTATTTGCAATTATTTATAATTAATTTTTTGGGTTTTATTTTTGAATAGAAGCTTTTCATATAACCTTCTCTATAAGTCTTAAATCTTGTAAATTATGTTTGACTGTTCAATTTTCATTGGTTTTTTTTTTTTTTTTTTGGGCAGGTTGGCACTGGAGATAGAGCAACATTGGAGCTCAGGGCTGCGTAGCTTGGGTTAGATTGTTGGTTTGGGTATATCCGAGAGGCATGTGTTTGTTGGAGATATGAATAGAAAGCCAGAGGAAAATACCATGTGTTAAATTTAGCTCTCTAAGAGTCTAAAAGCTGTGTATTATTGAAGGAAAATATAATATAATGCCTTGGAGAGCTACAGTGGCTTTCTGGATTTAGAGAGCCGCTGTAGCAGTTGATTTTCTACAAAGCCTCAAGTGAGGTATGTAGAAAATGAAGAGGAAGAGCCTCAAGCATGGCTGTTGAAGATATTCTAACGCCACACTAACTCAACCAAAATTTTGCCTCATTTTCAAGTATGGAGTCAGCAAGTCATTAAACAGAATTAAAGTCATATTTGTTATGGGTCGATGCAATAGCAAAGCAAACTGAAATCATTAAAAAACATAATAAAAAAAATAAAAATAAAAAAGAAAATTTGTGACTTTTTAAAGAGTAGAAAAAAGAACTGGTGTAATATTTTCTTCATAATTTTCATTGTTTAGTTATAAATATGTAAATTAAAGCATAAGAATACATAAATGCAAAGTTAAATGTAAATTTAAAACCATCGATGATGAATATGTATAGACAATTTTTGTAGTTTTTAATTTTGTATGAATTATGATTTAATTGTCTAGTTATTAATGTGTAAATAAAGTAGATGAACTTGTTAAATATAAAAATGAAATACATGAATATGTAAAATCCTCTCACACGTTATTCTTACAACCATAGAAGGTGCTATTTCACTTGTTGGTTTACTACATGACTGATGGTCTTGGTATGTGGCATAAGAGATTCTTCCTTTAGTTTATAATTTTTTTTGAGACTTTAGCATCATTTTTTATTTTTTATTATTTTTTTGTTTAATATAAGTGCCTAATGTTTGTGGAACTAAATAAATAAAAAGGTGGGCTGGATTAATTATATAAATTTATTATAGGGTGATACTGAGAGAAAATAAATAAGTAGTGGGCTGAGATTTATAGGGAGGTGGGCTGGATTAATTATATAAATTTATTATAGGGTGATAATGGGAGTAAATAAAGAAGTAGTGGGCTGGAATTTATAGAGTTGTAAATTATAAAAACCATTTAAAAATTGAAGGGGAAATAATTTTATTTATAAAGAGAATGACGTGGCAGCTGATGTGACACAATGTAAGAGGAGCATAATTAAACGCTACGCTTTAACTTTTAGTAATATATTGATAAGTGAGAATAGTTAGGGGTTGTTTGGATTCGGTGAAAACTACCGTATCTCAAAATATGTGAGACCCACAGAAAAACCTTTGTTTAAGAAGATACTTTAGTGATGTTTTCATCGCTCAAAACTCCAAAAATCTGAATTATAGTTATGAAAACTGAAAATACATTAAGAGATGAATTATGAAAACAAGTTTTTGGGAGTTTTAAGATTTAGGAAATTGAGTTAAGTGGCAATACCATAATAACACACACTAAATGCACCCGCATGTGATGAATTGTCTCACTCAAGTCGGACGGCATTTACTGCCCCAACGGCTATTTGCTCCTTTACTCCTCATTTACTGATTAATTGTTTGTTTGTGGATTTGTGTCTTGATTTTTGGTTTAGCTTAGTGTTGTTTTGACTGATTAATTGTTTGTGGATTTGGGTCTTTGATCAATTGTAATTTGTTGATGAAAAACTAGACACAACCTTTTGTGTTCTCATGCCAATTTACTGATATCTTCCTTCATCGTAAAAGTTATATTGCCATGTAATTGCTACCGTGTTCACAAAGTTAAATTTACACTAATTTGCTAAGGCTGTATTATGTAATCTGGGCATGGCTGCTACTGTTTACCATATTTGGCTTTAAAGAAATGCTTGGGTATACCGAGGGCATGTTAAATCTCAAGATACCATTGTCAGCTCCATCAAGTGGGATGTTAAAACATAAATTGAGTTTTGCAAGGTGAGGTTTTCACTGCAAAGCAAAGTCTTATATGCAAATTGGAGCATCTCTTCTAAAGTTTTCAAGAACTGAAGATGATTTGCCATCTTGGGTTTTGTTTTAAATTTCTTTGTAGTTATTCTTCTCAGATATGTATTATTGCTGCTATTTGTATTGGTTGTGCAGCGTAGGAGAGGATCTGCTGTCCTATACTGTACTGCTGTGTGGTTTGGTGTTGTTTGCGTGGTGCTTAGTTGCACTGAGTTGTAGAACTTGTATTCATTTTTATTTAGTAATGAATTATCTCTGATTCACCTTTAAAAAATTTCACTACAGAAACAGAAAAAAGATGGAGAGAGAGAACTTGAAAAGCTAAAAATGAAAATAAGAAGAGTGAGAAATCCCAAAGAAACAACCATTTCTTGCTCCTTTGCTCCTCTGTGTGTTGTAACCATGGCTCGTTCCTCTGCTCCATCCTTATTGGTCCTTGCTGCTTTGCTGTTGAGTTTAGGCATCACATTGGTCTTACCTCAATTTGGCGTGTTTGTTGCAACCATGGCTCATTCTGTGGGCCAAGAAAACTATGATTCATCCTTGTTGACCCAAACATTGACATATGAATATGAGGTCTTCGTTAGTTTTCGTGGGGCAGATACCCGAACAAGCTCTGCCAACCATCTCTTTGCAACTTTAGACCGTAAAAGGATTCGTGCATATAGAGATGACATAAACCTCCTGAGAGGGGAAGAGATTGGGCCTGAGTTGTTGAAGGCAATTGAGACATCAAGGATTGCACTTGTCACATTCTCAAAGAACTAGGCTACTTTGGATTGGTGCCTCGCTGAGCTAGTGAAGATCATGGATTTGCAAAAGAGTGTTAAAACAATGAGTGCTGCCTACTTTTTACTATGTGTCTTAATCTAAGGTTCTAGAATAGAACTTATGAGTTATTGAAACAGGAAAAAGAAGAAAAAAAACTTGGTTTAATTGAGCATTCAGCATTACCTGCTGGCTTCATGCCTCTCATGCAACCACGCACGCTCTCTAGAGAAGAAGAGGCTGAGCTCACCCGTAGCAATAAAAAAGTGTAAGACACCAGCCCGCCGAGTTTAATGGTGGAACTCAGCCTGGGTCTCCGCCACCTGAGCATCAGTTTTCCGGAACCAACATCAACTCATCGTTCAAGGATAAGCTCATGGGAGTAATACCAGGGGCTTACGCACAAGCTTTTGACTTGACTGACCAAATGGATGAGGATAGCTATTCGGATGATGATTACGGTGAAATCACCAGCTCCAGTCGTGAAGGAGTGGTGAAAGTCAAGCTATCCAAGGAAACAAAAAGACACATACGAGGACCATGGGCAAAGGCCATTATTGTCAAGCTTGTTAGGAGAACAGTGGGTCTAAACTTCATTCAAAGCAAGCTTAATCAAATATGGAGACCTGAAGAGAGATTGGACTGCGTCGACCTCACCTATGGGTTCTTCCTAGTAAGGTTCTATGCCAAGGGTGACTTTGAGAAGGTGATTAAGAAGGGTCCATGGTTCATTGGAGACCATTTTCTCTCCTTGAGAGTCGAGACCATGGGAGCCATTTTTTAAACCATCGTCCATAACGGTGTTGTCTGTAGCTGTTTGGATTAGGCTCAACGAGCTTCCCATTGAACTTTATGAAACTGAGGTATTGCGGATTGGATTAGGCTCCTTGAGACCATTGAGGATTGACTCACATACAGCCATGGAGGTGTGGGGAAGATAAGCCAGGCTATATGCATTCAGATAGACATCAACAGACCCTTTATCAATACCATCCTCATCGGCCGTTTTGAGCAAGCGGTTACCTATGAGGGCATCCAAAGGCTGTGTTTTTCCTGCGGCAGAGTAAGCCACAAAGTTGAAGCATGTCCGTACACTATCCGCAAGGAGAAGGAGCCGGTAGCATTGACGGAGGATGTACAAGGTGCTCAGGTAAACAACGTTGGCGCTGGCCATGTGGACAACATGCATAACGCATGCGAGGAAACGGACACAGATGGAGTGTACGGGCCTTGGATGATTGTGAATTGGAAACGGCAAGGACAAAAAGGGACAAGGCCGGTACACAATACAGGAGGTACTAGCAGCACTACTGAGTTTTCATCACGCAATATTGATTTGAAATTTTCGGATAGAGGGAACACGTCATTTGGTGGTCCCAACAATGTTTTGCCACGAAGAGAGAGGTATTTTAAGGATAAGACAATCTCTAACGATGAGAAAATAAAATGGGCCTCCAAAATTCCAAACCCATCACCCCCTCATCCAGTGAAACTTCAAGAGTCTATGAGGTCAAGCCCGTTTGAAGTCCAGCAAGAGCATGACACAAAAAAAGGCCCATCAACCCGTAAGCACTTAACCTATCCTTCATCTGTGAAGGGCAAAAAGGCCTTTGCCAGAGGCACTTCAACTGGTACTTCCCATAGTTACGCCGCAACTCATTAGCTTTTAGGTCTAGCTGAAAAGCTTACTTCACTCTCATCCTTTCCTCCCTTTTCCGCTATCCAGGATTCCAACCACACAAGCAACCCATCTTTTTGAATTCTCGGCATCGTCTAAAGCTAAGGGAAGCAGCAAGAATGGAAACACGGAAAAAAGGAGCTTTGAAAGTCTTGAGTTCAGCAACAAGGATTTGCTCCAAGCAAGTGAGGTCCCGACTTCAGCTCAGGATGGAAGAGGTGACGAGCTTACCCTTGCCACGTTTAAAGAGAAGAATGAAGGTGGAACCATTAAATGTGAGGCCAAAGAAAATATGGAAGTTTAGTCCTCTGCTCTGTCTTTGGTCAGTAAAGGGGAAAGCTTTGAAGATGATCAAATGGTATTGGAAGAGGGAAATGGTGTTCCCCCATCTTCCTGAAGTGTGTATTGTGTCTATTTCTCCGATTTATCATGAATGTGCTTATTTGGAACAGCAGGGGTGCCCTGAAGCCTAATTTTCAAGGGCATATAAGTAACTTAGTTCAAGAATATGACCCAGCCATTTTTGTGGTGATGGAGACCAAAATAGGTGGAGATAGAGCTAAGGCAATTACTAACAAGCTTCTGATGGATGGGGCCATTCATACAGAGAACATTGACTACTCTGGCGGTTTATGGTTACTTTGGAATTCAAATAAAGTAGAGGTGGAAGCTTTGGCCAAAACAGAACAGGAAATCCACATTGAAGTCAAGGTACGATCCTCTAATCTCTCTTGGATTTTCTCTGCTATTTATGCTAGTCCTAGGAGTGAGGAGAGATGCATCCTGTGGGAAGATCTAGCCAAAGTGGCAGAGTTACATAGCTTGCCGTGGGTTTTGGCTGGAGATTTTAATGAGCCCCTAATTAAGGAAGATAAATTTGGGGGCAGAGGTGTTAGTGTTAACAGGTATCTGGCTCTTAAGGATTGTCTGGATAGATGCAACATGCTGGATATAGGATTCTTGGGTCCGAGGTTCACTTGGACTAATAAGAGAGACCTCAACAATTTAATTTTAGAAAGAATTGACAGATTCTTTATGAACCCGAGTTGGTGCGTCCTCTACCTTATGCCAGAGTTACTCACCTCCCGAGATGCCATTCTGATCACTGCCCGGTTCTTATGGAAGCCCTCCCTGCCAGATCAGTGAAGCTCAGCAGGCCATTTAGATTCCAAGAGTTTTCGTTATCTGACATATCCTTCCCTTCCATTGTTTCTACGGCCTGGAGTAGAAATAGGAACTTAGCAAAGGCTGTTGACAGTTTTTCTAGGGAAGCAACAACATGGAACAGAAACCATTTCGGTAACATCCATTAGAAGAAAAGAAGAATTATTGCCAGAATTTATGGTATACAGAAGGCGTTATCTAATAATCCGTACAGCTCCTTAATCAACCTGGAAAATCTGCCCCAACAAGAACTTGAGAGCATCTTGGACCAAGAGCGTGATCTTTGGATGTTGAAATCTAGACTGAACTGGATGATCCAAAGAGATCGGAATACCTCCTTCTACCATATGTCAACTCTTGCCCGTCGAAAAAGGAACCACATTGCCTCAGTTAAAGATGACAGGGAGATGTGGATAATAGAGGAAAGGGAAGTTACAGAGTACCTTAGGAAAGGGTTTACGGACTACTACACTACTTCACAGGAGGTAGTATATTGGAAACCTCCTATGTTTGATCAATGGCATATGCAGCTCTCGAATGAAGCAAAACAGTCCTTGGATGATGTGGTCTCCACAGAAGAAATTAAAGAGGCATTATGGTCTATGAAACCGTTTAAGGCCCAGGTCCGGATAGGCTTCATGCCGATTTTTTCCAAAGATTTTGACTAATTGGGGGGGGTTCGGTAAAGGAGGAAGTGGAAAGGGCTTTCATTGAGAGGAAAATTCCGGAGTACCTCAACAATACGCACATTGTTCTTATCCCGAAGATTCAAGGTCCAGAAACTATCGGGAACTATAGATCCATTAGTCTTTGTAACTCAGTTTATAAGTCTTTGGTCCGGACCCATTAGTCTTTGGTCCAAACTTCCCTTTGAGCTGCCTTTTGAGATCAAGGCAGATGTTCAAGCAGTGCCGGTCCCCATTGTGGCAAGGAGTAAGGACAAATTGGCTTGGAAATATTCTACTAAGGGTGAGTTTGAGTTAAAAAGTGCTTATCTTTTAGCTTCAAATCTGATGGAGGCTGAGTCCTTTCCAGGTTCATGGATTTGGAAGCTCCAAACCCTTCCTAGAATTCAAATGTTCTTTTGGAAATGCATGCACAGCAGCATCGGGGTTAAGAATTGGCTTGCTAGCCAAGGTATACCTATAGATGCTTCCTGCCTTTTATGTCATGATCAAGCTGAATCTATCTCCCATGCTCTCCGAGATTGCCAAGTAGTTAAACATGTCTGGCTTCAGTTAGGTATCCAAAATTCTGACCCCCTTTTCTTCTCTCAAAACATTAGAACTTGACTAGTCTCTAATTCAAATAGTAAGAGCAATCTTTCCATAAAAGGTATTCCTTGGCACATCATCTTTCCTTTTGCAATCTAGTCCTTTTGGAAATAGAGGAATCAAATTGTCTTCAACAATAAGGGAGTGAATCCAAGTCTTGTCAAGGTGATTTTATCCCAAGCCATGGAATATATGCTGTGTGTTACTCATCCAAGAGGCAAAAACCGTATGGTTATTAAACAAGTTAGATGGGAAAAGCCTATTTCAGGTTGGGTGAAACTTAACACGGATGGGTCTGCAAATACTTCCACGGGCTCAGCAGGGGGAGGAGGTCTGATCAGAGATGAATGGGGCAATTGGATATTGGGGTTTTCTAGGAAGATTAGAAAAGCAAACAGCTTCATGGCTGAAACTTGGGCCCTTGGAGATGGACTACTTCTCTGCCAGCACTTCAAGACACTTATCATTGAGCTTGATGCCAAGGCGTTAGTTGATGCACTCAACAATCCTCTATTCTCTAACTCTGTTATTTCTCCACTGTTTGAGGATTGCAAACATCTGGCTGCTCAAATACCCCATGTAAGCATCAAACACAGCTACCGAGAAGGCAATAGGTGTGCTGATCGCTTTGCTAGTCTGGGACTTCGTCAAGCTATGAACTTTGTTATTCACTATTGTCCACCTGTGGACTTAATTCCTCTTGGTATGCATATATTATGCCCTTAGTTAATAATAATAATAATAATAATAGAAGAAAAAAAACTAGCAAAAGAAAACATTTGCATAAGAAAAGAGCTGGTTTATTTATTATACAAACCTTGTATGCCAAGTTGTTTATGGAACTTGGTTGATATTAATCTATCATTAAACTTTATTAGGCATACTAATCAAAAGTTATTTTAAAGTCAAGGATTCAATCAATGATGAGGCAACTTTGGATGTAAAGAAACCGTACATATTTTCTTATTATTGGACTAGGGGAAGATCAACTATCATGAACAAAATCTTGACTCTTTCTTTTCAACGGGGGATGAACAAAATTTTCAAAAATTATTTGACATAATGATAAATTGATAATAGAGTACATATAGCCAATAACACAGCCGCTACGGTTGTGTTATTCAATTATTATTATTACTAGTCACTAACCCGTGCGATGCACGGGAAAGGTACCAATTTTTTCCAAATGATTTGACATTAGCTATTGGAATTGAACATCAATTCTCTAGTAGCACGTTCTTATTTTTTAATTTCATTTATTTCATGTCTTCCACTAAATATTCAATGCGTTCATTATATTTAAAAAACGTTCATTTATTTCATGTCTTCCACTAAATATTCAATGCATTCATTATATTTAAAAAACGTTGAAGTTTAGATATTATTTTTCAGTTCCTCTTGATTTTAAAGACACAACTATTGAATCTCAACAACATACCAATGCAAATATTAATTACTTAAAATTCGAAATAAATTATTTATACATGATAAGTTACAATTCAAATTGAGTCTTATGAGTTTTTTAAATGTAAAGAGAACACTACAATATTTAGAAATTAGATGTAAATAGACAAAGAAAATTGAGTCTTATGAGTTTTTATTTAGAAATTAGATGAAAATAGACAAACAATTAACGCTATAGTAAAAAAAAATCCACAAATAACTAAATATAAGAGTTTAATTCCTCTTTGTTTCAATTTAAAACCAAATTGTGCATAAAAGCCAAAAAATTTCGTTCGTTCCAATGTCTTTAGTATCAAAATCACAAATTCATTAAAACCAAATTGTGCATAGAAAATCTTAGAGATTGAAAGACAACTTTAAAGTGTTTTTTGTATCTTCTTCTTTTGTTGCTTTGTAGTAATACCTGAATATGCCCTTTTGTTTTCCTTAAGTACAGATGTTGGTGTGAGTTGCACATTGGTTTGAACATCAAATTTTTGAAATTTTGTACAATCACCATCTTCTTCAATTGATAAGTTGTTGCTACATTCATTTGAAGTATCACTGATGTAAACCTGGCAATAGAACAGGTTGAGGAATGTATTACAACATATTCATCTTAAATATCATATTTGTAATTTTTCCAAATTAAAGAATACTTACTTCTGTCATTTTATCAAGCTGAATTGCTTTGTCAGTTTCTTCAAAAGAGTCAAAAAGTTTCTTGATAGTGAATATTTCCCGTCCATAGTTGAAATTATAGTTATTTAGCTGTATTTGGAAAACAAATTGTTTTCCTTTCAGATTTTCTATTTGCACAGGAAGGATGACTTCATCGGGCTCCTAACAAAAGTAACATTTTTCAGATTGTACAGTCAAGTAAAGTTTAGTAAATATTAAATAGTAATTTTATCTTCGACATTCTCACCTCTAAAGATTTATTCAAAAGGTCTTTGGCTGATATGTTGAGTAATTTTTCTGCTTCTGAATCAAATAAAATGAATGTGGCCATTCCTGAGCTATCTTCAACTTTTAATTGAATTCTATACCTGATAAAAGAAATGACATATATAATGTTAATATCATATTATTTGTTGTGTATTTTAATATAAAAAGTAAACATTTTCATTTTGTATACCTTGTGATTGGAAAGCATGCTTTTTTGTTGCAATTGTCACACCAGAAAAATTCTTCTCTTGATTTTACCTTTCTACGACATACTTCGCAAGAGATAAAATACCAACCAGAATGATCTATGTCAATGTTTATAATCTTTCCTTGACAGGTAAAGATCGTTTCCTAGAAATTGAATTCAATATTAATCAGTTTATAATTTTATAGTTAAATTTTGTAAAAGCAAGTCTATAATACATAAAGCAACGTTAAGGACACAATGTTATTGTTGAAGGTATATTTTTTTTCTTACCTTATTATCAGAGTCCCACATTATTTTTTTTATTTCACTTATGGTTGTTCTGTTGATGTTCATCTCTTCTTCAATTGTTAGTTGTGGTTTGAATTGCTTGGGCATTTGTACTATTGGTTGGTTATTTTCCACCAGCCTATTATATTACATAAAAATATTAGACATAGTATTGTAGAGACTGTAAATATATTAAAAATGTGAGTCCAACACAAAACACTTACTGATCTTTGAATTCAGTAGTCTCAGGAATGTCCAAATCAATATAAACTCTTGTTCCACTTGTTGACGATAAATTATACTCTCCTGAAATGCATGGGATTCATTAGAAAAAAAATACATCGAAGTTTCAATGGAATGATTACTGTAACAGTGAGAGGTCTAGATTAGAGAGCATAGTATCTTGTAGACATGTACAATACAGAGGTAAATAATCCAATTTTGCTATGGTAGATATAGATGCTAAAGATAATGACACTTGAGTAAATGTTTGTCACATTTTGAAAACCAAAGGACCCCAAAAACCATGCTCTTGAAACGGATTTTTAAAAAAAAGAAAAGAAAAATCTCTCTCAACAAAGAAAAATGTAAAGGGAGGCAATGAATCCCCCAACAATAAGTGATGAATATCTTTTTAATTCTTATACATTGAAATGATTTTTCTCTGCTCAATAATTTAGAGACATAATTATCTTGATTCATTTGATGCTTCCATAATAATTTAGCCAAAATCCTTTGTATTTCAAACAATTGGATGATATGTTATGTAGTTCAGAAGATGGTTATAAAGAGAAATGAACTTGCCTTTAAAAGTCTTGACAGTCAAACATGTAGCAATTATGATAAAAGGGCCTGGATTTTCAGTAAAGAAGCTGTCCTCAACTTCATTTGCAACTGATCCCCAAAGTGTAAGCTTTATTTCATTTCCTCTGTTCAAATTTTTCAAGGGTACAGTGTAAGTTCATATAATATAAGTGCATGTATTGGCTTATCAAAAATAAATAAATAAAAAGTGCATGTATTGAAAATAATTTTTATTTTTTTTAAAAAAGACATACTCTATAGTCATGACATTTATGTTTCTCATGGAGACATTTGATCCTTTGATGCAAGGTTGCTCAATCGGTCCAACACCAATCACATTTGCAATGATATCTAGGCATTACAAAGATGTGAATTTAATTATTTTCATATATAACAATAATATAATGCATAATTATTAAAAAATTTAATATAACGCATAATATATAGAGATACCTGATAGCTGGACATGTTTATTAACGCGTTCATGTATTTTATTGTAGTCAACAAATTCAAATTTATGACGCGGTATATCAACATCAATCTCCTTTATTTCCTTAATGCTAGTTTTCAATGTGAACATGATCTTGATGTCATTGTCTATTGGTCTATACAATGCATTGCCATCAACCACTTGAAAATAAGAGAGTTCATAAAATTTTCCTTCTTGCAGAAGAGGCTTGAACTTTTTAGCAATATTATTTCGAATGATTGCATGTATTGAATTACTCTACAAGTAAAGTGCATCAGTTTTATATCGATAGAGTTCATGGTATATATAATGATCGAACAATATTAAAAGCTATAGAAGAAAAACAAACCTGCTCATCGATTAAAATCATATCTAAACTAATAATATCATTATTTTTTGAGTTGATTGCATTCCACATCCTTGATATTCTGATCTTGACTTTCCAATTTTCTTTGTGTTTGTCTATACAAAGCTGATTAAGGAGAGAATATTGCATCATCTTGGATCCCTACCTGTATAGATTAATAAATTTGAAAGTTTATTAAAATTCTATCTTTCATTTAGATACTTCATAGAATAAAACAAAACAAAGCAATATAACAAAGACACCAAAAATTAATTAGCTTGTTAAAGATATAAAATAGTAATTAGCTTGTATTCAATTATCTTATAGACATGAAATTTAACAAAACAATAAGCATATACAAAGTTTCTAAATAAATTTGGTGGAGAAAAACAGAAAAAGAAATAATATATTAAATTATGTTACCTTCATTAGTCAGTTTCTTGAGTCAAAGATGGGTAAAAACTTCTTTGTACACAATATTTTTTGTTTCAGACTTTTTTTCAATCTCATCGTTAATGATGAGGAATTTTAGGCCATTTCTGCTTGTAACTCTAGACACTGTAACGTACAATTGGCCATGACTAAAAACAGGTTTTGGCAAATACACTCCAACATGTTTCAATGATTGTCCTTGGCTTTTATTTATAGTCATTGCAAAGCACACTGAAATTGGAAATTGTCGTCTCTTTAAAACGAATGGCCATTTTGAATCACTTGGAGATAATGTTATTCTTGGAATGAACACACGTTTGCCTATATTAGTGCCAGTTATGATTTCTGCTTCTATCACCCATGTAGCCAATCTTGTTATAATGAGTCTTGTTCCATTACAAAGACCTTCATTCTGATTCAAGTTTCTAAGCAACATTACAGGCAAACCTATTTTTAATGTCAGTTTATGGTTTGGCAATCCTGGAAATCTCAGCGTGTTCAAAAATTCAACAGTATACAGGAGATCTTGGTCAGGAACATTTGAAGAAGCCTTGCATATAGAATCTGAACTTAGATATTCATGAACTTCTCCATTTAAAGATGACACAACATAGTCATTTAGTTCTTCTACAACTTCATTTGTAGGGGCAAGAATTGCCCTATCCTGTAGGTAACTTGGATCTGTGTATTTATTTTCCAAACCTGGATATGTGTTATCAATAATATCTTGCATTGGATTCTCTGAAGGTTGGATAATCAAATCACTTGGAATTGAAATGTTGTAATCCCCATCTCCTTCTCCCAATTCACCATTACCTATTTTAAGAATCCACTCACTAAAGTCCTTTATGGATGAAGTTTCTATTCCACTCATACTGTTCTGTAGAAGCCTCATATTTGTTTGGAGTTTAAAGACATTACAATCATTCCATAGATATGACTTGCTAATTGAGGATTGGACTATATCTTCTCGTCTTCCCTTTCTCACAACTGGAAGTATTTGTCGAAAATCACCCCCTAGAACTACAACTTTACCACCAAAAGGTTTTTCAGCATTTTGAGGATCTTCAATTTGTAGTATATCTCGTAACGTGCGGTCAACAGCTTCAAAACAATTCCTATGTGCCATCGGTGCTTCATCCCAAAGTATAATACTTGTTTTTGAGAGAAGTTCTGCTGCTTGTGTTCTCTGCTTTATGTCACAGGTAGAGTCATCATTTACATTAATTGGGATATGAAATCTTGAGTGAGCAGTCCTTCCACCAGGAAGCAACAAAGCAGCAATTCCTGAAGACGCAACAGCAAGAGCAATTTTGCCTTTTGATCTTATACCAGACAGGATGGTTCTATAAAGATACGTTTTACCCGTTCCACCATGTCCATAGACAAAAAACATTCCCCCTCTTTCAGTAGCAACAGCTTCCATTATAGAATTGTAAATTATTCTCTGTTCATTGTTTAGGCCAGAAATTAGGATCTCATGTTCTCTTTTCAAACTTGATACATCATACGACATTTCTTCTTGAATAAGTCTATTCCCATTCTGAATAAGATCCATATTTGGTTGGGGCATTTGTGGATAATCTCTAAGTGATCTTCCATATTGTTGGAGAATTTGTTCGATTTCATACAATCCATAATTTCTCAATTGGTCATCTGATAAAATTAGTTCTTGAAATTGGAGAATACGCCTTTGCCTATTTAGTATATCTTCTGTAATCAATTTCCAGTTGGATTCCCAAAGACTTAATGGATTAGCTACCTCACAGAACAATAGCATTGTAACAAATAGTTGACGCAATTGTTGCCCACTGGCCCAACTCGAAGCTTCAATTAGGGAATCATGCCATTCTTTGTCATCATCAAGAAGTCCAAGTGCATAATAGGCTTCCTTATAAGTTGGATAAGTAACATCATTTATAGTCCTTAATTCTTTAAAGTTTCTTGGACCTTTGACAATGTTAAGCAACATTCTCAAATAAAACCTTTCACCACTTGAAGGATGTGCGTAATACACTCTTCCAATACAATATTTAGATTTCCTTCTTTGCCATTGCTTATCATTACTATGCCATACCCATTTTGTAGGAAATTCAGCATAAGTCAACTCTCGAGCATCTTCAAAAGCCTCATTTGTTTTCATCCATTCTGTAAACTTTTTTTCTTCAATACCAGGTATATTTAAAACATTATCCAAGCTTGTATTTTCCGGATAAATGATGGGATGTTCGTCTTCCAAATGAAAATTTAATCTTTCAACAGGTGGATATCGAAACTGAATTGGAAATTCAAATATTCTCCAACATGATTCAGAAGCTGAAATATATCTACAATCCAAGTATGCTTTTGTCTCATCAACAACAATGTCGGTCTGTTGTCCATTACTCCCAATATTTGGCAAATTCTCTTCTACAACAACCGTTGCTCTATCTGATCCCTTGTTTATATATTTAAACAAATATTTGATTGATCGAGATCTATTA
Organism: Quercus rubra; assembly: GCA_035136125.1. NCBI lineage: Eukaryota > Viridiplantae > Streptophyta > Magnoliopsida > Fagales > Fagaceae > Quercus > Quercus rubra. The sequence goes on from CM068738.1 coordinate 48,702,485, forward strand.
CACCATTCTACATTCAAATGGGATTGGTACTTCACCAAAAGATCTACATTATAAGGTACAACATATCGGTTATCCAAAAGAATTCCGTTCTTCTCTATTGTTTTTCCATCATTTCTCCTTCTATATACTGGAAAGCCTTCTTCATCAATTGTTGTTTCTTCATAAAATCTTTTTGGAAAATGTTTTGTACATTTACCATTCATCATGCACGGTGATTTCGGATTTGCAGATCCACATGGCCCATGCATCATAAATTGTTTTACAGCTTCATTAGCAACAGGATCCTCATCTGGATCTGGTATCTCAGCCATAATGATACCATCAATGTCTGTTGGACTTGGACACTTATCCTTTGGATCCAAGAATAGAAGAATATGTGCATGTGGCAGTCCTCTTTTTTGGAATTCAATTGTATACACAATTGCAATAACTCTTCCAAAATGAGATTTATGCCTCAAATCATGTAATAGTTCATCCAATTTTATCTTAAAAACCCTTGCTACAATATCTGGCCGATCCTCATATTTTAGGCCTTCTATAAATTCTAAGGAATGATTGATTTCTGGCCATTTTGGATTGCAAGTAAATGTAAGAAATAAATCCGGGTAACCTGCCCATCTACATATCGCCATTGCATCTTGATAATTTTGAACCATGTACCTTGGACTTCCAGTAAATGAGGATGGTAAGACTATTCGTTTGCCTACAGTAATCGGATCTGTATCACCACGAAGAACGGCATCTTTCAAACCAAAGTACAACTCTGACCTTAATTTTTTTTTATTGAATCGAACCCATTGTAGTCTTTCTTCTTCGATAGAAGTGTATGCATCTACTATAAATTGTTGAAAAAGCCTTCTACCGAGCAACAATGTCTTGCCCTCATGAAAGCGTTGTTGAAGCCTATAAGCATAGTACTCTCTCATTGTTATTGATTCTCTTTTTCTAGAATTGCTCCCATTCAAATTCCTATAAGGTATACCAAGCATATATCCATCCTCACCATACGGAAAAAGTAATGGATATTGCAATGCCATAAAGCTTGGATGAGTCCCATTTATACGTTGCAATCCTAAACTTCGATTCTCAACAATAATATCTCTATCAGAACTTTCAATATTAAAATCTCCAACAATAAGAGCAGCTATCTCAGACATTACAGGTAAGTCATATTGCCTTTCACCAGAATTGCGACTTCGTATTAAACGAATTCTGACATTATGTATATCTGATTCATCAAATCTGTCCCTCACCATTCTAAAACATTTAACCAATTGGTTGCATTGGTCTAACATTTCCATCAACCCGGTAACAATATATGGATCCACATAATTTCTATCATCTTCCTGTATAACTGCATCAATTCTATTTTTAACTTCATTATCAGTTTCATAAATATAAAGCTGTGCATACTTAGGTTTTTGGCCATGGACAGGAAGAAGTGATCCAATTCTATGATGAGTTTGACCATTTACACGAAACACATATGGACCAGAACCATTATTCACTGATCTGTCAACATTACCCCCCAAAGAAGTGAAAGCAAAGAGAGAGTTGTAGATTCTTATCCCTAGTTGAAAGTTTATTGATCTCTGATCACTATTAATATTGAGTAAGTTTCCAAGAAAGGGTGGAGGTTCTTTCAATAAAGGGAGTTTAACTCTTCCTTCAGAACAGCACAAACTAAACTTCAGTTTTGTAGGCGTTTTTGACTTTACAGTTCTCTCTCCATACCAAAGTTGAGCTCCACAATGTTCACATACTATTGTTGGAGGTCCTAAATCCAATGGTTCTGTAAATTTTCCTATGACAACAAAAACAAAAATTCACTTTTTCTTCCTCATTTTAGAACTTTTTGGGAGAACTAAAAAATGTAACACTTACGTTGTTTTCTGCTTTCATCATTAATGCTATATTGTCTACGTCGAATACTCCTTTCGAATGGCTCCTCATCTCTTGTTCTTGTTTGGCCTAGGTTACATACTAATTATTATGTTACATACTAATTATGAGTTTTTAAAAGAAAAATATTTTTTTAATATGTCAATATCGTACCCTTTTTATTTCTCTTTTCAGATAAAATTAATCTTCGTCTCAATCTTGCATAGAAAGCGGACTTCATGCTTGGGGAATAAACTAAAAGCAAAGCATTCACAAAAATTTAATTCATGAATATAACTATATAGCAAAAACATATATTACAAATTAACAGTTACATGTCATAGAAAGGGGAAAAATTGAAGAAAAATATAGCATTCACATACTAACTTCAGAATTAAAAAAACATAAAGATGTGATTATTTGATAAAATACAAATTGTATTACCAATAAATATGCAATAAACAGTACAAAATAAAGTAAAAGACTGGTAAATACCTGACTTTCCTCGTCTTGTAGTTGTATTACCAAATAAGCCAGATATCAAAATGCTAAATTCCTACCTGCAAAACCATAATAATCCAATTTCCAGTCAAGAATCATTAATAGAAGACAAATAGTACAGTGCAGAGAAAAAAAACAGATTTAAAACAGCAACCATATATTTGCTACTGCACACATATATACAGCTAGTTTTTCATCACAATGATAAAAAAGCAGATTTAAAACAGCAACCATATATACAACATATTAAAACTGTACACATATATACAGCCAACCAAAAAAAGAAAAACTACCTATTTTTTCCAAATGATGTGACATTAGAGCCAACAAACATCATTATTATGTACACATATATACAGCCACCAAACCAAAGTTGACAACAACAACAAAAGATGCAACCAAAGCTCTCTTCAGGTTTTTCTCCTTCTCATGTCCATTGATTTGCTCTTAATTTGAGGGCAATTGGAACAGCAGGGGGGTATTTGAAATTTTGAGTAACATTAACAGTTTGCTTGCTTAGTAGATTCATCGCAGATTGAAGCCATACTTTTTGCATATATAATTATGTAACAGCACACACTTACTGTTTTGAATGTGGCACAAACTTTATTGACTGGCAATTGCAAACATATATATCAGGAGACTTAATAATAGAGTTAGTCAAAGGGACAGGAAAGTCAAAGAAATGATTTATTGTTTATTTATTTTGAAAGTCATAAACTTATAATAGCAAAAGGAATGGAATGGTTAAATTTGTTCCACTTCCACCCACAAATTTTTTTGGAAAATACTAAAGGCACAACAAATTTCATTATAAAAGTTTTACATATAAACATAACAATGGATATCCTAGATAACACATTAACAACATAATTAAGACATATATTACAAAAATGATACATCAATTTATTACATAACTGTGTTCAAATTAAAATTTTTTTTTTCTTGGATATGTATTTGACATATATGTAGTAAAATTTGCATTGCACCTTTACCCCATTCAACTAAAGCACAAATCATTCTTAAAAAAAAAAAAAACTAAAGCACAAATTCACACGTAAATTTTTTCATTCCTTCCCACTTCTTTACACTTTCTAATTTCTATTTTGAAATCAAAAGAAAAGGAATCAATGGTGCTATAAATATTGATCTACCCAACATAAATTATTCATGCAACCAAACGGATCAATGGTTATATATTTTAAGAGAGCCAACAATTGGTAGCTTGACCAACGAAGCTTCGAAGCCAAATCCAAATTCTTGTTCAATTCCTACGTAAGTATTGCTTGCTGTTATTATTTTAAATAAAACAATAGCTTGCTCTGTATTATAGAAGTGAAATACAATAAGGTTTCATTGCTATTTTGAAATTAAAATTTATGATGAGTTAGTGGGCATTTTTCTTAGCTTATTCTCTAATTTGTTTCCCTAAATTGAGAGATCCAAGCCCAGTTTCATTTGAAGATGATCATCATTTTTAAGTGCAGGTAGCATTTTGTTGAAGTGTATAGAAAGTTGTACTGGTTCAAAGAGTTAATTTTCCAAGTGAGTATCCAAGATAATCCATTAGTACTTATTTATTTACATACATATAGAACACCACCTAATGAATTAGAAGCAAAACTGCCAAAACACACACAACTATCAACTGCAATGGACAAAAGCAAAACATCCACCACTTTCAACCATATGATGAGGGGACTTGCACCTGCAGTTTCTACAGTTTACCTTGCAAACGGTTTGTTTATCATTGCCCCCTCTGTAAACTTGACTTTAGTAGCAAATATAATTTTTTTTTTTTTTTTTTTGTGTGTGTGTTTAATATAGGCCCTAACAAATTAGTTCTCTCTATGCTGTCATATCACTGAATTCATAACAAAGAGAAGAAGAAAAGCTAATCACAAACTTACTGAACATTCATCTCAATGTTTGCAATTACAATATGTTCTGTGCAGCTAAATAATTTAACAAAGGAGAACACAACTCTAGTTGAGAAGTTACTGTAAGTACTATATATGTTCCTTGTGTTTACTGTTAAACAATATATTTGCTGCAATTATTAAACATACACAGGGGAAATATAAATTATTTAAATAACTCCACCTCACTCAATTTCCACTAAACAAATTCAAACCCAGTTACAATAATATATAGTCCACACTACCACATCTGTCATCCACGTACTCATAAAATCTAATGACTTGAAACTGGAGTTGAGAACATAAGAAAGATCTAGGATAACTTTAGTACTCCATCAAATTCTTTATTCAACTATGGAACAGAAACATATATTGGCAAATGAAATAGCAAAGTATGAGATTTATGTCATAAGCGTGAGAGTGAGAATAAGTTGCTATGACAGCAGGTTTCTCACAGAAAAATACAACATAACAATGAGGTGACTTACTTGAAGCTGAAGTTCCAAACCTAAGACTTATCTAAGTGTGCGCACAAACTCAATTATAGATACAAAAGAAACACAGCTAAAACAGCACATAAGAACTCCATTAGCATAATCATATTTATAATGAAAGTGGCAGAACACAAAGTGCTTTAGAAAATACCAAGTTTTGACACATGGAACAATGAATTTCAGACTCGAATTGGAAACATCAGAAGAAGTAAAGGAAAATCCATAAAGCTGGATTGTTGGTGACCCAACTTGTAGGTTTAGGGACCTTTTTATGATAGTAAATTTGACCTGATTATGAGTTTCGATTGATGATTTTTGCAGGTACAACCATAGTGATAGCAGTTTCAGTTGCCAGTTCGGTGGTTCTGCTGGTAGTTGGAGTAGCGATTGGATTTTATATCTGGAAGCACAGATATATACAAAGGAAACGAAGAGGTAAAAAGCTTTTTCTGGAAAGATGTGGCAGTCATGGTGCAATAATCTCAATATTATATCAAACCAAAGTTGTAGGAATCTAGATGCTTGTACTTCACAAAGCCTCCAAATGTGTTAAATATACTTTTAAAAAGAAGGAAAAATTTTAGGCAGCTCAATCTGCTATATAATGCATGATTGATTGCCTCCTTTGATTACAAATTGCTACCCTAGTTCCTCATTACTATTCAATTCTGGCTCCCTAGGTTCAAATGATACAGAAAGGCTGGTGAAAACACTTAATGATAGTAGCCTGAACTTCAAGTATTCCACACTTGAGAAGGCTACAGGATCTTTTGACAATGCCAACAAACTTGGGCAAGGAGGATTTGGAACAGTTTATAAGGTAGTTTCTCTTCTTTCTCATGCCCCCATAAATTTCCCTAACCAAATCCACTTTATCAAATTCAATTATATTAAATCATGAAATTACAACAGGCAAGCAGATGTCACAAACAACCAAATCGAATTTTACAAAAGACTAAAAAAATATAGATGCTGAAAACATAAAACAACAATCCAACAGAACCACTTATAAGGTTGTCTAACATACACCAGGAGTATGAGTAGTTTAAGCCTCAGCAGAACCACTTTTCAAAGCTCTTTCCAACCTTGCCTCAAATGGAGTAGAGTGCCAATTCACTCTCTTATCCTGCACAACCACAAAAACTTAATCAGAACACTACTCCATCCCCTAAAACAAAAATCTCACTAATCTTTAAAACCTCAATAATTCTTTTTTTTTTTTTTGTTGCTTTTTGCTTGGAAATAGATTGATCATAGTTGATTTCTTTAGGTTTTAACAATTATGCATAAAATAGCATTGTTTAGGAACACAGCCTTCTTTTTACAAATTGAAGTATTTTTTCTGCTAAAACTGATATAACTAAACTAAAATTCAAAAAAAGCTAAGTAATCCAAACTATTCTAAATCTGAACTTGAAACAGTCAAAACATAAAGCTACCAACTGTATTTTTTCTGCACAAACTGATATAACTACACTAAAATCACAGAGGCAAACGTTACAATTCAAATTGAGAGAACACTAAAATAGTTAGAAATAAAGCAAACAAATACATGTCAATTTGACCAATAGCTCGGTTTCCAGACACAGAAACATATAACTAAAATTCAAAAAACACAAAAACAATTCAAATTGACCAATAGCTCAGTTTCCACACAAAAACATATAACTAAAATTCAAAAAAAGTTAACAAATCCACACTAAAAATAGGTTGGGCTTATCACATAGGCAAAGAAATACCATACCTTTAACTCTAAACTGAACACGCTAAACTGAAAGACAATAGCTTCAAAACCTAGAAATTGAGCAGCCGTGAAAAAAAAAAAAAAACCCATCATGAAAGGTTTATATATATAGTTATAGAGTCCTAATAGTGATAGAGTTCGGATTCAGAAAAAAAAAAAATATATATATATATATATTCAGAACAAAAAAATACCTTTAGGCCGGACTCGATGGGCTGGGTCGGTTGTATTGCCGACCAATATACAACCGACCCAGCCCATTGCAAATGGGGCTGTGCTGGGCTGGATGAGACCCACGGCAAATGGGGCTCCGTTTCTGGTCACCGACCCAGCCCATTGCAAATGGGGCTGTGCTGGGCTGGATGAGACCCACGGCAAATGGGGCTCCGTTTCTGGTCTGAGGAAGAATGGAAGCTGAGCGGAAGGAGATATCGGATGCGATGGTGGGTATGGTGGATGCGATGCCGTCGTCGGTGGTCTGATGAAGGAGATCGATGGTGTTAGGCAGATCGGTGGTCTGAAGAAGGAGACATCGGATGCGATGGGAAAGCCAGAGGATTGGGAAAGCCAAAGCATCGTGGAAGGGAATGGGGAAGGACGTTGCGATGACCGATGGTCGATGGTCGATGGTCGATGATCGATGGTCGACGGTAGATGATCTATGGTCGATGGTGGGAATGGGAAAGAGCATCGGGAAAGGACGTTGCGATGACTGAGCTGTTTGTTGTTTGTGTTGGTATTTTATTTTATTTTTTGTTTTATTAAACATGGTGGTGCGCTGTTTATTTTTTGGTTTTTTTTATTTTTTATTTTTATTTATTTTTTTTTTTAACATTGTGCTGACGTGGAAATTTGTAGAGGCTTCAAAAGCTTCGGTTTTATATATATATATATAGATTATTTATGAAATTCTTTATCAAGCCGAATGAGAAGCTCTACCAACAATTCTTTTTGGAACTGAAAGGGCAAATATAGTATCAAATCCATTACATGACAGGCCCAATTACAGAATTTATGGGTTTGGTTTCAAGAGAAAAAAAGGGTTAGGTCAAAGTTATATTTATTTGTACAGCATAATTTTTTTATTATCAAAGAGTATATTGTCAAGAGTAATTTTTAGGTACTTTAGAAAAATTATGCTCCTTTCTTTCACATTTATTGTGGGGTTTACTTATAAAATTTTTGGTAGGATTCACGGTAAACATGAGAGGGGAGAGCAGGGGTGTCCACGGGGCGAGTTTGTGCCCAACTCAGAATCAACCTAACCAAATCAAGTGTGCAATTTCCAAACTCGCCGTCAATCGATGAAGGACTCTGGTTGGATTGGCCGGGTTCTTGTCGGACGACGGTCGGTCTCAATTGAGTGAGGGAGGAGGAGATTTGGATAGAACTCGCTGGATTTGGCCAAAATCCAATCGAAATTTGGTTGAAATATGGTCGGATCTGGCTGAAATCTTGTCGGATCTGGCTGAAATCTTCTAGATCTTGTTGAGATCTCACGAGATCTAGTGAGATCTAACCGAATAATGCTTCAAACTACTATGAACGGTGGCTTTTTGTTGGTGGAGATTGGTCGAATCAGTTGGAGTCGGATCTTGAAGCAACAACCCGCCAGCTGGAATCGGTTTCTAAAGGTTGGAACCCGCGGCCAACTGGGTGGGTTGGACAAGTTTAGATGAGAGAGTATCATTTCTCCATGTTCCGGAAGTACCTAAGAATTTTTCATTGTCAAATTAACTATCCAAATTCTCTATCTATATTGTCTTATACCCTTGTTATATTATTATTGCCAGCAAAATATCAAAAAAATTAGAGACCAATAATTATCTTCTCATCTCATCATTAAATATTTTTAACTGTATGCAAAACATATATACAAAAAAATTTTACGTGAATAAAAATACAAAAGATATATATAATTAATAAAATTTAAAATACTAATTGTGGGGGCCAATTGAACCCTGTGTTCAAACTGCATTGTAGGAGGCCAGGCCCCATATCTAATCTCATATGTACAAACAACGTAAGAAAGGGCCAGACCCAATATCCAGTATGAGGGTAAGAGAATATCTGAGGACAACCAACAAAAGAAGAGATAAAATTACCCTCCGAGGAAAGGTAAAGAGTGCTTGTAAGGAATTTGGCCGTGTCCGAGGATGATAGCCACCTTGGAACTTCTATCCGAGGTATTTGGTAAACTTATTAGTCACCTAGAGTAACGCCTCGGACAAACCTTACAACAAAATGAAAGGGAAAATATCAAATGAAAGATAATAGTAAAAAATAACAAATATCTAAAGGTACTGTCACCTCCGCATTAAATGCCGCCCAGCTAACCTTCTGGCCGCATTAATGTGGAGGTGATACCTGAACAGTGAACACGCAGCCTTACAACTAAGAATGGAAGATTCAAGAAAAGGCAAGACAGATGGAGAAAAAGAGCTTTGAACGCCTAATCCACACGTGGATGGAGGAAAAGGTGAAAGAACCATAGTATATAACACGAAGGAAGAAAAAGAAAAGAAAGGAGGGGAGGGACAGGAAGAATTGTGTACTTATAAATTATAACACTAGAGCATGTCCGAGGATACTTTTTGTACTTATATAGACGTATAACTCTTTCCTTCTAACGCTATAAACCAATGTCTTGGCCCTAGATCCAGACTAGCTTCTTATCCTATACTCTACAAATTTATTGTTTGGGCTTTGTAGGCCTGGATCCATTCCTGTTTTGGGGTTCAAGCCAAATCTGGTCCTTACAATTGGCGCCGTCTGTGGGAAAACTGATTGATCTGATCAGAAAGAGATTTTGGTTTAGCGCATAAAATGGAAGAATCAGGTTCGCATCAACCAACGATGGGGCCACATCAGGGTAATAACAATCCGCACCAGGCGGCGTCAGGAGGTTCGCAGCATAGCTACTCTGAGTTCAACCCTCAACAAAGGAGAGATCGTGAGCAAAGTGGGCAAACCATGCACAATAGTAGGAGCCAATCACGTGGGAAAAGTCAAGTGTCCCATGTAGAGAATGAAAAAGATATGCAACGTGAAATTAATGAGTTGAAGAAGAAGTTACGTCGCGCGCAGCGGAGGCGAGCATCATCTGAATCTGAGTCTTCTTCTAGGGATACAGAGGATGATATGTATAAACAGAGATCTAGAACTCCGCCTAGTGAAACCTTCTCCGGTGATGAAGAATACAATAATTATAGGCGGAAAAGCAAAAGTACCTTGCACAAGGGCCTAGGAAACAAAGCCATGAACGAGGCATTAAATCAAGTAGCCAAATCGCCTTTCACACGTCGGATTGAGGGTGCCAGCCTTCCTCGATGATTTAATCAACCAACTTTCTCTCTTTATAATGGCCGGACAGATCCAGTGGAGCATGTTAGCCATTTTAATCAAAAAATGGCCGTCCATTCAAAGGATGAGGCCCTAATGTGTAAGATCTTTCCGTCCAGCTTGGGTCCAATGGCAATGAGATGGTTTAATGGCCTCGGGGCAAATTCCATTGATTCTTTCAAGAAACTTACCCAGTCCTTTGGCGCCCGCTTCATCACATGTAGTAGGGTACCTTTGCCTTTAGGATCTTTGCTATCAATGTCCATGCGTGAGGGAGAGACCCTGAAGGCTTATTCGGATAGATATTGGGAAATGTTTAATGAGATAGATGGGGACTATGATGATGTGGCCATTAGTACATTTAAGGCAGGATTGTTGGCGGAGCACGATTTGAGAAAGTCACTCATTGGCAAACCTGTCACCAGTGTACACTTACTAATGGATAGGATTGACAAGTACAGGAGAATTGAGGAAGATCAGTTGCAAGGTAAAGGGAAAGCGAAGGTGATCCCCCAAGAGAGGAGGGATTCCAGGTCGGATCGGTTGCAGAACAATCGTCCTCGGAGAGACTTTTCAGGGCAATCTGCATTTGCCAACGCCCAGGCAGTCAACGTGGTGTTTCGGGAACCAGTGCAGAAGGTCTTGGAGAAAGTAAGGAATGAACCATTTTTTAAATGGCCAAATAAAATGGCAGGAGATCCAAGCAATCGTAACCAAAATCTGTACTGCCATTATCATCAAGATCATGGTCATGCTACTGAAGATTGTCGGAACTTATGGGACCATTTAGAGCAGCTGGTCCGAGAAGGGAGGTTAAAGCACCTATTGCATCATTCCAGTGGCCGAGGAGGCCAGACTGATGCAGCGTTTCAGGGAAATCCTACATCGAAACCTCCTCTGGGCACCATTAATGTTATATTCGCTGCCCCAGGGAGGACTGGATCCTGCCCTTCCAAGATAATGTCAGTATCCCATTACACCGATGATGAGCCTAATTCAGTGCCGAAGAGAGTCAAGACAAATGTCCCTCTAGTGCTGAGTTTTTCAGAAGCGGACAAACAGGGAACCATACAACGACATGATGATGCTCTAGTGGTTACCCTTAGAATTGGTGGATACGATGTGAGGAGGGTCATGATTGACCAAGGAAGTGCAGTGGAGATTATGTATCCTGACCTCTATAAGGGTCTAGGTTTAAAGCCCGAGGATTTATCTACATACAACTCGCCTTTGGTGAGTTTTGAAGGTAAGATGGTTGTCCCTAGGGGTCAAATTAGATTGCCTGTGCAAACTGGATTGGATGTGGTCGAGGTGGATTTTATCGTGGTAGATGCTTTTTCCCCATACACGGCCATTATGGGCAGGCCATGGCTGCATTCCTTGGACGCCGTTTCTTCCACCCTTCATCAGAAAGTAAAATATCCTTCTGAAGGTCAAGTGCTGGAGATAGTGGGAAGCCAGTCTATGGCTAGGCAATGCTTGATTGCGGCAATTCAGCACAAACCAGAGACTGGCGCCTCGGCCAGTAAAGAAAATGATGCATAGCAGTTAAGAACCTCATCGTCACTGCGCGGGAGACCAGATGACGAGATGAATTGTGAGGACCTGGAAAAGGTGATTATAGGGGACGACCTTGAGAGATTTTTCCAGGTTGGGGCTCGGCTACCCCTACAGGAGAAGGAAGAGTTGGTGGAACTTCTGAGGAAAAATGTAGATGTTTTCGCATGGGATGCCTATGAAGCCCCTGGTTTAAATCCGGAATTCATCTGTCATCGTTTAAATATAGATCCCTCAGTTACTCCAAAAAAGCAACCGCCTCGGCGCCCCTTGAACGAACACGTAGAGGCAATAAAGTCTGAAGTGGTTAAACTTAAACAAGCAGAGGCTATTAAAGAGATTTTCTATCCTCAATGGCTGGCTAGTACCATGGTGGTGAAGAAGAAGACAGGAAAATGGCGTGTATGCGTGGACTTTACAGACCTTAACAAGGCTTGCCCCAAAGACCCTTTCCCTATGCCAAGGATAGAACAATTAGTAGATGCGACAGTAGGCCATCCTCGGATGAGTTTCCTGGATGCCTTCCAAGGTTATCACCAAATACCATTGGCAGCGGAAGATCAGGAAAAAACGGCTTTTGTCACTCCTGTGGGAAACTACCATTATAAAGTAATGCCCTTTGGCCTAAAAAATGCAGGATCAACTTATCAACGGATGATGACAAAAATGTTCGAACCATGGTTGGGAAAAACTATTGAAGTCTATATTGATGATATGGTTGTGAAGAGCAAGTTAGTGTCTGAGCACTTAGCAGACCTTACAAACATTTTCGAAATCCTAAGGTGGCACAAGTTGCATCTGAATGCCTCCAAATGTTCCTTTGGAGTAGGGTCAAGAAAGTTCCTAGGGTACATGATGACTCATAGGGGAATTGAGGTAAACCCAGATCAGATCAAAGCAATCAATAGCTTGTAACCACCTCAGAATCCAAAGGAAGTCCAAAAGCTTACTGGAATGATGGCAGCTTTAAATCGGTTCATATCTAGATCAGCGGAAAGGTGTAGACCTTTCTTTCTTTTATTGCATAAATGGAAAGAGTTTTAATGGTCCGAGGAGTGTGTCAGGGCATTCCAAGAACTTAAACGCTACTTGTCACATCCACCCATAATGTCCAGCCCATTGGTGGACGAAATCCTTTTCTCTTACCTCGCCGTTGCCTTCCATGCCATAAGCCTTGTGCTCATACAAGTGGACAATGGTATACAACGACCAGTCTATTATGTGAGCAAGTCACTTAACGAGGCCGAGGTGCGCTATCTGCCACTAGAAAAAGCGATACTGGCTGTAGTGCATGCCACAAGGAAACTTCCCCACTACTTTCAGGCGCATACTGTGGTTGTTCTGACTCAACTCCCCCTCAAGTCAGTACTTAGGAGCGCCGATTATACTGGGAGGGTAGCTAATTGGGGTATGATTCTAGGGCCTTTTGATATAAAGTGCATGCCCCGTACCTCTATAAAGGGACAGATGCTCGCTGATTTGGTGGCTGAGTTTGCTGAATATCCAGAGGAGGTGGAAATGGGAGACGAATCAGTGGATGAAAGGTTGGTGGGCGTGGCATCTATTCAGGGCCTACCGCCTTGGGAATTATATGTTGACGGAGCAGCCAATCAACGGGGATCAGGAGTGGGGCTAGTACTGGTATCCCCTGAGAAGATTACCATTGAGAAATCCTTAAGACTGAATTTCTCTGCTACGAACAATGAAGCAGAGTATGAAGCTTTGTTGAAGGGAATGGTGATGGTTCAAAAAATGGGGGGAAAGGCAGTAAGGGCTTTTTCGGACTCAAAATTGGTTGTGGGACAAGTAAGAGGTGACCTAGAGGCACGAGATTCAAGAATGTAGGAATATTTGGGTCAAGTCAGGAGTATACAAGAAAAGTTTGAAGTTTTTGACTTGTCTCATGTTCCTAGAAGTGGGAACACCCATGCAGATTCGTTGGCCACCCTTGCCACGTCCTCAGCCCAGGATTTGCCTCGGGTAGTTTGGGTGGAAGACCTATATACGCAAGCTCTGACACATCAGGGTGCTCCTTGGATACATCAAATTACGCTGGGTCCAAGTTGGATGGACGCTGTATCACTGTTCTTGGAAAAAGATGTACTGCCTGAAGAAAAGTCTGAAGCTGATAAAGTGCGGAGGAAAGCTCCTCGGTTTTGGTTATCCGAGGACAGAAAATTGTACAAGCGTTCATTCTCTGGGCCTTATTTGTTGTGTGTGCACCCAGAGGCATCAGAGTCACTTCTAGAGGAATTACATGAAAGGGTTTGTGGAAGCCATACAGGGGGAAGGTCACTGTCTCACAGGGCTCTTACCCAAGGATATTGGTGGCCAAACATGCAAAAAGAAGCGCAGGAATATGTCAAGAAATGCGATCAATGCCAGAGGTTTGCACCGAACATTCATCAGCTTGGAGGGGTGCTTAACCCTCTGTCTAGTCCGTGGCCTTTTGCTCAGTGGGGCCTAGATATTGTGGGTCCTTTCCAAAAGGCTGTAGGGAACAAGAAATACCTCCTAGTATGCACAGATTATTTCACTAAGTGGGTCGAAGCTGAGCCTCTAGCCAATATCAGGGATGTGGATGTCAAAAGATTCATTTGGAAGAACATAGTTACGCGATTTAGAGTTCCCAACGTCCTCATCTCGAATAATGGCCTTCAATTTGACAGCAAAGCTTTTAGGAAGTACTGTTCTGACCTGGGAATAAAGAACAGGTATTCCACTCTAGTTTATCCGCAAGGAAATGGGCAAGCTGAGGCTGTTAATAAGGTCATCGTAAACGGACTTAAAAAGAGGTTGGATGACGCCAAAGGAAGATGGGTTGAGGAACTACCACACGTTCTATGGACGTACAGGACAACACCTAGGAAGTCTACTGGAGAGACCCCCTTCTCAATGACGTATAGGGCTGAAGCTGTAATCCCTCTGGAGAGTGGTTTCCCCACTATGAGATCTAGCGCATTTACCTCGGATGGAAATGACGACTTGCTAAAGAGGAACTTGGATCTAATTGAAGAACGACGAGAAAACGCTAGGGTGCAGTTAGCCTACTATCAACACAAGCTTAAACAAGGCTACGATATGAGTGTGAAGTTGAGACCATTGGCCCCAGGTGATTTGGTTTTGAGGAAAGTTATGGGAAACACTAAAAACCTTGCCTGGGGAAAATTGGGGCCCAATTGAGAGGGACCATATCGCATTACGGCGGTGGCAGGAATAGGAGCCTATTATTTAGAAGATTTAGATGAAAGAGCTGTACTTCATCCTTGGAATGTAAATAATCTGAAAAGATATTACTATTGATAAGAAAAGTTACATTGTGTTTTTTTTCCTTGCTTCCATTTATCCTATAGCATCTATTGAAATATTAAACAGAAACTAAGTAATGTCAGGTCCTCGGACCACAAACTTAGTGGAAATTAATATCTTATGGCATATATTGAAATATTAAACAGAAACTAAGTAATGTCAGGTCCTCGGACCACAAACTTAGTGGAAATTAATATCCTATGGCATCTATTGAAATATTAAACAGAAACTAAGTAATGTCAGGTCCTCGGACCACAAACTTAGTGGAAATTAATATCCTATGGCATCTATTGAAATATTAAACAGAAACTAAGTAATGTCAGGTCCTCGGACCACAAACTTAGTGGAAATTAATATCCTATGGCATCTATTGTAATATTAAACAGAAATTAAGCTATGTCAGGTCCTCGGACCACAAACTTAGTGGAAATTAATATTTCAGGACATCTCTTAAAATGAGAAATGGAAAATTATCTGTGTTTAGTCCTCGGACCATGAACCTTGTAAAAATAATTGTCCTTGCAGTGTTAAGGAATATATTCAATGGAATATATGTTGTGTTAAAATCTTTAGAACATGATCTTGAATATAAGTTATTATTTTCTGGATTAAGTCTTGGCCTATTTTATAGGTCATGATTGACTTCATGGATGTCAAATAAGTGTAAGTATATTTCAATATATTCACATCCTGCTTATTGTTTAAGTGTTGTGATATTGCTTGGAAATTGTAAAACTTATTAGTGAACTTGGCAAAAGGGAGATACATTTTTGAAAGTTAACATTAGGTTGTATTAATTTATCGTATTCCTTAAAAATGCATGCTGGTTCCTTGGTAACATATCGTGTTTTGGAAGTAGATAGGGAACAGAGTAAAGCAAATATCATACAGCTAAGTAAAACAATAATGCTGACAAGTATTACTTGAAATAAAGAAAAATGTTTCATACATTACCAAAATTGATCTCTAAATACGAAAGATGAAAGTACAATTATCATTATCCTAAAAACAAATATAAAAACTAAGGCTTCAACTTAATCTGAAGGTTAGGTTTGGAAGCCTGGTCAGCTGCCTCAGGTGGGCTCTTATTCTCTTTCTCCTGAAGAGACCCTTCAGCAGGTAAAGTAACTAAGGCCAGTTGCTTCTCAAAGTCTTGAGAAGCTGCCTCAGGTTGAGGGGCCTCAGTCACTTTACCCGACGAAGAGCTTATCAAGGTCTCTTACGCACTGCCCTGTTCTGGCTGAGCAGTAGAAGGGGGGTGCTGAGGAGGGGCTTCAGTAGTTATTTGTGGCGCAAGAGGGGCTAACTCAGCCTGCTTAGGAATTTGCAGGGCTAAGGGGAAGATAATGTTTTCTGGTCTCCTTAGCCCTGATGAAGCTTCAACCCCAGCCTGGTTGAGAGCCTCTTCCCAAGTCTGGGCGCAATATGCATGACAGACGACAGGGACCTCAGCCCGAAGAGCGTCCTCGATCTCTGCTACCCCAACGTCGTAGCCATGTTGCTCAGCCTCGTCCCTCTCCTTCTCGAGTTTGAGCTTGTCCTCCTCAGCCTGCACTTTGGCATTCTCAGCCAAGGTCTTGAGCCTGTTCGCCTCCTCCAGTTGCTGCCTTAGGACCGCGATCAGTTCTTTGGCTGTAACCAGTTGCCCTGTAATATCATTGGCCAGCTTCCTCTAGCTCTCAACTTGTGTTTCAGCCCCCTTCAATGCAGCCTCAGCACTTTTTCTTTGCTGCTCCTCAGCCTTCAATTTCTCCCTGAGGTCAGCATTGTTGTTCTCAGTGATGGTTAACTTCTGCACAGCAGAGACCCTTCTTTTTCTCTCATCATCCATCTGCTGTACGACGGAATGATAAATTTCTTCCATCCTGAACGTACTCTGAACAGCCTGTTTTAAAAGAAAAAGAGAAGACAACAACAAAACAAACACAAAAGAAAAATATGTATAAGAGTAATAACTTGTATACGCACAAGTAACACGAAATTAGGGTTATGCCGAGAAAAAAAAAAAAAAAAGAGAGAGAAGAAGGGGATTGAAAAAATAACAATACATACCATTCCTAAACATCGCTTGGCTTGGAGAAAGACTTCGTTCCTCCTTAATCCTCGTAGCTCCACCATGTCTTTGGGGAGCAGGAGGGTTTCTTCCAACGCCAAGGCCACTTGGCAGCCTATACCCCCATTGTAATCTCTGATCGATGCATCATCGATCAGTGGCTCACCCCCAAGCATGGGAGCTAGAAGCCATGCTTGAGGTTGAGGCTGTTGAACCTCTCCCCTCTCTAGTCCTCGACTGGGGGCATTGTTGATTTTCAATTGCTTCGTTGGCCTATAGGCCTCGTCTTCACTGGAAGAACGAGCCCTTCCAGTCTCCATTACCTTATTGCCCTTAGGCTCCCTTCTCCTCTTAGGATCAGGTTGTTCAGTCTCAGAGAGAGGAGGTGGCTGAGAGGCATGAGGAGGAGATTTAGGAGGGGGGGGGGGGAGGAAGTTTTGGTTGGGTGGGCCTCCCAGCTTCCCCCCTTCCAGGTTAGCTCTCCAGTAGTTCCTGGAGACTGCGTTGGGGTTTCCTCTGGATCCCCATATCCTCAGGATTTTTAGGCGATGGAGTGGACTGGTTGAAGACTTCGTAATCGTCTGTGGCCGAGGCTATGTCCACAGAACCTTCTTCCCCTTGTTCAGCTTCTTCTTCCTCCTCTACTTGAAAAACGGGGGGAGAAGATGGAGCTGCTTCTGCGAGGCTAGCAATAGGCAATACCTCGGTAAGCTGGAAGTATTTGGGAAGAGGAACGCCTTCAGGGACTATGAACCCTTCGAAAGCAACACTAATTCTGTAAAGCCGAGGATCCTTAGCCTTTATCACGCACGAAGGAGCTTGGAATGCACGTGATATAGGGCTGTAGCCGAGGATGAGATGAGCTGCTCTTAACTGACCGTCTGATGGGTTGACATAAATTCCAGCTCGGAGAAATCTATCCAAGCTGGCTTTGTTAACTAAACGTAACGATGGCGTAGTGGCGCGGGGATCTGCAATGTCAGTAGAGACAATAAGGAGTCACTTTAGTATCAACCGACAACAATGGGAATACTATAATATGAAAAGTTAAATTTGAAGATTAAGTAAGTTAATTCCCCACCTGGCTCACCCTCTTTAACTGGGCATGGTAAGCCATCATGCCACTGCCCAGAGAAGATTAAGAAATCGTCTTTTAATCCCTTATTAGATACAGGGAGACATTGAATCATCCTGACCTCTGCCTGCCTGGATTTTAAATAGTATCCCTGATTTTTTAGGTGCTGAAGGTTATAAATCCAGTTTATATCATGGTGGGTCAGGTTTAGGTTCATTCTTTCGTTCAGGGCTTCTATACATCCTAATACCCTGAACATATTCGGCACGCATTGTGTAGGGGATAACCTAAAATACCTAAGGTAATTCCTAGTAAGGGTGCCCATGGGAATGGTCATCCCCCCTTCTATGAAGGCGATCATAGGAATGACAACCTCGTTTGTTTTTCTCTCATCATACCACTCGCCCTGTGCCGCGTACCTAACGCCCACATGTGGAGGGATGTTGTACTTAGTCCTAAAATTGCTCATTTTCTCCTCGGTGTCAACTAACTCCCTAAATCTACCCATTTTCTAAAAGATCCTATAAGGGAAATTTTACAATAAAAGGAATAAGAGTTGGAGATAGTTTAGGAAGACTTACAGGTGTAAGAAATGGTCCTCGGACAGGATTTTGGTATTTGTAGACGCACAAAGGAGCGAAAAAAAAGAGAGAAAATGTCAAGTTCTAGAATAACGCAATCATCCAAAAGTGACGAGAAACTGATTTGAAAGTCTATTTATAATGGCGCAAAAATTAGGAGCGGGAATTCGCCCACTCAAATTCCCAGAAAGCTCAACTGTCGTTGGATTATCATCCAACCGTTGAACATGGGAGACAAAGGAGTTGCCAAAATTAAATGAAGGCGCACCCTGGGCACTGAAGAGTCAGAGATGGGTCACAAGAAGATAAACACGTGTTGCTGCGATTTGACCCAATAAAACCAGATCATAAGGCAGATCCGACGAGAGAATCAAAATCCTCATTTTCTCCCGAGGAGCCGAAAAGCAAGATTTTGAGGGGCTATTATGGGGGCCAATTGAACCCTGTGTTCAAACTGCATTGTAGGAGGCCAGGCCCCATATCTAATCTCATATGTACAAACAGCGTAAGAAAGGGCCAGGCCCAATATCCAGTTTGAGGGTAAGAGAATATCCGAGGACAACCAACAAAAGAAGAGATAAAATTACCCTCTGAGGAGAGGTAAAGAGTGCTTGTAAGGAATTTGGCCGTGTCCGAGGACGATAGCCACCTCGGAACTTCTATCCGAGGTATCTGGTAAACTTATTAGTCATCTAGAGTAACGCATCGGACAAACTTTACAACAAAATGAAGGGGAAAATATCAAATGAAAGATAATAGTAAGAAATAACAAATATCTAAAGGTACTGTCACCTCCGCATTAAATGCCGCCCAGCTAACTTTCTGGCCGCATTAATGTGGAGGTGATACCTGAACAGTGAACATGCAGCCTTACAGCTAAGAATGGAAGATTCAAGAAAAGGCAAGACAGATGGAGAAAAAGAGCTTTGAACGCCTAATCCACACGTGGATGGAGGAAAAGGTGAAAGAACCATAGTATATAACACGAAGGAAGAAAAAGAAAAGAAAGGAGGGGAGGGATAGGAAGAATTGTGTACTTATAAATTATAACACTAGAGCATGTCCGAGGATACTTTTTGTACTTATATAGACATATAACTCTTTCCTTCTAACGCTATAAACCAATGTCTTGGCCCTAGATCCAGACTAGCTTCTTATCCCACACTCTACAAATTTATTGTTCGGGCTTTGTGGGCCTGGATCCATTCCTGTTTTGGGATTCAAGCCAAATCTGGTCCTTACACTAATCTAATAAAAATAATTGTTTAGATTGATATAACATAACAAAGAAAGACATTTTTTTAATTTGTAGTGCTAGCCTATTAGGCTACAACTACAAAATCCTTGACAATGACACACAAGCTTCACTTTTTAATTATACATCTTTTAGTTTGGCTAGGTCTCTCTCCGGTCCTGCCTCCACGTGATTTGTCAATCACCTTAAAAAACAAAAATCATTCTACTAGTCTATCAGTTCATTTAGTAATAAATAATTTTAGAAAAGTTTTTATATTAAAAATATAATAAGAGTAATATTACAGTTATGAACTATTTTATAATATTTTTATAAATTGTTAATGTATCCGACTTTTTATTGGTTTTTATCTAAATCTACCATTAGTATCACTTTTTTATTTATCAAAAACTACTCACTATATCAATAGTTTGTAAAAATTTATGTAAAAAAGTTTGAATCTCTAGCATTACTCATATAATAAAACCTCAAAAAAAATCAATATTTTTTTCTTTTCTCATTAAAAATTGTTTAACTTTTCCCTTAAAAAATAAGCAAATGTATTTCTGGTGATAATTTGAATTTAGAATGTTTTAGTTAGAAATACCAAAAGTGTCAACAAACTAATAAAATCGCTTGTTGCAAATATCTCCATCCTACATCAAAAATCAATCAATATTTTAAGATGATAATAAATAAAGAGCAATCATTGTAAGCTAATATACTAATTAAATTCTTCATAATTATAAAAGTAAAAAAAAATCATCACCGCCAATCCCACGTTATAGTCACACTCGCCAGTTAGCACATATTAATAAACAAAACATTTTGTTTTCTTATATAAAAAATAATAATTAGTGTAACCAGTAGGAGTATCTAAATTATTGATAATAATCTCTCTTTCTCTCAAAGATATGAATGGGACACTCATCATCAAACTCAAAGTGAGAGAGCAATAGCAAACACTTAATAAAAATCCCAATCACAATCCCCAATTAGATTTATTTTTCAAAAAATAAACTCATACTTTTCTGCCTGAGTCATCAATGAAAGTGATGTAGTACATTAAACCTCCAAAGGATGCAACCAAAGAAGGCCTCCACAAATCAGTGTGTACTAACTCCAATTTTCTAGCCTTCGATGTCTTGCCAATTCTCAAAAAGCTCACCCTTTTCTGCTTTCCTAAGATGTATCTTTCACACATGTCAAGATTAATAAACTTGAGTTCTAGTAGTTTTCCTTTTGATAATAGCATCTTCATCCCTTTCTTAGTCATGTGACCAAGTCTGCAGTGTCATCGACTTGCATCAATACTTGCTTCAACAACTACAATTGTGTCTCTTGGACTTGAGGTCATATATAGAGTACTAGTTTTCTTTCCACGAGCCAATACCATGGATCCCTTTGTAACCTTCCAGGTACCTACAACAAATAGTATTGCATGCCCTTCATCATCAAGTTGTCCTACAAAAATCAAATTCCTCCTTAGGTCAGGAATATGTCGAACCTTCTGCAGTAACCAGACAAACCCATTGGGCAATATAATTCGAATGTCTCCCATACCCATAACATCCAAGGCTTCTCCATCAGCCAAATACACCTTACCAAAATCACCTTCAACATAGTTTTGTATGATTTCCTGGTGTGGAATGGTATGAAACAAAGCTCCTAAGTCCAAAACCCAATAATCAAGTGGACTATCTACAACAAGAAGCAGTGCATCCTATACCTCATTTATTACAACATTAGCAGAATCATCATCATTCTTCTTCTTAGAACTTTTGCAGTGCCTCTTAAAATGGCCAGCTTTGCCACAGTTCCAACATTATACCTGTTGGCCAGATCTAGATTTACTTCTATTCCAATTGGAATTTCTAGATTTTGATTTGGCCCGATTTGAATTTCTAGAATTGCCTCTACCTCTTGTCTCAAGGTTTAGGGCAAAACCAAACCCTAAGGTTTCACTTGCATCTCTTTTGCGAATCTCCTCAGCCATAACTAGATTTCGTATGTCATTGTACTTCAGCTTTTCTTTTCCAATAGAATTGCTCACTGCCATTCTCATAGCCTCCCAACTGTTTAGCAAAGAAATCAAAACGATTAGTGCACGGATCTCATCATCAAAATCAATTTCTACAGAAGACAGTTGATTTGTGATAGTGTTAAATTCATTCAGATGTTGTGCTACTGATGCATTCTAGGCCATCTTCAAATTGAATAGTTTATTCATCAGATGCACCTTGTTGTTTACTGATGGCTATTCATACATACTAGACAAAGCCTTCGTTAGACCTGCCGTGGTCTTCTCCTTCATTTTATTTTGTGCAACAGACCTTGACAGAGTTAATCTGATAACTCCTAGTACCTATCTATCAAGAAGAGTCCATTCATCATCTTTCATAGTTGCAAGTTTCTACCCTAAAAGCGGCAGGTGCAATTTCTTCCCATAGAGATAGTCCTCGATTTGCATCCTCTAGAATCCAAAGTCTGTGCCATCGAATTTTTCTATTCGAGACACTTTTCCTATTTCCTTTACCGTTACTCCCACTCAAACCTAACCCTAGGCTCTAATATCAACTAATGGGAACACTACAAAAAAAACGACCTATTGCGGCGGACCTATTGCGGCGGGTGCGAAACCTGCCACTATATGTCGCCTATTGCGGCGCGTTTTGGCCCTGCCGCTGAACATGGATCTATTGCGGTGGGATAATAGGCCCGCCGCAATAGTTCTAGTTTATTGCGGCGTACTACTTCGGCGGGCCAATGACCCGCCATAATAGGCATGTTATAGCGGCCCCAAGCTTAGATATAGCGGCTGTCAATGACCCGCCGCAATAGCCCTTTACATTTCCCCCCCCAAACCTAAAATTTTCCCACTGTTTTTTTTTATCCCTTTTCAGTTTTAGCGCCTTTTCTTTTTTAGCTAGTCTCCCACACGCTCTCTCTCTCTCTCAGACACTTCGAAAAGCTCCTCACTGTCTCGTCTCTACCACTACCCACAGCCACAGCCACCACCACCCACAACCACAGCCATCACCACTACCACCACCACCCAACCCCCAACCACTAAATCACAAACAAAAACAAACCACTATAAACCCAAAATCACCACTAGCCAACCCAACCCACAGCAAACCCAGTCACCATAAGCCACCATCACCCACCCACCTGCCACCACCGTAAACCCCAACCCAAAATCAACCAAACACTAGCCACGACCACTACAAAACACCAATCACAAAACAAAAACCCAACCACCAAATCACCAAATCACAAATCACAAAACAACCACCATCACAAACACCAAATACGATCCACCACCAAACTTTGACCCACGACCCAGACCCACCATGACCAAGTGACCCACAGTGACTGCCGAAGCACTGTGACTCGCACCCATGGGAAATCGATGAGAGAGAGAGGGATGAGTAAGAGAGGGCAAGGGCATTGATGGAGATCGCTCCCGACTGCTTGAAGCCATTGATGGAGATCGCCTAAAAGTACTGCTTCTTTTTCACTTTTACTTTTGAGTTTCTAGGGTTTCAGTCACGGTCTTGTTTGGTAGTGCTATATTATTAGTATTATTATTTAAATGCAATTGGGTATCAGCCACTAAAGATGATCTTTTTGGGTATTAGTGTGTATTCTTTCTAATTCAGAATATTCTGTAGCTTTTTAATGGTGATTCCTTGTTGGTGGTTCAGGTTTGTGTTGATCGTGTGAATTTGCTTTCTTTTTTGCTGTAGCTTTTGTTGGTTCAGGTTTCTGTGGCTTTTTTTTTTTTGTTGCTTTCCGGTTGGATTTCTAGTGTTTCAGAACGCAATATTTTGGTGCTTCTGTAGCTTTTTCTTGAATCTGCTAGTTTTAGTTTCATTCACTTTGTTGTATCTTCAATTTATTTGAATTTCTTTGTTGTAGTTGAGTTTGGCATGAGGATTTGGCGTTTGATTTAATAGTTAATATTTCTACGGCATGTGCATTATCTGCATGTACCATTGAGAGTAGATTGATGTTACATTCCAAAAAAGCCAAAATCTAATCATTTTGAACAGTTTAAGAAAGCTACATTTGGTTCACTTTCTACAAGAAAAAAAAATTTGTGTGTAGGCTGAAATTTTTTTTTATATGAATAAATAGTTTGAAGAGAAAATATGTTCTTTTATTTTCTCTTTGGTGTAGGATAAAGAAAAAAAAATGGTGTTAAGTGTTAACACATGGTGATACTAGTTGTTTTTGTCATTGTTCCAATTATACAAAAATGAACATATTAAATTATTTGTGTTTTTGCCATTGGTTTTGTAAAATGAAGTGGCTGGTAAGTAGATTGGATATGATTTGCATAAAAGTAGACTATCATGAAGCCAGCATGGGTAAATAGAAGAATTTTGACTCAAGCAATCTACAGAGAGCCAGCATGGGTAAATAGAAGCCTAATAAACTTCATGATTGCCTAATCCATACGCTGCCTTAGGTTGGCATACCTCATTCCAGGCAACTTTAGCCCGTCCCATTCTTCTTAGTCCATTTCCACAGGAAAGAAGACAATTTCTGTTCTAATTCTTTTATAGTGCTCTTGGGTAGAATAAACACATTTGACCAGTAAGCTTGCACACTAAATAAGACAGATTGTATAATCTATGTAATTGAGAATTTAGTAAAGTTTTGTATCATCTTTGTAATTGAGGGTTTAGAGTCACTTGCTTATTAATTGATTGTGTCATGTGCTTAATTGTTAATTAGTTAGAAGCCATGTGCTTAACAGTTAGTTAGCTAGAAACTATTCACTGACTTGCCACCCCTTTTGTACTTTCACTTGTCTTCGTATGCTTGTCTGATGGCTATGGTTAATTTTGCAGCTTCAAGATCAAGTGCAACTCTGTAAAGAACAAGAGGCAATATCACAGGTTATAAACATTTGTTCACGCCATTAAATTTGAACTTAAAATGCATGTACCAAAATTTCTTTTATTTTTTATCTATATTTACTACATATTTAATTCAACTGTTTGCATTTCTTAAGAATGTTATTTTGAGGATTCACTTTTTTTGTTTCTGAGTTGTACAGTGCCTAAAAACACCTAGTTGAGCTGATGGGTCTGACCAAATCTTGATAAACATGGTTAATGGCTTAATGCTTCTTTTGTGTTATCTGTTATAAGTTCTGTCATTTGTATTTGTCAAAGGCTGAATTATTGTTAAATGGTGCATAAAAAATAATTTTTTCTTACCATCTCCTGGTTAATTAACACTTACTTGATAGTGGCTGCTAGCTACTTTTATATTTGTTAGGGGTGTCTCTTTCTGTAGAGAATTTATTAGCTGAATGCAATTACTTTCCCTTGTATTCTATATGATAGGAGGCTTTGTATTGTTTTTAATTTCTGTATAATAAAAATATGAAATTATATAATTAGGATGTGTATCACTGTACACCAAGCGATTCACTAGCAACCTATGTAGTTAAAAAATGTCACATGACCATCATGATTGCTCACATTATTATATTTCTAAATTAATTAATAAATATTTATCATAGTGGTTACGTGACATTTTAAATCAGATTAAGCTGCTTGCATGTAACTTTTAAGCCAAAGATTTTTTTTATTTTTTTATTATAGAGGTACCAAATCACTTGACACATCAACACAAATTATCACAATCATCACAACTTGCTTGATAATGTCGGCTTCAGACACTTTTTTTTTTTTTTTAATTTTAATTTTAATTTTTTTATATATGAGTAGAGAAATATAGTCAACAATTAATAAAAAAAATATAATGCAAAATAACATGAAGATTGAAGAATGAAACTTCATATCATTATTAACATTCTATGACAAAATGTAATCCCAAAATCGTGTACAGTGACGCAAAATCTTTGGGGTTTTGGTTTGGCTTTAAGGGATTGCTTTGCTTCTGCTACTGTGTCTTTGTCTGTGAGAGAAAAAGTTTGTTCAGCCTTTGACCAATTTCTTCACAATCCCAAAAATACCTTCTCGTTTTCTTTAGGTATCTCTCTCTTTCTCTATCTCTACATTTTTTTCAATTTTTTAAGGTATTATAACATTGAATTTGTTTGTACATATGTCTATATAACTATTGATATATGTTGTTTTTATTTCCTCGGATTGGTGATTGTGGGGATTTGGAGCTTGAGAATGGAGTGAAACTAGGTTCCATTGACCAGAGACTGTAGCCATTGAAGATGCTGTCAGAGTTCTATTACGTGGTTTAGGGGAGGATATTAATAGAGAGGGTCTCAAGAAGACCCCTTTTTGTGTTGCCAAGTCACTTCATGAAGGAACCAAAGGTGCTTTTTTTAACCTTCACTTTGTTAAATCTAACTGCCTCTCTAGTCTATTTTCACCTTGAGTTAATCTTTACAGTCATATTCCAGTATGGTTTTCAATTCTCTAAAGAAATCTTCACATCTGACATACTTCTAACTAATCACATGTAGGAGAGAGATGTTAGATTGGGATTGATTAGAAGGGAAGTACTTGAAATATTCTGTTTTTAGTTAACCAATTGTCTATTGATAGAATCATCAAGAGCCACTTTCGGCTGCCTTAATGTACCTTTTGTTTGAAAAGAATATATTTAATCAGTATATATACCAGTAATACTGTTAATAGAAGTGAATAATAACAGGAAGTATTAATATAATGATAATCTATCATAGTGATAACAATTACTCATGGCAATAATTGATGTTCATGAGTTCTATTTTTTGGCTTTATTTCCAAGCAAGCTTGTGGTTGTGTGAGGGTGAATTCCCTGTTCCATGGATTTTTTTCTGCATCCTGTCTTTTTAGTTTGCTTCTGTTGTCAAAAAATTAATCATTACCAAGAATGTCATATTTCAAAGCAATTATTTTGTATATTTAGCTCTTACTAAGGGAAGTACTTCAACTGACCAATTCTCACATAGGTGAAAGGAGTAAAATAATAGAAGATGCTTGCATCTTGTCCTCTTATCATGATTTAGTTTTGAATTTTTGGTGGAAAAAAGGGTTTTAACATGATATTATCTGGTGGTGTCAATGTGATGCAATGGTTCAACTTAGCTTGATTTAAGAGATTCCAAGAAACTAGCTATCTCAATTTCAGTTGAAGCTTCCTGCTCCCTCTTCTCTGTTGTTTGTTTACTTAGATGTTAGATCCAACAAATTATTAAGATATGGTTATGATGGTTCTCTTAAGGAACCAAAGGTGCTTTCTTTGACCATTTAGTAACAAAAAGGTGCTTTCCACAGCACCATGCAACCAAACAGAAGATGAAGACAGCAAAAATAGCATTAATGACAGTAATGAAAACATTAATGAATACTTATGCTACTTAAAAGCAAGGGAAACCTTAAACAAAGAAGCTTGGCTTCAATTTAAACGACCATAAGCATTTACTAAATTAATTTCATGATAAAATTTCATGATCCTATTTTTTACTAAATTAATTTCAAACAATATTGATAAACATTTATATACATCAGTAATATAGAAAAACTTGAAAGAAATATATTTGAAAAATAATACCGGGATGCAAATCAGTGGAAAAAAATAGTAATACAGGTTTAGTTTTGGATTGGACATTCAAGTTTGTATTGCAAATGAGTCCCTTTGCTTTGTTTGCTGTAGTTTAATGCCTCCTCAACTTTCAACACACACTTTGCAATAGAAAAGATGTCACGAAAAGCCAATTGGGAACTCTCTTACTAGAGACAAGGAGAAATGATGCAAGCATATTCATTATTAAAAAAATGATGCATGCACCATTTAAAATTAGATTGAATTGATCTTTGAAGTGGGCATCTCAACTTTGCTAGGATAGCTGATCTGAGTCAATAACAGTATAATGTATTTGGTTTACAATGTAAATATAGCCTCATTCTGGTCATCCTCTTCTTGATTTGGGTTTTAGTTGAGTTGTGGGTGTTTCATACATGCAGTGCTTTGCATGGTGTGTGTGAGAGTGAAGGGATCATGCTTCTGTCAGTAAAAGAAAATAAAAATTTTTGTCTGAAGCACATATTAAGTTTATGCAGTAACTCAATATATTGTGTGACTTTGTTTCAGCACGGTTTAGTGGAGCCTTTGTCCTTTTGTAGTTCCTATTTCTGTTTTGATTCTTATATAGTGGACATACGTTAATCGTGCTGATTTTTGACTTGTGATAGGGAAAACATTCAAATTTCTGTAATTGGAGATTCCTCTAAGCTATCAACATCCCTACAAGAGCTGATAACTGGAATTGAGGAGACCAACACTAATTGTGGACTCCAACTAATTGCTCTTTAAGGTGCCTTTTATTAAATCAATTTACTAATGGTAAAGTACTAATAGAACCTACCAAGCTTAAATATCGCAACATGTAAGCATGAGTATGTAAAGTTTTGAATTAGTAAGCAAGAACCTGTAACAACAGCAGTGCAGCATCAACACTTGTTACTAGACACCAGCAACTAATTATAAGAGGCAGTTTATTAGTAAAGTTTTGTATCGTCTTTGTAATTGAGGGTTTAGAGTCACTTGCTTATTAATTGATTGTGTCATGTGCTTAATTGTTGCCATTTGGGTATAGCTTGTCGGTTATTCTAAATTTCTTAAAGCTTTAGTATTATAGTTTTATTTGGAGCAAAGTATGCTAATAATTTTATAAGCATCAGGACGTGAGAGTTGATTTTGTAAGCATGGGGAGGAGTTGAAGTCAAAGTCTCTTCATTTGTGGCCTATTGATAAATTCCCAAGAGAAAATGTGAGAAGTGTAGGCTTTGTTCATATCTGGGGATATATGATAAACTCAAACCTTACTTAAACAATGCATGGTGAGTATAGAGCGCATAAGATAAACTCAAACCTTACTTAAACAAGGTTGATATAAAGAAAACAAGAAAAGGTTTGCATAACTAATTGAGCTATATGATAAATTGCTTTAACACTACTTTTTCCATGTTTCCCTGATATATGTTTTACGGCTACATGCATATATATATATATATATATATATATATATATATATATATATATATATATATATATATATATATATATATTTGTTAAATGGTCCCCTCACAAGAAAAACCTAATACCAATTCTAATCAAATCCATGAGCAGTTTTAATTGTAATCACATGCTAGATTCCATAAAACATGAGTAATTCTAATTAAATTAATGTAATTTTATAATAAAAATACTAAAATGAAAATTGAATGAAAATATGAAAGTAAAAAATGGTATAATAAAATTCAAATCATCACCACCAAAAAAGAGTCTAACCCGACATGACCTGACAATCTGAAAGGGTGTGCCATATGCCATAGTATACATGGTTTAGTTGTGATCAGCATTACATGATTGAGATTTGTCTTGTAATGTCAAACTTCCTATCAAGACTTATTTGATTATTATAATTGATTGGAGAGTCTCATCAGTTGGCAAATTTTCCTAAAAAAAATTATAATAATGATAATAATAATGATGGTGTATATTGTAAGACCCATACAAATTAGTGGTCCAACTAAGAAGTGTAAAAATTTCTTTTGTAAATCTTTCAAAATGAGACGTAAAGTTAAGACTTAAAGAGTATAAGATACGTAAAAGTTGAAAGTATCATATTAATATCAATATCAATATCAATGTCGTTTTACTTGAAAGAATTTTAAGAACTGAGATAGGTGCACAATGTCCACATGTATAACTATATATATATATATATATGAGTCAAAATTAGAAATGGTCAACACGCGTAGTATGATTGAACTTAGGGCAAACTCTTCTACCATAGGGTCTTGGTCTTCGTGAAACACTTCTAACCCCAGCATGGATAGCAACCGTGTAGAACAGTTGTGTTGCAATCACAATTATGGTGATGACTTCTAGAGTCCTTTGTAGAGTTTGTAGTTGAAGTTGTTTTATATTTCATTTTGCACAACACAAACTTGTGTGTTGTTTCTAGATATGCTTCCTTTGTGATCCACTTTTAGCTGAATTGCTTTGAAGTGAGTCTTGTTTGAAAATTAACTTAGGTTTATATATATAGGAGATTCTTGTTGGCAGATTACAAAAAGAAGAGGCACTATAAGTTCATGCGATCAAAGCAAGTGAAGTTCCTTTGTTTAAGACTTAAGGTACTCTCTCTCTCTCTTTGATTGTGATGGGTTGTTGAATTGGGGCAAGCAAGTGGCTTGCATGGAGTAATAAGGTGGTTTTAGTTGATATTGGGAGTGTTGGCTGTTTTGTGTGATATTGGATGATTGTTTTTGAGTTGTTTTTATTTGATTAATTCATTTTAAGAGTTTTTCTCTATCTTTTTCACACATCTGAAATGCTAAAATGGAATTGCATATTTAAAGAGATGTCCATTCCTAAAGAATATTGTTACTAATGATGTTATGTTACCAAATGTATTGATAATTTCTCTATGCATTTAAATTCATTATTTGATTAGGAACATAGCTAAAAGTGAATGATTAAAGATGATTTGTTTTTTAAATTAAAGTGAAATTGTGTAAATGAAATGTGTGTTAACTCTTGGTTTCTGTTTTCATGAAATCACATTATAGGTATTTTTTGTAAAGCACTCTATAGCAATGGATAAGAGTTGGATTAAAATTACCAATAGAAGGTCGCGAGAATATTTAGATGGAGTTCAACAATTTCTGAATTTTGCATCTAACCATGCACATCCGGATGGAACGATTTCATGTCCGTGTAAAAAATGCGTGCATACAAATTCGTGGCCAATAGATGTTGTAAAGGCTCACTTAGTGTCAAAAGGGATTTGTAGGGGTTATAATCCTTGGATTTTTAATGGGGAATCATCATTTGCAAAGACTTCTACTAAAATTCCTAATAGTTATGTCCAAGAAAACCCGATAGAGTATGCTGATCTTCGTGACATGTTGCATGACATGTTCCTTATACAAGATATGGCATCTAGGCCAACGGAAGAAGTCCCAAGTGTGCACTAACCCACAGAAGGTCCTGCAAAAGGTCCTAATGAAGATGCAGTTCAGTTTATGAAATTGCTTGAAGATGCCAATCAACCTTGTTATGAAGGTTGTAAGCATTTTAGCAAATTGTCAGCCATTGTGCATTTGTACCACATGAAGTGTCTTAATGGTTGGACCAACAAACCATTTACCATGTTGCTGCAATTTTTGCTTGATTTTGCTCCTTCAAATGCTAAGTTGCCAAAAGATTGTTATGAGGCTAAGAAGATTATAAAGGATTTGGGCTTGAGCTATGAGAAGATTCATGCTTGTCCTAAAGATTGTATTTTATACTGGAAGGACAATGCCAACCTTGAAGCTTGTCCAAACTGTAACCTTTCAAGATGGGAAAGTGATGAGTCTAAAGGTCAACAAAGTACTAATGCTTCCTCTAAGAAAAGAAAAAAGAAAGCTGCAAAGATCCTACGGTGGTTCCCTTTAAAGCCAAGATTGAAGCGACTATTTATGTCTCCTGAAACAGCCAATCATATGAAGTGGCATGCCAATGGTCGTGTGAATGACGGGTTAATGAGGCATCCTGCTGATTCTGAGGCTTGGAAATCATTTGACTCTAAGTACATAGAGTTCCATCTGAGCCTCGTAATGTAAGGCTTGGATTAACAACTGATGGATTCAACCCGTATGGAAATATGAGTACTACTCATAGTACATGGCCTGTCATTTTGATCCCATACAATCTTCCTCCATGGATGTGCATGAAAAAGTCTTATTTCATACTATCATTATTGATTCCTGGTCCAACCTCACCCGGGAACGATATAAATGTGTACTTACAACCCCAAGTAGAAGAACTGAAGGAGTTATGGATGTTGGAGTAGAAACGTTTGATGTATCTTCCAAAAAATCATTTCAAATGCATGTTACAGTATTGTGGACCATAAATGATTTTCCTGCATATGGTGATATCTCGGGTTGGAGTACTAAAGGTTCTCTTGCATGTCCTTCTTGTAACTATAATAGTCAGTCTCGTTGGTTAAGATATGGAAGGAAATTTAGTTACATTGGACATAGGCGATTCTTGGATAGGGATCATAAATTCCGTAAGCAAAAAAAAATCATTTGATGGGCATGTTGATATGAGATCAACTCCTGAAATAGTACCCGGAACGGAAATCATGTTACAAACGGATGCTATAGCCGATCATGTGTTTGGGAAAAAAAAAGTTAATTTGACCAATAAAAGAAAAAAAGGGGAGGAAGCATTAACTGTGTGGAAGAAGAGAAGTATATTTTTCACCTTGCCGTATTGGGAAGACCATGTGTTGCGTCACAATCTTGATGTGATGCACATTGAAAAGAATGTAGTCGATAATATAATTGGCACATTATTGAACTTGGATGGCAAGACAAAGGATAACTTGAAGGCACGCCAAGATTTAAAGGATATGGGTATAAGAAGTGGACTTCACTTGGAAAAGGTTGGGAATGATCAGACACGTATGCCACATGCTTGCTACCATATGAATGCTAGTGAAAAAGATGGTTTTCTGCAAGTTTTGAAAGATGTAAGAGTGCCAGATGGATATTCTTCAAACATCTCACGTTGTGTTAAACTCAAAGAACGCAAGATTAGTGGGATGAAGAGCCACAATAATCACATCTTAATGCAGCAACTTTTTCCAATAGCAATTCGCGGATCTTTGCCCCCTAAAGTGAGTAGGAATTTAATTGACTTATCTTGTTTCTTTAGGGAGATATGTTCTAAAGTATTAAATGTGGAGGAACTTGGGGCTCTTGAGAAGAGAATTGCAGTGACATTGTGCGAGTTGGAAAGGATATTCCCTTCCTCTTTCTTTACAGTGATGGTACATCTAGTCATGCATTTGGCTAGTGAAGTCAAAGTTGCTGGCCCAGTTCATTATCGTTGGATGTATCCCATTGAAAGGTAACATATATTAACTTGGTCTATTTGGTTTTGTTTAACTTACCAATTTTCTGTTATTGATCTTGGATTTTCCAATAGGTACTTATCAAGACTTAAGTCTTATGTGCATAATAAAACTTATCCAGAAGGCTCAATTGCAGAAGGGTATATAGCGGAGGAATGTTTAACATTCTGCTCACGATATTTTAAATCTGTTGAAACTGCATTCAATCGGTCTGTAAGGAATGTTGAGGAATCCATGGGTGCGGTGGTGAGCATTACACTAGATTCAAATTCATGGATCCAAGCACATCGTTATGTGCTATTCAATTGTGAAGAAATCACTCCATTTCGCGAGTAAGTTATATGTCCTTACGTATCCTTTAACTACATTCCAATACAATTCTCTGGATTAATACTAACATGTTTGTCTACATAGTGTACACATAGCGGAGATCAAGGCTAGTTTGCCTTTTGATGTGACTGATGATGTTATTCAAAAGCAGCACATAGAGGAATTCTGCAGTTGGTTTAGGGAATATGTAAGTAAAGCATATATATATATATAGAACTATTTTCGGTTGTAACACTTTAGATGGTATACTTATAATAAAAGTCTTTCTCTATAATAGGTGATGTCAATGGATGCCTCTAAGAGAAAGGAACTCTGATAAAGTTAGATGGTTTTCTCGATATCCAGATAATGAAGCAAAATGATTCAAGCGTTATGTCATAAATGGTTTGAAGTTTCGTACCTTGGATTCTGAGACAACTAGGAAAACTCAAAATAGTGGAGTTTGTGTTGTTACTGAAGGTGGTGCTACTTATTATGGTGTACTAATCGATATTATTGAGTTGAACTATTCTAACAAGTATCAATATGTATTATTCAAATGTCAATGGGCTGACGTTATTAGTGGGAGAGGATGCAAAAAAGATGACTTTGGATTTCCCCTTGTCAATTTTTCAAGATTGATACACACGGGTGATCGATTAATTGACGAACCTTATGTATTAGCATCTCAAGCTTCGCAAGTGTTTTACGTGGAGGATATGAGACATAAAGATTGGATGGTGGTGGTCAAAACAAAACCTAGGGAGGTGTTTGATGTTGGTATTGAAGCTGTAGATGATGATGAAGAAGTGGATACGTATATGGAGAATGTCCCTTATAATGTAACTACTGATGATGCATGTGATGATGCAAATGACAACCATGCTTAGGCTCGAGTTAATGAAGAAGGAACCATTTATGATACACCATTGATTAGTGAGGATGAATTGCTTGAGCAAGACTTTATCGATGATGAAGAGCTTAGTGATGATGTTTATCAGTCTAATGATGATGAGTCCAATGATGATGGGTCCAATGATGACGAGTCTAGTGATGATGACTAGTGGTGATGACTCTAGTTAATACTTTTGTATCACTCATTATATTTTAGGTCTTGGTTTCCATGCTTGTAAAATTGCATGAAAATTTATCTATGAAACCTTATCTTATATTGGGTATTTCGATGGTGTAATTATTTCTTTAGTTTCCCTTTTATGTTCTCTAATTTGATTGTTAGATGTTGAAATTTGTGGTATATGCTACTGAAATATGAGAGATATTTGGGGCTCTTGTTGAAAATATTGTATTTGCGTTGTTTAAGGGTAGTCTTATATAGATTTGCTTTATGAGAAGTTGTAGTGTTGTAATTACTTGTACCATTAATTGTCATTGTGCTAATTATATACTTGTTTATTTTAGACTTTGACACTTGAAATGGGAAGGCGAAAGACAAAGCTACGCACTCGTTCCAAGAGTGTAACATTGGAAAGAGCTTCTTCACAAGATGTGGATGAAATGGAGGACCAAGAAACGCATGAAGCTTCTACACAAGGTATGGGCTTTTTACTTAATAGTTTACCATTCATACACAAGATATGGGCATGTAAGTTGTGAACCCTTATAGCTAAGAGTATGGCTATGATAAATCTGCTTCACACCATAAACATGTTAATTGCTAAGAGTATGTCTAGTACCCTTAATTAGATTAGGGTGGCGCCCATTTATGTGAGTGCCTTTACTTTTTTATATTTTAGTTTGGACCATTTTAATTAATAATAATTTTATATCCACAGTTTTGTCATCCTTTTACCAATATAAAACATGCAAATTGACTAGGTATATAAACTAGCATAAGTAATTGATTTTTGATGAGTTGAATTCAACTTGTTCTTGGCCTCTTGAAGCATAGCTGAATGAATTTCAATTTTGAGTTTAGGCTTGATTAATTTTTAAGAGAATTGAGGTTCTATCTAAGGTTTTTTATTTTTGAGAAGAAAGTTTAATTTATTTTGCCCATTAGTATTAAGTTGTTATTCGATGCAACAGATTTACCACAATATGTTTCTCAAAAAAAAAAAAAAAGATTTACCACAACAAAGTATAGTCTAAAAATCTGCTATGTATATTGTAGTATGTATATATGAATTTAGTTCTTATTCAAGATTTTCAGCTGAGTGCTAGTTGATTAACTTTTTTTACTTTTCATTAGGCTCTAATTCTATATGCAATTTATTCTATATAAAAAAATCTATACGCAATTAATAAAATATTTTTTTCAAGAATTACAAGTGTAAAACCCCGCCATAGTTTTTTGTCATTTAATCACTATAGTTAAAATTGCTAAAGTTTTAATTCTTTAGTTATATGTTTTGATGAGTGGTTACTAATGGTTTGTAATCGTTGGCATTTGACTTAGATGTCATGCATTAATTACTGGTTTAGTCATAATATATATCTAGGGAAAGCGTGTTTAGCATGAAAGAAGTTAAAAATGGATAACAGCTACTTTAACTTTTGCGTTGCCATGACAATGCTGCCTTTTTATGATACAAAAGACATGATGACATGACAATGCTGCTTTTTTATGATACACAAGACATGATGATGGTACACAGTTTCTTTTTTCTCAAAATCAATTTAAATGAAAAATCTCTTTGGAAATCTATAGATAAAACTATTTAGGTATATATTTTTAATTATATGACTTAATATGATTATTTAAATAATTTAATAAGTTAAAAACTAAAATAGTTTTATGAATCACGGGTTGTAGGAGAAAATTCTTCCAAACGGTATGGAAAAGAGCTTTCAGCTTTGTCTTTTTCTGGGTTAGCAGGTATTTACGATGCATGCTAAAAATCTTACTAATATTTTTGAACTGATTACTGCACAGTGAATGGACAAAAAGTTAAATAAAAAAGAAATTTCAAAATGAAGTTAGAATTTTTTATTTAAAAAGTAAACAGATTGTGGGCTTAGGAAAGATGAAGTTTCAAAATTGTACAAATACAATAAGCATGAGAAATTTGAAGAAAGTACCATCAAATGGGAGAAGCACCCAAGAGGGTGTCAGCCCCAGCATACTTGCAGGACTTGCAATAAACAACACCTTGTACAGCTACAAAGCTCCTTGGGACAGGTGAACCTCTTGGAGGATGATGAGGTGGGTAGTGATGAGGTGGGTAGTGAGGTGGGTGATGAGGTGGGTAGTGAGGAGGGTGAGATGGGGGAAGAACTGGTGGGTGGCTAGGAGGAGCATGGTGAGGAGGTTCATGGTGAGCTGGTGGGTGGCTTGGTGGGTGAACTGGTGAGTGGCTTGGAGGGTGGCCGTGGAGGTGGTGGTGGTGGTGGTGAGCTGGTGCTTCACTTGGAGGGTGGCCATGGTGGTAAGTAGGTGGGTGTGCTGGTGCTTCACTTGGTGGGTGGCCATGGTGGTAAGTAGGTGGGTAAACTGGTGCTGGAGTTGGTGGGTGAGGGTGGTGACCTGGGGGGTCTACTGGGATTGGTGAAGCAAACACAGTGAGGGTGGTGCTCACTAGGAGCATAAGTTGCACTAGCAACAATGCATTTGTACCAAAACCCATGCTTAAAAAGCCTTTTTCTAGCTCAAAACAGGCTAGATTGTGCTCGTGTGTGTGTGTGTGTGTGAGAGAGAGAGAGAGAGAGAGAAAGTGAGTTGGTGTTGTGAGAGGAGTGAAAGGAGGTAGTTTTATAGGGGCTCAAGCCACGATTCTCTGCGGTTTTTGTTGATAAATTACAAGTTGTAATGCTTATCCCTCACTATGAATGGAGCGTGGCCCCAACGCGTCATGCATTTCTCATGCATGTGTGGTATTTTGTGTTTAGAGCTTATGATATATATCATTTTGTGAGTGGAAACTTCTTGAATGGACAGTATAGTACAAAAAAAGACTGGCTGACAATCTTGTACCACATGCATATATATATATATATATATCCATCTAATGAAAGGGCAAATCTTATTCAGTAAACTTTTATTTACTACCATGTCTTTGAAGATGACAGTAGCAGCTCTTTTCCACATTTCATTATCACTACAATAATACACCACCACATAATTGATAGGGAAGAAGGGTACGGTTACTTGCAATATTTTTCATATTATACTAAATGTAAGTCAATTACAGAGACTTAATTGTAGATGTTACAAGGGTGTGATCATACCAATACTAATACATCAAATCCTATCAAAACTTTTGATGTTATGATGTTTATGTTGTGTTTGGAATCAAGAAGGAATTCTTGGTATATTGATATGAATAAAAATGTAAAAAGAAGTGTCTTTATATAGGCAAACATATGAGTACTATACAAGTAAGTATAATGACCACTTGTTTAATAGAATATTTAGACTCATCTCTAACTTTGCATGCCTTGTTTGACATTGGTTGA
This sequence comes from Quercus rubra, assembly GCA_035136125.1. Lineage (NCBI taxonomy): Eukaryota > Viridiplantae > Streptophyta > Magnoliopsida > Fagales > Fagaceae > Quercus > Quercus rubra. Next base: position 48,739,798 of record CM068738.1, read on the forward strand.
TATTATTTTCTTCAAAATTTAGATGTGCAGCCAGCTATACGTGTCACTCATGGGCCAAGCAAGTACTTGGAGATTTGGGATCTTCCTGATGAAGAAGAAATTGAGTTACCACTAAATAGTATGCATCAGCCGGTTGATGATGGGGCGAGGACTTTCACTGGTTTCTTGGGTACGATTGCGCGAAAACCTCACATGTGCCCGATTAGATTTCTTAATTGGAAGGACATGGTAGAAGAATTTAAAGAAGAGTGTTGGCATCTTGTAGAGGTATTAAATAAGTTATAATACTTGTAATTATGAGATTTTGTACTAGGTTTTACATAAGTATTTTAGCATGAAAACATTTTGTAATTTGATAACTCAATTATTTGATTGTAGCGAAAATACTGTGTCCCTGTTAATCTTATTGCATATGCGGCTCTGAAGACATTTACCTTACAAAAAATTGGGAAGGCTTGGAGGGATCATAAGTCTAGGTTGAAGAAACAGCATTATATACCTAATTCAAGAAACAAAGTACGGGTAAAGAACAAGATACCCCCGGGATGCATAAAAGAAGATTGGGAAATACTTGTTGATCATTGGTATACTGATGATGCAGTGGTATGTTTATTTTCTTTCTATTTTCCATCATGGATCATATCAAAAGGAGAATGATTATTGAGAAATTGAGAGAATAATATTGGATTGCTTTCAGATAGGATTTGTTAATTCTATGTGGACTTTTTGTGAAACTAGTATATATGAGAAGTTGTGTTTCATATTTTATAAGAAAAGATTCAACAAAGCTCTTTGATCTTGGGTTTATAGTTTGTTAGCATTGAATTAGATGGCTTGTAGTTGTTTTATGCTAAACTCCTTTTAGTGATGAAGATAGCATTTAATTTTGTTTGCCATGCTTGCTTTGTGATGAAGATGCTTGCCAATGTAGTGTGTGAAGATCATATTTTATGTACATGAAAGGTAGACTAGAGATTCATAGAGCTTTCTTTGTTTTAGGACTACATCAATACAATTCCTAAGAAATAGGGGAGGGAGAGGCCCCAAATTCGGTGAGTTCAAATGTGGGAATTCTATTCTTTGTTAAAAATAATAATGGTAACTACAAATTGTTAGATGGTTCTAGTCTTTTAGCATAAGTCTAAGAGAATTAAGACAAGGATCTGGTGTGTGTGTGTGCACATAGTTTTATTTTACCGTTTGTGTTAACAATAAACAATGAAGAAAATCTCAAAATCTGACTTTTTTTTGGTTTTATTCATTGTTTTATGTTATGCAAAGTTTAAATGGCATATTGGAATTTAATGAATGATACTTAATTTTTATTTTATGTGAGAAACTCATGATTATGATAGATCTTTGTATTATCATTAACCTAAGCATATGGCTCTATAAATGAGTGACCTTTTTGTGCCAAGCATATGTCAACTTTGAATAATCTTATTTATCAAGCAAATTTCATATTTCCTACCACTTTTAATGTACAATGTATAGATAGATGCGCTAAAAGTTTTTATTTATGGTAATTTTATAGTGACCTTTTTGTGTAGCTTGTGTCCAATACATTGTAGTTTTTTGTGTGCAACTGATACATTAGTAAAATACTGTAAATATTGTTTGCATTTTAGATTTAGCTAAAAGTGGCTTTACATACTTAAAGCATACTATATATAAACATATAATTTTATTGAATGTAGATACAGTCAGATAAGAATGAGCGCCGTTCCAAACAGGATGACTTACATACTGCTGGTTCTTGTAGCTTTGCTGTGCACGCTGCGAAAAAGGTAATAAGTATTATGACTATTTTTAAATTATTTTGACTTTTCCTAAAGTTTATGTAGAATCGATATTTATCACTACATAAATATGTTGTTCAAAATATAGGCAAAAATAGATGGACGTCCTGTAGAGCGTGCAGTATTATATCCAATACTACATACTCATAAAGATGGATCTACAGTTAATCCTGTAGTGAAAGCAAAAATGGTAAGTAATTTCTCCATTGTAGTTAGGGGTACACAAAATAGGAATTCAATGATAATTGTTATTAATGATTCTTTTAATTTTCAAATTGATGTTAGTCAATACATATTAGTTTTTATTGTGGGGTCATTTGATTGTAGGATTACATAGCAAACTTCATTTCATTGTGGAAATGTTATTCTTACTGAGTTGAGGCCTCTATGTTTAGTTCATTTGTTATATTACAGCATACCTAGTGGATGCTTAGGACTTTTTTTTTTATTTTTTGTAGAGAGGTTCATGTGGTGAGTTCTTGTAGATTGTCAATTTTCTCTTGAGAGGTTCATGCAATACTATATGATTTCTAACTTTTTTTGTTTTGTTCAAACTCAAATATCAGGAAAAAATGAAGGAATTGTTGAATGATTCTTCGAATCATTTGTAGTCATCTGACATAAGCGGTAGTATTGCATGGTCAACAGATGATGTATTTTCCAAAGTGATGGGTAAGGAGCACAAAGGTCGTATTCGTGGGGTAGGATTTGGTCCAAGCCCAAGTGGTCGAAGTAGCAAGAGTGCTCTCACAGACGTTGAAATACACTCAAGTCAAGCAAGGGATAATGAAGTTGCACAACTGAAGGCTTCTTTGGCTACTATGGAGGATAAACTTGCAGGTTTTGATGAAATGAAGGAAAGACTTAGTCAATTCGAAGAAATGGAGCAAAGAATGGCTAGCATGTTTCAACAAATGCAACAACTTTCTTCCCAATGCAATCAGGTATATTACAAAAACTTAGTCAATGTTTTTCTCTTTGTAAGCACTTCATTGTTGTTGTGTGTATAAATGTCCTCATTTAACTTGTTCCCATTTTTTGCCTTGGTAATATTTTCTTGTCATCCTATTCCATTTATGCACACTTATTGAGTAATCATACTTTGTATGTAGGATGTTCCATCGGCTCAACAATCTCCAGCTCTCCAAAAATCGTCAGCCACGTCCTATCAACCAAGTAGCTTATAAGTTTTATCTTGGTGTTGGAGAACTTTTTTGTGTACAAAGAACTACGGAAGAACAACCACATTTTTTGCAAGTGTTGAAAGATATTTTTAAACACTTTAGAACTTTGATTATAGTATTAGCTTAATTTGAGTGGTTGTTTTATTCAAAGGACCACATCTTTTTTTGTTAATCTTATGATAGTGGTTATAGACAACGTTATGTATTTGATAATTGATATTTCTATATTAATATTACCTTACTTTGGAGACATTTGTAGTGTTGTTAATCAATTACATTTGTGGTATTGTGTTAATATTGTGTTGTTTTAAACAGGTTTCAACAATATATTTGTAACAGGTTATGACAACATATTTGATGTAAACAGTAGTTTCAAAACCCACTGGGAAAAGGAAAAAAAAAAAAAATACCTATAGCGGCGGGCTATAAGCGCCGCAATAGGTGCACATTCTTACGGTTTAAATAAAACCCTATAGCGGCGGGCTGTAAGCGTCGCTATAGGGTTGAACTTATAGCGGCGGGTTTACCCGCTGCTAAAGGGATAGTTAGTCCGTTTTACTAAATTTCCTATAGCGGCGCAGTTTGCCCGCCACTGAAGGTGGACACAATAGCGGCGGGTGATAAGCGCCGCTAAAAATCAGGTGGCATGAATTTGAACGTCGTATTGCGGCGGTTTTATGCCCGCTGCAATAACCCGAAACCGCCGCTAAAAGTTTTATCTATAGCGGCGCAATTTTTTTACCGCCACAATAGATCTATAGTGGCACTGCAAGGGTGGCAGGATCACCCGCCGCAATAGCACCGGCCGCTAAAGGTCAAATGTACCTTTAGCGGCGGTTTTTGGACCGCCGCAGTAGGTCAATTTTTTTGTAATGGAATATGTATGAAATTCCTAGATCTGTGTGATGAAAAAATAAAGAAAAATATGACCAAAGAAAAATAATCACACACAAGACAGTATTTATGTGATTTGGCAATTTACCTTCATCCATGAAGTTGCAAAGATTTTAATATTCTTAGAAAAAAATACAAAGTGCGGCAGTACAGTTTTTCTCTATCAAAAACAACATCAAACCTTAATCTCCAAAACAACAGTTTTTATATCCTGTGCACAAGATTCACAATAGGCTACAAAAACAGGCCAAAAAATTTTCCCGGGGGTGTTGCCCCCCAGACCCCCAAAGAGGCTTGTCCATGAACGCTATGGCTTGGGCTTATCAGTCCAAGCCTCCGCTCTATAGACTAAACCTCAAAAAAATCTCCCATTAAAAACCGTAACAATATTACTTCGGGTCGGGTCAAAATCCGAATCAAACATAACTAAAATCCACAAAGTCTAACAGGAGCTCCCTTTTTTCTTGAGAGAATGCGCAAACTTGGTAAGCCTTAATCTTGGAGGGAGCAAATTCTTTGGAAACATACCAGTATGGATAGGAGAAAGCTAATCAAATCTATCAAGGTTAAGCCTAAGATCCAACTTGTTTGATGAGGTCATACCTCAACTATTATGTCTTCTTTCAAGCCTTCACATCCTTGATCTTGCACAAAATGATTTGTAAGGAGGAATCCCTCAATGTTTAGGGAACTTGAGTAAAATGATGAAAGTAAATTTGTTAATTTCTTGGAACAAATTCCAACATTTTATAAAGGAAGAGACTATCTATATAGAAACATAATTTATCTTGTCCATTCCTTAGACCTTTCAGGAAATAATCTATCAAGGAAAATACCTAATAATATAACAGACCTTTTAAAACTCAATATCCTAAATCTCTCAACGAATCACCTGACAGGAAAAATTCCCAAAAATATAGGGAACTTAAAAAGTTTAGAATCATTTGAGGCCTGTTTGGTAATGTTGTTTGTATTTTAGAAATGTGTATGAGTGAGAAAGTGTATGGAAATACATATAATGACTACGACATTACATGAATATGTGTAAATAAAACATCATTTTTATTGATACGATGAAGTATACATTTTTATTACTATGAAAAACATCATTTTTATTGATATTTGTAAATACGTGTAATCATATAATGACTACGACATTACATGAATATGTGTAAATAAAACATCATTTTTATTGATACGATGAAGTATACATTTTTATTACTATGAAAAACATCATTTTTATTGATATTTGTAAATACGTGTAATCATATAAATAAAACATCATTTTTATTGATACGATGAAATATACATTTCATTGAAAATAACTACGGAATTACATGAATTTGCCCTAGATTAAAATCTATAAAAAAGTTACAATCAAAATATATATTCAAATATTAGGAATTAAAAAAAAATTAGAATTTATATTAGGCAATTATTATCCGAGAGACAATTTCTTATGTCATGAACATAACATCTCTGATAGACCAATGCACTCTTAAAGTATAGAATTCCAGGGGCAATAAGAGAAATCTCACACGAGAAGCAGTATTAGGTTAGGTAGGGGCTGGTTGTGTGGTTGGGGGGTGTACTTGGATTTGGTTTTTTTTTTTTTTTTTTTTTTTTTTTTTTGTACTTGGTTGCTGAATGGAAGTTTCGGATTGTAGGTTGAAAGTTCAATTTGGTATGGGCAGCAAGATTTGGGTTTGCTAGTGGATGGGTTGTGGACTTAGGTTTATGAGATAGGATTTGGGCTATGGCCTTTGGGTTTCAAGTCATGTTGGTGCAAGAAAAAAAAAAAGGAAAATTATAGTAAACCCACTTGTGGTTTGGCCCCTTTTCACCTTGTCTACCCGTAGTTTAAAACTTAACACTTTACCTACCTATGTTTAGTTCTATTTGGTCTTCGTTGCCCACCTTCGGCTTTTCTGTTAAAAAACAAATTTTACCACCAAAACATAACATAATTTGAATCAAAAGGCTAGAGTTTGAATTGGAGAGGATGTTGAACTACATAGCTGTTGGTATTAAACAAACTCCATCTCCTTTCATTGGTTCATCAATTTTGGCTTTTGGTGTTTTCTAGTAGAGTTAATCTTGCTAATCTTTGAGTGCAGATTTGAAACTTTCAACATTTTCTGCCCATTGTTCTTTCCCAAACATTATAAACAAGAAATCAAAAATCAAACAAGACAACCTAATCCCAACTTCAATTGCTTATTGTAAAGTTGTGATTTACAACTATGTTTTATGTTGGCTTTATTCCATGACAAAAAGTGTTGTAATTGCTTTAATTTTGTTCCTTGTATTTTTTGGGATTTTATTGTATTGGGTTCAATATTAAGTTAGTGAAGACTCAAGCTTAATTGAAGATCAAGTAGATTTCGCGAGAAGCTTGCAAGAAGCTAACCTGCAAAATAGGCATGCGAGAAGCACATGTTGGAAGCTGAAGAGTCATGCCAACCTGGAGGATTTCACAAGTGTCTCGCGAGTGAGGCTTTCTCGTGGAGTACTTGCAAAATGTTTTGTTTGGATGATTTTTAAGAGTGACTTTCTTATCCTTCACCCATACTATATATACCCTCATTACCCATAAAAGTATTAAAGAGGTCATTCAAAGAGAAAAACCTTAGATAGATTTTCTACAACACATACACTCATCTTTTAGAGAGAGAGAGAGCTACTCATTCTTAGTGAGAAATCATTTTAGCATGTTCTCCTTCCTTCTCCCATTGTCATACCTTGAGCGAAGATTTGTATCCAAACACAAACCACACCTAATTTGAGTATAGAGAGTGTTTTGTAGCTTGGGAAGTTTTAGGGATTTGCCAAAAGAAGCCGATGAGGCTTGGCAAATGCAATTGGGTGTATTGCGAAATCCAGAGAGCTAAAGAAGACAAGACTTCATTATGTCGATTGGTAGCAGGAGCTTGGAGGGCTTAAGTACATTGGATAGACTAGGCTTGGAGAGTCTTTTGTTATTTGTGTACTCCAACTCATTCTCTAGTGGATTGCTTTACCGATTAGAGGGCGGCAGAGAGGTTTTTCACCGAGTTCTTTGGTTTCCTCTTCGATAACACATCGATGTGTTATCTTGTATTTGCATTCTTCTTCCCTACTCTTTTAGCTTTCATTTTACTGCTGTGTTTTGATAAATATGGCTTAGAGCAGTTATATTGTTTGTTCGCTTACATGTACTTTATTCCATACTTAGTTTAAGTTAGAATAAAATCAACCAAGCCATAATTTTAATTTAGGGGTCTAAACAGTTCTTGTGTTTTCACACAATTTTGAGCTTTCACTTATCACATTCAAAACGCCCCAAATTCTTTATCAGATCGTTACACCACACCACAAATCTCATCATCTCTTTGTTGTCCCTTTATCTTTCATTCATCTACAACCAATGCAACCACCATCAGAAGCCGCCACCACCACTAATCACCCCACAATCCACAACCACTGCAAGCCACAAGCCACAACACCACCAAAATTAGATCGAACACCATAAGCAAGCCAAAATCATATCAACCACCATAAGCAAGCCAAAATCATATCAAACCCACAACCCAAAAGCAAAAAAAAAAAAAAAAGGTTAAGTTTTAAACACAAGTGGGCAAAGTGTTAAGTTTTAAACTACGGGTAGGCAAAATGAAAACGGGTCAAATCACAGATGGGTTTATTATAATTTCCCAAAAAAAAAAAAAAAAAGAATACAAGAAGCCTCACAAGAATACCGCAAAGACAAACATCAAGACCCATTAGGAATTTAACTATTTAAGGGAGGAACTTCAAATAGATAACCATATTTGCATGGAAGATAGACAGGAAAAAGCAAGAATGAAAATAGGGAACCAATGGAAATTATAAATTATTTCACTATTTAGCTTATTTTTGTTATTATTCATAGGCCTCACTGTACTTTTTGATATTATTTATGGGCCCCACTGTACCATTTTAACTAACTTTTACCTTTATCTACAGTACTTTCAGTAATAAGTTTTTAGTTTTAGCAAAATAAGTGATATCCAAACAAACCGTTATTGAAAAATTATTAATCTAAGATGAACACAACAAAACAAAAGAGACATCATTTTTTCAGGTCCAACCGAAGTGACTCAGCATGATCAACCTAACCTTTTAGAGCATCTGCATCAATGGATGCAAAAATTTTGTAAATTTGCACATCTAAAACCTACTTATTCTATTTTACACTCTCATTTTTACAAAGCACCCACATCGGTTTGTCTATTATACACATCAGTTTATTTAAATAATCATTATTATTATTATTTTATTATATACCTCATCTTTCTCAAATCTCTGCCCCACTCTCATCCCAAACCCCCTGCCCTTACACATGCACACACGGCTCTGGCAGCATCAACAACTCCAACGACATCGACAACGGCTTTAGAGACAACTCCAACAACTCCAGCAAGTTGATTTTAAGTTGTTTTGTGTTGATTTTGAGTTATTTTTGGTTTGATTTTGTTGATTTTGTGTTTGGATTATCAAATGTTGAAATGGGTTGTGGCGGTAAACCGGTGATAGTTGGGTGGTGTTAGGTTGATATGGTGGTGGTGGTGATTTCATCTGGGTTTGATTTGGTTAATTTTGGCATTGATTTCATTTGGGTTTTGCTTGGTTCTCTAATTGTGGTGTGATCATCTGGGTTTGGTGGTGGTGCTAGGTGTTGCTAATCATCTGGGGATTGATATGGGGGTGGTGGTTGAGTGGTGGTGATCATTTGGGTTTTGCTTGGTTAATTTTGGATTTGATTTCATCTGGGTTTTGCTTGATTTCATCTAGATTTTTGGTTAATTTTCTGTGCTAGGCTACGATGTTTGGTGGTGCTGCTGGGTTTAGTGGTTAGGTGGTTATTTTCTTCTTCCTTCTTCTTATTCTGCCACGTTGGGTTGTTGTAGACGTTGGGGAAGCTGCTGGTTGTTGTAGACGTAGAGGAAGAGAAGTAGTTCGATAGAGGAGAGAGAAAAAAAGGATAAAAAAAATCATTTGCACATGAATAGTAACTATGCACATATGCACAACTACTGTTCATTTGCAAAGCAGTTATGTATATTTGCACATTTTTACAAGTACTGATATGGGTGTTTTTTGGGTTAAAATGTATTAAATTAAATACTTTTTGTATTTTGCATTTTTTTGCAACCACTGATGTAGTTGCTCTTAGTTTAAAAGGACTTATACCTATAGAAAACTCCAAGAAAGAATTAAGAATAAACAATTAGGTGGATTTGCAATTAAAACAAATGCAAGGCGGGCCATCTAGAAAAAATTCTTTTTAAATAAATTACGCACGTCAAGGATTATGTGTCAAATCAATGGTTAAAGGTAAACATGATTTCTTGATAAATCAATTCCTACCCTTTGCACTAGCCGTAAAGCTGGAATCCATAAACCTAAAAATGTGTTGTGCCATTGACTCTAAAGCCTAAAATCCAAATATTTAAGAAATAAAAGGGGGTGTTACAGAGATCCCTGAGTCATACAAGAAACACAAGAGTTGTGGCTATCACATACTCATCGTCTAAGGCCATAGGACATGTAATTTGTATATTAACAAGAACGCTAAATGGACCCACCCTGTGGAAATGTGTCAACCGTGCGTTTCTTTTTGCATATCTTTCAACCCACCATATATGAACAGTAGTGTATACCTCAACCCTTCTATATAAAGATCAAGACTTCTTACAATACTAATTTTTGTTAGACATGTCAAGTAAAACCAATGACCAATCAATTAACAAGCAAATGCTTTACTACTGAGCTACTGAGGAACAATGAGAGATTAGATATCATAGATTTTAATTCCTATTCTCAACCCATGAACAATATGAGCTTGAAGTTTCTCAGAGTTACAAGTATTGTGTTGGATAACAGATTGACATTAAACATTCAGCAGTCTTTTATTTCTCAATTTGATAACAGGTATTATGATATTTTTCATAGTAATAAAGATTCAAGTGTAACAAAACCCCGCATGATGTAATTTTACAAACATAAATTTCAAATATGGCATGACTGTCAGAACCTGGTAAAAACATTTCTTCGTGAGGTATAAAATGAATGCAACCCCACAAATTTTTTATAGTTTATATTGTATTAGAAAATTCCAAATCACTAATTCTAGCAGAACTATTGTTCCTTTAGGTTTCAAATCAAAAACAAAATCAATAAGGCCCAGTAATCTAATAAATTCAGAAATAATTGGTGATCAACAAGTCGGTCGCCTAACTTCATCTCACATTTACAATAAATAATTAGAATACTAACTTTTTCCGCATGCTGATTTTTGTAAAAGCAAGGAACAACAAAAGAAAAGGCAGTGGTCCATAAATAATAAATAAATAAAAAAAACAAAAGAAAACGCAGTGTAAGTTCATCAAAAAAAGAAAACGCAGTGTAAAACTAGACCCAATCCTCCTGCGTTTTCATGGCAATTTCCTGGCATCTTCCTTCATCCAAAAAGTAAGTCAGAGTGAAGTTTACATTGCTTTGGAAAAATTTGCACAGGACTGAAAAAAGACGAAGAGAGAGAAATTGGAAAGCGAAAAAAAAAAAAAACTAGAGTGAGAGAGAAAAATCAGAAAGAAACAACCGATTCTTGCTCGTTTGCTCTTGATTCGATTAGTGTGTTGCAACCATGTCTCCTTCTTTATCGACCCCAATATATGAATATGATGTTTTCGTTAGTTTTCGTGGAGCAGATACCCGCGAAAGCTTCACCGCCCATCTCTTGGCCGCTTTAGAACGTAAAAGGATTCGTGCCTATAAAGATGACATAAACCTCCCAAGAGGGGAAGAGATTAGGCCTGAGTTGTTGAAGGCAATTGAAACATCAAAGATTGCAGTTGTGGTGTTTTCCAAAAACTATGTTACTTCGGATTGGTGTCTGGACGAGCTGGTGAAGATCATGGAATGCAAAAGTGTGTTAAATCAAAGGGTGCTGCCTATTTTCTACGATGTAACTGAATCCGAGGTGGTAGAACAGACGGGGAATTTTGCGGAGGCTCTTTCCAATGGCCCTGAAGAGAAGGTGGAGAGTTGGAGGGCTGCTTTGACGGAAGTTGCAAACTTGGCTGGCTTTCGTTCGGAACCATATCGGTAAAATGTCCATATTTTGATGATGTTAATGAAATTATAATTTTGAATTATAATTTGATGATCAAAAAATTTAAAAATCATAGAATTAGTTGTTGTATGGATATTAAATTTGATAATATGTTAGATAAGAAAAATCAAATTGGTTAGTTTTGAAGTAGTTCGTTGATGGACTGTAAAAATTTCAACGTAGGGTTTATGGCGTTATTTGATAATTCAGTTTCTCTTTATTCAACATCAGTTGATGATCACAAAATTCAATTCTATAAAATAATAAAAAGAATAATTTTGTGGGTTCAATTAATTGCAGTCCAGAGCCAGAGTTTATAGAGGAAATTGTTGAAGTCATTTGGAAAAGACTAATTTGGGAATCATCCACCGTTCAATCCCGTCGTCAGATTGATAATCCAGGTGCCGGTGCCGGTGCAGACTCTTCAACAATCATCTTGCAAAATGATGCTTCATCTGTTCAAAATGCTATTGCTGAGTGGAGTAATCTTTTTTTTTTTGTGCGTCTTATACCCTTTCATTCATAGGCGTAAGCTATAGCCTAGCTATTACGTGTGTCAAAGACTATTTCAGGCGGAAGCGGGGCCCTTTGAAATTATTTAAAATCTCAGACGTTGCGTGCGGAGCAGTAAGACTTTAAAGAGTCACAAGTCTGAAGTCTGAAGTCTTCAGCAGCTACAAGCCGAATGTTCCCTTCAACTCCATTGCCAAGTAAGGATTGCAAGTGAAACCTATTCCTCCCCATTCGGCTCCTTCCCTGCTTTACTCATTTTAGCTGTTACATTTATGTTGTTGTTGTTGTTGTTTTTATTTTTTTATTTTTTTACATATATGTAATTCAATAATTACAACTGGTAAAGCAAATTTGAATTCTGAACGTGGACATGCACTATTTGTTGAAAGAATGTGTATTTTTTTAAGTATGATTGCATAATTGATGTTTCAATAGAGGAATTTTTTCTTATTTTGTTATTACTATCTAGAAGTAGATAGCTCTTGGATTCATCCCATCTCTCCTTTTATGAAACGATGCAATACTTCCACCTATATGCTATTTTCTTTACTCTATAGTCTATACTTTATAGCTATCATATCACATTGGCTTGTTCCATGCTAATAAGTGAAAGATGTGGAAGCTATTAATAGTACATTATAATCTTTAGTACAAGTTAGAACATCTGAACACAATCCGCATTTGATATTCTTACAACAAGGACATTAAAAAATGGAGCATAGATAATCAATTAGCTATCATTCACTCTAGAGTTTTCTGCAGGAATTGGAGGTAATATAGCAGTCTGGTAATAAAAAGAATGGTGTGCTCTGGCAAACAATTAAAATCATAACAGACTAAAATAAATAAAGATAGGCAGAACCCACTGTGGGACCGGGCGGGGGGGGGGGGGGGGGGGGGGGGGGGGGAGGGAATTATGAAGCAACAAAACAGATAAATAAGTCTGTTCTTCCATGAAACAAGTAAGCCATACAATATTTTGGGCTACTGAAATAACAGACTAAGATAATGTCAACAAGCCCTCATAATCGCCCAATAACTGCAAGCAGGTAACTAACTCCTTGGGAGGCTTTCCCAGAACCTGTTTCTCTATCCTTTGATTGGTAGGGCTCACTTTCATCAATAAGTTCACATTCCTCTTCCTCGATACTATTAGCAACCTCCGGTATCGGAATAGGCAATAAAATGCACAAAAACATACCTAGGCAAGGCACAGGACCCTTACAGGGATGCCTTTCCTAAAAAGAAGTAAGATGGAGGCAGATCACGTAAATATCTAGAAAAAAAAAGTTATATAAAACACGGGGGAATCTTTTTCTTCCACAGATACAACTACATTCTAGTTTCTGACTCAACTTTACAAATATATTAAATGCTTTGATTCATGGAAATAGACACGAGTGATGTATTTCAACAATAAACATTGGTATTGCACTTGGCAAAAGCTGAATTTCCAGACAATGGATCCAGTATATACGTGTCTTTGTTAAGTTAAAATAGTTTATCATTATAGATATAATGAGTTTTAGGCACCATGGAAAATGAACCATTCTAATGTAAGAATTATGAAAACATTCACAAAGTATAAAATCATCAAGAACAACACAATTCCTTGATAAGTCTGCACTTCTTGAAGGTGAACAAAGGAACTTCCCATTAAATAATCAAAGGAGGTTTGCACGCTCATTTTCAAGGGTCTAGCATGCCTAATTCCCTTATAAGAAGTGTCCTCAAAATCAAGGCTTAATTTCTGTTGCACGAAAGTTCTTTCCAAATAGCCAATGCTATCAATTCAAACATTTTCCTTTGCTAAATACATAAGCAGGTCTCTTGTTCATCCTCCATTCCTACTTTAAGTATTAGTTATACAACATATGTTATACGCATTAGATTACTAGATCATAAGAATTTTTAACTTTTTACAAAGGAATTATATTTAAAACAAATATTTTCCAATACCTGGACAAGTTTAACTAAGGTATTACAATGGCTTGAAGTTGGATAACAGTTTTTTATTTATTTAATGCAACACATGTACAAGCCATGTAGAGAGTATCACCCCCACCTCCACTTCCCCCCCCCCCCCCTAATAATTTTATTTCCAACAAAAAGAATATACCAAAATGTTAAAGGTAAACATTATTTCTTTAGAAATTAATTCCTACCCTTTGCACTAGCCGTAGAGCTGCAATCCACAAACCTAAAAATGAGTTGTGCCACATGATGCCATTAACATCCTGCAGAGCCTTTACTAAAACTGCAAAAATAATTATGGTTCAATGATACTGCCAGAAGAACTAAAGTTTAATCCACTCCGGGTAAATCAAAGACCGAAGCACTCAGCACTAGTTTCTGCCTACTTTGATCCATCCATAGCATATTCCAAAAATAAGGGAGCAGCAATCAAAGCTTTAAAATTAGGAAAATACTGAGCAAACAAATACTTGTAGTATACAGGCAATAAATTTTTTACAACCATGGTTAATTGTTCTTCTTCACTTGGCTTATTCATCATCTGTGCAGCTTTGGACATCCACTTAGTAATAAAGGTGGATAAAGATTCTTTCGGCTCTTGCTTAGTGGTCTCCAAATCTCTCCTTGTCTCATTCACCTCTATGTTGTACTTGTATTGATTGTGAAACTCGCGGTAGATGTCCTCCCAACTCCTTGCTCTAGCATCATCTAGGTAGAGGAACCACCTAAGAGCGGCCCCAATCAAGGTATTTTGAAACATTTGAGCATGTAGTTCTTCAGTTGCTCCTAGGAGCTGCATGACCCTCATGTACATTTTCAAATGGGACTATGGGCAACCAGTCCCATCGAACTTGTCCAAGGTCGACATCTTGAAATTGGGAGACAATCTCACATCGGGGAAAAGTGAGAATGGTTGGTAGTCCATGAGGTCTTCCATCTTGCAAGCTTTCTGGATCATCTCTTCCACCTTGTTTATCTTCTCGTTGATCTTCTTCTCACCCTCCATGGTTGGGGAATTATGATTGGTCTTTTTCTCCTCTTGGCCACCCTTTAGGTTTTGGAACTATTGTACCATAAGGTTCATGTCCTCCCTTAATTGGATTTGACTAGCTACCATGGTGTTTAGTAGCTCTTGAGTGTTCATCGGTTCTTCAGTGTTTGGATGTTCTCCCCCTTCCGCCATAGTGATGGAGTCTTCGAACTTCTTGTGGCTTGGACTGTCTTGTAAGTTGAACATGGGATTGTGATGTTGCAACAATGGAGTATCTTCTATGCTCACAGGCTTCAGTACCATGATGGGCTTGGAATTGGAACTACTAGCTTGAGTGTCGATCTTAGGTTCTCTTTGGAGTCTTCCCTTTAATCTTGACCAAATTTTCCCCTAAGAAAAGGCTTGGTTGGGTCAATCAAAGCTATAGGTTCCCATCTACATCAATCAACCAACCAACCAAACAAACACACACAACATACAATAAAATTTTAACATAGACTAGCCCAAGGGTAGGTTCTAAGTTATTACATTGTAGGGTGGGTTTGTTGTTTCATTATTTCCCATAACTAGGATATTACACATCCCAACTTGTAATATAATGAACATTACGTTGGTCTAAACGGCATGGTCTATCCTTTATAGTCAACAAGAAATGATCTAGTAACTTTGGGCTATGAGTTGGTGAGTTCGTCACTGGATACCTGAATCTAATGAAGACCGGTGATTCATGGTTACTACCACCATATGTTGAGATGAGTGCATACATGTTTGTTGTTTTGATGGCACACACTATGATAGTTAGTAAAAACTTTTAACAATTAACATGGCAAAACAAAAAAAACAAAAAAAAAATCATACAAACATTTCAAGACATAGAAAACCAAACAAAAAATAAAATCATACAAAAAACAAGGGTATATAATTGGTCACTTAAAGTCTAACACAAAACTTAGCCATCGACATCCCTGGCGGAGTCGCCACTGTGAGAGACCGTGCCTCTTTTGAAAGGAAGGAGTGCTCTTAAAAAAGAGATTTGGGTGTTTTTAAGGGTACCTCTCTTTTGGGTAGTGGTGTGGAGTCACCACTTATTTTTTATACAAAAAAATAAGAAAAAATAAATATAATTACATGTTCAAAATACTTCAAATGTCGTTGATTGAATAAAAAAAGTACAATTTGGTAAATTAACCTTACAAGGCTATGGTCCTAGTTACAATCTATGCAAAAGAGTACAAAGCTTTGGTCCTACTTACAATCTACCAAAATTAAAAGACAAAACACTAATCTACCTATCCAAAAATCCTAAGCTCGGGAGTTAGGTTACGAAACGGAAAGGTATTAGGCATCCATTCTGCCTAGATAGAGTGTGCTCTTCTAGACTCTAATGACCATTATATATCTTTTTTGCATGATGTTGAATGATATGATATAATGCACACGACAAACACTTGACAAAAATTAATTTAAGTAAATCTGCCTTATGAATATGTTTTCTTTTAAAAGAAAAATCTCTTCTGTTTTGAAATTAAAAAAATAAGACTTGCTTTGTAAAAAAATCAAACATGTTTTTGAAAAGGGTAAAAAAGAAAGATTTTATTAAGAGAAATCAAATCTATTTTGTGTAAAGTTAAAAAAAAAAAAAAAAAAAAAAAAAAAAAAAAAAAAAAAAAAACAGAAAAAGAGATTTGATTTGTAAAAATCAGATCCATTTTTATAAAAGAAAAAAAAAGATTTTGTTAAAAAGAATCAAATCTGTTTTGAAAAGTTTAAAAAAAAAAAAAAAGATTCAATTTGTAAAAAAATCAAATCTGTTGTTGAAAACAAATAAAAAACTTTTGAAAGATGATTCACATTCATGAGACAAACTTATTATGCATGCATCACATATTAAAATAAAGACTTTAACTTACCTCTTAATTCTTTCTTTGAAATTTCAAAATCTGCAATTTTATAAAAAGAAAACTTTTTTCAGAAAAAAATTTCAAATCTGTATTTAATAAAAATACAGATCAGTTTTGAGTTTAGAAAAAAAAAACCATATCTATATTTAATGAAAATACAGATCAGTTTTGAGATTAGAAAAAAATAATATCTATATTTAATAAAAATACAAATCAATTTTGAGATCAGAAAAAAAAAATTAGATCTGTATTTAATGAAAATACAGATCAGTTTTGAGTTTAGGAAAAAAAAATAAAACTTTGATGATTATTAGTAGATTTTGAAATCAAAGAAAAGAATTAAAACAAACAATCAGTTAAAGAACATGTCAAAGAAAATTCCAACAAGGTATTTAAGCATGACAACTATGTATTGAGAACAATGCATAATAAAACATGCTAATCACATTTGCAACGAACAACAACATATTAATTAATGGAAAAAAGAAAAGAAAAACAGAAGAAATAACTAAATACCTCTTGCATGAGCGTGCTCTTCAAATGAAAGAATATTTTAGAAATCAAATAAATTTATTCACTTCTTTGAGGTCTAAAATACTTTACTTACAAAAAAGAAATTCCTAAAGCAAAAGCCTCCAAAACATCTTTAACGTAAGGGGAACAGAGAAGTCAGAAAAGAAGAGCCCTTAATTTTGATTTTTTTTCCCTCTGTTTATAAAGGTTGGGATGCTTAAAAAGTAAGCTGAAAGAGATCAGGTATGAATTGGAACATGTCCTTATCTCTAAAAATTTGAAAAAGTTAGGTTTTATCTCAATCAAGGAGTCCCGGGCCGGGCCAAGCTTTTGGGTCAATCGGCACTTGCCATGTGCCAATCGGCACTTGCCATGTGCCAATCGGCACTCCAATAGTGCCAACAAGCCCTCTTGGGTGCCAAGCTCGCGTTTGAGTTTTGGTCCAATTTGAACTCCTTTTTTCATGGTTTTTGAGTCGGGAATTGCACCTAGACGCATTTTTAATTCGTATTCTAAAAATTAATCCACTTTTCTTGATATTCAGGTCTTTAAAGTGATAATTATCTTATAGATAAATATTCCAAAAAGACTTGATTATCCACAATTTATTTGTTATCTGATTATCCAGTTTATTCTCATGCAAGTAGGTCTATTTTTGACACTAACCAACAACCAATCACAAAATTATTTAATTAATTTTAATTGTTTAACCAATCAGAATTAATTTAAATTAATTTTGAATGATCGGTTCCACCCAATCAAAATGCATGTAGACCATGAAAACTTGATCTAGTGATATTTTTTAATTCGATGGTCCAATTTGGAAATCGGACATACCTTCGCAATTGTTAGAATCTCAAGATCATTTTTATGATATGCAATGAATGAATTAATGTATGTAATGCAACTCTAAATTTTTGGTATATGAATGGTCACTCTAGTCATCTTCCAAGATTAAATTATGGGTGCAAAATCGAGTGTCTATAAACACAAATAAATTGGCGTGTCAAACGTGTCTTTTGTGGGCTACGTAGGTTGACCTACTTATGACATATTTCTTATCATGTCACTTTCGGGTTAACCTGTTTATGACTCAAACCCGCTAAGGCCCTACCTTAATCCACAAAAACTGTGTCAGGTTCGTGTCATGTTCGTGGGTTCGATCGAACATTAACACCCTTAGCTTCCACATCTTTAATATATTAGAATGCAACAAGGCACATGATATGATAACTATAAAGTTCGTAGTCCAGCAAAGAACTTATCATATAGGTGGAAGTGTTGCATATTTTCACAAAATAAGGGATGGATGGATCCCAAGTTCCCAACTACTTTTTGTCTGGATGGCACAGCAGTAATGAAAAAAGAGGACAATTAATCTCTAACCAAACATTAATTATGCAATCAAACTTAAAAACTACATGTTCTTTTAACAAAGATCAGGCCGAGAATGATCCAATTGTGAGGGCCATGCTCACCATCTCCACAAACCAGACTTGCTGGTCCATTGGACCCCTGACTTAGAAACAATATAGAATGGTGATAGCCAATAGTACTTTAAAAAAAAGCTTATAAAAAAAAATTTAAAAAGCAAAGGACTATAAGAAGAAAGGAAAAAAAAAGTTGGTAAGTGTTCGTTTGGGACAAGTTTAAAATTTCAGTTTATTTGCAATTTCAACTTATTTTTGGTACTATTTATGGGTCCCACTGCATTTTTTGGTACTGATGGGACTGACGAAGTTGACCACAGACGAGGTAATAAGAAATGACAAGACCAGCCTCCAGAAGAAAAGCTCAACTAGTGCCTATGCCACTGACGAGGACATCTGGACCATTCAATGCACCAATAACGCTCTGGATGGTTACGATACCAACTGTATAGACCGTTAAAAGTACATTAAAACTCCTTTACAAAAGCAGGAGGCATTACCTAAAGGAGACATAAACACCACAACGGCTAGAACCCAAGACAAGGTATATAAAGCCCTCCACACTGCCATGAAAAGGTATGCAAAACATAAACCTGAGAAAGAGAGAGACAATTGAGCATTCTTGGTTATTTCATATTTATTCAATAATTCTATTCCGACTTTGGCATCGGAGGCATTGTGGCAGGCACCACACCGATGATCATCCCCAACAAAAGAAGTTCCCTTGACCATACAGGTATCCGAGCCAGAGTCTAGATCCATCTGGGTACACATCACTCGACTGACGAAGTTACGCTCCATCAGTTTGGCGCCGTCTGTGGGGACACTTTCTGCATCAAGATTCGACGAAGTAGTTCCCATCAACCTTTATGGAGTCTAACCAAGATTCTACAGCCCTGGCTCAACAAATCCAGGCATTAGCGGCCACCATAGAAGAACTTACTAGGCAAAACCAAGAAATGAAGCTACGACTCCAACAAGAGGAGAACCGGTCCAAAGGCAATCCGGAGGATGAAAGGGATAGTTAGAGAAGAAGTGACCAGCCAAGACCCATTTCTCCGGATGATCGGAATTCAGATCTCCTTTGAGAGATGAGGAAGGAGATGGACGAATTGAGGAACGCCATCAGAGAAAAGACAGAGCGAAGTGTAGACAGGCTGGTCAGAGCAACCGATTCACCTTTCACTGCGGCAGTCTTGGAATGTCCAATGCCGTCAAAGTTCTGGTTGCCTCAGCTGGAACCGTTCGATGGGCTTAAGGACCCTCAGGACCACCTTAACACCTTCAAGACGACACTGGGCCTTCAGCAGCCACCTAACGAGATACTGTGTCGTTCATTTCCCACCACTCTCAAAGGCGCTACAAGAGAATGGTTTACAAAGTTGCCAACGTCGTTAGTAGATAACTTTGAGCAGTTGAGTAACACCTTCCTGTGCCACTTCATTGGGGGATAGCATCCTATGAGGCTAGCAGATCACTTACTCACCATTAGGCAAGGAGAAAAGGAGACCTTGAGGTCATACGTAAAGCGTTTCACTCGAGAAACCCTGGAGGTAGACGAAGTCAACGACAAAATGCAACTGACGACCTTCAAAGCAGGACTGAGATCCCAAGATCTCGTGGCCTCACTAGCGAAGAATCCTTCAAAGACGATGGCAGAAATGCTCCTGAAAGCACAGAAGTACATGAACGCTGAAGATGCAGTGGCAGCCATAAGAGACGTAGAGAAGCTGGGAGATAAAGGAAGAAAAGATGACGAACGTAGGGGACAGAAATGAGATCGCCCAGACCGTCGGCTTATTGACTTAAATAGATGGAGGGACGATAAGGGGACACAAAAGGTAAAATTCACCCCCCTTGTTATGCCCGTTACAAAATCTTAATGCAGATCAAGGATGAGCACTGCCTCAATTGGCCGAGGCCATTGCACTCGTCACTCTACATCCGCGATAAGAATAAGTATTGCCACTTCCACAAGGGTCATGGCCATTACACGAAAGATTGTCAGGACTTGAAGGAGCAGATAGAAGAACTGATACAAAAAGGGAAATTACAAAAATATGAAAAGAAGGGAGAGTACAGTAATTTCAAGGGGGGTAACAAGAATCAGCATGAATTTTCTTCCGGGAGAGACAATCGTCCACGCCAACCTCCACAGGATGTCATCGGGGAGATAAAGACGATTGCAGGGGGTCCTCTCACTGGAGGGTCGTTCAGGTCCCTCAAAAAAGCAAGCTAGAGACAGGTGAATAGCGTTCACATGATACCCCCGTTCAAACAAAGGCGAATGGACCAAGATATGTCCTTCAACGAAGCCGATGCTAGGGGAGTGAGACAGCCCCACAACGACCCTTTGGTCATAATGTTGAATATAGAGGGGTTCGACACTAAAAGAATCCTCATGGATAATGGAAGTTCTGCAGACATCATCTACCTTCCTGCCTTCCAGCAATTGAAGCTAGACCAAAAGAGGCTACGACCATTTGAATCCCCCCTCGTCAGTTTCAGTGGAGACAAGGTATATCCCAAGGGCATAGTAACGTTAACCATAACTGTGGGGACACACCCGAGGCAGCTGACCTATCAGCTAGACTTCCTAGTGGTAGACTGCCCTTCATCCTATAATGTAATTATAGGAAGACCCACACTTAACAGATGGAAGGCAGCCACATCCACCTATTGCCTGAAGATAAAGTTCCCAACAGATAACGGAGTCGGTGAGGTGAAAGGAGATCAAGTGTTGGCTAGAGAATGCTACCAGGCCGTCCTGACTGCAAAAGAGAACCATACATGGGTGATCGAAGAGAAAGAAGTGAATGAGATGGAAGCCCTGGAAACAATGGTACTAAATGAAGACGAGACTACCAAGACGACGAGGATAGGAACGACGCTAAGCCCCGAGATGAGAACTAGGCTTATCCAGTTCCTTAAGGAGAACCTAGACGTCTTCGGATGGAGCCACGAGGACATGCCAGGCATATCTCTAGAAGTCATTTAGCACAAGTTGAATGTGAACCCTGAGAAAAAGCCCGTGCAACAAAGACGGAGAGTCTTCGCCCCAGAATGGGATTAGGCAGTCACGGATGAAGTTACCAAACTACTAACGGCGGGCTTTATCCGAGAAGTATACTATCCTGACTAGCTCGTGAACGTCATCCTGATGAAGAAGGCAAACGGGAAGTGGAGAATGTGTGTGGACTTTATAGACCTGAACAAAGCCTGCCCAAAGGACAGTTTCCCTCTACCAATGATAGATCAGCTTGTGGATTCTACAGCTAGCCATAAGTTTCTAACCTTCATGGATGCTTTCTCGGGATACAACCAGATAAAAATGGCTGAAGAATATCAGGAGAAAACTGCATTCATCACGAGCCAAGGACTCTATTGTTATAAAGTAATGCCTTTTAGATTAAAGAATGCAGGGGCTACCTATCAGAGACTAGTAAACAAGATGTTCAACAAGCAGATCAGCAGAAATATGGAAGTGTACGTGGATGATATGCTCATCAAGAGTAAGGAAGAGCTTGCCCATCTGGATGATCTCAGAGAAACATTTGCCACCCTCAAACAGTATCAGATGAAGCTGAACCCTGGTAAGTGTGTCTTTGGGGTGGCTTCAGGCAAGTTCTTGGGATTCATGGTGTCCTAGAGGGGGATAGAAGCAAACCCAGAGAAAGTATAGGCTATCATCAATATGGCTTCGCCCAGGACCATCAAAGAAGTCCAAAAGCTCACAAGAAGGATTGTAGCTCTTAATAGGTTCGTCTTTAGAGCGACGGAAAAATGCCTACCTTTCTTTAAAACATTAAAGTGGGCATTTGCCTAGACCAACGAATGTGAAGCAGCATTCCAGGAACTAAAAAGGTACCTGAGCAATCCGCCCCTCCTAAGTCCGTCCAAGGAGGGGGAAAGTCTACAATTGTACTTAGCCATGTCAACTACGACAGTAAGTGCAACCCTGATTTGAGAAAAATGCAAGAAACAGCTCCCAGTTTACTACGACAACCAAGCCTTCCAAGGGGCCGAGTCCGGTTATCCAAGAATCGAAAAAATTGTGTTCGCCTTAATCGTGGCCTCACACAAATTAAGGTAGTATTTCCAAGCAAATCCCATCCTGGTAATGACGGATCAACCCATCTGAAAGTCTATGAACAAACTTGAAGCGGCAGGAAGAATGGTTCGATGGGCCATCAAACTCAGTCAATTCAACATTGAATACCACCCCAGGACAGCCATTAAAGCACAAGCATTGGTAGACTTCATCGTTGAATTCACCTTCACGGACAAGGAAAACCCGAATCACGAAGCTGATTGGTGGACAATTCAGACAAATGGAACTGGTTAAGGGAGTATTTTTTTTTTTCAATAATTTAGTGAATTATAAATATATTACTTGTTCCCTGCTATGTTTACTGTACACTTGTTGAATGTGTCTGATACGAATCGGACAAAAATAATTTGGTAGCAATTCCTTTGGAAAACACAATTTTGGGTTTATTCTATGTTTTGGGTATTAACTTTCTACTCGCTTTTGTTTTTTTGTTTCTTTTTTTTTTTTTGGGAGGGGAGGGGGTATGTAACTTTCTACTGGCTGCTTATAGATGACTTTGAAATTCTATGGTTGTGATGCAATGCAGGATGTTTTTTTCCCTCTTAAATTAGTTATACTACTAATACTTGCATCGACCTCACGTAGAGATATTGTGATGATGGGATTACAATTTTGCATGAGATGAACTGCTTGCATTTGGGGCTTGTTTGAACTTTGAAGTGCTAGGTTCATCATTGATTCCTTTTCCATTTGCTTTATGTATGTGCTGATTTCATGAAGCTGATTAATCAGCGAAATTGATCACTAGAACAACTTTGATGTGATTGATAAATTTCAGGTTTTTTCTTTTTGGTTGAAATCTTACTATGAATTTTTCTGGGGGGTAAAACTGTAGAGAAAAAGTGAAAATTTAATGGATTCAATGATTGTGGAATGAGATGGTATGATTAGATATCTATTGAATGCTCAATCGTTATTGGAAAATTCTCAGATGCTAATAGTCGAGGGCAATCTAGCTCAAATAAATGGAATGTTGACCTTAATGCTTTATTTGAGCCCTACTACCTACTAAAGTGCTAATGGTGTTGGTTAAACCGTTAAACACTTAAAGGAATTCACTGGTTTTTAAATGGGACTACTGCCTATCCTGATTCATGCATGTAATATATGAGAAGAAGAAACCACGTGGACGTTTCATAGTTTGTGTGCAAAATAACTAATGAAGAATAGATAATTTAGTCAAAACCATAATATGCATAAATATCCTAATTGCTGAAAACTATTTGTTTTTATGTATAGATTCTAAGAAAAACCTTGCTGGCAATGTTCACACGTGTGCTACTACAGAAAGAATCTCTGCTGATGCAAAGAGCTGGTAAGAGTGAAAGGGAGAGAGATAAATGTGTTATCACCCTTTTGACATTGTACTAAGGAGAAAATATTGGTACTTGCTATTGTCACTCTTTTTACATTTTTACTATTAGGAAGAAGTATAAAAATTCGGGATATGTATGATATATGTATTAATGTATAAAATTACTGCTCTTTATATTCTACTTAATATAGGTAGAGATTGTACCTGTATTTTTGCTACACTAATCCGTCTATATTTAGGGACATCTCTTTCAATGGTTTAATGTGTAATTTACTTAAGCATGCTAGAAAGTTAATATTGTGTACTACCAAAAAGAAATTTAGTGTTGTGGTGAACTAATTTGCTAGCTTTGAGAGTTAATATTGTATATTACCAAAAGTAAATTTACTGTGGTGGTGAACTAACTTTTAAGCTAAATTTACTTTCAAAACTAATATTGATTTTTCTGTAAGTCCTTTCTTAGGTAAATACTCCTAGATAGAAAACCTGTTCTTAAGGTGGAAGAAGAACTGCCTTCGTGATCCATCCAAGAGAAAATTTCTTAAGCATTCAAATTTAGCAAGAGAAAAAAAATAATTTTACATGTATAGTTAGATTGTTGGATTTTTTTTTTTTTTCATAATAATTTTATATGTTGTGCCCCTGGAAATTGTAACATGCAGAATTTTTATATATTGGACTTAAATGTATGTCAAATTGGACTTTTAAAGATCCAGCCTTCCACAAAAACATAGAGGATATTGAAAAGTGTGCTATGCGTAAAGAGATTACCGATGCATATTGGTTTCAGTAGTGAAGATCATGGTTTGTATGTAATTTCTCGACTGTACAATTATATTCCTTTGTCATTATGTTTATGTAAACGTAGGTGTTTCTTTTTGGGATAGGTGTGCTATATGTAAAGAGTATAGATGGATCATGGAAGACAAACAGATACAATATTACTAAATTATTGTTTCAATTTGTTTTCTTGCCTTTCGCAACTCCAATATGTCTATCATTTGAACTCTTTTTGTACTCCATAACTACTCAACTTTGTAAGTTTCTGATTTCCATGCTCTTTTGTGCTCTTTAGAATGTATTATATGACCCTTTTATAAACTACAAAATTTGAGACTTGATCAAAAGTAGAATTACAATATTCAACTTGTAACTTATCAAGACAATGACTTGTAGGTTGGAGTTAAGGTTGACTCAATCTCGGTCAATTTGAAGTGCTTTCTATGACATCCTTGACAGAATGCCTCAATAACTTACAAATAGCGCAATCCGAGTTCTCACGTTTCTGAAATTGCAATTGACATGCGAATTAAAAGATGCTGCTCTTTTCAAGGTTGCCCATACAATTTAAGCAATTTTTGTTTGATAATTATTACAAGTTAAGAAAATTTGGTTCTGAATATTATTGCATTGTCTATGTCCTCCAAAATTAAATTTGATGTATTAAATAGTGTAGCTGCAAATACTTAGAAGTAAATCAACAAGAATTTAGCTTTTCTGTTCAGATTATGATTAATACATCATCAAATAGATCACAGGTCTAGCTTTATTGTCCATGTCCTGATTTATGAGAAGTGGGAGACCATGTGCATTCTGTATATAATAATATTTTATAAAATATAAAAGCTACAATCTTGTTATATTGAGTTCATGTAATATCTACGATTTCTATAGGTTAGGAATGGCAAGTGTAGCAGCCGAAAAAGAAAGGAGCTGCATAGAAGACGTCAACAGCAAGAGGAAGAAGAGGAAGGAAAGGTTAAAGAGTATTGTGAAATTGGCACACACTTGAAAGGATATCCAGAAGATGTCAAAAAAGCATGGAGAATGGTTTCAAGCTTCATTAGACTGCTGAAGAAGTGGTAATGGTAATCAAAATATACATTATCAAATCCATTACCTCATAAATTGCTTAATCTGTCAAGATATTGGGGCTTTAAAATTATGAGAATGTGTGTACTTCTAAAGATGGTATTCTGTATATAGAGCTTGATAGAAATCCTTCCGAAAAGTAGAAGCCCTTTCCTTACTCTTTTTTTCGCTGCTTTTCTTTTCATTACTAAGGGAATATTTGTACCATATCTAAGGACATCCCATTTCATTGCTGTCCATTTTTATACATACTTTGTAGCATGTAGCATGTTCCATAAGTGGTAATCTGATTCAAACTGTTCTTTGTAGGCAGGAAATTGAGGAAGCTGCTGAGAAAGGAGAGCTCAATGAACTTGTTTTAATGGTCATATGTAATCGCCTTGATTTTGTTAGACTTGATGTAAGTTGGTCTATTGTTGTCTCTAAATTTTGTGTGGCATCTTTTCTTCTAATGCAATGTTGTTGTAGTGTAATGTTTTGCGAACTTGTTTTTAGTGTGCCAAAGTAAATGCTTGTAATCACCAATTACTGTAATGTTCAAAATACTATTGGAACCCTCAATGTCAATCTGATATCCAAAACAATACGTGTAACTTTGGGAACTTCGAGCTCATATTGGTCAGGGGTTGAGAATGGGAATTGAATCCTCAGTAGCTCAGTGGTAAACCAATTTGCTATTAATTGACTGGTCATAGGTTTTACTAGATATGTCTAACAAAATTTGCTTAAGGCCTCTTAATTTTTAATTTTGTTTATAAGCAAGAATTGGGAGCCCCTTTGTCCTTTTTCAGAATATTGATTCCCCTTGTACTTTTATTTGTTCCTTGTAAACTTTACTACTATAGTTTTGAGTTCAACAGAATTTGATGTAATGCAGTCTCTTTATCTCTCTCTAGAGTTGATTCAGATTTTAATCTCATTTCTCCAGGATGAAATGGAAGCTGTAAAAAATCTTGATCTGTTATATAGAAGGGTTGAGGTATACACTACTGTTCATCTATAAATTCCTGGCATAAAGTTGGTAGTTTAAATATGCAGACGGGTTTCAAATTTTAAAACCAATGCTGAACTTTTTATTGAATCTTGTCTGAAATCGTGCTGATTTTTAGTGGAATTTCTTATATAATTATTCTAGTCTAGCACATCTTGCATCATAATTACCCTTTAGGCTCTTTCTGTTCTTTTTCTAGTTTCCTTTCTTCCTTACCTTCCCTGGGAGAAAAAAGAGTTATAAAATTTATATTTTACTTAATATTTTGGACTAAGATTTTGAAACAGGAGGCTACTCCTGCCATGAGACTGCTCAATGATCTTTTGAATATGCATGATGGGTTTGATAATGAAGGCTGGCTGAAGGAATTCAAAAATCGCATGGTTGACACCTTTCCAAGAGAAAATCTATTTAGCGTTCTTGTTCTAGCAGGTAATGAAATTAACAAGGTATGCTTCAAATGCACTCTTTATATGTCCTATGGCTTTAGTTGAACTACATGATAGCCACAACTAGCATATTTCTTGTAGAACTCAAGGATCTTTTGTAACAACCCCCCCCCCCCCCCCCCCCTCCCCCTTTTTTCTTGAATATCTAGATTTTAGGCTTTAGTCTCAAATCTAATTTTAGGTTTTAGTGTCAACTCTATGGTGCCTTTTCTTTTAGTCTCTGATATCTTCTGCAAATCAAGTTCATGAGACTAGTTGGTTTGCACTTTGGCTTCCTATTGATTTGTTTTTGGAAGATGCTATGGATAAATCACCGGAGGCAGCAACTAGTGCTGTTGAAATCTTTACTAGTAGGAGTCAATCCTTGTATATCAGTTGCTTTGCACTTTAGTTCTTCTAGTAGTATTATTGAACCAAAATAATTGTTGTAGGTTTAGTAAAGCTTTTGCAGGCTATTAATGGTACCACATGGCACAATATATTTTTAGGTTTATGGGTTTCAGTTCTACGGCTAGAGCAAAGGGTAGGAATTGATTTGTAAAGAAATCATGCTTACTGTGTGGGGGGATGAATTCAATTTTGGGCCAAGGTCCAAAGGGCTTGAAAGCTCATACTTGAAAGGACGAGCTAAGCCCATCTCTATGAGTCAATGAGTCATAAGGGGAAATGTCCCCCCAAACGATTCCCACAAAGTTCTAGGACCAACATTGAAGCTCACATCCAAGGTAATAAACACGGGTGACCTTGGAGTAGGCAAATGAGTGATCCTGGGGAACCAATTCCTCTTTTAACTTAGATGCTACTCTCACTAGGTATACCTCGAGAAACACCCTGAGGGGATAAGGATCACAGAGATTATCACCTCTGCATTAATGAGAGATTCTTTACCTGATCTCTTCTACATTAAATACATATAGAACCTAAATAGTCCAGATACCCCCCAAAAGTCCTGTTTCAGGATAAGAACGAGAGAATACCAAGGAAAGAGGAGGTAAATATCCCCAAGATATCCGGTTGGGAGCAAGCCAACTGGAGAAAGAGACTAGCAGGAGAGATAAGGGAAAGAAAAAGAAAGATGCTTATAAAAAGGGGGAGGTTGCAACGGGGGGGGGGGGGGTGTTGAGAAATATTGAGAGAAAACCCAGAAAAGAGTTAAAAGGAGAAAGAGTCATATGGTATTTTTTTTTTCCTTTATTTAATTGTTGTTCCCCTATACCTTGGGAAGGCAATTTGTATGTCACTGCTCTTCATATTTGTAATCATATTCTCTTAATCAATTGTTTGAGCTTCCCATTATGGAATTTCCACCCTATTCTTGTAATAAATAAATTGTGTCAGTCAGTTATACACAAAATACTACTATTCTAAATAAATAGTGCATTTTATTGTGTTTCTGACCCTCATACTTACCTTTAACCATTGATTTAATCTTTTTATTGGAAATAAAATTATTAAGGGGAGAGATTGGGAAAAAAAACTAATTAAAGTCTCTAATTCTTTTCTTTTTTTGGAGGGCTTGGGGATTGGGTTATACTCTCCACATGACTTGTACATATATTGCATAAATTTGAAAAGAAGAGAATTTTTTTTTTTATCCAACTTCAAGCCATTGTAATATCTTAATTAAACTTGCCCAAGCATTGGAAAATTGATTGGTTTTGAAATTAAATTTTTTTACAGTTTAGTAATCTATTCATGTACCATATATTATATAACTAATACTTGAAATATGAATGGAGAATGAGCAAGAAACCTGATTACTTATTAAGCAAAGGAAAATGTTGAGAAATGATAATATTGGCTATTAGGAAAGAACTTTTGTACAACAGAAGTTCAGCTTTGATTTTTAGGACACTTATTCTGTGGTAATTAGGAATGCTGGTCACTTGAAAATGAGTTTGCAAACCTCTTTTGATTCTTTAATGGGAAGTGCGTTTGTTAACCTTCTAGAAGGTGCAGAATTCTCAACAAATTGTGTTGTTCCCGTCGATTTTAAAATAAATTACTAAAGTGAATCTTTTCAAAATTCTTTCACTAGAATGGTTCATATTCCATGGTGCCTAAAATAAATTTATATATAAAACGCTAAACTACTATAATTTCACAAAGACACGCATCTGCTGGAGCCCATGTATGAAAATTCAGCTTTTACCAACTAGGAGACCCATTTTTACTTTATTTTGAAGGTAGAATCAGAGACTAGAATGCAGTCGGTCCTCATTAGGAATTATTCTTTAGATTCTCCTATGGTTCTATATAACTTCTTTTTCTAGATATTTGCGTTGATCTGCTTTCATCTTACTTCTTTTTAGGAGAGGGATCTGTGTGAGCGTCCTGCTCCTCGCCTAGATACGTGGTTTTTCATGTTATTGCCCATTAAGACACTTGCTGTTGATAATATTATTGTGGAAGAAGAATGTGAACTTACTAATGGAAGTGACACAATCCTACCAATCAAAGGATGGTAAAAATAGGTTCTAGGAAAGTGTGGCAAGAAATAATAGATGTGATGAGTTGATACATATTAATGGGGCGGCCATTTTAATTTATAAAAGAATCTTTCTAGATGACCCACCTTTGCATTTGTTTAATTGCAAAAAGATCAAGTTGATCATGCTGAGTTGGGTCACTTTAGTTGGACCTAAAATAATGATGTCTCTCTCTAATTTTGTGTTCAACATGGTTTCTTTTTTTCAGTAATTTTTTGTTTGCTCTTTTAGATCAGCTTAAAGGGCTTATATTATATTTTCATTGTTGCTTTTTATTGTTTATCTTCCATGCAAATTTGGTTTTGGTTAGAGCTCCTCCCTTATATTCCTGATCGGTCTTGATATTTGCCTCTATGGTATTCTTGTGAGGCTTCTTATATTTCGGTTTGTTTATTCGTTTTCTTTTTTTTATTATTTTTTTCAGCCGGAAACATGCGATATCTGATTGTTGAGACTTTAATTGCGAGGAATTTGATGGGGTAAATTCTAATGGACACATTGGTATATTTTTTGCTACACCGAGGATGAATATGATCCTGTATTAGATACTTACAAAAACAAAGGGTAATTAATGGAGAAGTGCTACGTTCACAAATATTTTCACAACAAATCATAGGTAGTTAGTTGTTATTAACTTATTGATTCAAATTTGAACTTACCACTGAAATTACTTTTTTGCCCTAACAATAACAACCTGTCACTTAAAATTTGTTGTAAAAATATTTTGGACATAGCATTTCTCGTAATTAATGTGATGTATTGATGGATATTATGACATTTTGTAAAATTCATTGTTATTGGAAATTTGAAGTCCTTACTCCTTGGAGGTATCAATTCTAAATTTCCAATATCTTTTTAGGGTTTTTGTGGATGTCTTATAAATAAGACAAGTTATACACCTCACTATAGTCATTTAAAACGTTAAAAACAAGTTCCTCAAAAAAAAAAAAGTGTTATAAACAATATTTTATTGATAGGAGTATTAAAAGAGAGTTAGAAGAAAACCTTGGCACAATATATTTGGTTTGAGAAGAAATATACTTATGTTAATACAAACTTATGGAAATGAATAATACTTGTAGGGTTTGTAAATGAATATTGTTGATACAAGTATTAAAAGTTCAAAATTACCTTAGAACAATATATTTGGTTTGAGATGAAATATACTAATGTTAATACAAACATATGGTAATGAATAATACTTGTAGAGTTGTAAACGAAAATTGTTGATACGAGTATTAAAAGTTCAAAATTTGTTCATTTAATTTTATTTTGAACACAAGTCGAACTCAAACTCATCACCAATTTGAATTTCATAAACAAATTTTGATCCAAATACAACTTTCATTTTTTGAAACCATTGTTAAAAAACTAAAAATGAAAGAAAAAAGGAAAGGAGTTTCCTTGCTTTAAGAGTTTTAAAAGAAAGATGATCAAAGTTGCTATATTTCCAAAAATAAAAATAAAGAGCTCTAAAATAAATAAATATTATTATTTGGATTAAAAAAATAGAAATTAGAAAATATCATAATTCATAATCAAATGATTCAAATTCTTGCTTTTGTCGAAGATCTCGAAAACCCACATCATAGGAAGGAAGAACTTGAAGATCCGCAACAAAGAGAAAAATAATGAAATGTAAGAGAACCAATAATAGGAAATAAAAAGATGGCTTAAATTAAAATATAGTTGTTTGCCTCATGAGTCATGATGTTTGTAAAAATGGATACCGTAATTTATAGCAAAATGTAGATTGAAAATATATGGCTTCAAAGAAAAGGAAATGCAAAAATATATATTTTACAGGTTTGGAAGAAAAAAAAATCTGATAAAATACATAAAAAAATTTGAAAATATATTTTACCTAATGGCTAGCTATAGGAAATAGATTCACATGCTCTTTGAAGCTTAAAGCTAGGCAACAAACTTGGTTGTTGTTTAAAACTACAACTTCACTTAATATATTTTTATTTGATATGAATTTTGACAAATCCACCATTGTATTACATTTTTTAAATATATTTTCCGTGCTTGCAAACTTTTAAGAAGATTAAATATCAAGGTATGTCATTAATCATATGTTTAAATTTCAAGTTTTTGTAATATAAAATCATACATAAAAAATAAGTTTATTGATTGAATAGTAAATAACATCCGATGGTATGAAATTTGAAATGTGTGTTAAGAATATAAACAACATGTAATTCAATGGTTAGATTTTCAAAATATATAGTTATGTTAATTTTTTTAGCTAAGGTGAGCCCAAATTCTTAAAAATTGGATTTTTAGACTTTACTAATTTATGGACTGTTTGGTAAGAGAGTTTAAGTATTGATTTTCATAATGGTTTGAAAATTGTTGTATAAAAAGTGTTGAAAAAACACGTGTTTAAAATGCTCATAATGAAAAAAAAAAAAAAAATGTATTTGGTACCATGTTTCTAATAACATTTTTTCAAAAGTGAAAAACACAATTGAGCATTTGACATGAGTATGTGTTTTTAAGAAAAAAAAAAGTGTGTTTGATGTGTTTTTAAGAAAAAAAAAGTCCGTTTGATGTGTTGTCACTTGTCAACATCTGCAAAAGATGCCTTGAACCATGAATACTTGAAGGAGAGGGGTGATCCTTCCATAAAGGGACTGCGGAATATTTTTTTTGCTGTTTGTACGGGATACTTCTACAAATTGAAGCTCACATTACTAGTACAGTTCTATCTTACTGCTATTTTTGTAAATTGTAACACTACTATATTTCTAATAAACAATGGTTCAAACGAAGGGAGGGGGAGGAATAGTACATACGTTATGTTAATGTATAGTTCTGAAAATTACGTTTTGATAGATGAAACATAAGTAGATAACATGTAAACTTTGATAAATAATTGGATCTTAATGTGAAATGAGCTTGTTATTTTGAGGCTTAACACAAATAATTATGAACCTTGAATTTATCTATGAATAGGAGCGTAGCCAAGTGGAGTAGGAGTTAGCAAAGTACATTTTTGGCCCTTACATCATGTTTGGTTGGAGTGAAAAGGAGATGATGAAAAAAGTCAAAAGGGTGAAGAAAAATGGATGGGAAAGTAGGAGTTTTCCAATGTTTAGTTGATGTGAGAATGAAATGGAAAGAAAATAGGAGAATAATTTCAGCTTAGAACACTATTATGCCAAATGGTCTAATGGTGAGCACCGATTGAAGAAGGTGCTCGATTTTATCTTAAACCCATCTGACCGAATTCATCTTCTTCTTTTTTTACATGCAAAATGATTGCCATCGGTCGAGTGTTGAGCACCTCGTATGAAATCCTAATGCCATGTGGGCATTGAATGATATTATTCTCTCTTTTGGGTGACCGGAGTATAGAACCTCTATTATCTTCCTTTGAATGATATTATTCTACCTCTAATAACACTGTTATTAGTAGGCTTTGTGGGTTGTAATTTTTTCGGGGGTGGGGAAACATTTAGTCTTTTCTTAGAATCTCTATTCTCTACTATCTTTCTTTTCTTTTCAATGACAATGGATGCCGTTCTTGATGACTGGAAGAAACTCTCCCTAACTGACGTTGAAGGAGCAAAAGTCAGTTTCAAGAAGTCAAAAAAACCGGAATGCCAAAGAATATGTCCAAGCAGCAAAATTTTTTACCAGGAGAGCCCTCAATGTGGAAGTTATTGGTAGAACATTTAAACCACTTTGGAGGGCAAGGAACGATTTTAGAATTTGAGAAGCTAATGATCACATACTCTTATTTGCCTTTGAGTTCGAAAACGACGCTGAACGGGTTCTAGCGACGGAGCCATGGGTATTTGACAAGCACCTAGTTCTCTTCCAGCGATATGATTTCACTATCCCAACTGAAAAACTGAGGTTTACTACAACAAAGTTCTAGGTTCAGCTACATGGGTTACCACTGAACATGTTGGACGCAGAAACTGTTGTTGAAATAAGTGAAACAATAGGTCCTGTTTCTAAAACAAAGCACGATAAGGAAATTGTGGGGGGTACTTTCCTACGTGTTAAAGTAGAAGTGGATGTCATAAAACCACTCTGTAGAGGTCGAAAAGTTGTTCTTAATGATGATAATGAAATTTAGGTCTCCTTCAAGTACGAAAAACTTCCGAATTTCTGTTACTGGTGTGGCATGGTCTCTCATGCTGATAGAGAATGCGATGTGTGGCTCAGCAGCAAAGGAAGTCTCGGTTTGGATCAACAAGGCTATGGAAATTGGATGCGAGCTTCCCCTTTTAATCCGAAGAAAACCATAGTCACCACTGTTTCAGGAGTAGGCGATGGCTTTGGTCCAAAAGCTAACAGAACTCACCAACCTTTTTCCAATGAAATTCTGGCTACTAGTCATGGTGGAAAGGTGAATGTGAATTCGGAGCAGGTGATTAGTACAGGCTGTACAAACGCAGGGGAGGAGTTACAACAATCCACGCGGCCTAAATTGAATGCATTAAATGAGGAGAGGAATTCCATACAAAAACCGCCAACAGCCCATAATAACCAAACGGACCACGACATGCAATTAATTGGCGATGATTCGTACAGTAACAGCATACAATTGGGAGATAACGTATCTAAAGAAATCACTCAAAATTTGAGGAGCCCCACCCATGCAGAATTAAATGGAGTGATAAGTGGAGATATAAATCAATCCGTTCCAAATCAAACGGAATTGAAGGGTGATTCTTTAGGGCTCATTAATGCTAATCAAAACTTAGCATTTAGTGACCCTAATGTACTGAAAAGGTGGAAAAGAATTGTGCGTGTGACACGCATGAAATAGTTGCCCTAATTCACAAGAGAACACAACAAACAAAAGAAACAGAGATGAAGAAGACATGGACCAGCCGGAGTTACCTAGCAAAAAATTGCAAGTTTCAATGGCAGAGAGTCAACAAATCACAATGGTGGAGGCTGCAAGGCAGCCCCACCAAGATCAATGAGTATTATTGTGTGGAACTGTCGTGGGCTTAGGAATCTACGTACAGGGAAGGAACTCAAGGTAGTGACCTGGGAAAAAGATCCCTCTGTCGTGTTTTTAGCCGAAACATGGGCGGATGAAGCAAGGCTAAAAGAAATAAAACGCAATATAAATTTTGAAAATCTCTTTTTTGTTGACAGGAATAATAGAGGTGGAGGTTTAGCCATGAACTGGAGAAGTTCAATCGATGTTAGTGTGGAGTTGTTCTCAAAAAACCACATTGATGCGATTGTGAACAAGGGCAAGGAGGATGCATGGATATTCACAGGATTTTATGGAGAGCCAGTGACACATAGACGCTTTGAATCATGGGACATGCTTCGACAACTAAACAACTGGTTCCACTTGCCTTGGCTTTGTGCCGGGAATTTCAATGAAATAG
Source organism: Quercus rubra (assembly GCA_035136125.1). NCBI lineage: Eukaryota > Viridiplantae > Streptophyta > Magnoliopsida > Fagales > Fagaceae > Quercus > Quercus rubra. Next base: position 48,774,728 of record CM068738.1, read on the forward strand.
TCAGCGATACTGAGAAATTAGGGGGGAGCAACAAAAGTCATAGCCAAATGCAATTATTCAGAGATGTCCTAGATGAGTGCGGATTTATTGACTTGGGCTATGTTGGTCACCGTTCACTTGGCAAAAGCACTTTGCAGATGGTCATTCCATTTGGGAAAGACTTGATCGTGGAATGGCCAATAATGAATGGTTCTTGAAGTTTACTGGCACAAAAATATATCACCTCTCCTCAAATAATTCGGACCATTGCCCTCTATGGATCATTCCTGATGGTCTAGAAGTACCACAAGTCACAAAACCTTTCAGATTTGAAGAAATGTGGCTAGCTGACCAGGGCAGTACAGAGATTGTGGAAGCTATTTGGGCTTCCCCAGAAGAGGCCGAACCTGCTGTCAAAGCGATCAGAAAAATTAAAAAATGTGGGAACGAATTACATGCTTGGAATCGAACCCATTTTGGGAATGTAAGAAGTGAACTAAGGAAGAAAAGAAAGCAGATAGTAGAAGCCGAAAGGGAAGCTATGAGAACAAGTCTAAATTTCAGGATTCGGGAACTCAAAAAGGAGATATGTGATCTAGAAGATAAGGAGAACAGATTATGGTTCCAAAGATCAAAAGTTTAATGGGCAGCAAATGGCGATAAAAATTCAAAGTTTTTTCATTGCCGAGCCACTCAAAGGATGAGGAAAAATTCAATCTTAAAAATTAGGAATGAAGATGGAGGTTGGAGTTCTAATAGTGAGACCGTAGTAAAGACCCTAACAGCCTACTTTCAAGCTTTATTCACCTCAGAAAATCTGCCTCTTTGTGAAGCTACCACTGATTCCATCAATAGGGTGATAACAGAGGAAATGAATGATCAACTCTCCTTGGAGTTCTAGTATTGGGAAGTTCAGCAAGCCATAAAGCAGATGGCACCCCTCAAAGCACCAAGATCAGACAGTATGCCCCCATTATTTTACCAACACTATTGGGGTCTTATTAGTGAGGATGTTTCACAATCTGTCCTTAATTTTTTGAACTCAGCTTCTTTACCTGAACATCTTAACCATACATTCATCACTCTAATTCCAAAGAAAAAAAATCCTAAGCATGCTTCTGAATTTAGGCCTATTAGTTTATGTAATGTATTGTATAATATTTTTTCAAAAGTCTTAGTAAATAGGCTTAAAAGAATATTACCAAAAATTATCACTGAACACCAAAGTGCTTTCACTAAAAGCCGTCTCATATCTGATAATATTTTGGTAGGTTTTGAGTCTTTACATAGCATGCAGAAACACAATGGGAAGGATGGATTCATGGCAATCAAGCTTAACATGAGCAAAGCTTATGATAGGGTGGAATGGCCTTATCTTGAAGCTGTAATGAGAAAAATGGGGTTCAACAACAAATGGATCAAACTTCTTATGCTTTGTGTCACCACAGTCTCCTATTCTATTCTTGTGAATGGAGAACCAAAAGGCTTAATCCATCCATCTAGAGGCATCAGACAAGGGGATCCTATCTCTCCATTCTTGTTTCTCTTGTGCACTAAAGGATTGCATGGCCTAATCAGTAAAGTAGCAGGTCAAGGTGATATTAAAGGCTATTCATTATGTAGAAACAGCCCTCAGTTGACTCACCTACTATTTGCAGACAATAGCCTGTTGTTTTGCAGGTCAACCAACCAAGAATGTCAAAGGATTTTGAAGATCCTCGATACCTATGAAAAATGCTCAGGTCAAAAAATAAATAAAAGCAAAACCACCATCTTTTTTAGTAGATCAACTTCTGAAGATATGAGGGAGCACATTAAGCTTGCTTTGGGGGTTCTAGAAATAAAGCAATACGAGAAATACCTTGGTCTTCCATCTCTTGTTGGAAGAAACAAGAAAGCTAGCTTCAATTACATTAAGGAAAAGGTATGGAGAAAAATCCAATGGTGGAAAAAGAAGCTCTTGTCACAAGTAGGAAGAGAAGTCCTAATCAAATCAGTAGTTCAAGCTATTCCCATGTACACGATGAGTTGTTTTAAGCTCCCATTGGGTTTATGCTCAAAAATTGAAAGTTTCATTAGGAAGTTTTGGTGGGGACAAAAAGGAGATAGGAGGAAGATCCATTGGGTGAAATGGGGTACTTTATGCCGCCCAAAATCTGATGGTGGTATGAGATTCAAGGACTTAGCCCTTTTTAATGATGCACTTCTCGCCAAGCAAGCTTGGAGACTCTTGCACCATAAGAATTCCCTCTTCTACCGAGTGTTCAAGTCCAAATTCTTCCTAGATTGTTCAATTTTGGAAGCTACTGATTCAACCTCAACCTCATATGCTTGGCATAGTATCCTAAAGGACCGTGATGTCCTGTGAAGGGAGCAAAATGAAGAGTGGGCTGTGGAAAATCCATTAGTGTGTGGCTGGATGCTTGGCTACCACCCCTTGATCATCCACGAATCCTATCACCACAGGTTGAAGGCTTTGAGGATTTAAAGGTTTTTGATCTCATAGACCCAGAATCTAATAGCTGGGATGAAAATCTGTTACATGGTCTGTTTATACTCGAGGAGGTAAGTTTGATAAAGAGCATCCCATTATGCATCACCCTAGTCAAGGATAAATTGGTGTGCCCTTCACTGCTTCGGGGGAGTACTCGGTAAAGTTTGGGTTCAACTTTCTAGCAATGGATAACTTGGATACTCAGGCACCAGGACAATTGGTGCAAGACAATGGGATTTGGAAGCTGGTCTGGGGTCTTCGAATCCCAAATAAAGTAAAGAATTTCATTTGGAGATCATGTAGAGATGCCATTCCCATGAAAAAGAACCTGAAGAAGAGACAAATCCTCCAAGATGAGAGTTGCGATCATTGCCATCAAGTGTCTGAAATGGTTCTCCATGCAATATGGGAATGCCCGACCCTTACACCGATTTGGGATTCCATTCAAGAACTCTCTTTTTGCACGAACCGTTCATTCCGAGACATACAGGAGCTATTACTCTTTGCCAACGAAACGGGAAAAAATGTGGAATTGATGGTGGTAATAATGTGGACTATCTGGTCCCGTAGAAACCAGATTAGAGTATAGCAGAACGTCTACCCCATAGCCCAGGTCATTCCAAATGCTCGGCAAATGCTTTCTGTTTTCCATCGTGCAAACAGAGTGCAACAAGCTCCTGCTTCGGTATCTAGCACAAACCAGGTTACTTAGATCCCACCACTAGCAAATTCACTTAAGATCAACTTTGATGGGGCACTTTTCAAAGATATTAACAAAGCCGGTTTGGGTGTTATTATCCGAGATAATCATGGGCAGGTACTTGCATCCTTATCGGAACAAATCCAGTTGCCTTGTTCCTCCGACCTGATTGAAGCAATTGCAACGGCAAGGGCCATCTCATTTGCTCATGACCTCAGTCTCTCCAATTACATATTGGAAGGTGATTCCGACATGGTGATAAAAGCTCTCAAAAGGAACGATGACTCCTTTTTGTAATTTGGTCACATTCTTGCTTCGGCAAAAACCTTAATAGATGTCAATTGTATTACTTTTTCCCATGCTCGTAGGATTGGCAATGCTTTTGCTCATAACCTAGAAAAACATGCAAGACATGTCATAGGTTTTAAGGTGTGGATGGAGGATGTTCCTCCGCATCTTCATTATGTATTGCTTGCCGACTATGGCTAATTTTAATGATAATTCACAATCTTCTTTCTCAAAAAAAAATGGAGGAATTCATACATACTATAATTATTGTGGAAATATGAAAAATGGGTAAAAATGAACAATTTGTCTAACTTGTACTAAAGATTGTAATGTACTGTTAATAGCTTCCACATCTTTCACTTATTAGCATGGAACAAGCCAATGTGATATGATAGCTATAAAGTATAGACTATAGAGTAAAGAAAATAGCATATAGGTGGAAGTATTGCACCGTTTCATAAAAGGAGAGATGGGATGAATCCAAGAGTTATCTACTTCTAGATAGTAATAACAAAATAAGAAAAAATTCCTCTATTGAAACATCAATTATGCAATCATACTTAAAAAAATACACATTCTTTCAACAAATAGTGCATGTCCACGTTCAGAATTCAAATTTGCTTTACCAGTTGTAATTATTGAATTACATATATGTAAAAAAATAAAAAAATAAAAACAACAACAACAACAACATAAATGTAACAGCTAAAATGAGTAAAGCAGGGAAGGAGCCGAATGGGGAGGAATAGGTTTCACTTGCAATCCTTACTTGGCAATGGAGTTGAAGGGAACATTCGGCTTGTAGCTGCTGAAGACTTCAGACTTCAGACTTGTGACTCTTTAAAGTCTTACTGCTCCGCACGCAACGTCTGAGATTTTAAATAATTTCAAAGGGCCCCGCTTCCGCCTGAAATAGTCTTTGACACACGTAATAGCTAGGCTATAGCTTACGCCTATGAATGAAAGGGTATAAGACGCACAAAAAAAAAAAGATTACTCCACTCAGCAATAGCATTTTGAACAGATGAAGCATCATTTTGCAAGATGATTGTTGAAGAGTCTGCACCGGCACCGGCACCTGGATTATCAATCTGACGACGGGATTGAACGGTGGATGATTCCCAAATTAGTCTTTTCCAAATGACTTCAACAATTTCCTCTATAAACTCTGGCTCTGGACTGCAATTAATTGAACCCACAAAATTATTCTTTTTATTATTTTATAGAATTGAATTTTGTGATCATCAACTGATGTTGAATAAAGAGAAACTGAATTATCAAATAACGCCATAAACCCTACGTTGAAATTTTTACAGTCCATCAACGAACTACTTCAAAACTAACCAATTTGATTTTTCTTATCTAACATATTATCAAATTTAATATCCATACAACAACTAATTCTATGATTTTTAAATAAAGAGAAACTGAGTTATGAAATAACGCCATAAACCCTAATTGGATATTCCTTGAAATTTTATTCCATCAACGAAACTTCTTCAAAACAAACCAATCAAATTTTTTTGATCATGAAATTCTAGAGAAGGAACTCTTAATAATTCAAAATTATAATTTCAATAATATCCTCAAAATATGGATATCTACTATATATGGAACATTTTTAAAAATGAAAATCTTACCGATACGGTTTTAAATGCAATCCAGCCAAGTTTGCAGCGTCCGTTAAAGCAACCTTCCAACTGTTCACTTTATCTTCAGGGCCATTCAGCAACGCCTCCGCCAAATTCCCCTTCTGTTTTCGCACCTCGGATGGAGACACATCATAGAAAACAGGGATGACCCTTTGATTGAACAGCCTTTTGCATTCCATGATCTTCACCAGCTCATCCAGGCACAAATGCGAAGTAGCATAGTTTTTGGAGAACACCACAACTGCAATATTTGATGTCTCAATTTCCTTCAATAACTCGGGTCCACCCTCTTCCCCTCTACACGCACGAATCTTTTTACGGTCAAAAGCGGCAAAGAGATGTCCGGTAAAGTTTGTGCGGGTATCTTCCTTACAAAAACTAACGAAGACATCGTATTCGTATTCAAAGGAACGAGCCATGGTTTCAAACACACAGACCGAATTGAGGTAATACCAAACCCGCTGCCCTAAACTCAAGAACAAAGGAGCAAGAACAGGTTCCTTAGGATTTTTTTTTTTTTTAGGTCTTTCCAATTCTCTCACTTCTTTCTTTTTTTGTTTCTTCTTTTTCTCTCTCACTCTAGTTTTTTTTTCTTTTTTCTTTTTTCGCTTTCCAATTTCTCTCTCTGTCTTTTTTCTCACTCTAGTGATGAAGGAAGATGCCAGGAAATTGCCATGAAAACGCAAGAGGATTGGGTCTAGTTTTACACTGCGTTTTCTTTTGTTTTTTTTAGTATTCATTATTTCTGAACCACTGCCTTTTCTTTTGTTGTTCCTTGCTTTTACAAAAATCAACATGCGGAAAAAGTTAGCATTCTAATTATTTATTGTAAATGTGAGATGAAGTTAGGTGATCGACTTGTTGATCACCAATTTTTTCTGAATTTATTAGATTACTGGACCTTATCGATTTTTTTTTTATTTGAAACCTAAGGAACGATAGTTCTGCTAGAATTTCGTGATTTTGAAATTTCTAATACAATATAAACTATAGAGAATTTGTGGGTTGCATTCATTTTGTACCTCAAGAAGAAATGTTTTACTAGGTTCTGACAGTCATGCCATATTTGAAATTTATGTTTGTAAAATCACTCAAGAGCAAAGGAGCAAGAACAGGTTCCTTGGGATTTTTTTTTTTTTTTTGGTCTTTCCATTTCTCATTTCTTTTTCTTTTTTCTTTTTTTTTTCATTTTTTCTTTTTTTCTTCGTGTGCAAGTTTTCCAAAGTAGTGTGATTTTTGGCTTTGTGGGCGCATGCGCATCACGCGATAGCAAGCACATGAAAATTTGAATTTTTTGTTAAAGGAACATTTCAGGAAATTGGCATAAAAACACAAAGCATTGTGTCCGACTAATTTTTTATTGTAATAGTGCTAGTCAGGGGACCGACTTGGTTGATTCACCAATTTTTTCTTTAAATATTTACACACTCAGAGAGTGTGGTCAAATGGTTGATGGTTTTCTTTGTGTATGCATTTTCTAAAGAAATTTTATTTGAGTGTGCCTTATTGATTTGTTTTCAAGCTGATTTGCTACAACTAGCTATTCCTTACTCATTTATGGGTTGGATTCATTTTTGTACCTCGCGAAGAAATGTTTTAATAGCTTCTGACAGTAATGACATAAATAAAATTTATGTTAGGAAAATTACATCATGCAGAGTTATGTCACAATTGAATCTCTATTACTATGAAAAATATCATAATAGCTTCAAAATTGAGCAATCTGAGTTTTCATGTTTCTAGAATTGCAATTGACATGCAAGTTAAAAGATGAAGCTCTTTTCAGTGTCTCCTATAAGCTATTACGAGTTTAAGAAAAAGTTCAAAAAAATTGTTATGAATATTATTGCATTGTCCATGTCCTCCAAAATTAAATTTGATCTATTAAATAGTTTAGCTGAAAATATTTAGAAGTAAATCAACTAGATTATACCAATTTTATTCAGATTATGATCAATCCCTCAAATGAATGGATTGGGTATTGGGACACCATGTCCTGATTTATGAGTATTGGGACACCATGTACATCCTGTATATGTTGCTGAATATAAATAAAATCTACAATCTTGTTGTGTTGAATTTGTGTAATATCTATGATATGCACCATTAGGAAAGCTGACAATGGCATTAACCTTCTCTAGGTTAGGAATGGCAAGCGTGGCAACGAGGAGCTGCATAGAAGACGTCAATAGTAAGAAGAAGAAGAGGAAGGAAGGTTAATGAGTATCCTGAAATTGGCACACGCTTGAAAGGGTATCTCACAAAGAAGATGTCAAAAAACCGCAGAGACTGATTTCAAGCTTCGTCAGAGCTGCTGAAGAAGTTGTAGAGGTAATTGGAATATATAATATCAAATCCATTACCTCATAAATGGCTTAATCATCAAGAAATTGAGGTTTTAAAATTATAAGAATGTGTTCATTTCAAAAGAGTGTTTTCTGTATACACAGGTTAATAGAAATCCTTCTAAAAAGTAAAAGCCCTCTCCTTTTTCTTTTTTGGCTGCTTTTCATTTTATTACTATGAAAATATTTTTGTCTTATATCTAAGGACATCCCATTTCATTGCTGTCCATTCTCATAAATCTTTTGCAGCATGTAGGATGTCCCTTGTAGTGAATTGAGCCAAATTGTTCAAGTAGCTAATTTTAAGTATTGATTAAGTTTCTTATATGCAGGAAATTTAGCAAGCTGCTGAGAAAGGAGAACTCAATGAACTTGTTCTAATGGTCAAATAGAATCACCTTGATCTCGCTAGAAGTGATGTAAGTTGGTCTTTTGTTGTCTCTAAATTGAGTACTTTTTATCTAATGCAATGTTTTTATAGCGTAATGCTTTGGAAACATTTTTTAGTGTGCCAATGTAAATGCTTACAATCACTGATTACTGTAATGTTTAAATTTGATGGCTGCCATTATAAAATTCTCTGTAGATGAAGGAGTGTTTGCTGCTTTTTTAGCATCAGTTTCGTAAGTCTCAAAGATTTGTATTAAATACCCATACTGCCACTTCTTTCTCTCTTTTTTAAAGTTCAAGTTTGTTTTTACGCAAGAATTTGAAGAAACCAATATGTATGAATCTAGAATTTATAAGCATGAAATTCTCAACTAAATATTTATTATTTCTCATAAAGGAAAAGCAGACAGTAAAGAAGTGCTACAGAAGACAGAATAGTAATCAGTATTTTAGACTATAGAAGCTGGAAGGATTAGCTACTTCTAATGAGCAAGGCAGCCTCATTGATCAGGGACTGTGATGACCAAAGTTACTCTCAATTGCATAGTACTTATTATTATTTTGAGAAAGAGAGAGTCAATGATCTTCTTCTAGGAGGTTTCTTTCACTTAGAAAAAAGAAAAGAAAAGAAAGATATACTATCAAACAAATAGAGAAATAAGAGACTGTTGAACCTTCAATGTCAATCCGATATCCAATACAATATCTGTAATTCTGGGAACTTCAAGCTCATAATGGTCATGGATTGAGAATGGAAATTGAAATCTATGATATCTAATCTCTCATTGTTCCCCAGTAGCTCACTGGTAGAGCAGTTTGGCTGTTAATTGACTGGTCAAAGGTTTTACTAGATATGTCTAACAAAAATACAAATTTTACGTAAGGCTTCTTAATTTGTAATTTTGTTTTAACACAATAATTGGGAACTCCTTGTCCTTTTCAACATATGGCTTTCCCTTGTCCTTTATTTGTTCCTTGTAAATCTTACTACTATAGTATGGATTCAATAGAATTTGATGTAATGCAGTCTCTTTTATCTCTCTCTGAATGTTGATTTAGATTTTATCTTATTTTCCCAGGATGAAAAGGATGCTGTAAGAAGTGTTGATCTGTTATACAGAAGGGTTGGGGGGCTTCGAGTATTAACACTACTGTTCATAAATAAGTTCCTAGCTTAAAATTGATAGTTTCATTATGCAGATGGGTTAGAACTTTCAAAACCAAATTCTGAACTTTATTGAATCTTTTCCAAAATTGTGCTTATTTTTAGTGGAATTCCCTATATAATTATTCCAGCCTAGCACATGTTGCCCCATAATTACTCCTTTAGTCTCCTTCTCTTCACTTTCTAGTTTCTTTTCTTCTTTACCTCCTCGGGAGAAAAATAAATTATAAGATTTATATTTTACTTAATATTTTTGACTGAGATGAGATTTTGAATTGGGAGGCTACTCCTGCCATGAGACTTTTCTACGATCTTTTGAATATGCAAGATTGGTTGATGATGAAGGCTGACTGAAGGAATGCAGAAATTGCATGGTTGACACCTTTCCAAGTGAGGATCCATTTAGCATTCTCATGCCAGTAGGATTTGACATCAACAAGGTATGCTGCAAATGTACAAATTATATGTCATATGGCTTTAGTTGAACTACATGATAGCCACAACAAGTAGCATGTTTATTGCATGACTCAAGATCTTTTTAACAACATCACCCCCTCCCCCCCCCCCCCCCTCTTTCTTTCTTGAATATCTGGATTTTGGGCTTGACTCTTGACTCTATGATGTTAGGTTTTAGTGTTGACTCTATGGTGCCTTTTTTTTTTTAAAGTCTCTGATATCTACTGCAAATCAAGTTCATGGGACTAGTTGGTCTGCACTTTCACTACCTTATTTTTGGAAGATGTTATGGATGGATCACAGTAGGCAGCAACTAGTGCTGAGTGCTTCGTTCTTTGATTTACCCGGAGTGGATGATACTTTAGTTCTTCTGGCAGTATCATTGAACCGGAATTATTTTTGCAGTTTTAGTGAAGGCTCTGCAGGATGTTAATGGCACCATGTGGCACAACTCATTTTTAGGTTTGTGGATTGCAGCTCTACGGCTAGTGCAAAAGGTAGGAATTAATTTCTAAAGAAATAATGTTTACCTTTAACCATTGGTATATTCTTTTTGTTGGAAATAAAATTATTAAGGAGGTGGTGGGGGTGATACTCTCCACATGGCTTGTATTTTTTTTTTTTTTTTCGCTTTCCAATTTCTCTCTCTTCGTCTTTTTTCAGTCCTTGTGCAGATTTTCCAAAGCAGTGTGAACTTGACTTTGACTTTTTGGATGAAGGAAGGTGCCAGGAAATTGCCATGAAAACGCAAGATGATTGGGTCGTTTGTTCCTTCTTCTATTTCAACGGAGAAAGAAAGACACACATACTTTTATTATAGAAAGTAAAAACCATACCTTTTTAGGTAATGAAAATAAAAAATAAATATATTTGAATAATTTTTAAATTAGTAATCTGGCTAAGTTTGGATAGCAAGAGCATCTCTAATTGTGTAGCTAAAAGCAAAATACTCTCTATAATAGAGATTGAGACAAAAAAAAGGGTCTCTAATGGACTCTCTATTCCTTGAATTTTTTTTTGCTCATGAACAGTAGCTCATCAAGTCTGATGAGTTACTATTCATTCTTCAAATCATTTGTTTCTATTATAATAATTAGGTGTTGAATAAAAAATGTTAGAAGATGTGTAGTTGTTAAAAAAATAATAAATAATAAATGAAGAAATAATATTTAAATAAGATAGAGAGTCTGTTGGAAAGTGTATCTGAAAAAGTAGGTAAATAAAGGTAAAAGTCATTGTTCATTCTTCAAACAATACAAAAATTTACTGATTCTAGTAGAAATGCTCTAACCCCACCCCTCCCCCCCCCCCCCCCCCCACCCCCACCCCCTCTTCCCTTGAGCATTCACATCAAAGGTATTAAAAATAGTTAAAATGCTATCTTAACACCAAAAATACTTTAAAAACTACTACATTAAAGGTGTCAAATCTATAATATTTTTAATACTTAGGCTGTGTTTGGCAACATGTAAAATAATTTCTAAGTGTAAAATATTTTCAGTTGAAAATATTTTATGGAAAGGAAAACATTTTCATCTGTTTAGTTGTGTTCTAGGAAATTCGACGAAAAAGTATTTCCAGTGTTTGGTTCTCCAATGTAAAACATTTTCTAAAGAAAATGTCAAAAAATACCTATAATACAATTGTATTATAATTTTCAATATATTGATTGATCAAATCGATGGATCAGTTATAGTTTTCAATTTCTGACATACAAAAACCAATCAATTGCAACCCAAGAACAAACCATTGTTATTACCTCAACCAAATCATGAAAAAAAAACACTACACTATAAATGGGAACAACCCCATAAAAACCTAGATCTCAAGATCTTAATTAGAGGAGGTGGGTCTTGAGGGAAAATAAATGAGGAAGATGGATTGGTGGTGGAAAAGGGATGGGTCAGTAGAGGTGGGTCAGGGGAGGAAGAGGGATGGGTCGATGGAGTGAAAATACTATATATAAAGCTAAAAAATAGCTAAAATCTTGTAATGGAACTCATGAACAGTACCAAAAATAAACTAAAATTACAAATAAGCTGAAATTTTCAGCTTGTCCCAGTAGAGGATTCTTACCAACCTTTTTCTTTCTTTCTTCTTATAGTTCTTCGCTTTTCTTCTTCTTCTTTTTTTTTCTTTTTTTTTTTTTTTTTTTTTTTTGATAAGCTCTTTTTTTAAAATACTATTGGCTATCGCCATTCTTTATTGTTTCTAAGTCAGGGGTCCAATGGAACAGCAAGTCTGGTTTGTGGAGAAGGTGAGCATGGCCCTCACAATTGGATCATTCTCAGCCTGATCTTTGTTAAAAGAACATATAGTTTTTAAGTTTGATCGCAAAATTGATGTTTGGTTAGAGATGAATTATCCTCTTTTTTCGTTACTGCTGTGCTATCCAGACCAGGAGTAGTTAGGAACTTGGGATCCATCCATCCCTCCTTTTGCCAAAATGTGCAACACGTCCACCTACATGCTAAGTTCTTTACTGCGACTACGAACTTTATAGTTACCATATCATGTGCCTTACTGCATGCCAATATATTAAAGATGTGGAAGCTAAGGGTGTCAATGTTGGACCCAATCCGCGAACATAACACAAACATGACACGGGTTTTACAGATTAAGGTTGGGTCTTAATGGGTTTGGGTCATAAACGGGTTAACCTAAAAGTGACACGATAAGAAACGTGTCATGAGCAGGTCAACTTGCGTAACCTACGGTAGACACGTTTGACACGCCAATTTATTTATCTCAATTCAAAATGACTCATTTAACACAACCTTCTGTGTATAAAGTGACTAACATTAGTCTGTGTATAACTATATAAATTTATAAGTTTGTTACAGTAACTATGTAAATTTACACTAATACTATTCATTTTATATTTAGTTGTTTATTCTTTCTTTACGCATCTCAAAGATGAAGGAAAAAAAAATAGATGGTGGTTATTGTATATGAAGAAACAAACAATTTTAAAAATCAAGAAAAATTGATATGTTAATGAAATGTAGTACAAAATAAATAATCTGATATGAGGTATTTTGAAAAGTAAATATGTAAAATAGAAAAAATAAGTTCTTATGAAAAATAATCAGAAAAATATATATGTTTCATTCAATTACTTTAAGGATATGTTCATTATCTATTGTACTTATTATGAATTGATATATAAATATAAATTATCTAAGCTAAATAAGAATTGCAATTGGACTATAACTCATTCATCACAAACTGAGCACTACATGCATATAGCTAGAACTATATTAATTTTGATTTAAATTAGGACACTTTTTTTTTTATAATCTAAATGAAGTTACTTTTATTTTAAAACTCTTATCTCTTTATATCTTTTTTAATTCCAAAATCTTTCACAACTCCATAATTAACATTAAAAAAAATTTACATGAATTATAAAAGTTGAAGTTCTGATATGTGGTAAAAGAAGTTTAATTTACGTAAAAATCAAATAGGAAAACACAAATTGCTATTAAACGTTGAAGAATTTGGATTGTAATATTAAGATTTTTAGTAATTTAGAAATTATAGATAAATTAATATTAAAAGAATTAGATGAAGAATTTGGATTATAATCAAATTATCAACTTAGAAATTATTGGAGAAGAAGATAAAGACAAAAAATATATATTTATATTTTAAAAAATTTGACAAAATTTATGCAATTTGGTGAAACCACTTGGCGCAACCACGGTATCTAAACTCAACTTTTATTATATAATATATAATATTGATTAGGTTTTGACCCATGCTTCTGTACGGAAACATTCAATAATAATGATTATTAGAATATTTACTTAGGTGAGTGAATGACTTATTTAACATCAAAATTAAGAAAATTAAAATGAACACTTGCCAAAATATATAGGAAAGTTCAATAAAAATATTGGTCTATAATACATGACTAATAAGTTTTAATAAATAACATTTTAATTTAGAGAACTCTGTTCTTAAAAATAAATCGTGCCAACAAATCCACTAAGAGACAAAACACAATTTATAGAGTTTTTTTAACCAAAGATGAATGACATTAAAAGGAAAATATGAAACATATAAAAATGATCACACTTAATGAGACCTAGATGTTTCTCAAAAAAAAATGAGACCCAGATCTTCATCATAAATTTGTGGTTTTTGTGCCACTGTTGTTGTTTTAATCGTTCGCTGGAGACTGTGGTGGCAATGATGGACTCTGTGGCTCACCTTTCCCGTTGGTGTGACAGTGTCCGTGTGTGTGTGAGATCGATTTTTTTAGGGATTTTGATCCCAATTTTGAACATTATCTTTTCTTTCCTTTTTTTTAATTTATGTTGACGTGGCAGTACACACAGCAGACTACATGGCATGAAAATAATATTTTATTTTAGTTGTTAACTATGTCAATATTTTTCATTCATCATTTTATTGTAGAGGCTATTTTGACATAATACTAAAAAGTTAAGGACAAAACTGACACTTTTAAAACATTAAGAATCAAATTGACACACTTCATAAAGATTAGGAACCAAACTCATAATTTACCCAAAATTTTTTTGTAAGAAGATCAATGAGGTTGCCAAATGTCTTAACGCAAGAGGGGCGGGTAGTAAAATGGTAGTGGTAGAAATAGGAGAATTTCATAAATTAAAGTTTCTTTTTATAAATACTTATTACTGAAAATGGAAAATTTTATAAAATATTTGGTATCTAGTGATTTTTAAATGTTGCATTTTCAACACACTAGTTCAAGTGCTAAAGTCATAGGTGTGGTTTGGATACAAGTCTGCGTTTCACATTTTGCGCAAATGTGCGTTTTGCTCTCTTTTCTTTTTCTTTTTCTTTTTTTTGGCACGCGTTTAGCTCAGCAAAACTGAAGGTGCGGCTACTGTTCATGCACTGTCCATAAACAGTAGCCACAATATTTGACTTTTTCACTCATTTTCAGCCGTATCAGTGGGTTCGTGTACTGTTCACAGGACCCACAAACTTCACTTTTCAGCAATTTTTTCACTAAAAATGGGTCTCACTATACTATTCACACATTTAAAAGTTATTTTGCTACAGTGTTTTCAATTTTCAGCAAAATAAATTCTATCCAAACACACCCATATTTCCAAACATGATCCACCCTGAGATCATGCCCAAAACAACGTTTTTAAGTAAAATGCTAAATCGCGTTTCTTGAAGGAAATAACAACTTTAGCATTTGTTGACAAATATGAAATAACCCATAAAGAAATTAAAGCCCATTTGAGTCTCCATTAAAAATTTAATATTGGCCTTTTCTTCAATCCAAGACAATAACCCAAAATTCAGCTCAGAAAAAAAAGACAGTAACCCATAAAGAAACTAAAGTCCATTTGAGTCTCCATTAAAAATTCATATATGGGCTTTTTCTTCTATCCAAGACAGTAACGCCTAAGGAAATTGGTTCAAATGGAAGTGAAAGTAATTATAAGTAGTCATTCTAATGCAAAAAAAGTGAGGAACATGAGAAATTTGTTTTAAATTTTAAATGTAGTGTTTACAAGTTTTTAAAGTAATGTGTGTATTTTGGACCATTTGAAAAGTGAATATAAAAAAGTTGTATGTTTTCAATAATATAGAATTATAGATATAAATATTAAAATAGACAGTGTATTTTGAGTTCTAATTAACTCAATTGGTAAAATCTTTTGTTATCAAGTAAAAAATCTAGGGCTTGAATGCCACCTATACAAAAAATTGTTTCGTGTCTTAACTTAATGATAAGAGCAATTATTATAGAGTGGACTATAGGTTGAAATTCCACAAGTAAAAAAAAAAAAAAAAAAGACTATGTATTTATGATGTGTATCATAATTACAAAATATTGCAATCAAAGTTATAACACATTATTCTTCTAAAAAAAAAAATTTATAACACATTATTTCAATATTAAAATTTCTACCCCCAAATTAGTGTCTAAACTATTATATTAGTTGTTAGATTAATCTTAGGATTACTAAATTAGATGCTAGTTGCAAAAAAATTATAATATAAAAGTATATCTTACAAATACTCACATGTTTTGGAAGAGTACTTATCTATTTTTTTTATTTTTTTGAGAGAATTTTAACTTATGGTATTTGCTTCTGATTGTGTGGGCAGGAATTAAATCCAAAATTTTTTATTCAACCATCAGAGACTTTACCAGTTGAGTTAACTAAAACTCACACTTATTTGTTAATTTAGATGCTACTTTAAACAATGGAGGGATATTTGTATATTAATCTCATAAAATTGTATTTATTGTTAAATATTGAAGATCAAGGTGCAAATTGCAAATGTACAAATAATTTTAATTAACTTTACTTCTTCTTTTTTATAAATTTCTGTAATTAACTTTACCAGTTGAGTTAACTAAAACCCACACTTATCTGTTAATTTAGATGCTACTTTAAACAATGGAGGGATATTTGTATATTAATCTCATAAAATTGTATTTATTGTTAAATATTGAAGATCAAGGTGCAAATTGCAAATGTACAAATAATTTTAATTAACTTTACTTCTTTTTTATAAATTTCTGTAATTAACTTTACACATTGCTTTAACAACAGATGCGACATAAAGCGTAAAAAACCCTTAAAATAAATAAGTAAAATTTTTGCTCACTTTTTTTTGAGGTCGTTAATTACTCCGTTCTTTTTATATTTTAAGAGAAAAGATAATAATTACTCATTGTTGATAATATAGTAATTTTAGTTTATCTTTTTTTTTTTGGTTAATTACAATATTCCCCGTTAAGATTTGAGAAAGTAACACTCCACTCCAAATTTGAAGAGAAAAAACACTCCCCTCCTTTAAGATTTGGAAAATATAACACTCTTATAATCTATTTATATTAGTAATAGAATATTCTAAATTTTTATAAGATTTTATTTAACAAAGTTTAATCATGATTAGTAAAAATGTAATTGATAAATTTATAATTAAAATATTAAGTTTATCAAGCACCAAAAGACTTGCAACGGCAAATCTCTCTTCTGTCCATTAAAAATATTCTTTAATTAAAAATTCAAGACAATGAATTTTAATCCCAAGAAGGGAGAATAATTTTGGAAATCTGTCATTAAGTAAATGGCAGATTAGTGCACAACATTTTGTAATATCTGTAGGGTCACAAATTGTAGCCCACACCCAGATGGAAACGGGGGATGGGCCCAATAAGCCCAATACAATAAATTTGTACGAGAGTGGGTGAAAGAATTTGGCTAATAACGGGTCTTACGACAGTTAATGAAGGTTAGGAGTTTAGCCGAGGAGAATAAAACACATAAACAAGTGATGATCTCAGGTCCGAGGAGCAAATTTTGGATGAATTGGTTGCTTCCAGTAATATCCGAGGGATAGGTTCTTAGATGAAATGTTTTTCTTCAGGTTGTGTTCTTCCAAATGCTACAGTAACTCTTCCTTTTTGTTCTTTCTTTTTCTCTCGTGTCCCCCTTCTTCTGGAGGTTTCACTCCATTATATAGTCCTTCATTACTCGATCTTATCGTCCACTTGTCTGCCACCTAGCCTGGTACTTGAGTTTATGTTTCTTCTCTCACAGCTTTTTGATTTTTTGGGGGTAAAGGTCATCTAAAACACTGTTCAGAGGTCTTCTCCACATAAATGCGGCCAGGAAAGCTGCTGTGATGCATTTAATGCGGTGGTAGCAGCTTTTTCCCAAGATATTTCTGCATCTTTATCCCTTCCGTGTACATTGGTAATCTATCTTCACCTCTGGAACTTCCTGGAAGGTGGACTAAGGGGGAGCCGAGGCCCACCTCACCGACATATGCCAGACCCGAGGAGGGTATTCCTCTCAGATCAATATCCCTGGACACTTACGCGCTCTACTGTTAGTTACGAGGTTTCCCTATGATTTCCTCTCCTCGGATGCATTGTTGATAAAGTATGGTACTTAGGCCTACTGCAAGGGCCCAAGTTTTGGTCCCCCACAATAGCCCCTCAAAATTCTAATTTTTCTTTCTTATCCGAAGAGAAAAATTAGGATTTTGATGTACATCCGTAATTACGATGTAGTCCTTAACAATATTCAAATTCAGGTGCGTGCAAGGGTCATTTCTGCCATTTCGCGAGGGCTTCTGATGCTTGGGAACTCGCACAATCATCATTAAACGCTTAGAACTGCGTTTCACTCCAGACATCCAACGGTGGAATACAAATCCAACGGTCCAGATCTCATCTTCAATATTTGGGCGGGATTGTGCCTTTTCCTTCTTCCGTCCCCATTATAAAAACCTTCAGACGTTACTTTTTGTTTCTTATCAGAGCTTGCAACTTCAGAGCGTCCATATTCAGGCATCCGTCATACCTTCACAAGAAAGAGAGTTTAACGATCTTCCAGAGACAAGAGGACCAATCCGTACTCATCCTCACGTAAGTTTCGCACTCCGAGCCTCCACTGTATCCTCGGCTAACCTCCTCGGCTAACCACTCCACATTGCAGAGACTAACAATGGGTAGATTCGAGCGTTTAGTAAACACTCTGGTCCTAATAGAGTTATTCAAAGAAAAGTACCACATTCCCAAGGAGGTGGTGGTACATCACTGCACCACAGAGGGGGTGGAGTTTGACCGGAAAGTAGGAGAAGTGGTAATTCCTATGATTGCCTTCATAGAAGGGGGAATGGACCATCCCCATGGGTAGGATTACACGGGACTATCTTCGTGCCCATAGACTGTGTCCCCACCAGTGTGCCCCCAACTTCTTTAGAGTCCTAGGATCAATCGACGCTTTGGACCGGCATCTAGGGCTAGGATTGACTTGGCACGACGTCGCCCACCTATATGAAGGCCATATAGAGTCTCGGGCAGGCTTTTACCTTAAGTCCCGTAGCAATGTGGTCAAACTGATATCCTGCCTCCCCAAGTCTAACAAGGGGATGAAAGACGACTATCTTATCCTGTCGGGGCCTTGGAGTGACGGCCTAGCCTGCCCAACCAAGGCTGGGAAACCAGGTGGAGCAACCTAGATTTAGGATTTCTAACTTTAGCATTGAGGAGTATTTTAATGCATTTACATTTAGTTGTTTAGTTGTTTTATATTATTATTATTTTTTTTTTTTTTTTTGTAGCCGAGGCTCAACTGTGTGATTTGCTTGCTTGACAGATAAGTTTTTTACCAACCCCAAGCTTAGCCTGATCAACGTTCCAGCACTGAACTACCTGCTGAGATCAAAAATTTTTGTGAACGACGACGGGCAGTTACGGGCGGTTCATCTTATTTTGGACTTTGAGCCAATTTCGAGGTCATTTTTAGACATCGGCAATTCCATCCGAGCGAGAGACCATTGTTTGGCGCGCATAGACGTGTCTCGGCCAAACTTTCTTGCCACCTACGATCTTCCTCCAGTTGACCATCCCATCCCACAGGGGATTCCCCTCGTTGCCGAACCATTACGTGAAGTACCACTTGGGGAGGCCATCCTCCAAGAAGGCACAGCTTCTTCCTCTTCCCTCGAACAAGAGATTGACAAATTTAGGTTTGAAGAAGAAACTGTCCTTATATCAGAGGCCGAAGAGGGAGCGGACGAGCAGTCGTGTGTGCAAACTCCGGCTCAGGCGATAACCTACATTACCGATACATCTGACGAGGAGGAAGACATGGCTCCTAAGACTGGTCCTACTCTGAAGGAGCTGATGCGGAACAGGAACAAGGTGCCATCTGTTAGGATTAGTGCCCTTAAATCCTATTGTATGATGCTATGTATGTTATTATGTATGACATTATGTATGACTTAATGTTGTGATTAATAAAGTTTCTTTATTATTATTATCTAAAATAATGGTAATATGAATATTTGGACATTATCATATAGTCCATGAGATGCATAGTATGTGATTTATATGATTTAGTCACAGAAGATATAGATCACAAGTTCTTTGTAAACTCATAATTTTGGTTCGTAGTCGGTGATGAAATTGAGCATTTCATTTGCGAAGACTATAACATATCAACTAAGATGATTTGTCTTGATCATGGAAGTGGAGACTTCTAGTTGATATGTTGATATGTTTTAAGAGTTAAGACATATTGAACTGGACCGCTGTGAGATTTATTATTCTCCTAACGACTGTCAAATGAATAATAAATCTCACGACTCCTATTTGCATGAACTCTTAATCCTGAGAGAATAATGGACCTGATCATGAGGTGTAGGTTGCTTTGATATATCAGGAGTGAGATCTAAAGGCACGATCAAAACCTCAGTATGTTTGGCAACCACATTTAGTGTTGATGGAACATATATTCTCAAGATGGAATTCATAGTCTCTTAACGGAGATATAAAATATTCCCTTGAGATAAGTTTAATGGTTTTGGTTATTCAGAGAGTTAGGCCTAACCACTTTAGTAAGAAATTACTAAAGTATATATTTATGAAATTGGATTTCATAAATATATGATGAATAATTTTAAGGATTAAACCGGGTACTCAAGAATTAAGATGTAGTAATTTTCAAAGTGGCAGTCTACATTTATGACTTTGTATTACTACGAATATTTTATGAAGGGGTTGCGTGTATAATAAAGTCTTGGGATATAATTTATAAATAAGACCTAGAGTGCAATTATATTTATATAGTGGTATTAAATATAATTAATGGTAACTTTGGACTTGTCAAGAGTTGACAGAAAAGCCCAAGGCCCATTGGAGCTAGTGTCTTATTGGCCCTTTTTGGTCCCACTCTAAGCCACTCATTAAAGCCCAATTGGAAAGGCCCAATAGGCCGGCCCAATTAGATAATCAGTTAGTTATAAAAGGGAGAAACATACAGAAATTTATTTAAAGAGAATCATAATTGTGAAGTGGTGTGTATGTGCAAGTAAAACCACTCAATTATTCTCCCTTAGAAACTGATTGAGAGACCACACTTCTTGGGCGAAAAGTGGAATTGGAGTGAAGATTAAAAGTGTTTCCAATAACTTCTAATCTTTTGTTTTGAATTTTACCGCACCAAGGTACGCTATCTTGTTCTCAAATTCTCAAAATCACATAGTGCATGTTATCAATCATGAATGAAATAGATCCATGAATGTCGCTTCCGCTGTTAGTTTTGTATGGGATACAAAACCAGATTTTCCTTCACCATCTCCTCACGATAAAGGCAAGTCAAAACAATCTGCAAACCCTCCTCCTCCTCCACCCCAGGTGCCTGCCGACCTCGGGCTAAAACCAAACCCGGATTTGAGGAGGAAAAGGCTAGTAGAGCCTACCGAGGAGGGGGAGTTAGGCCCATCAAGGGGCAATAAGCAGGCCAGACCAACACAAGAACGTCGGGGTAGGAGGGCCCATTTCGTGGAGAGCCGCGATGAGCAACCAGTGGCCCAGGGTCGTCGGTCACCACGAACTTGGTCGCCAGTACTGGAGGTTGATGGTGCTCCCATCGCGATGGATGCCTCACTTAGGCACTTTCGTGGTGGTCATGCAGGCCGGATGGCTGATGCTCTGCTACAGCCCCTCCCCCTACCTACAGACTTGGCGGCCTACAAGAGTTTCGATCATCCTGACCTATTTCTTTCCATAAAAAAGGACTTGGCTATGGTGAGTAACTCTGTTCATTTTTCTATTTTTGTTTACTCACATATTATTTCTTAAATCTAAGCCACTTCTTCACTGTGCATAACAGGTCATGCAACAAGTTTACGTGGCTGAGGAGTGGGGGAAGAGCTTTCGTGATGAGACAAGGGCTGCCCACGAGGCCCGAGAGACTGCAGAGGCTCATCTAAATGTGTTGAAAGACCAATAAAAGCAGATGGCCGAGCAGGTGAAGAAAGCTCTCCAGGATAAGGCCAGTGCTGAGGCTGGTTTAATGACGACTGAGAAGCAGGCTGAGACTCTTCGTAGCGAATTACACCTCTGCGAGATCAATCTAGCAACAGAGAGGCAGATGGTGAAAGATTTGCCCGAAGAGTTTCGCAAGGCCAAGGAAGCTGCACAGCTACTGAAGGAGGCAGCCAAGGCCGAGAAGCAGGCCTCGTATGCTCTGGGGGTGCAAGAGACTCAGAGCAGGCTGACTGAAGAATTTTCTTCTGTCGCCAGGGACTACTGCGACATTACTTGGGAAAAAGCCCTTGATGCCGCTGGAGTCCCTGCTGATTCCAGCCTTAGGAGGCCTGAGAGCATATACTATGATCCTGATATTCAGGCGCTCCCATGTTCCGATTCTCCTCCCCCAGAGCAGCCAGCCTCAGCATCTGAAGCACCTGCAACAAGTCAAGCTCTTCCAGTTTCTATGGAAGTCCCAGTAGATTCCCATCAATACGCTGGTCGAGGAAAGAGGGTTGAGGCTCCCCAGGATAAGACTTCAGATGCTACCCCTTCTCAGTCAGAACAAGTTGCTGACCACCAATCTCCCAAGATAAAGACTTAGGATGTCTATTTTAGTATTGTTTTTTTTTTTGTTTACCGTTTTAGTGACTTGTACTATGTTCTAATTATTAATGAAGATATGCTCATTTTGTTTTACGCGTTATGGCAAGTAATGGTGAATTATTCTTCTGTCATTTCATTTTTTTTTGTGTTGTATGAATGACTAACTTGATTAAGAAGCTCTGGAAATTGGGTTAACATATGAACCGGATAAATAAATCAGACATAACAGGAAATTTGAATAATACCCTTATATCTGAGTTTGAATACTTAAAAGGAAATTGTAACAAGTGTTAACTACCCCGAATCATCTGGTTAGAGGTCTCCAGTCACGATTGGATCTAAGTTTAAACACCTCATAGAACATCGAGAGTGAGAGTGCTAACTAATCCAATTCATCTGGTCCGAGGACTCATGCATGATTGGATTTAAGTTTAAACACTTCATAGAACAAAGAGAGATAGTGCTAACTAATCCAAGTCATCTGGTCCGAGGACTCAGGCATGATTGGATTTAAGTTTAAACACTTCATATAACAAAGAGAGCTAGTGCTAACTAATCCAAGCCATCTGGTCCGAGGACTCAAGCATGATTGGATTTAAGTTTAAACACTTCATAGAACAAAGAGAGATAGTGCTAACTAATCCAAGTCATCTGGTCCGAGGACTCAAGCATGATTGGATTTAAGTTTAAACACTTCATAGAACAAAGAGAGATAGTGCTAACTAATCCAAGTCATCTGGTCCGATGACTCATGCATGATTGGATTTAAGTTTAAACACTTCATAGAATAAAGAGAGATAGTGCTAACTAATCCAAGTCATCTGGTCCGAGGACTCATGCATGATTGGATTTAAGTTTAAACACTTCATAGAACAAAGAGAGATATAGAAAGAGGCATACATATTTAACATAAAGAACGAATATTGATCAAATACAGATTTATTAATAATAATACCTTTTCAAGTTATTGACATTCCAAGAGCGGGGTACTACAAGTCCGTCCAGGTCTTCCAAGAAATATGCTCCAATACCAGCGTTGGAGGTGATACGATATGGTCCTTTCCAATTTGGCCCTAGTTTTCCCCACGCAGAGTTCTTTGCCGAGCCCACAACTTTACGCAGCACCAGGTCACCTGGGGCCAAAGGTCTTGTCTTTACATGGGCGTCATAACCTCGCTTCAGCTTCTGTTGGTAATGAGCCAATTGAACCATTGTGTTTTCCCTTTTTTCATCAATCAAGTCTAGACCTCTTGCCAAGTTTTCGTCATTGTCTTTTGGATTGAATGAGCTTGTTCTCGTCGTCGGGAACCCAGATTCTAGGGGGATGACTGCCTCAGCTCCATAAGTCATTGAAAAAGGGGTCTCTCCGGTGGACCTACGAGGCGTGGTCCTGTATGTCCAGAGTACGTGTGGAAGCTCTTCCACCCATCTGCCTTTTGCATCATCCAATCTCTTCTTCAATCCACTCAGTATGACTTTATTCACAGCTTCAGCTTGTCCATTCCCTTGAGGGTAAGCCGGAGTGGAATATCTGTTAGTAATCCCCAGCTAGCCACAATAATTTCTGAACATCTTACTATCAAACTGGAGTCCATTATCTGAGATGAGTGCATGAGGGACGCCGAACCGAGTAACAATGCTTTTCCAGAAAAATCTTTTCGCATCCACGTCTCGGATATTGGCTAGAGGCTCTGCTTCAACCCACTTTGTAAAATAATCAGTGCCAACTATGAGATATCTCTTGTTTCCCACAACTTTAGGAAATGGTCCGACGATATCCAAGCCCCATTGAGCGAATGGCCATGGACTAGATAATGGATTGAGGACTCCCCCCGGCTGGTGTATACTCGGTGAATACAGTTGGCATTAATCACACTTTTTGACATATTCCAAAGCTTCTCTCTGCATGTTCGGCCACCAATAACCCTGAGTAATGGCCCTATGCGCTAAGGACCTGCCTCCAGTATGGCTTCCACAGATTCCCTTATGCATCTCTTCCAAGAGCAATTCCGTTTGATTGGGATGAACACATAGCAAATAAGGCCCAGAAAAGGAACGCCTATATAGCTTGCTATCCTCCGACAGCCAATAACTAGTAACCTTCTTTCTTATTTTGTCAGCTTCAATTTTCTCTTCAGGTAGAATATCTTCCTTTAAGAATTGCATGACAGGATCCATCCAACTTGGCCCCATTCTAACTTAATTGATTTGAACTACGTTCGCTATTGTCGAGGGTCGATACAGGTCCTCAACGAGGATTATGCGAGGCAAGTTTTATGCCGAAGAAGTTGCGAGCGTGGCCAAAGAATCCGCATGCGCATTGCCGCCTCTTGGGACATGTAGCAAGCTAAAGAATTTGAATTCCATCTGCATGATTTTTACTCGGCTAAGATAACCTCGCATTCTCTCGTCTTTGGCTTCAAATTCACCTTTGACTTGACCAACAACTAGCCTTGAATCCGAGAAGAGTTTGATGGACTTTCCTCCCATCCTTAGGACCATAGCCATTCCTTCTAATAAAGTTTCATACTCCGCTTCGTTATTTGTGGCAGGAAAGCCTAACCTCAGAGACTTTTCAATGGTGACCATCTCTGAAGATGTCAACACTAACCCAACCCCTGCGCCTTTTTGGTTTGATGCTCCATCTACATGCACTTCCCACGTCGGAGGGAAACGCTGGGAGATACTACAAACTAGTTTTACGTCCCTTTCCCCTTGTGCTAGTAATCCATTCGCTTTAGGTTCGGTGAACTCTGCCACTAAGTCGGCCAGTACCTGGCCCTTTACTGAAGTGCGAGGCATGTACTTGATATCGAAAGCTCCCAGAATTGTACCCCATTTGGCTATCCTTCCCGTGTAATCTGCACTTTTAAGTACGGTCTTTAATGGGAGTTGTGTAAGAACAATCACCGTATATGCTTGGAAATAGTGAGGCAGCTTGCGTGTGCCAAGCACCACTGCCAGGATGGCCTTTTCCAGTGGAAGATAGCGCACTTCTGCCTCGTGCAACAATTTACTCACGTAGTACACTAGCCGCTGTACGCCGTTATCAACTCTTATCAACACCAAGCTTACTGCGTAGGAGGCCACTGCAATATAAGCAAAAAGAACCTCATCTGGTTCAAGGCTTGACATGACCGGCGGCCGAGCAAGATAGTCTTTGAGTTGCTGAAAGGCTGCGTCACATTCCGTCGACCATTCAAAGCCTTTCCATTTATTGATCAACAGGAAAAAAGGTCGGCACCTGTCTACCGATCGAGATATGAATCTATTCAAAGCAGCGGCCATTCCGGTTAGTTTTTGCACCTCTTTTAGGTTCCGAGGAGTTCGCATATTGGTGATGGCCTTAATCTGGTCGGGATTGACTTCTATTCCCCTATGAGTAACCATGTAACCCAAGAATTTGCCCGACCCTACACCAAATGAGCATTTGGAGGCGTTCAAACGTAGTTTATGGCTTCTGAGAATTTCGAAGACAACTTGAAGATCTTCTAGGTGCTCGGATACCTTTTTGCTTTTCACCACCATATCATCTATGTAAATCTCCATATTTTTTCCTAGTAATGATTCGAACATTCTCGTCATCATTCTCTGATAAGTGGAACCTGCATTCTTCAAGCCAAAAGGCATCACTTTGTAGTGGTAGTTCCCTACTGGCGTAACAAAAGCAGTTTTTTCTTGATCGTCCAATGCTAACGGTATCTGATGATAACCCTGAAACGCGTCCAAGAAACTCATCCGAGGATGGCTGACTGTGGCGTCAACTAGCTGATCGATTTTGGGCATAGGGAATGGATCTTTAGGGCAGGCTTTATTTAGGTCTGTGAAATCAACACATACTCGCCACTTCCCAGTCTTTTTCTTGACCACTACAGTGTTTGCCAACCACTCGGGATAGAAGACCTCCTTGATAGCCCCTGCCTTTTTGAGCTTCGTCACTTCCTGACGAACTGCTTCTGCATGCTCTTTAGATGGCCGACGAGGGAGCTGCTTCTTGGGGGTCATCATCGGATTAACATTCAAATGGTGACAAATGAAGTCTAGGTCCACTCCTGGAGCTTCATAAGCATTCCATGCAAAGACATCGATGTTTCGTTTAAGGAACTGTACCAATTCCTCCCTCTCTGACTGGGGTAGTTGAGATCCGACTTGAAAGAATTTCTCTGGGTCATCTCCTATTGTGACTTTTATAAGATCTTCACACTTCACTTCCTCGGATGACCCATCATTAGATGACATTGGGGATTTTAACTGCTATAACTCCTCCTTTTGAGCCTCAGATTCTGCTTTAGGCTTGTGTCGGATTGCTGCTATCATGCATTGCCGCGTCATGGTTTGATCACCCAGTATCTCTTCTATCTTGCCTCCAGAGGGGTATTTGATTTTCTGGTGCAGGGTGGAAGAGACTGCTCCTAAAGTATGAAGCCAAGGTCTAGCCACGATTGCCGTATAAGGGGAATAAGCATCCACCACCATAAAATCGACCTCCACTATCTCCGATCCGGCTTGCACTGGTAGCCTTACTTGTCCCTTCGGGATAATAATCTTCCCCTCAAAACTTACTAGAGGGGAATTATAAGGCGTCAGATCTTCAGTTTTTAAGTTTAGTCCCTTGAAGAGGTCAGGATACATGATCTCGGCCGCGCTGCCCTGATCCACCATCACTCTCTTTACATCATAGCCTCCGATTCGGAGGGTAATCACTAAAGCATCGTCATGGGGTTGAACAGTTCCGATTTTGTCCTCGTCCGAGAATCCCATGACTAGGGACCGACTTAACTTAGCTCTCTTCGGCTCGTGGGAATCATCCTCAGGGTACAGGCGGGCTACTGACATTACTCTAGAGGGGCATGACCCTGTTCTATCAGGCGCCGCAAAGATAACGTTAATAGTCCCAAGGGGGGGTCTTGGAGGATTCTCCCTTTCTGGTCGAGTATCAGTCTGACCACCCAAACTGTTGGAGTGATGCAACAGCTCCTTCAATTTACCTTCTCGGACAAGTTGGTCAAGGTGATCCCATAAACTTCTACAGTCCTCGGTAGTATGACCATGGTCTCTATGATACTGACAATAGAGATTTCGGTTTCTCTTTTCAAGGTTTCCCATCATCTTATTGGGCCATTTGAAGAAGGGCTCATTTTTAACCTTTTCCAGGACTCTGTACACAGGCTCTCGGAATACAGCTCCGACTACCTGGCTATTACTGGATATCTGCTGCTCAGTATAATCCCTTCTCGGCCGGTTATTATTATACCTGTCCGGCCTAAATTCTCTCCTTTCTTGAGGGACGAGTTTAGCTTTCCCTTTTCCTTGTTGTTGTTGTTGTTGATCATCTTCAATCCTTTTATACTTATCCACTCTATCCATTAGTTGTTGCAAACTGGTGACCGGTTTCCCTGTCAAGGATTTTCTCAGACCATGCTCGGAAGGAAGCCCAACCTTGAAGGTTCTGACAGCGACCTCATCAAAATCCCCATCAATCTCGTTAAACATCTCCCAATACCTCTCGGCATACGACCTCACAGACTCTCTTTCCCTCATTGTCATTGACAACAGAGAATCTAGGGGTTGAGGAACTCTGCTGCAGGTGATAAACCGGGAGCAGAATGATTAAGTGAGCTTTTTAAAGGAACTGATGGAATTAGTTCTCAAACCGTCGAACCATCTCATTGGCATCGGTCCTAGGCTGGAGGGAAACACTCTACACAACAAAGCTTCGTCCTGAGAATAGACTGCCATCTTTTGTTTGAATTGGCTTACATGTTCTACAGGATCGGTACGTCCGTTGTACATGGAAAACGTAGGCTGATGAAAACGTCTGGGAAGCTTCGCCCTTTCTATTCCCCGCATAAAGGGGGACTTAGAAATTTGGCTCAGAGCCTTTTTCATGACCCTAGTTCCCACTCCCTTTCTAGACGAACCTTTTCTCCTTTTCTTATGAGAGTGTTCATCTTCATAGGAATAGGATTCACTAGGCGGAGTTTCTGAGCATTCCTTGTAGCTGTCCTCTCCTTCATCGTTGGAAGAAACATCTGAACTTGAAGGGGTTCGATTTCGTTGTGCTCGACGAAGCTTCTTCTTTAAGTCTTCTATTTGTCGTTGCAAACCCTCTTCATCAGCGTGCTCTTGCACCAAATGGCTCCTTCGTCGATAGCCGCTTCTCCCAGCATGGATCGTCCGCGAGCTGCCTTCTCGTTGGTTATCTACGTGATTTTCCCGTTCAAGGTTATGGAGTTCATCTTGTTGATTGACGTTCACTGATTCTGCATGAGGTGGACTGGTCTGTTGTGGTCCTGAACCTGCCATAACTGTCGTGAACTTTTACTAGCGCTAATTCTTCCCACAGACGGCGCCAATTGTAGGGTCACAAATTGTAGCCCACACCCAGATAGAAACGGGGGATGGGCCCAATAAGCCCAATACAATAAATTTGTAAGAGAGTGGGCGAAAGAATTGGGCTAATAACGGGTCTTACAACAGTTAATGAAGGTTAGGAGTTTGGCCGAGGAGAATAAAACACATAAACAAGTGATGATCTCAGGTCCGAGGAGCAAATTTTGGATGAATTGGTTGCTTCCAGTAATATCCGAGGGATAGGTTCTTAGATGAAATGTTTTTCTTCAGGTTGTGTTCTTCCAAATGCTACAGTAACTCTTCCTTTTTGTTCTTTCTTTTTCTCTCGTGTCCCCCTTCTTCTGGAGGTTTCACTCCATTATATAGTCCTTCATTACTCGATCTTATCATCCACTTGTCTGCCATCTAGCCTGGTACTTGAGTTTCTGTTTCTTCTCTCACAGCTTTTTGATTTTCTGGGGGTAAAGGTCATCTAAAATACTGTTCAGAGGTCTTCTCCACATAAATGCGGCCAAGAAAGCTGCTGTAATGCATTTAATGCGGTGGTAGCAGCTTTTTCCCAAGATATTTCTGCATCTTTATCCCTTCCGTGTACATTGGTAATCTATCTTCACCTTTGAAACTTCCTGGAAGGAAGACTAAGGGGGAGTCGAGGCCCACCTCACCGACATATGCCAGACCCGAAGAGGGTATTCCTCTCGGATCAATATCCCTGGACACTTACGCGCTTTACTGTTAGTTACGAGGTTTCCCTATGATTTCCTCTCCTCGGACGCATTGTTGATAAAGTATGGTACTTAGGCCCACTGCAAGGGCCCAAGTTTTGCTCCCCCACAATATCAATTTGACAAAATTTGAACAAATGAATGTCAATGGGGGAAAATGTTTTTTTTTTTTTTTCAAGTTTGGGGTGGAATGTCATTCCCTCAAATCTCAAAGAATAGAGCGTAATTACTTCTGTTTTTTTAAGGCTCGATTTTAGTTTATTAAGCAAAAAAAAACAAAAACAAAATCTTTGAAAAATCTCAATAGGCCTATTAGACATCACAAGCACATATGAAACAAAAAAAAAAAAAAAAAAAGACTTTTTATTCCTCAGCATGTGACAAACAGACTTGTACCAAAATAAAGTGGGGAATCTTGGGTCAAACCAACCCAACATTGACACAAAGCAAAATCACATAATTTAAACTACCCTCATCACAAGCGCGAATGATGAGGCTTTTTTTTTTCTTTTTTTTAATGTGACGTGGATAGTTTTTTATTTTATTTTATGATTATATATATAACGTGGGAATGGATAGTTTTTGTTTTTTTTTTTATAGGAACTGTGGGTAGGTTTTTTTAAAAATAAATTTTAAGTTATAAGAACATGGAGTAATGGAAGTAGGAAGGAACTTTTTAATAGGATTTTATATATAGGAGTAAGGGACGTGGGGTAGTTTTTCTTTTATAGGAATATTTTTAATTTATTGTTAAGTTACTATTTTAACCTCCATGGAATAATGATAAGTTAATTAAATTAGAGGTATTTTTGACAGTGAAAAAGACAATAATTAACTTTTTGAATCCTTTAAATCTTTAATATATAGAGATTACAAAGTTTGCAAGGACGGAGCCAAAACTTTGAGTTGGGGGGCAGTTTTACTGTTGGCTGTGTGTAGCGATTTCAACCTCTAATTCTGCTACTTAGCTGTTGAGATTTTTTTTTTTTTTTTTTTTTTTGTGTGGGTGAGAACAAAATTATTTTTGTATAAAATTTTTTAAAGGGCAGAATTATTTATTTTGGAAAAAATTAGTTAATTGAGATTAATTTTGTTTTTACTTTTAATAGTAATTTTTTTGTTGAGCTATTTTTTTGGGGCTTGTATATTTTGTTTTAGATTTTAGATCTATAAATTTTTTTATGATCACTAAAATGAAGAAAATGATAGAGCTACAAGTTTTTTATAAATTACTGATGTGATAAGTGGTTACTGGTAAGTAAAAAATTGATGTATGTGACATGCCCATATGCGAACCAATAAGAATTTGTTATTAAAACAGTTTGTGAAAATTGCTAAAATTAGCACACACACACATATATATAATTTTTTTTTTTTAAATTAAGGGGGGTCATTCCCCCCCCCCCTAGTCCAAGGGTAGTTTCGTCCCTAAAAGCTTGGCTTGATTAAAGTAATGGGACTAGTTTTGTGGGTTTTTCTTGACCCAACCAATCTTAATAGTAAAAGTTTGGGAATTTTAAAATGAGTTTAGCTTCTTCTTTTTTTAACCCATTAAGCATTCACACGTTAAAAATTTAGTTTCTAGTAACTCAAAAAATAACTTTATCTATTTTAACATATCACTTTATACAATACATCTAACATCACATACTCTATTATTTTACCATTTCATTTATATATTCTTTTTTATTTTTTATTTTACCACTCAAGTCTCTCTCTCTCTCTCTCTCTCACATTTAAATAACATTTTTTTGTGTTTACCTTCTAGCTACAATAAATTGCTAGAGATGACAATTTATTGTAGCTAAGTATTAAAAAATTATAGACTTGGCACCTTTGATGTATTGGGTTTTTTTTTAGTATTTTTGGTGTTAAAATAGCATTTGAACTATATTAACACAAAAACGTAAATGTCCAAAGGTTTTTAGGTATCCAAACTTTAACTTGTTTACTAATTTAAAAATTATTATTATTATTATTATTATTATTATTATTATTATTTGTTACCTAAAAGGTAGGGTTTTTACTTTCTATAATAAAAGTAGGTGTGTCTTTTTTTTTTCTTTCTTTCTCTATTAAAATATTACTTAATTTAGTGTAAAAGTGTTTAGTAATGTATATTTACCTTTCTCATATGAAATCACAAGTTTAGGTTAGAAATTCATTTTGTTGGGAAATTCATTCATTTGCATACAACTACAGCATACTCTTGGTGTGCATATATTATGCCCTTAGTTAATAATAATAATAATTAGAAGAAGAAGAAAAAACGAGTAAAAGAAAAAATTTGCATAAGAAAAGAGTTGGTTTATTTATTATACAAACCTTGTATGCCAAGTTGTTTATGGAACTTGGTTGATATTAATCTGTCATTAAACTTTATTAGGCATACTAATCAAAAGTTAGGTTAAAGTCAAGGATTCAATCAATGATGAGTCAATTTTGGATGTAAAAAAACCGTACATATTTTCTTATTATTGGATTAGGGGAAGATCAACTACCATGAACAAAATCTTGACTCTTTCTTTTCAACGGGGGCTGAACAAAATTTTCAAAAATTGTTTGACATAATGATAAATTGATAATAGAGTATATATAGCTGTAACCAATAACACAGCCGCTATGGTTGACATTATTTGTATTGCCGACATACCATTAACAATTTTTTATTCAAGCCAAATGAGAAGCTCTACGAACAATTCTTTCTGGAACTGAAAGTGCAAATATAGTATCAAATCCATTAAATGACAGACCCAATTAAAGAATTTATGGGTTTGGTTTCAAGAGAAAAAAAAAGGGTTTTTTTTTTTTTTTTTTTTAAGAGAAAAAAAGGGTTAGGTTAAAGTTATATCTATTGTTAAGCATAATTTTTTTTATCAAATAATATATTGTTAAGAATAATTTTTAGGTACTTTACATGGAAAATAGTGTTCTCTCATTTTACATTTATTGTGGGGTTTACTTATAAAATTTTTGGTAGGATCCATGATAAATATGACAGGATAGTAGGAGTGTCCACGGGTCCATTCTGGTCGGGTTTGTACCCAACCTGAAACCAACCTAACCAAATCAGGTGTGCAATTTCCAAGCCCATTGCTTTCCGGTGAATGACTCAAGTTAGACTAGTTGGGTTCTTGTTGGGTGACGGTCGGTCTCGATCGGGTTAGGGAGGAGGAGATTTGGACAGAACTCGCCAAATTTGGCCAAAATTAGTTGGAGTCAGATTTTGAAGCAACAATCCGCCAACTGACCTGTCAGAATCAATTTATGGAGGTCGAAACCCGCCGTCAAGCGTCACAAGTCTCAAATCCGGCGATTTTTGAATCGGTTCGGTCGGTCTAGGTGTGTGGGTTGGACAGGCCTTAAGAAAAGAACATTATTTCTCCATATTTTGAAAGTACTTAAAAATTTGTCATTGTCAAATTAACTATCCAGAGTCTCTAACTATATTATCTTATACTCTTGTTATATTATTATTGCTTGCAAAATATCAAAAAAAAAAAAAATAGAAACCAATAATTATCTTCTCATCTCGTCATTAAATATTTTTAACTGTATGCAAAACATATATACAAAAAAAAAAAAAAAAAATTACTTGAATAAAAAAACAAAGAAAATATATAATTAATAAATTTTAAAATACTAATCTAATAAAAAAAAATTGTATAGAATGATAGTATAACATAAAGAAAGACTTTTTTTTTAATCTTGTAGTGCTCGCCTACGAGGCTACAGCTACAAAATCCTGGACAATGACACACAAGCTTCACTTTATAATTATACGTCTTTTAGTTTGGCCTGGTCTTTCTCCGGTCCTGCCTCCACGTGATTTGTCAATCACCTTGAAAAACAAAAATCATTCTATTTAAGAATAAAGAAAAAATAACCTGCTATCAAAAAAATAAAATAAAATAACCAGCTTATTAGTACGTTTAGTAATAAATAATTTTAGAAAAACTTTGATATTAGAAATATAATAAGAGTAATCTTATGTCACAAATTATTTTATAATATTTTTATAAATTGTTGTTGTGTCCAATTTTTTAATTTTCATCTAAATCTACCATTAATATTATTTTTTCATTTACTAATAACCACTCTCATATCAACCGTTTATAAAAAAATTTGTATTTTTAGCATAACTCATATAATAAAACCTCAAAAAAGTTAAAAAAACTCCTTACCCATTAAAAATTTTTAAAAAAAATCATAAACCAATATTCTTAATGTACTGATTAATTTTTCTCTTAAAAAATAATCAGACACGATTCTAGTAATAATTTGAATTCAGGACGTTTTAAATTGCCAACAAACTAATAAAATCACTTATTATAAGAGTAATTTTTAGGTATTCTAGAGTATAGATAATGATATTTCTTACTTGCACATTTACAATGTGATTCACTCATTAAATTCATAGTAAAGTCTACTATAAATATTAAAAAAAAAAAAAAAACTATTTCTTCATACTTCAAAGCACCTACAAATTTTCTTTGTTAAATTTTATAAATATTTTCCTCCAACATCAAAAATCAATCAATATTTTAATATGATAATAAATAAAGAGCTACCAATCAATATTTTAATATGATAATAAATAAAGTGCAATCATTGTAACCTAATACTACTAATAATTAAATTCTTCATAATTATAAAAGTTAAAAAAAAATATTCAGCCAAAAAAAAAAAAAAAATCATCACCGCCAATCCCGCGTTATAGTCACACCCGCCAGTTTAGCACATATAAAGAAATAAACCATTTTGTTTTTTTCTTATATAAAAATAATTAGTGTAACCAGTAGGAGTATCTAAATTATTATTAATAATAATCTCTCTCTCACATTCTCTCATTCTCTCTCTCATAGAGACGAATGGGACACTCATCATCAAACTCAAAGTGCGAGAGCAATAGCAAACACTAAAATAAAATAAAAATCCCAATCACAATCCCAAATCACAAATCGCACTTCACACTTTCCACACAGTTCGATTGTCAAATATCTCAAAGATCCACACATCAAAGCAAAGCAAAAAAAGCTAAGCTTTGCGAAAATGGCGAACTTTCACGGACACCGAATAGGGAATGTGTTGAGGTTCAGACTATTAGCCTCCGCCATTCTTCTCTCTCTTTCTCTTTTCCTCACTCTCTCTTTTTTCTTCACTTCTCACTCCCACGCTTCCCACTTCCACCACCTCGTAAGTCTCCCTTCTCTCCCTCTCTCTAGATCTCGATTTTTTTTTCCCTAGAAACAATCAGATTTCTATGTATTTGTCCTTTTAGCAAGTAATATTTTTTTTAAAATATTGGTTTAATTGAAGTGAATGAGTTTCGTCGCTTAGTTTCATTTTTGTTTCGGAAATGTAATTTGAAGAATGATATTTATTTTGATTTGAATTTTTTTTTCCCGAGAAACAAACAGTTTTGTCTCTATATATATTTATTTCATTTTTAGCAAATTTTTTTTTTTAAATTGAAGTAAGTGAGTTCCGGATCTTACGATTTCGGATCCGAAATGTGATTAGAAGAAAATGATATTTATTTTGATTTTCTCGGGAAACGAACATGTTTCTAGTGTTGAATTTTTACTGTAAATGTGTGAAAATTTTGTTAATTAATTTTTTTTTTGGGTGGATTTGTGTGAATTAGGGATTCAAGTCTGGTTCGCGTAGATTTGGAAGTACCAGAAGAGCAGTATTAGCGTTGAAATCGGATCCTCTCAAGCCTCGGTTAGATCAGATCAGAAAGCAAGCTGAAGATCATCGATCTCTGGCTTTGGCATACGCGCACTATGCTCGAAAGCTCAAGCTTGAAAACACGAAGCTCGTCAGGAACTTCACAGATCTGTCAAGGAACTACAGCGATCTTCTTGCGAAACAATCTTATCATGCTTTGTTCGAAACCGATGCGGCCTCCATTGATGAATCGGTGTTGCGGCAATTCGAGAAGGAAGTGAAGGAGAGGATCAGAGCGACGAGACAAGCGATTGCGGACGCGAAGGAGTCTTTTGATAATCAATTGAAGATCCAGAAGTTGAAGGACACGATTTTCGGATTGAATGAGCAGTTAACAAAGGCGAAGAAGCAAGGAGCTTTCTCGAGCTTGATTGCCGCGAAATCGATCCCAAAAAGCTTGCATTGCCTTGCAATGCGATTGATGCAAGAGCGGATTGCGCATTCAGAGAATTATTCGGATGAAGGGAAGGAGACTCCACCGGAGTTTGAGGATCCGAATCTTTACCATTACGCTATTTTCTCCGATAACGTGCTCGCCGCGTCAGTGGTGGTGAATTCATTGGTGAAGAACTCGAAGGAGCCTTGGAAACATGTTTTTCATGTTGTGACTGATAAGATGAATCTCGGTGCAATGCAAGTGATGTTCAAATTGAAGGACTACAATGGAGCACACATTGAAGTGAAGGCGGTTGAGGATTACAAGTTCTTGAACTCTTCATATGTGCCTGTACTTAAGCAATTGGAGTCTTCGAAATTGCAGCAATTTTACTTCAATAGTAAGCTCGAGAATGCAACGAAAGACGCCACCAACATGAAGTTCAGGAACCCAAAGTATTTGTCCATATTGAATCACTTGAGGTTTTACTTGCCAGAAATGTACCCGAAATTGCATAGGATTTTGTTCTTGGATGATGATATAGTGGTTCAGAAAGACTTGACAGGGTTGTGGGAGATAGATATGGATGGGAAAGTGAATGGCGCGGTAGAGACTTGTTTTGGGTCGTTCCATCGATATGCACAGTACATGAATTTCTCACACCCTTTGATTAAGGAGAAGTTTAACCCGAAAGCTTGTGCATGGGCTTATGGCATGAACTTCTTTGATTTGGATGCTTGGAGGAGGGAGAAGTGCACTGAAGAGTATCATTACTGGCAGAATCTGGTAATGATTTGACTTTTTCCCCTTGCTAATTTTACATCATTTTAACATGCTTGAGCAACATTTGGTGTCTAACATTGGTACTTAGTGCATATTAATTTACTATACAACCTGTTTTGCTTGCAAATTGTGATGATGCACTAGTTTGAACGAATTGATCTTGCTTTGTCACTTTCTAAACGCACTGCCTTTAGTTGTCTTAGTAAATACCTTAAACTGAATGATTAATGATGTGGGGATATCAACACTGCCATAGGCAGGTACTGTTAGACTCCCTTATCTTTGAATAAGGGAATTGGCTTTGAATCCCATCTACACCAAAAACCAATGGGTGCCTTGGCCTGATGAGAAATAACAATCATTATGAATTCAAATCTATTGTATCTATAAATACAAAAATTAAAAAATAAAGAAGAAAAGATAAACTGCTAGAGGCTATAACTTTGAAAAGAAGGGGAAAAAAAAAAACTTTATTGAACATCCTAGTTTCATTGTGATTAATTTTTTCTGTTTTGCAATTTTGTGGGTTTGGTTATACTGTTCCCTCCTCCCCACCCGCCACCCCCCTCTTTTTTTATGAGTAGAGACTTTATTGGAGTTATCATTATTAACCTATTACGGTGATATTGCTGCAGAATGAGAACCGCACCTTGTGGAAGTTGGGTACATTGCCCCCAGGTCTAATCACATTTTACTCAACAACGAAGCCATTGGACAAGTCATGGCATGTTCTGGGACTTGGTTACAATCCAAGCATTAGCGCGGATGAGATCCGCAACGCTGCGGTGGTGCACTTTAATGGGAATATGAAGCCATGGCTTGACATTGCCATAACTCAGTTTCGGCCACTTTGGACAAAGTATGTTGATTATGAAATGGAGTTTATCCAGGCTTGTAATTTTGGGCTCTAAATTAATAGTCATAGTTAAAACCTCTATTCAAGGAATTGGGGTATGCTGGTTCTGCAGTAGCTTTCATCTGATTAGTTATATTACCATTACTCATACATAAACCAAGTCTTTCTTTTTTTTTGATAAGTACCAAGTCTTTCGGTTTAGCACGAAAGAAAGTTTGCTTTCTGTTCAAGTGTAACATACTTCTTTGCTATATCAGTCTTAGAATTCTCCTTTTTGTATTTATACGAGTAATTAATGTGGCAAATGTTCATTAAGAAGATTGTTGGAATACTGTTACAGTATTTAAGTTGCCTTTAGCTCTATATTTCACCCTTAAAATTTAGTGACTTTCATTATTATTATAATTATTTTAAAGGTAACTATTAACTGACATCTTCAGTTTCCTTGTCATATGGTAAATGTTAGGGGGATATTTAGTTGCAGAAAGTAGCATCTGGAACCCCCCCAATTTCTTACTTGAATTTTCTGTACTGTTTTTAAAGAGAGCATTTTACTACTTGGATTGCAGGGAAAGAGGGCAAAAGAAAAAACAGATATATTGTCCATTTTATTTTTTTGAGTGATCTGATGCTGTTGTACTTTTGGTTAGATTGTTTGTGACATCATTCTTCCTTCTTCTGTGTCAACGTATTTTATGGTCTTTAAAGTTGTTTCTTGTTATATTTTAGTTCATTGTCGTCATAATAAGTGTGGAGAAGCAGAAGACAGGTTTAAACAATAAGATAGAGCTTTATAAGCCTTTTGGATTATATAATAAGAGTACTAGTGACCTCAATCATCATACATTTAGAACCATCGTGAACATGATTTTCAAGACACAATTGACATGATGTGAGTAATTAAGTCCTATCTCTTTCTTTTTGTGCTTTTATCCCTTAATATTTTTATTGGTGTATATTTTTACTGTAATAAAGAAGTCCACCACAATATGGAATCTGATTAGTTTTAGAAGGTGCTTATGTTTTTATGGTCTTATTAAGCCTATGATTGAATTTGTTATAATAGGTTGCTTATGATTGTTTCTGTTCCCTTTCAATTCTTCCTCCCAAAAATTCTTTGCTTTGAGCATGACACCGAAAAATTGCCCTGGTGTTTTGTTTCACTTTCTGGTTGTAGTTCTCTTCTCCATAGTGGTTTGAGCATCATATATATTAACCACTTGAAGATGTCTTCTTTTATTTTGAGAAAGACTAATGATTACTACTTGCAAGCCAAAAAATTCTTTTGTTTTGTTACCGTTTTGGGAACTAGTTGACGAATACTTACTTCAGCTGTTCAGCAACAGTTGCCATCTGTGCTAAAGTAAAATGAACTTCAGATGATATATTGAGCTTGATCATGGAAACTAGAAATATGTTGCATTAGATTATAGAATCACAAACTCTTTGAACAACTCTTTGATTTGAAGCTTTGAGGCATTCATGGTTTCAATGTTGGCTTCCCATCCTGCATACAAGTTTTCAGTACCTATGATAGATATTCTTACCAGTTACCAGGGGTCTTGTATGTTTGCATAAGCATCTCCTTTTCCGCTGTTTCTTGCCACTGGAAATTTTGTACCCTTTAATCTGTATTTTTGCAATCTGGATCCGGTAGACTTAGTTATTTTGGTATGTGCGACCGTGTGCGCGCGTGTGTGGCCATGCCTGAGTGAACCTATTGTGACATTCATTGCTAGACCAGCTTCTATTTCTCATTTTTCTGTATGATGGGAAAGAGGGAGTAACCAAGTAAAGACTTGACAAATTGATTGTTGCTTAATGGAATGGAAGCTATCTTTCCATTCCATTAATAGTTGCATTTATTTTCTCAAATGATTTGTTTATGGTCTTAAAAGGTCAATTACAAAAATCTTATCAAGTAAGACATTCATTTATTATATTGTTAAAATTCATTAATTATATTTATTGTCAGCTCAGTTCATAAACATTTTATAATAGAATTTGTAGTAGTTTAGCATATTTGTTAGAGTTATGCATGTTGGTTGGCCTATAATTAATGGAGATAGTGAATTTTGGCCTCATTGATGGTGACTTTTGGCTGCTTACCACGTGTAAATATCCTTATAGCTGTTATTGTTTGGGCAATTTGAGTAATTTGTATAAGAGGAATGTCATGTCCATAACATTTTTACAACAAATCAAAAGTAATAAGTTGTTATTTGTTCTAATTTAAACCTACCATTAAAATTATTTTTTTTTGCCAACTAACAACAACATACTTGCCACCTAAGCTTTATTGTGAATATAGCATTTCTCTATATTATATGATCAAAATTACTGCATTAATTCATTTTAACAAGGCATGTGATTGTTAAATAGATTGTCTGATTAATAGTACAAATAAAGACCGATTAAGTTGTTGCCATACGGTGAGTTAGAGAAACTTTTCTCCAAATGAGTTTGAATGAAAATTCTCTTTCATGCTCGTATTATTTGTCTGTTTTGGTTTTATTAATAAACTCCTGCCTGGTCTTTCCAGTCTGGCTTCTCAAAAAATAATAATAATAATAATGATAATAATAAGTTGCAGCAATAGTTGGTGCTAAGCAAGATTCCAAAATAAGATTGTTATTACAACATACTAGCCAATTAGTGTGGGTATTTTTTTTTTTTCTTTATATGTTCCTTTATTAGCAAGAATTTGGCTATACTTATTGGAAGTTAAGGGTAATTAATTTTATGGACAACTTAAATAGTAAATATGGTTATTTATTAAAAAATAAAACTAAAAGATTGGTTAATTACAATTGATACAGTTTTTATATTGGATTAAAATTCCGAAATTTTATAACAATAGAAATTATATCTATTAAAATTAACAATATAAATTAATGACAGCTATTGAGCTGTAGAGGGGGGGGGGGGGACCAATTTAAAACACTTATTTTAAATTACTTAGTACAATTGTAAATCAAATAAGTAAAATGTGCATTTCATTGTCAAAAATCCACTGTCATTATGTGGCATGTAATTAGCAATTCTCGAAAGGCTAGGGTAACACTTGTATTTAAAAAATAAGGACAAAGTTCGACTAGGTATAGCTTAATTCACTCAAAAAATTAATATTGCTACATATTTTAAAAATATAACCATTGAGTTTCAAAAAAAAAAAAATATATATATATATATATATAACCATTGAATTATATGTTTTTTATGTTCTTAACATTTATGTCAAATTTTGTGCAAATCGAATGTTATTTACTATTCAGTTCATAAATTTATTTTTTATATATAATTTTATACTATAAAAGTTTAAAATCAAATGTTATTTACTATTTAGTTCATAAACTTATTTTTTATGTATAATTTTATACTATAAAAGTTTAAAATTTAAACATTTGATTGGTGACATAGTTATTGATCTTTGACCTTCTAGAAATTTTACAAGCATGTAGGATTTAAAACAAGCATAAAGGATTTAAGAAGAACATGTCATCCAATAGTGAATTTGTTAAAATTTACATCCAATAAAAAGATATTGAATGAAGTTGTAGCCTTAAGCTACAACTAAATTTGTTGTCAAATTTTGTCCAAAAAATAATTAACATTATAATTAAATAAATAAATTATTGTTATTATTAATGTCTCATTTATTATTCTCATTAAAGTTCTATTAGATATTGTTGGGTCCCAATTTTAGTCTTGTGTGAATTAAGAAAGCTAATTAACAATTTTAATCAATTCTCAAAAAATATTATCACCACAATTACCAAGCAAAATAGCAATCACACGGGATAAGCTCTAAATCAATTCACCATTATCAAATCAATTACAATATCTTTTGTGTATATCTCAAGGCTTAAAATTTTTTTAAAAAAAAAAAAAAAAAAAACTCTATTTTTTTCTCTCTTACATGCATCTCACTATGCTCAGTGCGATTTCTTCTTCTTATTCTTCTAACAGCTCACTCGTGGTTGCTCTCTCTTTTTCTATTCACGTAACTAGCATTGGATGTGTTTTCTCTTCGTCTTTCTTCACTTTTCAACATTAAACAAAGTCTCACATATTCTCCTTGATTTGTGCGATTTGTGCGCTTTACCAAAAACGTTGTCAACAAAACCCAAACCTTGTTGTGTCTCTCCTTGGGTTACCTCTCAGGCAAAAATCCTTTTTTTTTTTTTTTTTCTCTCTTATTTCATGCTCTATTTTCTCTCTTCCCCATAAGGAGGATCTTTGGGCCAAAGCCATCAAATTCTTTGTAGCATTATTTATTTATAAGACTTCAAGTTCCTATTTGTTTGTAGACAAGAAATATAATTTTTTTTTTGACAAGGTATAGACTCTTCCTTCACACCAAGAAATAGTCTTTCCTTCTACATTAAAGAAACCCAAAAATAACCAAATTAAATTTCCCTTCTACAACTGGGAAACCCAATTAGCTTTCCAAGTCACAATTTAAATTTGAGGCAATTTCCTAACAGATAGCTCCTCCTCATCAATTACTCCACACTAGAGCAACCATCAAAGACACGATCAGCCTAGGATTAAGCATTAAACGACATAATTTTTTCGTTTGATAATATGGAAGGGTCTATAAGTATGAGATAAATTATAAAATCTAATGAGATGTTAAGGAAGGTGAAATTTGATTTCTTTCTCCATTTCCAAATGCGCCATCATTTGTGGCAAAATTTAAAGGAGACTATTTTAAAGTAATAGATTCTCACAACAAATTTAGAAGTCAAATTAACCCCATTAATCAAACCAAGTAAAATGCTGTTATTAACCATCCATACCTTTGCCAACATTTCTTGCTCTAACAGAACCTCTTAATCTGATAGCATGAATAATAGCTTTCTTATGACTACCACAAATAAAACACAATTATTTGAGTCACATTCCATCGATATATGTTCTTCTTTGTTAAAACTTAGAAGGCTATCATTTCTTAATAGCCACCAAATTTTTTTAGACCATCACACAATTTTTTTTAGTTGTAGGATTATAAATTTGTGCAAAAGCGGATGCCAATTGGTGTATGTGAATGAAAAGTCTTTTAGCTGTAGGATTATGTATTTGTGCAAAATTAATTATGCCACTTGAATGGGATATGAGATATTCTTGAATTTTCAAAATTAAATATTCTTTCATCTTCCCTTATATAAAATACTAGTAGTATCATAGTGTGCTAGTATGCTTGTGCGATACACTAATTAATTTAAAAATTCTATATAATAGATATTTTCAAAATTTTAGTTAGCCGCTTGAAATTTTAATGGAGTTTCACCTAAGATTAAATTATTAAAATGCAAACATATATTGAGCTACTTGGTGTATGTAATGTGGATTTATTACATTAAAATACAAAACTATTAATAGATGATCAAAATAATTAAAATAAACTTTTAAAAAAATTATTTTAAAATTCTTAACATTTTTTGGAATAGAATTTTAATTGAAGTAGAATTTTAAATTTCTAAAACCTAGCAATAGAGTTTTACCTATATACTAAACTATAGTTGGAGTAGAATTTTAATTTTAATTTTGTAAGATAAAAAAAATGCTTAGGAGGGGAGGGTGGCAAGTGCACCCTACGCATCTAGGGCAATATAAAGGGAGATAGACACTAACGTGCTCACTAGTGGAGATGAGGGGGACTCAAACCCAAGACCTAAGTCTTGTTGGCCAAGGCCTGTCCACTAGACCACCCGCCACATTAGTGAATTTTTAAATTTCTTAAAACTTAGCTAATAGACTTTCACTTAAAATGAACTGGCCTAATTAATAAGAGTTTGATTCTAAAAAAAGAAGAAAAATTAATAAGAGTTTTATCATTTGTCATAGAGAGAAGATAGCCACTTGGCACAATCACGACTTTTGGGTCTTTCTTTTATTATGTAGTATATGATATTAGATGATAGCTAAGTAGGTCTAATCATCATACATTCTCCACACAAAAAAAAAAAAAAAAATGATCAATCCCATCATACCTCCATTTATACATTATATTAGATATGACAACTAACTAACCCCCACCCCGAGTAATTATTTTGTACTCCAAGAGTAATGCTTCATCTTTTCACATAATAATAGGTTCTACTAATTAAATTCAAGTATGATAGTATCATTGTCATATTCAGTGGTTCTCTTATTTTTTTTAGTCACTTTGGATGGTTTCAATGTCGCATTAGATGGTACTCACTCTCTATCGCTCTCTTAAAAAAAATGTTAAATGAAATTATTAACATAATTAGCTTTAAATTAAATTTTAATACTAAAAATTTCAATTAATTAAAAATATCTTCCAGTTAAAAGTTTTTTAATAAAATTTTTAAAAGATCTAATAAAAAATTAATTATTCATTTTTTTAGTAATTACTAAGATAATTTACATGCTCTCATTTATAGGGAGGACCATGTGAGCCAAAATGAGGTGGTCCTCCCATAGGAGTGAATAATTTTTTTAACCCAAGAGTTTGTATACTTTAGCAAGAGTTTCTTACTGAATATTTAGTGGCTAGCACATTTACATTTTTACATGATGACATTTGGTGCATCTGGAACATAAAAAATTCTTCTTGAAGAACAAGTTTTTGATTTAGATGGTTATGTCAATCAATCTCTACTTTTGTTTCTCTCTATATTTTTTGAGATCCTTCTTACTTGTCATTGAACAGAAATTAAGATACTAAAAATTGGTAAATTTTACACTTCCAAACAAAGCCAATCCCTAAGACATTTGTATTGCAAAATTTCCCATCCATCTGGTTCTGAAAAGCTTTGACAACAACAACTCTAGCAGTAGTGGCAGCTCTATTTGTATCCAGGCCTGCCTTCTTTACCTGTTCATCCGCTCGGGGAAGGTTAATAGCTTTCTCTGCAGAATTACTAGCAGCCTGCAATTTTGTTACATAAAGCTTTATGTAACAAAGCTAGTGATAACAAGGAACATGACCATAATGAATCAATGGGATATTAACGTCAATAAATACCTAAACTACTCAAAGGACAGCATCAGTTAGTGTAGCAACCTATGCTACAAATTGCACCCACACAAAATGACAAAAGCATGATATCAAGATTAAGAATTTATTTCTGTAACATGCATCCATAAACCCAAATGAAAAAAAATCCAGTCTCAAAGTGTCCTTGCATCAAATCAACTTCCCTTTTGATTAGGCTCTACACAAAACATTATGGTCTTTTATGAAGGCTTCCCTAACTTCAATCTCATTACCATAAAGAAGTGCACAATCTTATGTGATAATACACAACTGACAATGCTGTTGTTACAGCTTCAACATCAAGGTCCCCCGCTGCTCTGCCATCTAGAACATGTTGAATGCAAGGCCGAAAGGATAGATATGAGACCCCCCCTCTGAAATTTCAATAGCCTTCTACGTAGGAATAAGCCAATAACTGATGCTCTGACCACAACAACTGCCTTTGATTCTTCATTATCCACAACCACTTCACACGAGTTCTTCTGTGCATGTAGGACCACAATACAGGTACAACAGTCCTGTCACATATGCAGTCTATGAAAAAGGGAAACAAAACAACACCAGTGACATTAAGGTTTCGTCGTTTTAACCTTTACCGTCAAAACGATTTTGATCCTTTTGAAAACCTTCACACGTGAGTAAATCAAAACGAGCGCATTTGGGTTATGAGATAGAGAGGAACCAATCTATTTTTTGTTTTGGTTGCATTAACATGTGGACTTAAAGTAATTGTTAATACTATTTTCATGAAAAAAATAAAAA
Organism: Quercus rubra; assembly: GCA_035136125.1. Lineage (NCBI taxonomy): Eukaryota > Viridiplantae > Streptophyta > Magnoliopsida > Fagales > Fagaceae > Quercus > Quercus rubra. The sequence goes on from CM068738.1 coordinate 48,819,192, forward strand.
TAAAAATAAAAAAAAAACTATCAAAGTAGTCGATTGCTTTTCTTTTTTTCATAAATTTTTAAAAAAAATAATTTTCTAAACCAATGCCTTAGACATTCCCAAAACTTTTCCCATTTTGTTTTGAGAAGATTATTTTTTGTTTTTATACCTCACCTCCTAAACCGGTACATGCTAAAGTTAAATAAATTGTCAGGACTGAAACACTTTAAAATTTGTGGTTAAGATTTGGACGGGTATTGTACCCACTAAAAAAGAAATGGTACCATAGAATGACCCTTGGATTTATTGCCTAAAATAAGTTGTTATTTTATGGACCACTAATCATATTTTTTATAAAAACTATCCGTCCATTTTATGGACCACTAATCACATTTTTTTTAATAATGTAATTATAAAAAAAAATTAAATGTAAAAATTGGAAAAGAAAACATTAAACACATAATATATTACAGTTAGTAAACATAAAATAATATTATGATTTATGAGTAGAACAAAGGCATTTTATGTGTGAAATTTAGTTGCATTTGAGAAGATGAATAACTGACACAGTTTGTGTCCAAAAATTGACATGTTAGATTTATTCCTGGTCTTAAGATTTATTTGGTCATGCTAGCTCCAAGCCTTCTCAACTTCCTTTTGATGACATTGATAATATCCGAGTTAGATGAACTGAAGACATATTGACTTCACTTTTTATGTCTTCTTGTATATCAAACAAAATAAAATTATGAATGTATAATTTCGGTTAATTAGAACATAATAACAACCAAAAATAGAAAATAGAGAGAAAAAGAAATCTTGTCTTAACATTGTTTAAAGAGAAATGCTGTACACATAACAAATTTTCACAACAATTAAGTTGACAAGCTTTTATTGTTGATTTCACATTTACATCCATCACATTACTAACATTATTTTATTATCTACCATTTACAACTTGCCAGATTAAATGACCTTGGTTCGGCTTTGAGGCAAGGAAGAAACTCATGCATTTATTTTTTTCATTGGGACTTGATTTTTAGATATAGGTTTTATCAGAGGAGATATAGGTTTTATTTCATTTTATTGCTGAAGCAAATGAATAGAAATCATTTCAAGTTCTTATATTTCAGGTATTACTAATTCTCATTCCTTGCATTGTCATCCTCTTAGTGTACCAAATGTGCCATAAAGTATACATTTATTTGGACCCATTCTAAAGCTTTGATATGTCCTTTTCATAGCTAAGTTACCCTTTTGTAGGGACCTCGATATATATTTGGTGGATACTATGCAGCTAAACTTTGAGCTAGAGAATATGGAAATTGTGTTACAATACAGAAGTATCATCCTCCTAGTGTATCAAATTGTGCAAATGAAACTGGATTTAGATCAAAAGAAAGAAAAATCAAACATAAGCACTTTTGATTTTTGCCTAGGATGCCCGCACTATAGGTGAGCGCAAGTAATATCTAACAAAGGATAGAAAATGCAATGTTACGTTTGTTGAATGCAGCTCTTGTCTAGTTGTCTCGCAAACAATCACGGCATAACTGGTGACATTATAGAATTGAAGGGCCCTAAACAATTATTATAAAGTATATGCACTTTACCAATGATTTTTATTGTTTTTTCAGAGGCAAAATGCTAGAGCTTCTGTTTCTAACATATCATGTTGGTGTAGCACACTTATTGCTGGTTGTGGGCAGTGGCTCTATGCCTCTAACCTAGTGATAACTTAACCCATCATGCAATACCCATGCTTAAGCCTTCAACAACTTCAGAGAATGATTTCATCTGTGGAGAGAAATAATCTAGGCGTGATGAATGTTTGCCTTATTGCTTTCAAGCCAGTTCAAACTCAACTATAAACCCCCTCTCTATGGCATAGTGTAGAGACTATTTCTTGGGAAAATTACATAAAAAGGCCCTCGTAATCTTATATTTCAGATTAAGGTTTAAGTTTTTAATTTGTTACTTAAAGTCTCAAGTTTATGAAATCATTTCAAGTTTAAAACTTATGTTCATCTTCATTATCCATCTTTGTTATTTTGGACAGTAACAAAATAGAAAAAAATAAGAAATAAAACTATTGAACATAGAGGGTAGAAAAAGAAAATGATTGTCAGAAATTCAAAATTGACTTGGGTGAGACACAAATTTTATCAATCGTTTTCCTATATATTTTATCTACTCCATTACTGCCCCACCATAACGAAAATGAATAACAAAGATGGAGAGTGACTCAATTGAATCAATTTCAAAATTTGAGACTTTTAATTGACAAAATTAAAAATTTGGAACCTAATCTGAAACAAGCTTTAAACTGTTTGAGATATTTTATATTTTTTCCCTATATTTATTTATTTTTGGCACACTGTCCCCAAATTGAAGGGAAGAAAAACCATCACTATAATGTAAAACAAAAGGCCATATTTACTTGTGATTTTGAACCAAATACACATATTTGCTATTGCCAATTTAACATTAACAAAGTAAAATCTAATTTAATGGTACCCCTTCTTGCCATGCCTGGTGACATTGTGCAACCAACCAATCCCTTTGAGTGCCTTGGAAATCTTGACAAGATTAGGCCTTCCCATTCCTAAGTTCATCTTCCCTGCTGAGAACTTCAAAGCCTGTAAGCAGCACAATTGCCCGTCCACTTCTTCCTCATCCTCATCGTCATCTTCATTGTACTCAACCCCGCTTTTCTTCCCCTTCTTTGTGTTGCTTTTCGCCTGCAGTTTGTTCGAATCAGTCTCATATGTCTCCCAGAGCAAATCCATCCCTTCACCTCCTTCCACATTGTGTCTCTCCTCGAAAAGCTTGCATGCCAATGTCCTCCTCCACTCTTTCTCTTTTCTCATTGAACCAAAATTTCCAAGATTGGAACACAATGTTTCGTAAGTCTCCACAACTGGTGAACTATTAGGAATCAAATTACCTTCACCTAGTCTTTGGGAGCTCACTTTGGTATCGTTTACTTTATTATGCATTGCATTGGATTCGCTTCTCATCAACGCGGTTGGTTTTTCTTTGCCCTCTTCTTCTTCAACTTTATAGGACTCTGCGCCTTGTTGTTTGACTTCTTTCTCTTCTTTCTCTTCTTTTTCACCTAACATATTTTCTAGCTCCTCCTTTTCTTGCAAAAAGCATTCTAATCTCTTTTCAACAGGTGCTTCAAGGACCGTTGAGCAAACTTCTTTGACTTCCAACTCCAGAACTTCATCTGGGTCCTCTCTAAATTCGAAACTTGACGTATCAAACACAATCTTATATACTTCAAATTCCTCAAATTGTTGGAAGTTTTCGCTTTCATCATCCACTTTAGGCTGTAACCCTTGTAAAACAGCTTGGTATGTTGTAACAAGAAAACCAAACTTGGAATATTCAGACAATTCAGAGTGAAAGTTTTCTTGGACAAGGTTTGGAGAGACCGTGAGAAGAATGAGGAGTAGGAGGAGAAAGGTGGTGATGAAGAGAGGAGAGAGGAAAGATAGGAGCTTGAGAAGATATGGGGAGAAGAAGATGAAGTAAGAGAAGTAAAGAGGGTGAGAGAGAATGACGAAACAAATATGGAACAGGTCAGAGAGGAGAAGACTAGAGAATTCTGTCTTCTTGGAGGTGCTTGATGTGAAAGAAAACTCAGACATTTTCTCTCTTGGTTCTCTCTTCTAAAAGAGAATGTGAAGGAATGGTTTGGAATGGAGATGAGTGGAACTTTTCTTCTTGTTTGTTTCTGTTATAGTAATGGAAGAGAAAAGTATGAAAATTGGATGTGAGAACGCCGTGAATAAAGGGGAGAGACTTAAGGAGAGAGAGAGAGAGAGAGACTAGACTAACTACCACTAGAAAGAAAAAGCTACTTTAGAAACATCATTTTTTTTCCCTGTCTATCCATAACCACCATGTTTTCTTTTTCTTTTTCTTCTCTTTTTTGTTTTGATTTGCATAATCGACCTACCAATTCCTATTTGATAATTGTATGGAATCCCATAAATTCAATTATATCCAAGGAACAACTTTTTAGGAAGTTTATACCATTAGATACAGAAATGGAAAATGTTGCAGCTTCATGTCGTACTACTTGCTTTTTTCACATGAAAGATACTGGGGTTTAAGGCTTAGTTGTTGGTTGTTGTATATACGTTGTTGTATATACAATAAAGATGTGTAATAACACTCTACACTTTCCACAGATAACAAACCATTTAAGGCATATCAGTCATCTAATTCTTTTGGTATGATTTTGCTTATCAAAAATTAGAGGATTGTTTAACTTGGTACATCATTTCAAGACAAATTTGGCTAACAGACTCCCTGGTTAGTGTCAGGCAATTATTTAGGGAAGCCTCTTATACAGTTTTGTTAACATGTTCTTGATGTTTGGAACTTTCTTAGAGCATCCACAGCAGATGTTGTAAAAAAAATGCCATTTTAGAACATCAAACACCTACTTTATTATTTTCCCACATCATTTTACAACATCTCATTTATCAGATGTTTTATACTTCAATTTTATACATTAAAATAATATTTACACTACATTAAAATAATATATTAAATTCCTCCCCTCATCCTCATCATCAACTACCACCGCAACAACGACATCAACAACAACCAGAAAAATTGTTGCCGCCACAATCACCAGGAAAAAAAAAAACACAACCACCAAAATCAACCCACAACCGCCGCCAAATCCACCACCAAAACAGAAAAACAAAGACAAAAACAGATCAGAAATCATCATCATCATCAACCACCACTGCAACAACAACCACAACAACAACCAGAAAAATTGTTGCGGCCACAATCACTAGGAAAAAAAAAACCACAACCACCAGAATCAACCGATTCGCCCACCGATTCGCCCACCAGAATCAACCGATTCGCCCACCGATTCGCCCACAACCACCGATTCGCCCACCGTCATAACCCGCCACCGATTCGCCCACCGATTCGCCCACCAGAATCAACCGATTCGCCCACCAGAATCAACCGATTCGCCCACCAAAATCAACCGATTCGCCCACCGATTCGCCCACAACCACCGATTCGCCCACCGTCATAACCCGCCACCGATTCGCCCACCAGTCGACCCACCCACGAAAACCGATTCACCAGAACCCACCCATCAAACCACAGCCAAAATAAGTGAACGGACAGAGAAGAGAAACCCACCCACTACCACCGATTCACCAGAACCCGCCCACCAGAACCCACCCATCAAACCACCGATTCACCAGAACCCGCCCACCAGAACCCGCCCATCAAACCGCCGAACCACCATCACCCAAACCCACGAAATCAAGAACAAGGACGATCCACCACTACCCACGAAATCGACTCGGCCCACAAAGAAAGATCAACAATCAAAGAAAGAGAGGGAGAGTCAGAAAGAAAGAGAAGGAGGAGACACAGACAGAGATGGAGAGGCGGAGAGAAAGAGAAAGAGAGAAGAGAAAAAAATAAAGGGAAGAGAGAGGAGAGAGAAAAGAGAATAAAAAATTAATAAAATTTATACAACATTTGTCCGTACCGTTGCAAATTTGCAACGGTACTGTTCACATGTGGTATAATTTTTACCATTTACAATATCTGATAAAGCTTCATTTTTGTGTTTGGTGTGCTAAATGTGCCAAAAATTTGACATTTGGCACATTTAGCACATCTGCTGCGGGTGCTCTTAATCACTGTTATAAAATATTATGCCCATTAATTAGCAAAAGTTTGATCTTTGGGCCAAAATTGAAAGTACTAGAGCAATCAAAGAATCAAGACCCTCAGTTTACAGCCCAGATTTCTCAAGGGGTGTGACATGTTTGAGATATGGACATTCCTCCAATCTTGCTTTCCCAACGGCCTGATTAAGTGCTAATGCGGTAACGCTATTGTCAAATTTGTCAAAACCTATCCAAATTTACGTTGAATTAGATAGGGACACCATCCAACGCATACACAAGAAGACAAAAACTACCTTCATTTACAACCCATCATATTAGCTTTTTACCGTTACTAGAAACTAGCTATAGCCCTTTATATGCTGATTACAACATAATTTCTAACGTTAAAGATTTTATTTTAACTCCACCTAATCCAATAAATAACCATCCATTCATACTTTGAAAATTTTCAAGTATGATACGCTATTGTTTGTTAAAGTTGTTAAGTCTCATGTCAAATAACGATAACAAATAATGGAAAATTATTAAATACTCCGAGAGTACCATAAATGTATATTCCCTTATATCATATGAATTATGAGTCCTACCATAAATTTAATTAATAAGACCTACAGTTATATGATAGTGGGAAGTACTTATTTATGGTACTCCGAAAGTACTCAATAATTACTCACAAATAATTAATATAATATAGTTGGACTCATATTCACTAACTTAAACTTTTGGGTTAACAAAAGATAGAGTCACATCATGTTATATCAATATCTTCGTATATAACTCTTAATATCTATAAACCCAAAATCTGTATATATATATATATATATATATATATATCTAACTAGAAAAAAGAGGTGTGGGTGGCTCACATTTAGGAGAGTGATAATAGGAGACAAAGAGGTGAGTGAGGTGCTAGGAATGAAGATAGATAGCACATGGGAAGGCACTCATGGCCACTCAAGTGCTAGCCATGCATGCACCCCACGGTCCCTGGCTTTTTCACCTCTCAACGGTCCCACATGTCTGTTGCGACTCTTTTGGGTTTGTAATCAGGGTGTCAATGGAAGCTTTGGCAGATTTTCTTTCCCATATCATTTTGACGAGAGTATCAATGTCATCAAGATACTTGGTCTATGTCGGCAGAATTTTGCTTTAACTTATTGTAAATGCTGAAGAAAAGAAAGGGTAAAATACTACTAAAATCTAAATTAAACAGCAAGGTAAAGAAATTTGCTTTATGAAGGTTGTACTCAGTGCACAAAACTACCACTTTTAGAAGATATAGGAGAGGTGATTGACACATAGTTCATCCCCATTTTTTTAGAGTGATTTCTAGACTGGAAACTACGACTTATCGCTTTTGATATAAAGTACTTGCCATCCAAATAAAATATAATGTTTACTTGGTTTAATGTTTGGTAGTAGGTATGAAGAGAGTCAAAAAAGGAACAGATAAAGTAAAAAGAAGTTTCAAGCTGTTCGATTCATTGTGTTAAGACTGTTTGAATGTGATTTTTTTTTTTTTTTAAATTATTATTATTATTATTTGCAGTTACTTGTTCTGTTTGTTTTAAGCTGCACCCGTTTTCTCTGTTTCAATGAAAGTTTATCATTCCAATTAACTTAAACTCTTTTCTCTGGAGTGGTTGTTTAGTTTACCATGATCACAGTGGTTGCTCATGACTCAGCTTCTCAGAAATTGGAGTTAAGATTGCCTATCAACCACTTTAGAAGTAGGAGACTTGTGCATTGGGTATGACATTTTTATTAAGGACTAGAGTGGTATTGGAGAATAAGCAAGTTTCTTTACCAGAAAAGATGGCTTAACTGTTTGAGGAGCACTTGCTGGCTTGGTGTAAGGATAACGAGGTTGACAAAATGCTAGTGAAGGAGTATTGGAGCAAACCAGAAAGGGGCTACGTTAAAAAAACTGCATCAAATAGTGAATAGATAAACTAATGATGGCTTGGGGGAGGCTCTGGGTATACGCATGGACCTGCTGCAAAGGAATTCTGGGTATTCAAACTGGACGCTTGATGCAGATTTGGAGGATATCAAAATTTTGGCAAGGGTTTTGATTGTATTATGTTTTTCTTTAAGGGAAAAAAAAAATATAAATATATATATATATATATATGTGTGTGTGTGTTAAAATTTTTACTTATAACGTCTACTCTATAATTGTATTGTATTATATAATTAGATACGTTTTTAAGCGCAAATAGTGCAGCCCTGTTTTTGTACTGAGGAGCATGGTTGTATCTAGTTTACTTATACTATATATTTAACTGGTATATACTATTTAGTGAGGTTAAAAAAGAATACTACCCTAACAAAATTGAAATTTAACTCTCCCCTACCAATCCACCCACTTTTGGACGGATTTGGTTGGTTGCCCAACCCCCCTCCTCCCCCTTTTCCTCCACCAAACAAAGGGATCTTTTCCCCTCTCCCTCAGCTTCCTCCAACCCTCTTTATTTCTCCAAACATAAACATAGTGGAAGCTCTGATTTAAGGCCTTTCTAGTTTGCTTTTAGAGGGGTCCAATGTTTTGCAAATTTCGCTAAAACATTTTAAGAGATAAAGCTAACAACAACTTTAAGGTTAAAGTTGAAATTTGGAATTTTTATGAAAAAACTCTACAAATAAGTGATTCGCCGCTCCTGCTTTATAAATCTTAAACTTTGAAGCACACTATTTATTGTAATTTGTCATACACTCAAAACACTAAAATGCTTTTCGATTAAAACTTGCAAAAAGGCTAACTACCCCTTCCTACAATAATAGGATAATACTAAACCAGAACTTAGTTGTTCAAGGAAAGAGAGAATATAACACACACTATCATAATAAGAATTTCATCATTGACACAACATTTCTCCCCTAAAACTACTAAGAATCATCAACTATACAAAATATAATCAAAATTAATTTATCAGATTATTTTGTATTCATGTTAGCACTATGCATGATCAGCAACTTTCTTTCCCTCCCAAAAGCCTCCAAAAATATGCCAGATGAGGAACAAGATTCTCTTAATATTACTAATCAATCAATGTCAGTATATATATAAAGTGCTATGTCCACAACAAGAGTATGAGGTTCCGGCAAGATTTGCGGTGCACTTGCTATTAGTTTCCTTTAATATTTCAAATACTTTTCAAGCAAAAATATGAATTCTTCAGTATTTTATTTTATAGAGAAAATCAAAAGACAAGGCCACTACATTTAGAAAAATAATCAGAACTTTTAAAAGCAATAATGAGTCAATTTCCCTTGGTGAGATCCAATACATTAATGAAAGAAACAATAATTTATGGAGCACCCCTTTTGTTTCTTCTAACAATTATTATAGGTCTCAATTGATTCAACAATTGGATCAATAGAGTTATCATATTATTAGTCTAGGGTTTATCTTTTTAACCATAGGTATTCTTTCAAGAGCAGCATGGCCAAACAAGGCAAGGGCTCAAATCGGAATTGGGATATGAAGGAAACTTGGGCATTTATTAATCCACCATAGCTTGAGTGGCATCACTATAATTCCCAGACTCATTTATAAGAAACTGATCCTACCAAAACTGAAATAGGGTGCGACCCATTCCTTTAGCTCAACCCCACCTTAAGGCCATGCTGGAATGATTATAATGACTTCCATATAATCATCACAAGTAGGGCCTATTGTTGACAATTTCAGCATCTTAACAAACAAAGGCACAATCATCTACCTTTAATCTCTCTTTTTTAAGTCAAATAGCTGTCCCAGAGATAATTCCACAACAAAGAGAAAGTCAAAGAACTTTTTAAAGGGAGAGTAGAAAACAAGTGATAGATTATATCTTCAAAGAAGAACTGTGGCCATTAAAAAACCAAAAAAACATCCATATTCAAGCAGAGACCATTACATGCTCAAAAGCAAAGTCATAACCATCCATATTCAAGTAGAGACCATTACAAAACCAAATTAACATCCATATTCAAGTAAGTCATAACCATGGTTTAAACAAGTAATAACCGACCTTTATAATGGTCCTTAAAACATCTAGCATCCTAATCCGTTTAAAACATGATAGCCCAAGTAGATATCACTCTGTCATGATAGGCTTATTCTCGCTTGCTTTGGGTCTCTGTTCCTTTGGCTTCTGCTCTTCCATTTTCCTAAAAATCCCCCCAAAAAAAAGAAGTAATATCCATAAATTAGAAACTTCATAGAGGATCAAGATTAAGAACATGCACTATTAAAGTTGACAAATAAATCAACCAATTTAACAAATTGGACAAAAAAAAAGAGCAATGTCCATATATGTGGATGTCGCATACTCCAAATAGGTTGTCTAACACATGCATTAATATTGACAACAAAACCAAGAACTTTAATGGATGTAGAGAGAACTGAACATTCAACACACACAGAGGGAGGAGACCCAAATGAAAAGGATAGTATTGGCATATAAATAAATATCTCACCAAACATTTTTTTTATTGACTGTTCACACATTCACATGATAAATAAGTTGTTCCCAAACTAACTATTCCAGAAATATAAGAATAAGCTAACTGCTAATGCATATTTGCAATTTCATCCTATCAAATTTTATTTTACTGGGCCACTGTGTGAAGTCCAATTAAAGCAATAGTAGTATGGTTTTGAGGGTGTAATTATAAGTATCTAGGCTTAAAACAGGTTTAAATTTGGGTTTTCATTTTAAGCAGATGGCTAGTTTGTAACCAAGGGGCAGGCAAGAAACCATAATTTCATTCAGGGATAGAATTAACCTAGCAAAATAGGTGAATATACACGTGTGTGTGAAGGAAGGAGGGGGAGGGGGGGGGGGGGACAGAATAGCATTTTCTGCAACTCAAGTGTATTTTAGTAATTGAGTATAGACTTTAGAATGTTGAGACAGATTCTATTAATCTTTTATTACCTTACTGGGCTTAGAGTTCACTGGTCAAAGTAGGAGTCCAAATGCTACCAGTACAAAAAAGAGTCCTTATATATTTGTGCTCAACGTAGTCAAAGAAATGTGAGAGTTGAATAATAGAAAAACTTAGTGTTTTGAGTATTGAGGAAAATTGATCATAGTGTGTTCTTTCTCCCTTGCAAAACGCCTTCCATTATGTCACTGTTTACATAACTGGCCACATGCTATTGTTCACAACTTGTACACATATTCAATCCCAGTTTCTTCTCACCATTTTTGCAACCCTAAATCAAATATTTCCCCTTTCCTACCAAAACCAAATTAATGTTGAATCCTGAGCCTTCTTTTCTTCTAAACTTACAAAACCTCATTCCACAAAATTCTCCCAATCTATCAGGGTGTCAGGTACTCATATCAGGCAAGAGATGAAGTGGGGATGGGATGAACTTCTTGTGTTAAAAAGCAAGAAGTGAATAAGAAATACATATGGTAAAGCCCCTTTGTGTTGTAGATCTCTGCTTTAGTTGAACTTATAATATTTGTCGAAAGAACAAACTAACACATAAACCTAAAATCACAAGAATACACCAGAGTATGCTGCACCCTATATTAAAAAAAAAAAAAAAATCAATAGTTGGAGAGCCTCAACACAAAAGTCAAGACTGAACCCAAAAGCAAAAATCTTAAGAGGCAAACACTCATATGCATATATGTACAGATTTTGTTAACAGGTACACTGAACAACAAAAAGTATGATGGGAAAAGGAAGAGACCCAGAGGGGCAGGGGTGTAGCAGGGTATAAGGCACAGGAAGTGAGGAAACAATCAATAACAACACATTTTAGATAACTACAGAAAAACTTCTAGAGGATGCTGTCCTCGGCATTGCAGTACTCAGAGATCAAACGCAAATTATAAGAGAATAATCAATTTTAAGAGACCAATTGTAACATTCTGAGATGAAAGCACTACAATGCCAATGATGAACATGACACTCATTACTAGTTGTGAGGCAAATCCAAATAACAATGGTGGTTCCCACCATAGACTTTGTCTCTTTGCGATGTATCATGTATGGTTGAACCACCTCGGTTTCAATTTGGAAATCGGAAACCTTCTAAATTAAAAGGAAAAGGAGTTTGTTTGATCTCAAAAGTTATCAACACTCAGGCTGTGAGTCATGTGATCCCTGTTCTCATGTAATATCAATTCCGTTTAATTATTGAAGATGGACTCAATAACATACACACAACAACAAACAACAAACTTTATTCTAATTCACAAAGACAAAGTCCTACACCCAAGCAATCCAACGACCCATGAGTGAATTTCCTTTACCAATCCAACGTTGTTTATACTATAATTCTATAAATAACATTCTCCCAAACCAGCTTCAAAATAAGTACAAATATTATTAGACTTACTATAAAATAAAATAAAAAATCCAATTTTTGTTAGCGTTGTAACAATGAGTTTTCCCAAAGTTATTTTTCTAAAAGTGAGTCTACATGCAAAACAAATAACAACCCATTTATCAAAACCTTCAAACTAATCAAACCCAATATAAAAAAAAAAGCAATCAGAACACCATTCTCACATAGCAATGGAAACAAGGACAAACCAAAATACATATATACACAAAAAATATATGTATGTGTATGGAAAGAGAAAGAGAATTGAGAAAAAGACCTCTTGTCAGAAGAGCCACCCTTCTGGCTGAGGAAGGATCGAAAGAGTGGTGAGTTCACGTCGTAAATCATTGTCTTGAATTGTATTGTATTGTTCGGTTAACACAGCAAAATTGCAAACAATTCAGCTTCCAAAGTCTCAACACAAACAGAAAATGAAAACCCTAATTACTCATTTACTCATTCTTTTCTCTTTTATTTGAAGTTGGGGGCGGCTTTCCTACATTTGGGCTAAACAATCTTAGGCCCAATGTTAGGTCGGGCCAGGACCTGGGTCAACATTTTTTTTCCCGACCCATGGCCCGTAAAAACCTTTTGTAAGCTTGCTAGCTAGATTCTTAGGATGAGTGTGCAGCCAAACCACTAATGCACAAAAACTGACCCTATCTAATATCTAATCCAGCAGGTTTCGTCAGTTATGACTAAAACTTTTTTTTTAAAATTATATTTATTCCATGTGTAATAATAAGATTGATATGTTTATAGTAAATAGCTGTTCATTGATTATTTTCAAGATTTAAAATAACTTTAAGATCTATTTTGATATATAGTTGAGTTAAAATATACTAGTCTTGCCGCACGCACTTCATGCGACTGATAAGGCTTCTTTTTTTCTCTTTTTTTAACGTGACATGAGTAGTTTTTTTTTTTTTTTTTTAATAACGTGGGAATGGATAATTTTTGTTTTTTTGATTGGAACTGTGGGTAGGGTTTTAAAAAAAAATTAAGTTATAGCCTGGTTTGGATAGCACATTCATGTTCACATTTGTAAGGTTTGCGTGTTTTCAAATTTTTTTTTTTTTAAACCAGCGTCTGGTGCACTGTTCATGGAACATGAACAATTCACCAAGGCATATTAATAGTAAATAAAAAAAATTTTAAAAAAAAAAAGTGAACAGTAATTTTTCACATATTTTAAAATTATTTTGTTACAATATTTTCAGTTTTCAACAAAATAAGTTGTATCCAAACGGACCTTATAAGAACGTGGGATAGTGGAAGTAGGAATGAACTTTTTAATAGAATTTATATATATATATATATATAAGAGTAAGGGATGTGGGGTAGTTTTTCTTTTATAGGAATATTTTTAATATTTTTTGTCGATTTACTATTTCAACCCCATGAAATGATGATAAATTAATTAAATTAGGGGTATTTTTGACAATGTAAAAGACAATAACTAAATTTTTTAATCCTCTTGATATATAGAGATTAAGAAAATATATTTTGTATGTACTATTTCGAGAATGGTTTCAAATATTATTCGCTTCCCTTTGAGAACAATTTTGTCCGACAGAATTGAGTTAGTGGTCGAGTTGTTTTTGGTAATTGACACTCGTCGAATTAGATTTCAATTCATATGTTACCATTAATGGTGAAGTAGCCCTCTTTTTGATGTAGGAGTGCCTTATTCTATCTATCAAAGTCCTTCTTTGTCTATAGCTCGGGTCAGTCCCCCACAGTTTGCTTTGATTATTATCAAACAGTGACGGTCTGCATCAAGGGCTCTCACGTGAGCCATGCAACAGTCCCAGGCAGGAACTGCTTAAACTATTGATCTTTGTTAATAAGGAATCAATGCTTGTTTGGGTTCTCCTTAAATTTTGTTGTTTCAAGCTTTGACCATTTCAAGTTTAAATCTTGGTTTCATTTGTCTTGCTCCATGGGATCCACAACTTTCACTGTTAGTACATCCATACACTATTGCGGAATATGGGGTACCCGTGATCACAAAAGCTGAGGGCTTAAAGGCACAGGTGTATTTTATCTCTTCAGGACAAATATTTGTCCTCACTCAAATGAGTTTGCTAAGTGGTTACAAGCAAATTTGACTCCAAGATTCTTTAAGAAACAAACTTGGAGAATCATAGGAATTTCTCTAAAGTGTGCAAAAATCTAGAGGAAAAAGAAAAACTAATTATGGAGTCTATTTAAAAACAATAAAGAATTGTCTTTGAAAAGAGACACTTGAAAGGTTTCTTTGGTTTATACAAACACTCTAAAACATTACATTGGTTTTTACTAACCGTTATAGGGTGAAAAGTCCTCATTTCTCTTGTTTTTATTGCAAAATTCTTAAGTATTGTCACTAATTGTAATTGTTTGGCTCGAATGCGAATGAGCTCACTTGAATAGCTCTTGAGCAATCACTTTGATAATGAACCAACGCTCAACACCAAGATTTCACCTTTATGTTATATCTCACTCAAGCAATACTCAACGGCCAAAATGAGAACTTTGTTTGCCGATCGGCACTTTGTCTTCGCTTGAGCAAGCTACTAAAACATAGTTTTCCGTTTGTTTTAATTTTCTCATTTGTTTTACTGTCAAAGTAAGATCACACGATTATTAAGACCTACAATTGTATTACCTATATATGAAACAAACACTTGATAGTTATCCCTAACCAAACTCAGGTAGTTAGTCCTTAATTATCTACAATTAGGAAACAAAGAAGCACAATACCGTGGGTTGGCAATGGGGTACGGTCGGGTTATGGGTGCCTTATTTCCACCATATCCCATATTCAAGATGGAAAAAAAAACATAAGTGGGGTAAAGGTAGAGGTATATTGTCTTCTTTAATAAGATGATATCAACATTAATGAGAGTAAGAAAAATGAGAGAAGAAAGGAAAGACCGACACTGAAAGCATTGAAAAAACATACGAGTGTTTTAGAAAATAGTAGTTGGATATATAATAATGATAAATCATGTGTGTGGGGAGAGGGGGGGTGGGGTGGGGTAGGCGAGTGAGTAAGATCTGCCCCTACTCCATCCTCTTTTTAAGGTTGAAGAAAATCCATATGAGTACGATGCGATTGATTTGAATCGTGATGAGATTTAATCCTTATATTTCTATTTATGCTATTATTGGTTTCATTGGATCATTTGCTAACTTTGGTAAGTAAGCCATAAATTGGAATATGATTGGATGGATTTTTATTGAGGTTTACTTATATGGTAACACATTAGGGTTGGGGTTGGCGGGACATTATCTACATACACTTCAGCTTATATGGCAGGCCGCCCATCCAATCACCATTTCGTCGGTGCCCACTGCCTCTTCTCTCACTCGCTACCAACCAGCTCATACTATTAATCATTTGTCTAATCCTTTGTCTTGCCCTCCACAATTACTATAATACCCACTCTATCCTTCACCCAATATAAAAGTCAAATGGGTTAGATATCATAGTATTAACTCTCATACACGGCAGTTGGCAATTTGTGTTTTTGTTAAATGACAATTTTGCCCTTCTAGAGAAGTCATGGTTTCTGTCAAATATTCATAAATAAAACAAAATTGCCTTCTTGACGTGAACCAATTGACCCACCACGAAAAAAAAAAAAAAAAACTGGTTTTGTAACTTTTATTTGGCTAACTAAAAATAGAAATTTAATTAAATAAATATAAATATGCCTTCTGACATCTCAGAAGTTCTTTGATTTTAAATATATATTTCAATTAAAAGGCATCAGTCTCTCATAGATGCTAATTTTTTAAAATGGGAAATTGCTATTGTTAACTATCGTGTATGTTGCTGATGATTAACCACGGCTAATCTTTATAGAGTAAGTTCAATCTTTGTTTTCTTCTTATTTTTTGTGTGTAAATGGGATAGGTTCAGATCAAACCCATGGAGCAAACATCTTCTATCTCACTATGAGCCTTTCATTTTATACACTACCAAGTACTTTATGTGTCAATTTTAATTTTGTTCAAATACTTTGATTATTTTATAAGGAAAAAAAAAAAAGACACGTTGCAAGCTAAGATTAGAGAATAGAGGATTTTTATTTCGGACCCATGGAAATCCATTAGAGAAAGTTAGTTATTGAAAGTTGAGCGTTATTTTCTATCTAAGTATCCAATCTTAGAAGTTAGGTTCCGTTTTCTTAGAAATACACATTCTCTTTCTATATATAAAGACCGTTTAGGCAAGCTGTTATGAAAACTTGTGTGTTTTAAAATATGTGTTTTGAAAACATGATATTTGTTTAAAATAAGCATTTTAGTATTGTTTATTTGAAACACAATTTTTTAAAGTCTTTAAAAATGCAAGTTTAGGTTGCAAACAGGCCTAACAAACACACACACCCATATAACTAAAAACAAGTTGGAATTTTTTTTTTTTTTGCTGTCACTTTCTTTGTCTCTCTCTTATTCAAAAGATCATTCACTAGGGTTCCACATTATACCATAGTTTTGGAAATGCAGAAATTCATAGTATTTTGGTAAATCATATCATCGAATATAATAAGTGTAAGACAAGTCATACCAATCCTCTTCCATTTTCATATACAAATTCAATTCAACAAGGTATATTGATAAATTTTTTTCTTAAAATCCCTTCAATAATACTGTTTTCAAAATAAAATCTGCTTGTTATGATTATGACTAAATGATTAAATATATCATTACTTAATAATTTAAACTTTTGGAATAATTAATAATTTATCATGATATGAGTGCAATTGATCTTGAGTTTGAATCATGCCTCCGCTCTACTTCCTATTTAACAAGTTAAACTCTCCCGGGGGTGGGTAATACCCGGAGTAGCTATTTATGATACTATGCAATTTGTACAACCAGATATACAGACAATATGCATGGGATTGGCCACTTCAAATGGATCTTTTCTTCTGGTCGGAGGAGAAATTACCAAACATCTAGCATTCCCTCATGCTCGTCATTAATGAGTTTTGTATTTGAGAGAAAAAAGAAGACTATGCCTTCGCCATATGAAATATGACTATTAAGTAATAATAGCATGGCATTTTGAATTCGATATGAGAAACCTTTTTTTTTTCTTTCAAAAATCAATCATTCGATTATATATCGAACAAATAGTATGAGATAAAGGGCATAACATTCTATTTGTTAGGTTCCACTTATTAAGAAAGAGTTTCGTCAATCATCAACACCAAAGGAATAAAATATTCCACCATTTTTATTTAGTTATGCAAGATTTGAATGTGATATATATTTTATTTTGTTAGTCCGATGTATGTGGGGGATATGGAGGGCGCACTGCACTACATCTACCTTGTGCATGTGATGAACCTTATTAAAGGTATATAGAGAGAGAGAGAGAGTTCAACAAATGTTCCATTTGCACAAAGAAGGATTATTCTTGCTCTATTTGTTAGTTATTACTAGAAAAATATTATTGACTGTTTAATGGTTCATAAAGATGAAAGTTGCCAGAACATACTCAATATATTATATGATTCATATCACACATCACAATCACACTATATTTTGTACATATCTCACGTGATACTCAAATAAATAAATCCATATTTAGATCTAATCCAATGATTAGGTGACAAGCTAGTAATAAGATTAATCCTACTTGCATAAAATTTCCACCAAAGACATTTTTGAGTCCATTAATTGAAGAAAACAGTAATGGAAGGAAACGAATATTGTCTTAGTCAATTAATTAAAACAATCATTATCCTATCAAAAAATAAAAATAATTATGGAACTGACCTCAAAGGTTTCTTATATTATTATATCAATAATGCCATAGACATAACAAACTTCATAACTTTTAAAACAATATATTTATGCATGATTAGTGTAATCGCTTTTATATAAGATCATCTATGATACACCAATTAAAACTAATCATCTTAGCAATTGTATAAAAAAAAAAGAAAAAAAAAGAAAAGAAAGGCATAAAGGGCCAAAAATTGAGAGGGACCCAAATGGTAAAAATGGAAGTGTATCCAAGTTAGCTAATGGTCTCATAGATATTTGGCAAGCTCTCTAAAAAGGGTAGCACTGGAAATCAACAAAACCCAACTAAAGTACACAGATGCATACGTTCCCCTACACTTAATTCAACCTCTAAAAACCTCTCTCTCTCTCTCCACACACCCCATTATACCACCTCCACCACCACCCTCTCTTTCTTTCTTTCCTTCCATATACAATGGGAAGAAGAGATACATAAAAAAACAAAAGGTGGTGGTAGATAGATAGATGCATGAGATTGAGCCACAACAAAACATAAATAGTAGACATAAATAAAAAATCTCTCTTTTTCACATAAACCACCACCTTACCTTCTCTTCCTAAATTCTAATCCTTTTTGCCTTTGGCACCAGATTTTTCCTCACCAACCCTCTTTGATTCTCCTTGGGTTCCACGCTCCTCTTCAGGTATAATACAAAACAATGGTTTCCTTTTTCTAAAGTTGCTTGCTTTTGGGTGGAGTTAGTCCATGCTTGACTTGTCCAACTGGGTCTTTGCTCGTGAGCATTCTGCCCCGTTGACGCGCTTGACTCACTCACTGCAATGAAACGTTGCTTTTTTACATGTTTTGGCTTTCTGGGTTTTCTTCAATCTTGTGTTTTTGGCTTTGTTCAAGAGGGGAGTTGGTGTTTGGAGAATTGGGTTTGTCTTTACTTTAACAACAACTCCAAGAAAGGTGGTAGGTTGGTGGGGTTGACTTTGGTTTATAAGGTCATAGATTAGGAAATCCTCTCTAGGAAATCTTTTGGTGTTTGTTTTGGTTTCCTTAAATTCTAATCCCATGTCTTATGATGAGTGTTTTAGGTGTTTGTGTCGGCATTTTTTTTTTTTTTTTTGTTTTTGGTTTTCTTGAACTCGTTTTATTATTTTTGGGTTTGAAGCTTTGTCACCCTTCTGCTAACTTGTAATTGATACCAACTTCAGAAGCTCTGAAAGGGATAATTTTTATCTGTTTGTACTGGTTTGATATTATTCTAATCCATATGGGGTTGGAATTTGCAGTTGGGATCATTGACATTATTTCACCTGCATTTAAATCGAAGCCAAGCTGGGTTTTTTTTTTTTTTTTAAATGAACCTTCCAGGGGAAATTGCTGTTAATATTTTCATCAATGTCTTCCTGTTGTAGTATTCTAGTGTTGTTGAGTACTTGAGATATATCATCTGGGGCATTGTAAGTAAGTGCCTTAAATATCAACTTTCTGCCATTGCTTTATAGCTTGTTGAGTTGAATTCAGAAATTGTAGTTGATACTAGAGTTAACACTACAAGATAGCCATGGCTGATCTTTCATCCCACCGATCAATCATATATGTAATGATTTCTGAGAAATTGCCCTTAATCTTTGCTCATACTGTTTGAGTGTTTCAACAATTACATGACAATTAAATCTGAAACATTTTCATAAGGAGGAGTCGAAAATGGGTGTTGCACGCACACCTTGCCAATAACAGCAATTGGGCTTGTAAAGAAGAATTACTCCTTCCTGTAGTAATTTATTTAGGTTCTCTCCTTAAGATTATCCTATCATGTATTCATTGTGATGCATAAATAGCCAATGCTATTAATCTTAACCTTGGCCATAGGCAAATTATTAATCAACTAATACTGCTGGTATAACACAATATGCATGGACCATTTGATTGATGAGCAGATGAAAAATAAATAGAAACAAGGACTTATATATTGAGTTAGGCTTTCTGCTAGTTGAAGTTATTCA
Source organism: Quercus rubra (assembly GCA_035136125.1). NCBI lineage: Eukaryota > Viridiplantae > Streptophyta > Magnoliopsida > Fagales > Fagaceae > Quercus > Quercus rubra. Next base: position 48,838,956 of record CM068738.1, read on the forward strand.
AGTTGGAAACTTGCTTTCAAATGAAATACTAGTAAGAGAAAATATGTAGGTAGAAGTCATTATATTCTCCCACTGTTTTTCTGGTTGTGTGTGTATGTTTTGTAATGAATTTGGAGGAAGCTGTTGTTTTGCCCAATTAAGCATATACAAAATGTCTTTGCATCCATTTCCACAAAAGTACATTGCTACACCACTCCACCATCATAGAGTAAAAAATTCACATCATATGTTGACTATTATTAAACTCAACTAATGCTGTTCTCTATACTTGTTTGTGACCCTTCAGATTTTTATTTTTATTTTTTATATTTATTCATCTTTATAATGTATAAGTGCTTATAAGTTGTAATAATTTCTTTAGAAAAGTTTTAATTAAATTCAAAGTGGTTCATCCTTATTAATAGTTGTCATTTTCAATTATTTTTCCTTCTGAACTTGGTTTCATATTGTCATAATTGCTCTGCCTTAAGTGTAGGAGCTAGGTGATATATGAGAAGGGCCGTCCAGATAACTGTTGTGCATTAATTGGAATATCTGAATCGAACCATGGTGAGTTTACGAAGACGCAAGCTCCTGGGACTATGCTCTGGTAAGTCTTTATTGAAAATCTACTACTTTGGAATGATTAAGTGCTTCTGTTGAATTCACCCTATACAGTTTGTCCCAACTCAGACTAACTAGGATGATATTTCATTTCAATTCATAGTTAGCATGATTTTTAATTAGAGTTTAAATATAAATACAATTTTCTTTCTTTGTGTTGCTGCTTCTAAATACATTTACATTCTGATGAAATAGAGAAGTAAATAACAGTTTTAGTGTAATATAATTTGTTTATTCACCAAAGTTGATTGGCCTCTGCAGGGAAAAGTTCTTTCATAGCTCCACTTCCTAGGTTTTTCAATGGAATTGCTCCTGAAATTTCTACTCATAATTCCAATCATGTCAGAGTGCATCCAGTGGCTCCAGCTAATGTAAACCAGCCAGTGGGGGTAAGAATTCAAGCCCTTATTTATTTAGTCACATGCATCATTTATTTAAAAGAAAAAAAAAAGTCACATGCATGAGATAGAGGCTCGAGCATTGAGGTTGTTGTTGTTGGTCTGCCTTGATATGAGTTTTTTTCTTAATCTGTGCTATGTCTTGTAGAATTTGTATTGCTGTCCACAAAAAAAAAACCACTCTGAAATTTCATTGCGTAATTGCTTCCACCGTAATTTTATGCACTGTGTATTAGTTTTTTCACACTGCTTTGGTTATTTATATTAATGTTTTTGGATTGTTGAAGCAAAACGATTGGTTCTGGAAGTAAGGTATTCCAACCTCCAACCCAAAAGAAATTAGAAATGAAAAGAATTTAACTTAGAAGAACTTACTCTGCAGCTTGATGACTTGGTTGGTAAAATTATAAGGATCTTTCTGAATTAGGCAAAAAATGTACTGAAGTGATATGGAAAAGAATTTAGTAATTATAATATCTCCATTTGCATCTAATTCTTGAATAAGTACAATAAATGCATCATTCCAAAATATTGGTTATCTTAAGGAAGTAAAGCTCTGAGAAGGAATCTTTTTTTTTTTTTTTGTGGGGTGGGGGGGTGGGGGGGGGGGGAGGAGTAAGATGGAATAGGATCATCATAAGTACTACGTTGCCATTCCCCCATTAGTTAGCTGAATGGAAGTTAAGGATCTTTTTCATCATTAAGATTTACTCCTTCATTAAATATAATTGGAAAGATTTAGGCAGTAATGATTATATTTCCTCTCTTGTATTTGTGCATAGTCTGCAATGTTATGGATTGCTTCCGTCTGTTAAGTAAGTAGTAAGGTACCGTAGTACATATTCAGGATATGATGAATCCACCACAGGCTCTTGGCATGTCCATTGTGGACTGGAATTCTGTTTTAGCAAAAATTTTCCTCTGTATAACATTTTTTTAGATAGGATTGTCACAGCGCCATTGTTTAGTTGTCAAAAATAAAAAGGTTTGGTATTTCAATGCCCTATACTTGGTTTTCCACCCATGTCATTAGTTCCTAGTTACTTTGTCCTAGAAGGTAAAGAGAAGCGTGTTTTTGAATTATCTATTTTCTGTATATGGAAATTTGTAATCCACCCTTTCTTGCTTTCTCTGGTGGAATAAATTGGCATGTAATAATCAGATATTCAATTATTCGTTCTTTATAATCAACGTCTTGAAAAAATTCAGGCGCATTAATTTCTATATAAATGATATAATTGCTAACGAGTAAGCTGTATATCCCATATGCATACTACAAACTTACATTTTACCTTATTTGAATTTTCCCAGAATAGAATCGGACCTGGATCTTCAAATGGATCTGGTTCAAGCTCATCAAAAGAGCAGCCCATTCAACCAGTTGCAGGTTTGTTGGTTCTGCAAATTATGTGTTGTATATATGCTTAGTTACCTATGTCAAAGTGGACTTAAAATTGTTCATTCATGGCCTCTACAAGGGGCATCAGTATGTTGCACTTTTCTTTCAAATTTTCTTTGATAATCTATTAAATGGTCATGCTGAATGCCTAACAGACACAAAATCTTCTTCTTCCTTTTTAATTTTATTTTTCAAATAATTTGGTTATGATCATGATTTTAAAAACCGGAACAGTCAAAGAACCAGAAAAGAGTCTTATCTGGTTTTTAAAACCATGGTTATGATATGTTGGGGTAAAAGTATCCACCCAAAGGATCTGAGACAAGGATAGACATAACGGAGAAGGTAGGTGATACAAGTCATGCAACAAGGAAAAAAAATGGGCACATAGAATTATTATAGAACAAGATGAAATTGGTACAGTTTGACAAGGTTTTGAATTCTGTTTTGTTCCGGTCGGAACAGCCGCAATTTTCCATTACGGAGCTTAGATCGGTGCAAATGGCCCCTCTGTTCCGTATCATCCCAAATGCAGGACTATTCCGGCCTGTACCAGTGTTCCTGCCCAGATTCCGGCATTCCTGATCGAAATGAATTTGTGGGTAAATATGACAGATTGTGAGAAAAAATGAGATTAGCATGGTGAGAAAAATACAATAAATAAAAAGAAGAAGAAGATGGGAACATAGATTCAAAGAGTCACAATGAGATTGTGAGAATGAAAAACAATTATGAGCCCATTGATATCGTGCTTAATCTGTCAAATGGAGTGGAACTTGTTTTGTGACGGAGAAGCTCACTTTCATAATAACAGTTATGTCTCAAACTTTCTCTTTTGAAGGTCCGCCTACTTCAAAGTTCAAACTGAGAGAGCAAAGTGAGATGAGAAGAAGTAAAATACAAAGAGGGAAATGAAATCAGATGAGAGAAGTCAATATGTTGTAGGAGTTGGAACTTGGAAATTTCTTGGAAGGTTCGTTGTTTACAAATGCCCCCAACATCCATGTCTACTTATGCAATAACCAAATTTGCCTTTTTTTAATAATTAATCCAATCACTTTATTAGGAATTTTTCTAAAACTCTATATTAAATTCATTAATGTATATAATTTAAATTTAATAATATAGAATAGCCATTAAAAAAAATTAACAATAGTAGCAGTAGTAGTAATAATAATAAGTAATACATTTTTAATAATGATGTGTATATATATATATATATATACACATACTGTGCATAATCCCAAAACGGTGCACCAATACACACCAGTACTAGAACATTTCATTCTAGTAACCAATCTGAAACACTCTCTGGAACGGAATTCAAAACTTAACTACTTTCATAAAAAATCCTCCTTTTGAACTCTTCAAATCCCTTTCGTTTGCGAAAGTGTCGGTACAATTTTTTTGTAGTATTTAATGATTGCGGTGTGTGATACTTATCAAAAAAAAAAAAAAATGATTGTGGTGTGTGTTCATTCTTTGGGTAAAAAGTTCAAGGATGTCCTAGACCAAGGTTAATATAATCTCAACATTTTTATGAGTTTTTATTTTTTATTTTTAAATGTACTTATTTTTTAGATGAGGGAATTAGCCATACTTCACATCCAAAGAGCAAGCATGCTTTTAATCTTTTCTCAATCCATATGCTCTCTTTCTTTTTTTTCCTTTGCAACTCCTAGTTGAATATCTCTTTCGAAGAAACTGGGCATTTGTTCTTTAATTTTTTTCGGCTTTTGCTTGCTCACTTTTGCCACAATTAGGACATCACTACTATCCTTTAGATATGCCTCAAGATTGGAATCCCAATCTTTGCATTTATTGTAAAAGATTGTTTAACACCAACTGAATAGCTCTTCTTTTAGGGATATAACATCAAGATACAACAATATCGTATGCTGTCATCATATAAAGCTGTTTAATCATCGTAGCAGTCTTTTAATGTAAAATATTAGAAACTAGTACTTTCCTCTCAAATGTTCATCCTCATTTTACAAGTATCAAATGGTGAATTTGATGTATTTATCTGTAGTTCTAGACGATATCTTTTATGAACTTAGTCACATTATATTTGTCATGAAAGACATATCATCAGGAACTTGATCCTGTTTAATCAGGCACTATCGAGGAAATTGTTATGGCGTTATGCTTTGGAGAGAGGCTTTATGGAGAGGGGTGGTGGGTAAAAAATATGGTAGCATGTGGGGGTTGGTGTTCTATAAGGACGGGTTGGGGAAATTTTTTCACTGCATTAGTTTTGAGGTGGGTGTGGGCTTTATGGTCAAATTCTAGCATGATTCATGTTGTGGTGATCAAAATTTGGAGGATTTTCCAGAATTATTTCATATTGTGAGTAATAAGGAGGCTTCAGTGGTAGACTACTTGCAAAACTCTGATGACAACATCCTCTGGGACGTTACTTTTTTCAGAACAGTGCAAGCTTTGGAGCTCGAGTCCCTAACATCTTTCATAAATCTAATTCACTCTACCAAACTGGGAAGAAGTGGTGAGGATAAATTATGTTGGAACCCATCTAAATGCAGAGTATTTGAAGTTGAATCGTACTAAAGAGTGTTACATCCTACAGGAGGTTTGTCTTTCTCTTAGAAAAGTATTTGGAAGCCCAAAGTCCCAACTAGAGTGGCTTTCATTTTATGGACAGTAGCACTGGGGAGAATCCTAACCACGGATAACCTGAGGAAACAAAGGAATGAAGTTGTTGATTGGTGTTGTATGTGCCAGACAAGTAGAGAAACTACAGAAATTTTGCTTCTTCATTGTGACATTGCCAGCGAACTATAAAATATGGTTTTCAGTCTCTTTGGGGTTTAATGGGTTATGCCTTGTGGTGTAGTTGTGCTTTAAGCAAGTTGGCCGGGCCAGTTGGTCAACATCAATAGTATAGAGATTTGGAAGGCAATCCCTCATTGTCTCATGTGGTGCATTTGGAGAGAGAGAAATGCTAGGAGCATTGAAGGGTGTGAAATATCTGTTTTATACCTGAAACTTTTATTCTTCAAATCTTTATTTTAGTGAATGAATGTTTCAGAATTTTTTTCTTTGTCAATTTTACTTAGATGGTTGATGGTTGTAATTTTAGATCTTAATTGTTGGTGTATCTCTTGTATACTTCCCATGTACATGGATTAAGCCCCTTTTGTGCTTTTTAATGAATTGTTTACTTATAAAAAAATGCCATATGAATTTTCAGGAAAATGCTATATTGTTTTATCAGAATTTAGTGCTTTATTTCTTACTATAAACAGCTTCTTTCCGTGATAAATTCATAAAGATTTATACCTCATAATTATGAAAATTCTACAATTTGGAAATATTGGTTCATGCATAATTATAGATTTTGGAGGATTATCATTACAAAAATCATGCAATGAAATAGATCCAATATTGCACATGTTGCATGTGTGAGTGAACCGAGATGATCAGTCCGATCTGAGTTTGGCCCGGTGCATTATAGCATCCTGGCATGTGAGATGCTTATATGATCTGAGTTTGGCCCTTTATTTGTAAACTTTTGGGTGCAAAATATAGGAGTTTTTGCGCATGCTGTACTTTTGACTTATGTTACTGCCGGATTTTTCTATTTGTAGGGCCACCAATTAAACGCAGAAAGCGACACAGGAGAAAGCATTTTCAAAACCAAGAACCATGTCTCATGAGAGGTGTCTATTTCAAAAATATGAAATGGCAGGCAGCAATAAAAGTTGATAAGAAACAAATTCACTTGGGAACTGTTGGTTCACAAGAAGAGGCTGCCCGTTTGTATGACAGGTAGTTCTCTGAATTCATCTTCTTCTTCTTTTTTTTCTTTTTTCTTTTTTCTTTGTTCCTTTTTAATTGAAAAAGGGGTAGGAGAGGCAATGAAAGGTGGCTTCCCTACCTGAGCATGGCCATATTGTTATTTGCAGGAAGCCTAATAATAGTAAAGTAATTTTTCTCGGTTAGGAACAAGATGGTATCTTTTCAGAATCCTTTTTTGTACCTCACCTCATCTTGCTGAAGTTGTCTATATTTTCTACTTGTCAATGAAATTTTATCATGTTAGCAATACGGCTGAAAGTATTATTTTCTAATTTCAGTCTCATTCTTAAAACTTCCTTTCTCAACATATTGATCAGTTGATAAAAAAACTTGTAGTTAACGTGAGTTGTGGCCTGTCAACTAGTAGGGTTCAGTGACTTATGGTAATGTCAAAAATAGTTAGTGATATATTTTCCTTACGAGACATCATTTTGGCCTTTACAATTCAATGGAGCTAATGTGTCTCACTTATTCTATTTACTTGTTGCCTGTATATTTTTCTAGTTTCTGTACAAACTATTATTATGAGTTTTTATTGACCTAACATTTCATTTGGAAATACAAATATTAAAAAGATGTAGATGTATTTAGAGCTTTTGTTGCTTATGAGAAGTGCAAAAGGTATCTGAGGAGTGATAGCGTCCAATGAATAGTATCAAACTTCTTGAGGGAGATGTGAGTCTTTCATAGGCTATCACAAGTCAGAAAACCATGACCCCTTCTTGTGCAATTAGCTGAACAAATCTCAAGTCTTTATTGTTTTATTGGTCTTTGTTGCCCTTCCACTCAACTCAACTATGCCTGAATACCATTTACATTGGGGTCAGCTCTATGGATCCTCATCAACTGGTTGGAATACTTGTTGCATGTTTGCCTTAAACCTAAACCTATTGATTCCTTTGTATATTTTAAGTGATTTTCTATAAGAAGTAAATCTACTTTTTCAATTATTGTTGCTAGACAAATGCCAGTTGATGGGAGCTGAAAACTGAAAAATATGAAAAAAGAGTCTCCAATAATAATCATAGAAGTTATTTTTTATTTTTCTTTCTCTTTTCTAACTGAAGCTGGTTAAGGAGCTCCTCTCACTGACTAAAGAGATTAAACCTATGTATGCCTGTTTTCCCTTTTCTTTTGACAACACATGAAGGAAATCTGTGTTGACCGAGATATCCATTAAGAGAAAAGGAACTAAGTACATTGAGTACCTTCCCTCATCACATTAGCATTGTACAAACACCCTTGAAATTATCATTCAATGGCTTCAAAGCAAAAATATGTTACTTATTTCTCTCGCTCACAAATCATTCAAGCAGAAACACCAGTTTTCTCATGTAATCAACTATTACGTATTAATGGTGGTCTTTGCCATTTTCATGTGTGCTAAAATCTATAGGCTAAGAGGAAAATGAGATAATTTGTTACTGATGATTTGGGTAAGCATTATCTGTAAAAATTGATTAAGGTATGTTTAAACTTATTATTCCCTTTGTTTATATCCAGAGCTGCTTTCATGTGCGGAAGGGAACCTAACTTTGAGCTTTCTGAGGAGGAGAAGCAAGAACTTCGGAAATTCAAGTGGGAAGAATTCTTGGCAATAACTCGTCATGCCATTACTAGTAAAAGTAATCTTTCCTTACTAGACTTTGTCATGATTATCTTGAAGTGTATGTCCCTTGGATCTTGAATTGGTTTCCTTACTGTATAAAAAATTTCAGAACACAAGAGAAGGCTTGGGGCAGGATCACAGAGGAGGTCTGAGTCTCCGTTGCAGAACAGCGACTGGGATGTCAAGCAAGAAGTCAATGGCCATTCGACTTCAGAAGATATGGAGCCAGACACATCTGCCTCTTGAAAACCACAATCAAGAACAACACCGAATTTTCTAGTTCTAACAGTAAAGTTCTAGCTGATAGGCTCCAATTTTTGTTGTATAAAGGCCCACTCTAGGGTCAATCATGGTAGATTTCATTGTCTCATGGTAAGCAAATTCTTCTTGCTTTAAACCAATAAAGAATTCCATATTGGATGCATCATAGTCATTAATCAGCATCATCTTCAGTTGGATGAACCCGTGCGCAGATATAATTCTTCTTCCTGAAGTTGAAGCTTAAACTACATTCAAACTCATTATAAGCTGTTCATGTAGGAAAAGCTTCTTGAGAAATTTGGTAGAGTAGTTACTATTGGCAGTAATTTATCTGCTATTTACATCATTGTATACTGAATTCATGCACTACCAATAGCGGTATGCAATTATTAACTAATATAATTTATAGATCAATGTGTGCTGATGTGAACATTCCATCTGGCTGATGATCAGTAATGGAAAGAAAGCTGCAACATGGAATTTCATAATTAGACTCTATTGCAGTGTACTCTATAGTTACAAGCTATTGTGTTTAATTGGCCCAATTTTATCTGATGTCCCTGAAGGAACCGGTGGCTTATGACAAGGGATTTTGAGGGGGAGGTGAAGAGGGAGGACTTGGTGGAGATGGCTCATGGTAATCAAATGTTTTCTTTAGAAGAAAAAAAAATAGCTTTTTTAAAAATAGCAACCAAACAGGCAACTAATGCACCCTGTACTTCAAAAAAAAAGCATCCAGGTTCAAATCCAATACTCTCAAATATTGATGTATAAAGAAACAAAAACAAAAAATGTAGTAAAGAAATAGTTAAAATCATATGTCTAATATAATAATTGTATAATGGAACTAGATGCAAGCTCTTTGAAAGATAGATATGCTCCATAAAAAATGCATAGTTGCCCCTTGCCCATTGTGTTGTGTACAAGAGATGTTAAGGAATTTTGGACCAGACAAACCCAATGAGACTGGGCCCAGTCCAATCTTTTATCAAGAGTCCCTCGGTTTCCTGTATGTGATTGTCCATAACTTCTAATTACTACCCATGTCAAAATCTATAAATATGGTGTAGTGTTAGTGTGTTACCAATGTGAATTACAGTATGTAAATATAAGGGGGAAAATCATTCGTCTCTCTCTCTCTCTCCGAGTCTCTGTAGATTTGAGTGTTTTATTGAAGTAGCAATCAAAACCTCAAAGATATGGATTTGTTGTTGATAATTTGATACAACAATTAAGTAGATTCTAGAGGTTAGTATTTGTCTTCTTTTATTATCAAAAATGAAGGTTAGATATGTAGGATTTAGTGAGAGGATTTGCACTTGGCAGTTTAATCCACGTACCATATTGAACTTTGCCAGCCAAAATGCATTCTAGCTATAATGCCTATGCCTATGCCTATGCCTACGTTGTATTAAAGCTAGTGAGTAAATTGAAAAAAAAAAAATTTTTTGAAAAAATTTGCCTTTGCCAATGCTATGAGCACTCACGCACTCCAATCCAAATCCATTTTTTAAACAAATTGACCAGCACTATATCTACAAATCAATAAATTAAATAATAATAATAAACCCTACATCCAGTTTTGTATCACAAATAAAAAAAAAAAATTGCAAAACATTACCGTACTCAATAACAATACAAATTGTAACTCTCTCTCTTTCTCTTGATAATCATAGGCCGAATTGGCTTTGTGGGATTTGGTTGCGAGTCAAAATGGCAAGGAGACAAGTATGGGGTGAGTTTTCTATTCCTAGCCCCAATCCTAGCGAGCACCCATCTTATTCATATAATTTTAAAAATAATAAATTAAACCATGAAATTTCAAAAAATTATAAATTAAATCTTATAATTTTAAAAGTAAAAAAATAAACTCTAAAATTCAAAAGAGTAATAAAAGTTTAATCCTTGACCTATATTAAACCGTAAATTTTGTTCCACTTAAAATGGTTAAGTCTAAATTATTATTTTTTAAATTATATGATTTAATTTGTTACTTTAACTATGGGGGGTTCAATTTTTCCAAATATCTGTTTGTGTGTTTTATAATTGTGCATTTTTACATACTTAAAAAGCATCTACAACATGTTAGTAAAAGTTTTGCCCAAATTATAAATCCAAAATTCTTTTTATCTTTTTTTAAGAAAAAAACATTATCAGACAAAACTACTTATCGTTTGGAGTGTTAATCTAACACGCCAATTAGACAAAACTAATTAAATCTAACTTAACACGATGCTTTGGTTTGGTTTTTCGTGGGTTGGTGGGTTAAATTGGGTTCTAATGTTTTGTTAGCCTTGAGTTGGGTTGGGTCTAGGTCAATTGTTTTTTCAACTCAACCCACAAATATGTAAGTTCATTTTAAAGAGCAAAGATTTGTTGTAAACAAGGTTGCAACACTTGCTGCATAATGGTATATGTGTCAAAAAATTAGAGTGACACCTATCAGTTACCAATTTAATGAATAACGTCTGTTGATCTCTTAGCTTATTTCTCTCACACAAAGACAAACTCCTCTCCTCTCTTCAAGACCCCATATGTACTCGATTCTCTCTCTTCTTCCTCTTTCTCAAATACCCAGACCCAAAAACCAAATCAAAATAAAAAAAAAAAAATTCTCTCTATCTCTTCAAAAATAATTGATTGTTTATGATGATTAATCCCAATGAATGGAGCAAAGGGTCACATTTCATAAGATGCTACCTAAAACCCATAGCCTCCATGGCCGAAAAACAAGTAATCGAAGCTCCATGGCTCCACCACAAACCAGCATGGCCGAACCTTCAAGGAATTAAGAGCTCATCCACCACCAGTGGTGGTCTTCTCTTCATCTGTTTTTATTTTCGGTCTATTCTATTTTTCTATGTATGGCTGAAAAGGCTCTACATTTGTTTGGTTGGTTATGGGTTTGAGAATTTGGTATTTTTTTTGAGGATTTGAAAAATGGAGGTTCTTGTTTTGCGCATGGATTTTTTTTTTTTTCAAAATTAATCTATTTGTGGGTTTTGGGTAGGCCGAAAAAAATGGGTTTTGATTTGGGTTTATCCGCTGTGATTTGTATGTATGTGAATCTAAGCATGTGTGTACAGTTATTTTTGAAGAGAGAGAGAGAGAGAGATTTGGGGCCTGTTTGGTCATAGAGTTCAAAAATTGTTATTTAAAAAGATGTGAAAATTGTAGTTTAAAAAGTGCTGTTGAAATATGTGTTTTTAGTGTTTATAAAACAAAAAAATGTGTTTGGTATCATGGTTTAAATAACATGTTTCAGTGTTCAAAAATATAAAATATGTGTTTGATATGTGTGTGTTAAATTGTAAAAAAAAACCGAGCAAAGTACAAAATAAATATAAAATATTTTTTAAATGCCACTGGGTTGCTGTCTGTGTGGGTGAGAAAGGAGACAATTCTTTCAAAAAAGCTTACCAGGTGGGCCCATAATAGTGTTCAACCTAATTAAAGAAGTGCCACTGAACACTAGTTTTTGTTGTTAAAAATCAGCCTGGAGGTGATTTCCAAAACCATTATTTTAAACATATGTTTCGAACAATGTTTTTCAAACAGCCCTGTTGCGGAATGGTCCACCAAACGCTTTTTTTTTTTGTTTTTGTTTTTTGACACTAGTGTTTAATGTTTAAACACTGAACACTATGTTTTGAAATTAGTGACCAAACACCCTCTTGTATTTTGATTGGCTTTGTGGGGGCTGGGTATCTGAGAAGTGAGAAGAACGAAGGAAAATGAGGAACGAGTGAAAGAGATATTTGTCGTTGCTATAAGGAAATTTATGACATTCAATATGTGAAAGAAAATTCAGCACTGTGGACTCCAGTCTTGAGGAATTTGTTGATATTTGGATTTGGCACCTCATGTTCTAATGCGGTCAAGCCTTCTTAACTCAACCTTGGATGATAAGAATCTTTCCGAGCTTCCAAATTTTAAGTTGCTGTTGAAACAACTAGTCACTATGGACTATGTATGGAGGTCATCCAATGAATATCTCTTTGGAATACATACAACTGTACAAGGATGAGTTTGAGAATGAAAAGAGCATGCTTGGAGGCTCTTTGGGTGACAAAGAAGTAGAAGACCTATGACAGTAACTGAACATAACAACGTAGGAAGGAGAGAGGAGTGCGTTGATGAGATTTTGAAGAATGAGAGATTTGCGGCCTGTATGTAGCTCAACTCTAACACACATTTTAAATAACATTACACACATTTTTTTATTCACACGTATGTCAAAAACACCTAAACAAAATTACTACAACTCCTCTACCAAACGAGCCCTTAATATTAAGAGTTAACAGATGTTATTCATTAAAATGGTAACCAACAGGTGTCACTCTAATTTTTTGAAACGTATACCATTATGCAATAAGTGCTGCAACCTTGTTTGCAGCAAATCCTTATTCTTTTAATATATATATATATTTATATATATAAAAAATAGTTAGGGTAGCACGTGCTAGCCATGGGAAAAAAAAAAGTTGTGATTAGGATCAATTTTAGATTTTATTTGTATCACAAAATAAAGATATAAATCATTTGATTTTTAAAATACATAGAGATTTACATTAATCAAAAGAGACATTAATTTTAAGAATTTTGATAATTATGTCATAAAAAAATTAATCTCATTTGTATAAGGCCGTGACAGATCCTAGTTCAATATTTTATTATTTTATTTTGACCTATAACTTATACCTTAATAGTTGTGAATATATTGTAATAACAACAAAATGTCACGACATTTTTAGTTGTGCTAGATCTCGGTATAATATTTTATTATTTTATTTTGATCCATAAGGAATTGACACATGCGTCACAAAATTTTCATAATATCTCTATGTATACATTATACTTAATTACAATGTAAATTTATATTGTAGACACAAAAAAATTGGCAAATTTTGTACACATTTACAAAATTTGTACAAAATTTATCATTTTTTGTGCAAATGTGCATAATATTAACCACTTTTGTGTATTTACAATGTAAACTTGCATTGCAAGTACAAAGTAAACATATAAAGATCTTAAAAAAAAAAAAAGGAGCAAAAACAAAAACAAAGTTCAAACCAACTGGCATACTTAAAGTGGAAAAAAAAGAAAAGAAAGAAAAAGTGCACCTCACTAATTGAATAAACCAAAAAAACACTATTCATGAGCATTTGGCTCTTTTTATATATTTAATAGATATGTCAGCTTATATAAATATTTAAAAGAAAAAAACACACAAACTGATAACTAGAAAAAAAAAAAAAACTTTAGGCACTGTAAAAATTAATGTTAAAATGTTGTGGATTTAGCATTTTTTTATTTGATCTATAAGAAATTGAGATCTCAACAATTGTGAAAATATTGTAATAATAATAAATGTTATAACATTTTCTCAAAACATTTATTTTTAGTTGTGGTTGGTCACAGTCCCATATTTTATTATTTTATTTCGACTTGTAAGAAATTGACACGTCGATAATTGTGAAAATATTGTGAAATTTGTTGTGTCAGAATAACAATATATATATCAACTTATATAAAATATTTAAAAGAAAAGAAAAACACAAACCAATTACTGAAAAAAAAGAAAAAAGGCACCGTAGCTAACGTGCCAGTTGAATAAACCAAAAGCACTACACAATAAGTTTTGTAACATTTTCTCACAATAATTATTTTTAGTTGTAGTTGGTCAATGTTTCATATTTTATTATTTTATTTCAGCTTGTAAGAAATTGACACGTCAATAATGGTGAAAATATAGTGAAATTTGTTGTGTCAGTATAACAATATATATATATATATATATATATATATATCAGCTTACATAAAATATTTAAAAGAAAAGAAAAACACAAACCAATTACTGAAAAAAAAAAAAAAAGGCACCGTAGCTACTATACTAGTTGAATAAACCAAAAACACTGCATAATAAGTGTTGTAACATTTTCTCAAAATATTTATTTTTAGTTGTAGTTGGTCACAGTCTCATATTTTATTATTTTATTATTTTATTTTGACTTGTAAGAAATTGACACGTCAATAATTATGAAAATATTATGAAATTTGTTGTGTCAGTATAACGATATTGTGTGGGCCAATTTTGCCCTATGTTAAAACTGTGGGCAAGGACGGGCCCGGCCCAATATCCAGTCTAAGGGCAAACGAGTGTCCGAGGATGCCCAGCCGAGGAATGGACAAAATTGCCATCCGAGGAGAGGTGGAGCATGGTGGTGAGGAATTGGGCCGTGTCCGAGGACGAAGGTCACCTCGGGGATTTTATTTGAGGTATCTGGTGAACTCGTTAATCACTCAGAACAACGCCTGGGACAAATCTTATAACAGAGCAAAGGGGGAAATATCAAACAAAAAGTAATGGTAGGAAATGACAAATATCTGAAGCTGCTGTCACCTCCGCATTAAATGTCCCCCAGCTAACCTTCTGGCCGCATTAATGTGGAGGTGATACCTGAACAGTGAAGGAACAGCTTTCCAGCTAAGAATGGAAGATTCAGGAGAGGGCAAGGAGGATGACGAAAAAGGACGTCGAATGCCAAATTCACACGTGGATGATAAAAAAGGAAAAAAGCCATGGTATATAAGGGGAGGAAAGACAGAAGAAAAGGGGAGGACGGAAAAAAAGAGAGAAAGAACGCGACAGGAGAAGAAAAGGAGAATCACATCCCTAGGGCATGTCCGAAGAGACTTATTGCTAGGTTCCATGATCGTATCTTGAATCTTTTTACACTAAAATCCAATATTTTGACCCAAGATCAGACTAGCTTTCTTTCCTGCACTCTATAAATTTATTGTTTAGGCTACGTGGGCCTTGATCCATTCCCGTTTTGGATTCAAGTCAAATCTGGTCCCTACAGATATATATCAGCTTATATAAATATTTAAAAGGAAAAAAAAAAACACAAACCGATTACTGAAAAAAAAAACTATAGTTACTGTTCAAAACTTGGAAAAAAAAAGTGGCTCACGAAACCAAAGTCCTGTAGGTACAATACTTTAGCGCATTTGCGCACGTTAATAATTGTGAAAATATCATGAAATTTGTTTTGTCAGTATAACAATATATATACCAATTTTCACAAATATTTAAAAGGAGAAAAAAACACAAACAGATTACTAAAAAAAGAAATGTAGCTATTGTAGTTACAGTGACACTTGGCACTGTAATTACTGTTCAAAACTTGGAAAAAAAGAATGAGAAAAAGGGTGGCTCATGAAACCAAATAGTAAGATGAAAGCTTTTCTTTTAAGCCCATATAAGACCAAATAAAGCAAAAAAAAAAAAAAAAGACCAAATAAAGCATTTCTCAAAAAAAAAAAAAAACCAAATAAAGCCATGATAAGCCCAAATAATAATAAAACAATAAAACAATGATAAGATAAACATAAAGCAGTAGGGTAGATAGAAGAGGTCAGTTCTCCACAAACGGACAAAAAAAAGGACTCACGAAACCAAAATGCACAGTACAGAGCACTGTAGCGGCTATAGTTAATAGATATTTGAGTTTTATTAATTATGCAAATTGTAATAATCTATTAAAAAATAACTTCTTCTCAAATAGTTGGTAAAAACCTTTCAAGGTATGATGCATATAAATACAAAACATTGATCCAAACCAATCTAACTTGTTGGGTTGGTTTTTTACATATATGACGGTGGGTTGAAAAATTTTCCCCTTTATATGTCGAATTTGGTTGAAAAGACCTTCCAATTCAACCAATACATATCTTTATTTATAGTTGATAATTTTAATAATCATGAAAGAAGTTGAACCATAACATTACTAAATAACTAATTTGCCTTTTTCCCATATTTGTTTTCTTTTATTTATTTATAAAACCATCTTCCCAAAAACTTTTTTTTTTTTGGAAAGTATCTTCCCAAAAACTTAAGTTGATAATATAAACAAACATTTAATTACTTAGTCAATATTTTAACATGGACAGTGACTTCATGGTTAAGCACCAAAATAAAAATTATAAATAACTTAAAATTGAGGAAAGTGAATAGTAAAAAGTAGTATTTTGCAGCATCATATTCCCAAAATTACCATACTATTATACTAAAGTTATTAGGCTGAATGTTCCTAAAAAAAAAAAAAAAAAAGTTATTAGGCTGAATAATAGAAGTTTAATAAAAAAAAAACTTACCTCAGAACGGAAGTCAGACCCACAATTTCTCTAGTCCCTCAAACTTCCACTCACTATCACATCACTTTTCTCCATGAAAAAAAAATAAAAAAAACCGTTTTCAAAAAAATAGTACAAAGATTGTGGGCCCCATTACAAGTTCCAACTCCAACGGCTCTCTTTCCAAAAACCACTTTGTCTCTCTCTATCTCTCTCTCTCTCTCTCTCTACATTCACAAAAAGCAAATATCACGTCCCTCTTATAAATTAAATTAATTCGTCTCTTTATTTTTATTCTCTCTTCTCTGATCTCTCTATTTCTCTCTCTTCTCTGTTAGGGTTAGGGTTCTTGATTTGATTCTCATCATTTTTTTTTTTTTTGTTTCCGTTCATCGCCGAGCCCAAGAAATGAAGGCGAGTCGGGTGAGTCTACTTCATTTTTCCGTGATTTTTTTGTTTTGATTTCGGAAGCAATTTTTTTTTTTTTTCACAATTTTAATGTTGTTTCCTTTGTGTTTGTTCATGTGGGTCTGCTTCAAATTCTGGAATTGCGGCCAAAGATTGCATTAAGGTTTTGAGTATTATTTATTTATTTATTTTTTATATTAAAATTTTTGTTTTGGTTGGATTATGTTGATTTTATTTTATTTTATTTGTTTTTTTTTTGGTTGATTGTTATGTTCTGCTTGCATGCATTAGTAGTTAATACAAGTGAGAAAATGTTTGGCTAGTGAGAAAATGTGGGAAAATTTTAATGTTTGGGTTCTCTATTTCCCTGTTTGGCTAGTGAGAAAATGTGGGAAAATGTGGGCTCTCTCTCTCTCTCTCACACACACACACACACACACACACACTCTTTTCCTCTTGCGATCTCCCTCTCGGTTGTGTCGCGTGTATGCGTGTTTATGGTTGTTTGGCCGTGGGTTTGGGTATCGCTATTTTTGTTTTTAGTGTTCTATCTCTTTTCGTCTCATAAATCTTGGGTTTGTGGACTTATTTGTGCTATTTGATTTCTGTAGTTTTGGATTGTGGTTTGTGTTTTGGGTTTTGATTTCTCTGTGTGTTCTTTGGGTGATTTCTCATGGGTATGGGTTGGTTATGAGTTCTCTGTTCTTTGGGTTGATTTCTCATGGGTATGGGCTGTTTTGATTTCTCTGTTCTTTGGTTGATTCTCATGGGTCTGGGTTGGTTTTGATTTCTCATGGATCTGGGTTTTGATTTCTCAGTTATTTGAGTCTGGGTTTTGAATTTCTCTGATCTCTATGTAGGCCATTTGTCTGCAATAATATTACATGATCAGTCACGTTTCAAAATAAGCTATCTTTCGTCTTTCAAAGATATATTTTTTCAATGAGATCCCAAGTACTATGTTTATTTGTTAATGCCAAATAAGGTCTCATTGGAAGCAATACCAGTAAATTGATTGAAAAATTTTGAAGGTCAGCTTGTCAATACCTTTTTTTTTTTTTTTTTTTTTTTTTTCAGGTATTTACTCCTACAAAAGGAGGTGCGGTTTTTTGCTTTGCTCTATATCTATAAATTTATTGATTGCCTTTGTTAGGGGTGAGCTAGCAACCACTCAGAGTGAAATCAAACCTAAGACCCTTCATTGTGTTTTGAGATAAAGACTGGTAAAAATGGCATTTTCAAATCTTATTATAGCCACAACAATTTAAAGCCATATAGGGCACATGACAGTCTATGCACCCAGTTTGTAGTGCTATGGCTCTGGAATCTATTTTCCTTTCACCAATGGAACCCAAAAATCTGTGACATGTTATGAAATCATATTTTTTTTCTTATGATTAGTATTCTTCTACTCCCATATTAATTTTTTTTAATAAACATGGGAATGTTTACTTCGAAGGTGCTAGATTTTTCATTTTCTTTGTTTCCTTTGTTTTTTTGGGTATTGGTGTCTTAAAAGTGGGTTTATTGAGATATAGCAAGTTAAGAAAACCACGTTGATTAAGGAATGTAGTTGTTTGAAATTTAGCTTGAAAGTGGTTTTTTATTTTTATTTTTTATTCTTTTTCTTTTGGGTGTTTTAAGTTTGAAAAATTTTTGGTATGCGTTTTTTTCCTAACAATTTTCTCTAAATTCAAGTGGACCTTTAATGTTTTAACAAATTTTCGCATATAAATACTCTTGGATGTGGATTGAGATTAGACATTTTTTTATTTGCTTGAAACTAATTGCAAAATCAGCTTGTGTATGCTACTTATAAAATAAATAAAGACTTATTTTTAGGGATTTTGCTAGAAGAAGGAAGTTCTAAATCTTTCTTCAATATGAGTTCTTTTCCTTTTGTTTTGTTTTGTTTTGTTTTTTTTCCCCCCTTTATGCATACATACATACATATACGAATTCTCTTGTTGGATTTTTTTTAAAGCACACAGATTAGTCAATAAACATGATACTAAAGACAGTAATGAGCTCAATGAAGAGCATAACATCAATTACAGTGTAGGCTTTGGAGTTTGGGCTCAATTTAGGAATAAATTTTTAATGCATAGTAAGCTTCTAAATTCTGATTGCTCGATTGCTTATTCTTTTTGTTTTTTTTTTTTGGACACTGGCTGAAGAGAAAACCTGTGAGCTCCAATTCAATGTTGGTCAATAGGATTATATGTTTGGTTAGTTTCGTATTTTTTATTTGAAATTTTTTATTTATTTAGTTATCAATTGTGAATGCCTTGTGCATGGGTTTAGATTTTGTTTTTTCATTTTGTATGCAAAAAATGGCATGAATAAGGGAATTTTTACTGAAATTTACAAATTTTAAAATGAAAATTAATTTGATCTCAATCCTATATAAAATTTTTGTATATGGTCTGTTTGTGTATTTGGTAGTTATTTTGGACTTTGGTTATCTCTTGGTTTTTGACTTGCACAAATGCAAATATGCACAACTTCACATTTTTTTTCTCCAAATCTGCATGCACCCTGCACTCCAAGGTACAGATTTTACTTCTTTTTCCTGATTGGATTTAATTTTATACGTTTATTCAATTTAAGTGTATTGGATTTTTGCATATGTTATTTTAGCTTCACTTCGTGATTGTGTCGGTTACTTTAGCTTCATTGTCTTATTTCAACACATCCAAAATATGTGGTTGCTTTTTGTTTCAATTTTTATTTATATTTTATTTTTCATTTTGAGTTTTATGTAGTAGTCAATGTCATAGTTGGAATGACAGCGTATGGGCATCTTATTACTCAGTATGGGCTTCCACATCATCTCTTCGGTCTTCTTGAATCTTTGGTGTCCTTCACCTTCAATCTCCCTCTATTTTTTATTTCTATGTTTCAGTATCACTCCTGAAGAATCATTTATCCAACCTCCAACAATGCAAGACTTCATCATCCTCTCTCTTCTCCACTAATTGATTACACAGGTATGATTCCTAGTCCTTCAATAAATATTACTCTGAGTTTGTGCATGGGTTTCTGTCTAATGATATCATTTATGGGTTTCAGTATGAGATTGGGAGATGGAGGCAGAGGAGTAGATGATAAAAGCGGAGTTAGTTATGGTTTTGGTATTCTTCTCTCTAAAATTTCTAATTTGATTTTTGATTCATCCCTACAAAATTTCAGGCCTGAATTCGTCCATCACAGCTGCTCAAGGGCATCGGGTCAGGGAAACTTCAGGTTTGCTCAATTTTTAACCTTAAACACACGATTCACGTTACTTTTGATATGTTTATTTGCTTGTAACCATCGTGGTTTTGATTTCTGTCAAATAGCAAGCATTATGATTTTGAACTTCCTTAACAGCAACCTTTGTGCTGTAATTTAGGAGACTGGGGTCATGATTACTCCGTTCTGCACATGCTTGTGTCATTGGTGGATATGGAGTTCAAGATTCTTTGCAAGTGATTTGATTTCTTTCTAGTCATTATAGGCTTAATTTTTCTCATCATGCACTTTGTTTTATATAATTTTGGCGTTTTGTTAGTTTTCAGGCAGCAACAGTACAATGTCCCATAAAAAAAAAGGGGACTGGATTTTTCGGTTTCCCGCTTCAAGATTTAAGAGTTTTGTATAATTGGAAAAGAAGTGTTGACAACTTTTTGTAAAGAAATAAAAATTTTCTATTGCTCTCTTTTCTCTTTTCTCTCTTCTCTCTGTTAGGGTTAGGGTTAGGGTTAGCGTTTTTGATTTGATTCTCATCATTTTTTTTGTTTGTGTTTTTGTTTCCGTTCATTGCCGAGCCCAAGAAACGAAGTCTAGTTGGGTGAGTCGACGTCACTTTTCTGTGATTTTTTTGGTTGGGTGAGCTGACGTCACTTTTCTGTGATTTTTTTGTTTTGTTTTCGGAAAGCAATTTTTTTAAAACTTTTTTAATACTGTTTCCTTTGTGTTTGTTCATATGGGTCTGCTTCAAATTCTGGAATTGAGGCCGAAGATTGCATTAAGGTTTACCTGGGTATGAGTATTAATTTAGGTTTTGAGTATTATTTATTCATTTATTTTTTTATATTAAAATTTTTGTTGGATTATGTTGATTTTAATGTTTTTTTTTTAGTTTATATTTGGTTGATTGTTATGTTCTGCTTGCATGCATTAGTAGTTAATACAAGTGAGAAAATGTTTGGCTAGTGAGAAAATGTGGGTAAATTTTAATGTTTGGGTTCTCTATTTCCCTGTTTGGCTAGTGGGAAAATGTGAGAAAATTTTAAACTTGGCAAGATATTGGAAAATAGAAATAAAAATGTTAAATGAAATACTGTAACTTACCCTCTTAACTTGTCTTGTCAGGGGAAGAAAAGATATTTTTTTCTAGAAATAAATGTCTTGTTGATATGACAACACCTTATGCTCTCCCCTCACACACACTCACAGTATCTCTATAAATTTTTGTGCATACATATGTATGTTCATCCGCAAAGACAGTCGGACAAGCACCCACACGAACACGCAATGATGCAGGGAGCACAAAGAAAATTGTTTCAGAATTAATTTTTTTATACTTTCTTCCAGTTCTCATTTTTGAATTGGGGTTTTAATGTTGTTGGAACTTTATGTGATGTAATTGGTCAGTTTTGGCTCCAAATTGAACTACCCATTTATTATGCTGGGGCTCCTAGTCCTTAATACTGTGATATGGTTCGCTTTCCTGATTTTTTTAGTTCTGTTCCTGATTTTTGAGATTATGCTGGTAGTGTTTTCATTAAAGTGAAACTGGTTTCAAATTTTATTAGTGCAATTCGGGTGTATTGTAACCTGATTTAGTTGTAATCTCACAAATGAAACTCTATGCAAAGTGAGACAACAAAAATGAGCCCTCATTCAGTTCTGATGTCAGTTATTGCTGTTTTGAGTGTCTGTCAATTATTTAGACTCACAACTTACTGAGAATAAATTAAAGGTTCCTTTCTTTGACCATTTATAACATCTGCTTATGTATGAATGTAAATGATGTCCCTAAGCAAATTTTAATTTTTTTTTTCCTCATTTTAGGTTGACTTCAGCACTATTCATGGACCAAATTACCTTGTTATTTCTGCAAAAGCAAGGCAAGAATTCTTGTCTGCAATTTAGGAGGCTATGAACATGGAGTGTTCTAATCTTGCAGAGAGAAGATAAGTTACTCAACTAGCAATGAAGTTCCACCATATATGGGGTAAGCTACCCTCCATTTGACTGTTTACACTATGCACATTTCATATTAAAACTTACACTTTCAAAATTGGTATTAGGATTTAAGTTCAATCCAGGTTGAGATTATGAGAGAATCGGGAAATGTAGATTTCTTTGAATATTTTTGTGCTAGGAAAAATGTAGTTGAGTTTAAATGACTTGACAATCAATTGAATTGCTTAATTGTCAGACATTAGTAATACTTAAAAACCTTGTTTGAAGATGAATTCCTTCCCCCATGCTGTGCTAGAGATTATATCTCTATTATATTGTCCATCATATTTTGAATTTCTTGATTGTATTGATCCCAACCGTCGAAATGAGGACGATGTCTTACTGTGGACAGACTAATTTCTCTCTCTCTCTCTCTCTCTCTCTCTCAGAAAACCAATTCATTTTATATCAATTCCTAGTTGAGTGCTTATTAATTTCATTTGAAATGATTTGAAAATTTAAATTCTTGTGATATGTTAACTGTTCCCGGTTTGAAATTAATAAAAAAAAAAAAAAATTGATATTGTGGTTAGAATGACTTATGTTCATTTCAGTTTGCCAACTACCTTTAGTAGCAAATTTGATTTCTTTGTGTAGTCGATATTTCCCCAATGTAAAGATCCTTAGAGTGGTGTTTATATCTGGAATTTGACATTGTTTTTGTCCTGATTTGGTTTGTTAGACTTCATTTGTGTTTGGAGTAATAAATTACTGTTTCATAAGAAAAAATTGTAATTGCTGTTTTTCTTTCTTTTATACCAGAGTTAACCTTTTAATGTGTTAATTAACTTTTTTCCCAATTAAATACTAAAAATGTAAAGGTAGTGATAAGATTGTAAAATGAATGACAGCATGCAATATATTTTTCCCAGCTATTCATGCATTATGTCCTCAGACAATTTAGAAAGCCAGTAATTGCATTTCTAGTGATTCAAGCATTCTCTATTTGCAATGTATTTCTTTCTGGCTGAGACTAGACCATGTGGTTCTGTCTTCATCTGATTCATTCAAAACATTTTTATATCCTAGAAGTGACAAATTTTATTTTCATGGATTTCTAAAACATAAGATTTTGTTATATTTGCATTTATGGAATAAAGTTAACATTCTGCAACATTGCAGCAAGTGAGTTTCTCCAATTAGAGTCCACTGTTGCAATTTAAATGATTTTTAGCTTTTTAATTATTTTATGTCAATTAGTAGGTCATTATGTACATGTTGGAACTATCTCTTAATGGTTGGTGGTGCCATTCAAGTTTTGCATGAATGCTTAATTGCTTTATTCTCAAGGCTCGGACTCAAGTAATATTCTCTTCAAGTATGTTTTTAATATCAAGGTATGGCATATAGGTAGAACCAAGTAGTTCCTTCAGTACTTCAAAAGATTGCATTAAGGTTTACCTGGGTATGATTTAGGTTTTGAGTATTAATTTATTCTTTTATATTAAATTTTTTTATTTTATGTGTTTTTATTTTTGGAGGCAATTTCACTTTTTTAATAGTGTTTCCTTTGTGTTTGTTCATGTGCTTCAAATTCTGAAATTCAGGTCAAAGATTGCATTAAGGTTTTGCTGGGTATGATTTAGGTTTTGAGTATTAATTAATTTATTTTATATTATAATTTTTGTTGGATTATGTTGATTTTAGTTTTTTTTTTAGTTTATTTTTGGTTGATTGTTATGTTCTACTTGCATGCGTTAGTAGTTAAAAGGCATGTTTGGGTTCTCTATTTCCCTGTTTGGCTAGTGAGAAATTGTGGGAAATTTTAAAGTTGGTACCTTTTAATATTGTTTGTTTTGGGGGGGCTTTGAGATAGTCTCAATAGAGTCAACAAGGATAAGATGGTAATTAACAAAATCTTGATTTGATTTTCTGTTAAATAGTTAAGTTATGTTGGGGTTGATAACAGAGTTTTTTGAACTGAGGTTCTTTGATGATCAGCTTGGTTTCTTGAGAATCTGGAATCTGAGTATTGCCTGAGTGAGTTATAAAGAGTTCGTAAATGCATTGTCTGGTTATGAATATTGAATATGATATCCTCATTCTTTGCAATATTTTGTTCTATGGTTATCTGGCGAAATTTTTCTGGGCTGTTTGCTAGTCTAAAAGGATAGGCAATGTGGCACTGTATAGTGCTCATGTGCATGTGTTGATTTGCAACTAGTTAACACTTCTGTGCATGCGTCAATATGCAATCAATTAATACTTGTGCGTGCAAGCATGTATGTTTGTGTATGTTTGTGCAAGCATGTATTTTACTTACTGCATAAGTTGTGGAGAAGAACCTGACTTCCCTGGCATGGTTCTTGATTGTATGATAATAGTCATGATTTTGAACTTAGTCTTGATTCGTA
Source organism: Quercus rubra (assembly GCA_035136125.1). Classification (NCBI taxonomy): domain Eukaryota; kingdom Viridiplantae; phylum Streptophyta; class Magnoliopsida; order Fagales; family Fagaceae; genus Quercus; species Quercus rubra. The sequence continues at coordinate 48,863,181 of CM068738.1, forward strand.
ACAAGTCAAGCATCCAATTTATCTTGGTAAACTTATCAGATAGGCCGCTACAGATTTAAAAAAAAAAAAAAAAAAAAAATCTTTTCTTCATCATATAGTATAATTTTTCTTTGTAATATGTTGAGCTTATGTTGGCGTGCATTGTTTCATAGTTTCTAGCAAAGAGGAGAAGTGGGTTCTTTGTAATATGAACTCATCTTTATTTGATTCATGATATATGTTGAAGTATTAAGGTCTTCAATTATTTGATTCTTCGTCTTTGTATAGGAGTTTCTTTAAGAGGTCGAGGATGGAAATATGGATCTGTTTTTGTGGATGGAATATTTCCAGTACTGAGTCCCATTGGTCTGGAAATTATGGACTTTTCCCTGAATGACCTCAATCATTGGGGCTTATGTGTTGTGTTACTTCAGGTTTGGTTTTGTTTATTGTAGCAGCTTTTTACTTTGATTTCTCTAAACAATTATTAAGTCACGTGTACTTTACCTATCGGTGGATCTTTTAAGTTTTTTATTTTTATTTTTTGGTGTTTGTGGCTAAGGCGAGTGTCCAGGGCTGTTTGTGCACCTGACTAGGTGTGTGAGACAGGAGATTACACACACTTGGTAATTTTATAGGGCGATATACCCTTGGTAGTAGCCCCAAAAAGCTGGCTAGGAGACTTGAACCACCAGGATATTACACACACTTGGTAATTTTATGGTGTTTCATACCACGTTTGCTTTTTTGTTTTAAAGAATCTTTCCTGTAATTCATTTCAAAACCCGTCTTTGGAGCCTGCTACCAACCTTGATAGGCTCTTGGAATGCACCAAGCATTTGGTCCCGGTACAGTATTTCTCTTAGGTACATCTCTTATTTTATCTTTCTTCTTTTGTGCTTTTCATTAGCTGTAGTTTTTGGAGCCTGCTACTAACACGAATTTTTGGTTGGTGTTTCTATTAATTTCTACAGCTGTTGCCTTGGTTCCAACAATCTGCTTACCAAATAATTCATCCTTTTTAATTTTTTTTTTTCTTTCTTCTGTGACATTCTTATTTATATATAAATGCTTTGTATTCTATTTCTAGGGCGACTATTGCCTGCCCATTTTTATAGATCCATTCTGTTTAGAGCTTTCACAGGCCTTCTCCTTGACATTCCAACTGGCCGAGCTACGTTCTGCGATTATCATGATGCTGTAGCTTCTCAGTCTTATTTGTGAATTTGGACAGTTTGAGTAGTTTTTATTATTTAGGTTACTATCACAGAAGTGATTCTTACGTCAGTTTTCTTTTTACTCATATTTTGTTTGGCTTGTTACAATGTATGTACTTAATAGTTTTTATTTCATCTATGTGCAGGTTCCCAAGTCTTGGTTGGGAGACCATTGAAATGCTTATCGTTCTTTTGTTTTGATTTCTGGAAATTGTTAAACAGAGAAATGCTGTCTTCTTAATTGCATGGCAGCATTAAGTACAATAAGATCCACATGGACGGGTTACACATTTTAATAGATTATGATGGTATTGTTTTCATTAAAGTAAAATGGGTTACACATTATAATTGAGCAATTCGGGTGTATTGTACCCTGATTTAGTTGTAATCTTACAAATGAAACTCCATGCAAAGTGAGACAACAAAAATGAGCCCTCATTCAATTCTGTGTCTTATGCATGGGTTTAGATCTTGTTGTTTCACATTTTGTATGCAAAAAATGTCATGAATAAAGGAATTTTTTCTGAAATTTACAAATTTTAAAATGCAAATTAATTTGATCTCAATCATATATAAAATGTTTGTATGTGGTCTGTTTGTGTATTTGGTAGTTATTTTGGACTTTGGTTATCTCTTGGTTTTTGACTTTTGCAAATGCAAATATGCACAACTTCACATTTTTTCTCCAAATCTTCATGCACCCTGCACTCCAAGGTACATATTTTACTTCTTTTTCGTGATTGGATTTAATTTTATAGGTTTGTTCAATTTAAGTTTATTGGATTTTTGCACATGTTATTTTAGCTTCACTTCGTTTATGTGTCTGTTACTTCAGCTTCATTGTCTTAGTTCAACATATCCAAATTATGTGTGTTTGCTTTTTGTTTCAATTTCTATTTATTTAATTTTTTTCATTTTGAGTTTTATGTGGTAGTCAATGTGCTATTTGGAATAACAGCGTATGGGCATCTACATCATCTCTTTGGTCTTCTTGAATCTTTGGTGTCCTGAACCTTCAACCTCCCTCTATTCTTCATTTCTATGTTTCTGTGTCACTCCTGAACAATCAAGCATCCAACCTACAACAATCCAAGACTTCATCATCGTTGCTCTTCGTTTGCACAGGTATGATTCGTAGTCCTTAAATAAATATTACTCTGAGTTTGTGCATGGGTTTCTGTCTAATGATATCATTTATGGGTTTCGGTGTGAGATTGGGAGATGGAGGCAGAGGAGTAGATGATAAAAGCAGAATTAGTTGTGGTTTTGGTATTCTTTTCTCTCTACAAATTTCTAATTTGATTTTTGATTCTTCCTGACTTAATTTCGTGCCTGAATTCATTCATCACAGCTGCTCAAGGGCATTGGGTCTTGGAAACTTCAGGTTTGCTCAATTTGGTATGTTTATTAGCTCAGAACCATCGTGCTTTTGATTTCTGTCAAATAGCAAATATTATGGTTTTCAATTACCTTAACAGCAACCTTTGTGCTTTAATTTTAAAAGACTGGATCATGATTACTCTGTTCTGCACATGCTTGTTTCATTGGTTGATTTGGAGTTCAAGATTCTTTGTAAGTGATTTAATTTCTTTCATATTCATTATAGGCTGAAATTTTCTGATCATGCACGTTGTTTTTATATAATTTTTGCGTGTTGTTAGTTTTCGGGCACCAACAGTACAATGTCTCATAAAAGAAAATGGGAGTGGATGTTTTTGGTTTCCCACTTCAAGAGGTTGAGTTTTGTATAATTGGAAAAGAAGTTTTGACAACTTTTTGTAAAGAAGTAAATTTTTTTCTATAATAGTATAAATCTTCCTGGCCAATGGCTATGAACTTTCAAAATCATTGAGAAACTTATTAATTTAACTAAGAGGACTTGGCAGTATTATTATGCTGAAAACTTGATGTTGCATACAAAATCTCATAAGGCAAAATTCTATCAAGCATGGCCAAATTTTCAATTTTTACTATTTTAAGAAACAAACCCCCAGACACACACGTACAAGGAACGGTCTTACAGACTTTGCAACTGCCAGACAAGTCTTTCTCTCAAACCGGTAAAGTTTTTAAATTTTGTTTTATAAATTCAATAGTTAGCTATACACTTATCAAAAAAAAAAAAACTTAATGGTTAGGTATGGTATTTCAATTAACTTGATTTTGAATGATTACCAGAAATTGATGGGGTTTTGATAATTTCAATTATTGGGCGCATTGCTCTCACATTCGTATTTTGATAATTCAATCAAAACTCCTTGGCCTAACTGTATCCATTTGCGAGAATATAACCAGGTATGCTATTCATAATTCCCCATCTGTTCTCTCTCTCTCTCTTTAGGTTATGGAATTTTTTTATTTGTGGTTGAGATTTTCTTTCCTAATCTTCTTCTTCTGTTCTGTTTAGAATTGGTTTTCTTTTGAGTATTTGTTTTAGTCTTCATATTTATATTGACAACTGTTTTTGTGTGATTGCATAATCTGGTGGATCCTTCTCCATTGCCAACATTTATGTTGAAGCAGTGTAAGAAATCAAAAGCAGAAATTATGTGGATGTATTACTTTGATATTGTATATGGAAAATGGAGTGCGTCCATTTTTGGGTTGAAATTCCTACTTATTGTTGGATATTGTATATGGCAGATGAAGTTGCATCTATTTTTGGTGAAAAATCAATGCTGGAGCCAATGTCTTTTGAGAGTAAAGCATGTTGGAGAAAAGAAATAAAATTTCTTTTATCTGAAAAAATCTTTTTCTCTCGCAACTGTGTGATTTTGATTATGTTAATTTCCTCTGAATTTTTTTTTTTCCTTTGATGATTTGTTCGATAATGGTAACTCAACTAAGAATTGATATACTTGATCAGTCTGGAGTAAGTGCTCATTGTTGTATTGTTTATTATTATTTTTGTTATGCGGAAGGGGCTACTCTTTATTGTTTGAAATTTCCCTTTCGCCAAAATATTTCTCTTATGGTTTTATATTTCAGCAAGTGATCTAGTTACTGGCTCCCACTCCATGCTTAAGTGATCTTATATTGTCACCCTTTCTAGATTGGTTCATGTGATGAGTTAATATTATCAGATTTTAGTGAGACAAAATCTTTTTAGAATTCTGTCTAGTTCTTGGATGAAATTTATTTTACAACAATGATTTCGCTATCTTTTTAAATTCAATGGGGGACCAATTTGATCATTACAAAGCAATCACCTGTCTTTATAGATAGTTTATAATATGATGAATGGCCCTTGGTGTAAATTATAATAAATTTGCTTGAATGGATTTCCAAAAATTTTTTTTTAGATGTTTTTAAATTTGAATTAAAAGTTCTTCTGCTGGATGCAGAGTGTTTTGCTCTGTCATCTATTGCTTCAAGTTTACTGCCGTATATGTGTAATTATCATAGAGAGCAAAACATGATCTCCCCTCTTTGATTTTTCCAGGCACATACCTCATTTTAAATGAATCATGATAAACGAAATCATGTTTTCTTTTCCTTCTCGGTGATTCTTCCTGTAGTACTTTGTTGCCAATATTAAAACCATACAAAGAGATTATGTTTTTAATTCCAAGTTCCTTCATTATTTTTTATGTTTGCAGGTATTATGTGAAGCATATCAAGTTTCTAGTGATCCACTGCGAAGAGATGCTTATCATTGAGATGGAAAAAATTACATATCTAGGTACGTTTTTATGCTTGCACTTGTGGAAATATTGTGAGTTGTCACATGCTCATGTTACTGCTCCTTTGTGTTTTGAATTTCTCTGTTCTCTATGTAGGTCATTTGTTTGCAATAATATTACATGATCAGTCATGTTTCAACATAAGCTATTTTTCTTCTTTGGAAGATATATTTTGTCAATGAGGTCTCAAGTACTATGTTTATTTGTTAATGCCAAATAAGGCCTCATTGGCAGCGATACCAATAAATTGCTTGCAAAAATTTGAAGGCCAGCTTCGTCAATAGCTTCCTTTTTTTTTTTTTTTTTCACATGTATTTACTCCTACAAAAGTATGTGCAGTTTTTTTGCTTTGCTCTATATCTATAAATTTATTGATTGCCTTTGATAGGGTTGAGCTAGCAACCACTTAGAGTGAAATCAAACCTAAGACCCTTCATTGTGTTTTGGGATAAAGACTGGTGAAAATGGCATTTTCAAATCTTATTATAACCGACTTGTTTGTTTTGTTGACATTATAGGACTACTTGTGGCCTTTTTTAGCCACAACAATTTAAAGCCATATAGGGCACATGACAATCTATGCACCCAGTTTGTAGTGCTATGGCTCTGGAATCTATTTTTCTTTCACCAATGGAACCCAAAAATCTGTAACATGATATGAAATCATATTCTTTCGTATGAATAGTATTCTTTTACTCCCATATATATATATTTTTTAATGAACATGGGAATGTTTACTTTGAGGATGCTAGATTTTTCATTTTCTTTGTCTCCTTTTTTTTTTTGGTATTGGTGTCTTAAAAGTGGGTTTATTGAGATATAGCAAGTTAAGAGAAGAAAGATATTCCAACCACGTTGATTAAGGAATGTAGTTGTTTAAAATTTAGCTTGAAAGAGGTTTTTTATTATTTTTCTTTGGGGTGTTTAAGTTTGAAAAATTTCTGGTATGTTTTTTTTTTCCTTAACAATTTTCTCTAAATTCAAGTGGACCCTTAATGTTTTAACAAATTTTCACATATAAATATTCTTGGATGTGGGTTGAGATTAGACATTTTTTTATTTGCTTGAAACTAATTGCAAAATCAGCTTGTGTAATGCTACTTATGAAATAAGTAAAGACTTATTTTTAGGGAATTTGCTAGAGAGAAGGAAGTTCGTCTTTCTTCAATATGAGTTCTTTTCCTTTTGTTTTTGTTTTTTTGTTTTTTTTTTTTTTTTTACCCTTATCCATATATACCTACATATATGAATTTTCTTGTTGGATTTTATTTAAAGCACACAAATTAGTCAATAGACATGATACTAAAGACTGTAATGAGCTCAAAGAGGACCATAACATCGATTACAGTGTAGGCTTTGGAGTTTGGGCTCAATTTAGGGATAAATTTTTAATGCATAGAAAGCTTCTTAATTCTGATTGCTTAATTGCTTATTCTTTTTGTTTTTTTTTGGGACACTGGCTGAAGAGAAATCCTGTGAGCTCCCATTCAATGTTAGTCAATAGGATTATATGTTTGGTTAGTTTCCTATTTGTTATTTGAAAGTTTTTATTTATTTATTTATCAATTGAGAATGACTTGTGCATGGGTTTTGCTTTTGTTGTTTCATATATTGTATGCAAAAAATGGCATGAATAAGGGAATTTTTACCGAAATTTCCAAATTTTAAAATGAAAATCAGTTTGATCTCTAGCATATATAAAATTTTTGTATATGGTCTGTTTGTGTATTTGGTAGTTATCTTGGACTTTTGTTATCTCTTGGTTTTTGACTTTTACAAATGCAAATATGCACAACTTCATATATTTTTCCTCCAAATCTGCATGCACCCTGCACTCCAAGGTACAGATTTTACTTCTTTTTTGTGATTGGGTTTAATTTTTTAGGTTTGTTCAATTTAAGTTTATTGGATTTTTGCACATATTATTTTAGCTTCACTTTGTGATTGTGTCAGTTACTTTAGCTTCATTGTCTTATTTCAACAGTTCCAAATTATGTGTTTGGTTTTTGTTTCAATTTTTATATATATTTTATTTTTCATTTTGAGTTTTATGTGGTAGTCAATGTCATAGTTGGAATGACAGCGTATGGGCATCTTATTTCTCTGTATGGGTTTCTTCATCATCGCTTTGGTCTTCTTGAATCTTTGGAGATGGAGATGGAGGAGTAGATGATAAAAGCGGAATCTTTGGGTTTCGGCATGAGATTAGGAGATGGAGGCAGTGGAGTAGATGATAAAAGTGGAATTAGTTGTGGTTTTGGTATTCTTTTTTCTAAAATTTCTAATTTGATTTTTGATTCATCCCTACAAAATTTCAGGCCTGAATTTGTCCATCACGGCTGCTCAAGGGCTTTGGGTCATGGAAACCTCAGGTTTGCTCAGTTTTTAACCTTAACACAAGATTTACATTACATTTGATATGTTTATTTGCTCGTAACCATTGTGGTTTTGATTTCTGTCAAATTGCAAGCATTATGATTTTGAACTTCCTTAACAGGAAAACTTTGTGCTGTAATTTAGAAGACTGGATCATGATTACTCAGTTCTCTTTGTTTTATATAATTCTTGCGTTTTTTTGGTTTTCAGGTGGCAACAGTACAATGTCCCATAAATAAAAAAAATGGGACAGGATTTTTCATTTTCCCCCTTCAAGAGTTAGAGTTTTGTATAATAAAGAAGTGTTGACAACTTTTTGTAAAGAAATAAAAATTTTCTATTGCTCTGTTTTCTCTGTTCTCTCTGTTAGGGTTAGGGTTAGCGTTTTTGATGTGATTCTCATCATTTTTTTTGTTTGTGTTTTTGTTTCCGTTCATCACCAAGCCCAAGAAATGAAGGCGAGTTGGGTGAGTCGACTTCACATTTCCGTGATTTTTTTGTTTTGTTTTCGGGAAGCAATTTTTTTTCACTTTTTTAATACTGTTTCCTTTGTGTTTGTTCATGTGGGTCTGCTTCAAATTCTGGAATTGAGGTCAAAGATTGCATTAAGGTTTACCTGGGTATGAGTATTAATATAGGTTTTGAGTATTATTATTATTATTATTTTTATATTAAAATTTTTGTTGGATTATGTTGATTTTAATGTTTTTTTAGTTTATTTTTGGTTGATTGTTACGTTCTGGTTGCATGCATTAGTAGTTAATACATGTGAGAAAGTGTTTGGCTAGTGAGAAAATGTTGGAAAATTTTAATTTGTGGGTTCTCTATTTCCCTGTTTGGCTAGTGGGAAAATGGGTGAAATTTTAAACTTGGCAAGATATTGGAAAATAGAAATAAAAATGTTAAATAAAATACTGTAACTTACCCTCTTAACTTGTCTTGCCAAGGGAAGAAAGGATATTTTTTTTTTCCAGAAATGAATGTCTTGTTGATATGCCAGCACCTTCTGCTATGAATGTCTCATCCTCCTCTCCCCCTCATACACACTCATAGTATCTGTATAAATTTTTGTGCATACATATGTATATTCATCCACAGACAGTCGGACTAGCATCCATACGAACACACTGATGCAGGGAGCACAAAGAAAGTTGTTTCAGAATTAATTATTTTTATACTTTTTTCCAGATCTCATTTTTTAATAGGGGTTTTAATGTTGTTGAGAACTTTATTGGTTGTAATTGGTCAGTTTTGGCTTCAAATTGAACTACCTGTTTATTATGCTGGGGCTTCTAGACCTTAACAATGTGATATGGTTTGCTTTCCTGATTTTTATAATTCTGTTCCTGGTTGTTGAGATTATGCTGGTATTGTTTTCATTAACGTGAAACGGGTTTCATATTTTGTTAGAGCAATTCGGGTGTATTGTACCCTAATTTAGTTGTAATCTCACAAATGAAACTCCATGCAAAGTGAAACAACAAAAATGAGCCCTCATTCAGTTCTGATGTCACCTATTGCAGTTTTGAGTGTCTGCAATTCTGGTGGCTATGAACATGGAGTTTTCTAATCCTGCAAGGAGAAGATATGTTACTCAACTAGCAATGAAGTTCCACCATATATGGGGTAAGCTACCCTCCATTTGACTGTTTACACTATGCACATTTCACATTAAAACTTACACTTTCAAAATTGTTATTAGGATTGAAGTTCAATGCAGGTTGAGATTATGAGAGAATCGGGAAATGTAGATTTCTCTGAATATTTTTGTGCTACAAAAAAAATAGTTAGTGTAAAAGACTTGACAATCAATTGAATTGCTTAATTTTCAGACATTAGTAATGCTTACAAACCTTGGTTGAAGATGAATTCCTTCTCCCATGCTGTGCTAGAGGTTATATCTCTATTATATTGTCCATCATATTTTGAATTTGTTGATTGTATTGATCCCAACCGTCATAATGAGGACAATGTCTTACTGTGGAAAGACTAATCTCTCTCTCTCTCTCTCTCTCTCTCTCTCACAGAAAGCCAATTCATTTTATATCAATTCCTAGATGAATGCTTATTAATCTCATTTGAAAGGATTTGAAAATTTAAATTCTCGTGATTTGTTAACTGTTCCCAATTTGAAATTAATTAAAAAAAAGACATTGTGGTTAGAATGACTTATGTTCATTTCAGTTTGCCAACTACCTTTAGTAGCAAATTTGATTTCTTTGTGTAGTCGATGTTTGCCCAATTTTAAGATCCTTAAGAGTGGTGTTCATATCAGATATTTGACATTGTTTTTGTCCTGTTTTGGTTTGCTAGACTTCATTTGTGTTTGGAGTAATAAATTACTATTTCATAAGAAAGAATTGTAATTGCTGTTTTTCTTTCTTTTATACCTGCGTTAAACTTTTAATGTGTTAATTAAACTTTTTCCCAATTAAATACTGAAAATGGAAAGGTAGTGATAAGATTGTACAATGAATGACGGCATGCAATATATTTTTCCCAGTGATTCATGCCTTATGTCCTTAAACAATTTATAAAGCCAGTAATTGCTTCTCTGGTGATTCAAACATTCTCTATTTGCAATGTATTTCTTTTTGGCTGAGACTATAACATGTGGTGCCGTTTTCATCTGATTCATTCAAAACATTTTTATATTCTAGAAGTGACGTAATTTTTGTTTTCATGGATTGCTAAAAGATCAGATTTTGTTATATATGCATTTATGGAACAAAGTTAACATTCTGCAACATCGCAGCTAGTGAGTTTCTCCGATTAGAGTCCACTGTTGCAATGTAAAAGATTTTTTAGGTTATTTATTATTTTATGTCAGTTAGTAGGTCATTATGTAAATGTTGGAGCTATCTCTTAATGGTTCATGGTGTGATTCAAGTTCTGGCATTAAAAAGAGCTATGCTTAATTGCTTTATTGTCAAGGCTGGGACTCAAGAAATTTTCTCTTCAAGTTTGTTGTTAATTTCAAGGTATGGCATATTGGTAGAACCATGTAGTTCCTTTCGTACTTCAAAATATTTTCATTAAGGTTTACCTGGTTATGATTTAGGTTTTGAGTATTAATTTATTTTTTTGTAGTAAAATTTTTTATTTTATGTGTTTTAATTTTCGGAACAATTTCACATTTTTAATACTGTTTCCTTTGTGTTTGTACATGTGGGTCTGCTTCAAATTCTGGAATTGAGGTCAAAGATTGCATTAACTTTGACCTGGGTATGATTTAGGTTTTAAGTATTAATTAATTTATTTTATATTATAATTTTTGTTGGATTATGTTGATTTAATTTTTTTTTTTTATATAGTTTATTTTTGGTTGATTGTTATGTTCTGCTTGCATGCATTGGTAGTTAAAAGGCATGTTTGGGTTCTCTATTTCCCTGTTTGGCTATTGAGAAATTGTGGGAAAATTTTAAAGTTGGTACCTTTTAATATTGTTTTTTTTTGGGGGCTTTGAGATAGTATTCTCAATAGAGTCAACAAGGATATGATGGTAAAAAACAAAATCTTGATTTGAGTTTCTCTAAAATATTTAAGTTATCTTGGTGTTGTTAATAGAGTTTTTTTGTGCTGAGGTTCTTTGAAGATCAGCTTGGTTTCTTGAGAATCTGGAATCTGAGTATTGCCTGAGTGAGTCATAAAGAGTTTGTAAATGCAATGTCTGGTTATGAATATTGAATTTGATATCCCCGTTCTTTGCAATATTTTGTTTTGTGGTTATCTGGCGAAATTTCTCTGGGCTGTTTGCTAGTCTAATAAGGATAGGCAATGTGGCATTTTACTTACTGCATAAGTTGTGGAGAAGAACCTGACTTCCCTGGCATGGTTCTTGATTGTATGATAACAGTCATGATTTTGAACTTAGGCTTGATTCTTAACATGTCAAGCATCCAATTTATCTAGGTAAACTTATCAGATAGGCAGCTACAGATTGAAAAAAAAAAAAAAAAATCTTCTGTTCATTATATCCTATAATTTTTCTTTGTAATATGTTGAGCTTATGTTGGCGTGCATTGGTGTTTGTGGCTAACATGAGTGTCCTGGGCTTTTTGTGCACCTGAATAGGTGCGTGCGTGAGACAGGAGATTACACACACTTGGTAATTTTATAGAGAGAAATACCCTTGGTAGTAGCCCCAAAATGCTGGCTAGGAGACTTGAACCACCAGGAGGTTCTATTTATATGTATTATGTTCTTTCATACCACATGTTTGCCTTTTTGTTTGAAGAACCTTTCTTGTAATTCATTGCAACGTCTTTGGATCCTACTACTAACCTTGATAGGTTCTTGGACTGCACCAAGCCTTCGGTTCCGGTACCTTATTTCTCTTAGGTACATCTCTTATATTATCTCTCTTCTTTTGTGCTTTTTATTAGTTGTAGTTTTTGGTGCCTGCTACCAACACAAATTTTTGGTTGGTGTTTCTATAAATTTCTACAGCTGTTGCTTTGGTTTCAACAATTTGCTTACCAAATAATTCATCGTTTTTACTTTTTTTTTCTTTCTTCTGTGACATTCTTATTTATATATAAATGCTTTGTATTCTATTTCTAGGGCGACTATTGCCTGCCCATTTTTATAGATCCATTCTGTTTAGAGCTTTCACAGGCCTTCTCCTTGACATTCCAACTGGCCGTGCTACATTCTGTGATTATCATGATGCTGTGGCTTCTCAGTCGTATTTGTTAATTTGGACAGTTTGAGTAGTTTTTATTATTTAGGTTACTGTCACAGAAGTCATTCTTACCTCAGTTTTCTTTTACTCATTTTTTGTTTGGCTTGTTACAACTTATGTACTTAATACTTTTTATTTCATCTATGTGCAGGTTCCCAAGTCTTGTTTGGGAGACCATTGAAATGCTTATCGTTCTTTTGTTTTGATTTCTGGAAATTGTTAACAGGGAAATATTATCTTCTTAATTGCAGGGCAGCATTACGTAGAATAAGATCTGCATGGACGATGTGTACAATAAGATCTACATGGACGGGTTACACATTTTAATAGATTATGATGGTATTGTTTTCATTAAAGTAAAATGGGTTACACATTATAATTGAGCAATTCGGGTGTATTGTACCCTGATTTAGTGGTAATCTCACAAATGTAACTCCATGCTAAGTGAGACAACAGAAATGAGCCCTCATTCAATTATGATGTCACTAATTGCTGTTTTGATTGTGTCTTTCAATTATTTAAACTCACAACTTACTGAGAATAAACTAAAGAGGTAAGTTCCTGTCTTTGACCATTTATAACACTTCTGGTTATGTGAGAATGTAAATGATGTCCCTAAGCAAATTTTTAACTTTTTTGTTCTTCCTTCTTTTAGGTTGTGGACTAGAGCTATTCATGGACCAAATTACTTTGTTGTTTCTGCAAAAGCAAGGTAAGAATTCTTGTCCGCAATTCAGGAGGCTATGAACATGGAGTTTTCTAATCCTGCAGAGTGAATATATGTTCCTCAGATTAGTGCTTCCCCTCACCCAATTTCTCTCTGTCTCAAACAAATCATTACAGTTTTTCTTTTTTAGGTTTTCAAATTGCAATACTGAATAGTCCCACCCAATTTCTCACTCTCAAACTTTCTTTTCCTCTTGCGATCTCTCTCTTGGTTGTGTCGCGTGTGTGCGTTTATGGTTGTTTGGCCGTGGGTTTGGGTATTGCTGTTCTTGTGGGTATGTGGCCATGTATGTATGTAGATGTGAACAAGTGTAATGTGTGCTTTGTTTGTATGTTTTTGATTTGGGGTTTTGGGTTTACTGTTTCGTATTGCGAAGGTATTGGCTCTGAGCCATTTTTTTTTCCAGGTATTGATTTCCTTTGATAGTGGTGAGCTTGCAACCACTCACAGTTCAATCAAACCAAAGACCCCTCTTTCTCCATTATTTACACTCACAAACATGTGCATTGGCTTTCAATTAGCTGTGGTCATCTAATTTATTTGACACTATAATTAGTATCAATAATCCTTGATATGATTTTTGGTATTTTGGGCTAACGCAAGACAGGTAAGCCCCCTCTCTCTCTGTCTCTCTAATATTTCAAGTTTGAAGTTTCACTATTCATAATTTGGTACATTTTTGTTCATTTTTGCCTAATCCCATGACATTCTCTCTCTATTTTACGAATATATAATCTTTTTTTTTTTTTTTTTTTTTTTTTGGTTTGGTTTAAATCAATCTTTTGGAGTTCTAATGAGTTATATATATATATATATATATATATATATATATATATATATATATATGTATGGCGTAAAAATTACCTTATATATAATCTTTCTCTCTTTTTATTTGTTAGAGTGCTAATTCATTTTTACAAAATTGCTAATAGAAAATCTTGCAGGTGAAGCGTATTTGTGGATTGTGGCTTTCTGTCCATTTATATGGTGATTATTTTATTAAGTTTAATTTCTTTCCTTCACTTATATGTTTCATTGGATATGTGTGTGACCATATTTTTCTGATACCTCATTTATGGATATTAATTTTGATCAAATATCAGCAGTTTAGATGTTTTCATACCTGATTTCTTTGTCATTTCCCTTGCTATCATAATATTTACTTGCTAATCCCAACTTCTATCCAAGATCTTCTGTACAAGTCTGGCTCTGAAAACTGTTAATGTTAAATGAAGCTAGATAGATTAATTGAAAATGGTATGTACAAACTGAAGCGCCAATTTATCCAAATTATCACGGATAAAGTTACTATCAATTTGGACAAACCCTAACCATGGAAGAATAGGTTTTATCAGATCCCATATCTCTTTCCCCTTTATGTATGTTATGATTCCAAGGTGTTTTTTTGTTCTGCATCTAAATTCACCATTTATGTACATTGCAGATGAAGAAGTCATTCTTGAAGCTGCCCTAGGTTTTACTCAGGTAAGATATCACAAGCTTTATCCATGCTCTTTTATTTTCTTTGAAATCGTATGATGGTGAAGAGTGAGATATAAAATTTGGATTTGTTTTGTTTTGATTTTTGATATCTTCTTATGCTTGGAGTTTGTGTAATTAATAGGAAAGCTGTTTAGTTACTAGAAAATGGATAAGAAGAAAAGTATTAAAGATCTGAACTTTGAAGTATGACTTTTGTGGAGTTGAGGTTTGTGCTTAGGTTTCCACTTGATCATGAATGCGCTTTTCTACTTTATTTCACTGCAAAATTTGGTCATCTTGGTTGCTTCTTTTTATCCTAACCTGTGCTGTTGATGGTTTTGGTATGTGGCTCTATTTATAGGCTCCAGAAAGTTAATTTTTGCTATGTTGATAAAACAATGTTATGAAATTTTTTTAACTTTATATGTAATTTTGAGCTAAATTGGTTCTATATTTGTTTCCTTTCAGCTATGGCATCATATGTCATACTTACCTTTTTGTGTATCTTTGGTTTTCTATGGAGAAATGGCAAGATAACTAATGGAGGTTAAATGCTTATATGTTGATTACTTTTTCTTTTTCTATTGCTGCTTGTTTAATATTTTCATGGGATTCCCTTTATGAAAGAACAACGTGACAGTGCTCTCTTTTGCATGTCTTTTCTACTCATTCCTAATTCAATCTTTCATTGCTCATGGAGTGAAATTTTCCTTCTCAGCTTCAGGTATGCAATATTTGTTTTTTTTTTTTTTTTTGATGAGTAAAAAAGATATTATAAAAAGAAGAAGGGTGTGACCTGAGTCCAGTATACATCAGGGACAAAATACAAATTAAGTGCATAAAGTACAAACATCCATGAAACCTTGAACAGGTATGAAATATTTGTTTGCATATCATACTTTTATTTTCTGGGTTGAAGTTCTTCATAAGTGTTATTATGTAATATTGGTTTGTTACCACACGTAGTTGTGTTATAGATGTTCCTTTCTGTGTTCTATTTGGAAGATGAAAACTATTGAGTACTGATATACTCTAGTTTTTCCCATCCTGTACAATTCGTTGTGCTATGAGATAAAGACCGGTGAAAATGGCATTTTCAAATCTTATTATAACTGACATGTTTGTTTTGTTGATATTATAGGACTATTTGTGGCCTTTTTTAGCTACAACAATATAAAGCCATATAGGGCATATGACAATCTATGCACCCAGTTTGTAGTGCTATGGCTCTAGAATCTTTTTGCCTTTTACCAGTGGAACCCAAAAATCTGTGATGCGTTATGAAATCATATTTTTTATTTTGAATAGTGATCTACTCCCATATTAATATTTTTTAATAAACATGGGAATGTTTACTTTGAAGATGCTAGATTTTTCATTTTCTTTCTTCTTTCCCTTTTTTTTTTTTTTGGGGCATTGGTGTCTTAAAAGTGGGTTTATTGAGATTTAGCAAGTTAAGAGAAGAAAGATTTTCCAACCACGTTGATTAAAGAATGTAGTTGTTTAAAATTTAGCTTGAAAGAGGTTATCTATTTATTTAATTTTTTTTATTCTTTTTCTTTTGGTTGTTTAAGTTTGAAAATTGTTGCTATGCGTTTTTTTTCCTAACAGTTTTCTCTAAATTCAAGTAGACCCTTAATGTTTTAACAAATTTTCACATATAAATATTCTTGAATGTGGAATGAGATTAGACATTTTTTATTTTTAGGGATTTTGCTAGAGAGAAGGAAGTTCTACATCTTTCTTTAGTATGAGTTCTTTTCCTTTCGTTTTGTTTTTCCCTTTATGCATACGTACATACATAATATGAATTCTCTTGTTGGATTTTATTTAAAGCACACAGATTAGTCAATGAACATGATACTAAAGACAGTAATGAGCTCAAAGAAGACCATAACATCAATTACAGTGTAGGCTTTGGAGTTTGGGCTGAATTTAGGGATAAATTTTTGATGCATAGAAAGCTTCTTAATTCTAATTGCTCAATTGCTTATTCTTTTTTAGGCAGTGGCTGAAGAGAAAACCTGTGAGCTCCAATTCAATGTTGGTCAATAGGATTATTCGTTTGGTTAGTTTCCTATTTTTTATTTGATTTTTTTTTTTATTCATCAATTTTTAATGTCTCGTGCATGGGTTTAGATTTTGTTTTTTCACATTTTGTATGCAAAAAATGGCATGAATTAGGGAATTTCTACTGAAATTTACAAATTTTAAAATGCAAATTTATTTGATCTCAATCATGTATAAAATTTTCGTATATGGTCTGTTTGTGTATTTGGTAGCTATTTTGGACTTTGGTTATCTCTTGGTTTTTGACTTCCGCAAATGCAAATATGCACAACTTCACATTTTTATCTCCAAATCTGCATGCACCCTGCACTCCAAGGTACAGATTTTACTTATTTTTCGTGATTGGATTTAATTTTATAGGTTTGTTCAATTTAAGTTTATTGGATTTTTGCACATGTTATTTTAGCTTCACTTCGTGATTGTGTAAGTTACTTTTGCTTCATTGTCTTATTTCAACATATTCAAATTATGTGTGTTTGCATTTTGTTTCAATTTCTATTTATTTTTTATTTTTCATTTTGAGTTTTATGCATTAGTCAATGTCCTATTTGGAATGACAGCGTATGGGCATCTTAAGTGTGGGCTTCTACATCATCTCTTTGGTCTTCTCAAATCTTTGGTGTCCTTAACCTTCAATCTCCCTCTATTTTTTGTTTCTATGGTTCAGTATCAGTCCTGAACAATCAAGCATCCAATCTACAACAATCCAAGACTTCATCATCCTCTCTCTTCTCCGCTAATCAATTACATAGGTATGTATTGTTGTCCTTCAATAAATATTACTCTGAGTTTGTGCATGGGTTTCTGTCTAATGATATTATTCATGGGTTTCGGTATGAGATTAGAGATGGAGGGAGAGGAGTAGATGATAAAAGCGGAATCAGTTGAGGTTTTGGTATTCTTCTCTCTACAAATTTCTAATTTGGTTTTTGATTCATCGCTACAAAATTTCAGGCCTGAATTTGTCCATCACCGCTGCTCAAGAGCATTTGGTCATGGAAACTTCAGGTTTGCTCAATTTTTATCCTTAAACACAAGATTCACATTACATTTGATATGTTTATTTGCTTGGAACCATTGTGGTTTTGATTTTTGTCAAATACCAAGCATTATGATTTTCAACTTCCTTAACAGCAATTTGTGCTTTAATTTTAAAAGACAGGATCATGATTACTCTGTTCTGCACATGCTTGTTTCATTGGTGGATTTGGAGTTCAAGATCTTTGTAAGTGATTTAATTTCTTTCATGTTCATTATAGGGTGAAATTTTCTAATTGTGCACTTTGTTTTATACAATTTTTGCGTGTTGTTAGTTTTCAGGCACCAACAGTACAATGTCCCATATAAAAAAATGGGACTGGGTGTTTTTGGTTTCCCACTTGAAGATGTAGCGTTTTGTATAATTGGAAAAGAAGTGTTGACAGCTTTTTGTAAAGAATTAAAAATTTTCCTTCAATAGAATAAATCTTCCTGGCCAAAAAAAACAAAAAAGTGTGTGAGCATCAAGTAATGGCTACGAACTTTCAAAATCAAAAATCAAAGGGAAACTTACTAATTTAATTAAGAGGACTTGGCGGTATTATTATGCTGTAAATTTGACATTGCATACAAAATCTCCTGAGGCAAAATTCTATCAAGCATGGCCAAATTTTCAATTTTTACTATTTTAAAAAACAAACCCACACACGCACACGCGCACACACAGATATATATATATATATATATATATATATATATATATATATATATATATATATATATATATATATATATATATATATATATTTACACACACACACACACACATATATATATATATATATAAGGAACGGCCTTACGGACTTTGCCACTGCCAGACAAGTCTTTCTCTGAATGCATTACTGGTAAAGTTTTTAAATTTTGTTTTATAAACTTACCGGTTGGGTATGGTATTTCAATTAACTTGAATGATTAGCAGGAATTGATGGGGTTTTGATCATTTCAATTATCGGGCGCATTGCTCTCACATTTGTATTTCAATAATTCAATCATAACTCCTTTTCCTAACCGTATCCTTTTGCGAGAATATAACCAAGTGTGCTATTCATAAATCACCATCTGTTGATTCTCTCTCTCTCTCTCTCTCTCTTTAGGTTAAGGTATTCTTTTCTCTACAAGTTTCTAATTTGATTTTTGATTCATCCCTAAGAAATTTCAGGCCTGAATTTCCATCACAGCTGCTTAAGGGCATTGGGACAGGGAAACTTCAGGTTTGCTCAACTTTTTCCCTAAAATACAAGATTCACAACCCATTTGATATGTTTATTTGCTCGGAACCATCGTGGTTTTGATTTCTGTCAAATAGCAAGCGTAATGGTTTTTGACTTCCTTAACTGCAAAACCTTTGTGCTTTAATTTTGAAAGACTAGATCATGATTACTCTGTTCTGCACATGCTTGTTTCCGTGGTGGATTTGGAGTTCAAGATTCTTTGTAAGTGATTTAATTTCTTTCATGTTCATTATAGGCTGATATGTTCTGATCATATAATTTTTGCATGTTGTTAGTTTTCAGGAACCAATAGTACAATGTCTCATAAAACAATGGGACTGGATGTTTTTGGTTTCCCACTTCAAGAGGTAGAGTTTTGTATAATTGGAAAAGAAGTGTTGACAACTTTTTGTAAATAAATAAAAATTTTCCTTCAATAGTACAAATCTTCCTGCCCAAAAAAAAGTTGTGTGAGCATCAAGTAATGGCTATGTACTTTCAAAGTCCAAGAGAAACTTATTAGTTTAATTAAGAGGACTTGGTGGTATTATTATGTTGAAAACTTGACGTTGCATACAAAATTTCATGAGGCAAAATTCTGTCAAGAATGGCCAAATTTTCAACTTTTACTATTTTAGAAAACACACGCACACGCACACACACATATATATAAGGAACGGTCTTACAGACTTTGTCACTGCCAGTCATGTCTTCTTCTGAAAACATTACCGATAAAGTTTTTAAAATTTGTTTTATAAACTTATAGGTTAGGTATGGCATTTCAATTAACTTGATTTAGATTTAGAGTTACGTTTGGTTGTTTTTTCTTATGAATGATTAGCAGAAATTGATGGGGTTTTGATAGTTTCAATTATTGGGCGCATTGCTCTCACATTCGTATTTCAATAATTCAATCAAAACTCCATTTCCTAACCGCATCCTTTTGCGAGAATATAACCAAGTGTGCTATTCATAAATCACCATTTGTTGTTTCTCTCTCTCTCTCTTTAAGTTAAAGATTTTTTTCATTTGTGGTTGAGATTTTCTTTCCTAATCTTCTTCTTCTGTTCTGTTTAGAATTGGTTTTCTTTTGAGTATTTGTCTGTCTCCATATTTATATTGACAACTGTTTTTGTGTGATTGCATAATCTAGTCGATCCTTCTCCATTGCCAACATTTATGTTGAAGCAGTGTAAGAAATGAAAAGCAGAAATTATGTGGAGGTATTCCTTTGATATTGTATATGGAAGATGGAGCGCATCGAATTTTGGGTTGAAATTCCTATTTATTTTTGGATATTGTATATGGCAGATGAAGCGCATCTATTTTTGGTGAAAAATCAACGCTAGAGCCAATGTCTTTAGATGGTAAAGCAAGTTGGAGAAAAGAAATTGAATTGCTTTTATCCGTAAAATATCTTTTTCTTTTGCAACCTGTGTGATTTTGATTATGTTAATTTCCCCTCAATTTTTTTTTTCCTTTCATGATTTTATCTGCAATTCAGGAGGCTATGAACATGGAGTTTTCTAATCCTGCAGAGAGAAGATATGTTACTCAACTAGCAATGAAGTTCCACCATATATGGGGTAAGCTACCCTCCATTTGACTGTTTACACTATGCACATTTCACATTTAAACTTACACTTTCTAAATTTTTATTAGGATTTAAGTTCAATCCAGGTTGAGATTATGAGAGAATCGGGAAATGTAGATTTCTCTGAATATTTTTGTGCTAGAAAAAATATAGTTGAGTTTAAAAGACTTGACAATAAGTTGAATCGCATAATTGTCAGACATTAGTAATGCTTAAAAACCTTGGTTGAAGATGAATTCCTTCTCCCATGCTGTGCTAGAGGTTATATCTCTATTATATTGTCCATCATATTTTGAGTTTGTTGATTGTCCTGATCCCAACCATCAAAATGAGGACGATGTCTTACTGTGAAAAGACTAATCTCTCTCTCTCTCTCTTAGAAAACCAAATCATTTTATATCAATTCCTAGATGAATGCTTATTAATCTCATTTGAAAGGATTTGAAAATTTAAATTCTCGTGATTTGTTAACTGTTCCCGATTTGAAATTAAGGAAAAAAAATGACATCGTGGTTAGAATGACTTATGTTCATTTCAGTTTGCTAACTACCTTTAGTAGCAAAGTTGATTTTTCTGTGTAGTTGATGTTTGCCCAATTTAAAGATCCTTAGAGTAGTGTTCATATCGATATTTGACATTGTTTTTGTCCTGTTTTGGTTTGCTAGACTTCATTTGTGTTTGGAGTAATAAATTACTTTTTCATAAGAAAAAATTGTAATTGCTGTTTTTCTTTCTTCTATACCTGTGTTAAACTTATAATGTGTTCATTAACTTTTTTCCCAATTAAATACTGAAAATGGAAAGGTAGTGATAAGATTGTACAATGAATGAAGTCATGCAATATATTTTTCCCCGTGATTCATTCATTATGTCCCTAGAAAATTTAGAAAGCCTGTAATTGCATCTCTAGTGATTCAAACTCTCTCTTTTTTGGCTGAGACTAGACCATGTGGTGCTGTTTTCATCTGATTCATTCAAAACATTTTTATATTTGAGAAGTGACATAACTCTTTTTTTCAGGGATTTCTAAAAGATAAGATTTTGTTTTATTTGCATTTATGGAACAAAGTTATCATTCTGCAACATTGCAGTGAGTTTCTCCCATTAGATTCCACTGTTGCAATTTAAATGATTTTTTAGCTTATTAATTATTTTATGTCAATTAGTAGGTCATTATTTACATGTTGGAATTATCTCTTAATGGTTGGTGGTGCCATTCAAGTTTTGGCATGAAAAAGAGCTATGCTTAATTGCTTTATTGTCAAGGCTAGAACTCAAGTAATTTTCTCTTCAAGTATGTTGTTAATTTCAAGGTATGACATATAGGTAAAACCAAGTAGTTCCTTCAATACCTCAAAAGATTGCATTAAGGTTTACCTGGGTATTAATTTATTTTTTTATATTAAAATTTTTTATTTTATGTGTTTTTATTTTCGGAGGCAATTTCACATTTTTAATACTGTTTCCTTTGTGTTTGTTCATGTGGGTCTGCTTCAAATTCTGGAATTGAGGTCAAAGATTGCATTAAGGTTTACCTGGGTATGATTTAGGTTTTGAGTATTAATTAATTTATTTTATATTATAATTTTTGTTGGATTTTAATTTTTTTTTTAGTTTATTTTTGGTTGATTGTTATGTTCTACTTGCATGCATTAGTAGTTAAAAGGCATGTTTGGGTTCTCTATTTCCCTGTTTGGCTAGTGAGAAATTGTGGGAAAATTTTAAAGTTGGTACCTTTTAATATTGTTTATTTTTTGGGGGGGGGGGGGTTGGGGGCTTTGAGATAGTATTCTCAATAGAGTCAACAAGAATGTGATGTTAAATAACAAAATATTGATTTGAATTTCTGTTAAATAGTTAAGTTATGTTGGGGTTGATAACCGAGTTTTTTGAACTGAGGTTCTTTGAAGATCAGCTTGGTTTCTTGAGAATCTGGAATCTGAGTATTGTCTGAGTGAGTTGTAAAGGAGTTCATAAATGCAATGTCTGATTATGAGTATTGAATATGATACCCTCGTTCTTTGCAGTATTTTGTTTTCTGGTTATCGGGCAAAATTTCTCTGGGCTGTTTGCTAGTCTAAAGGATAGGCAATGTGGCATTGTATGGTGCTCATGTGCATGTGTTGATTTGCAGCTAGTTAACACTTCTGTGCATGTGTCAATATGCAATCGATTAATGCTTGTGCGTGCAAGCAAGTGTGTTTGTATATATTCATTACTTCTTCTGCACAGTTGCTTGTTTAACATTTTAGCTTACTGCATAAGTTGTGGAGAAGAACCTGACTTCCCTAGCATGGTTCTTGATTGTATGATAACAGTCATGATTTTGAACTTAGTCTTGATTCTTAATAAGTCAAGCATCCAATTTATCTTGGTAAACTTTTCAGATAGGCAGCTGCAGATTTTAAAGGAAAAAAAAAAAAATCTACCCTTCATTATATACTATAATTTTTCTTTGTAATATTTTGCGCTTATGTTGGTGTGCATTGTGTCATAGTTTCTTGCAAAGAGGAAGTGGGTTCTTTGTAATATGAACTCATCTTTATTTGATTCATGATATATGTTGAAGTATTAAGGTCTTCAAGTATTTGATTCTTCGTCTTTGTATAGGAGTTTCTTTAGGAGGACGAGGATGGAAATATGGATCTGTTTTTGTTGATGGAATATTTCCGGTACCAAGTCTTGAACCACCAGGAATATTTCCCCGAATGACCTTGATCATTGGGGCTTATGTGTCGTGTTACTTCAGGTTTGGTTTTGTTTATTGTAGCAGCTTTTTACTTTGATTTCTCTAAACAATTATTAAGTGATGTGCACTTTATCTACCGGTGGATCTTATAAGTTTTTATTTTTTATTTTTTTTGGGATTTGTGTGGCTAACACGAGTGTCCTGGGCAGTTTGTGCACCTGACTAGGTGTGTGAGGCTGGAGATTACACACACTTGGTAATTTTATTGGGAGAAATACCCTTGGTTGTAGCCCCAAAATGCTGGCTAGGAGACTTGAACCACCAGGAGGCTCTATTTATATGTATTATGGTGTTTCATACGACATGTTTACTTTTTTCTTTGAAAGAACCTTTCTTGTAATTCATCCCTACAAAATTTCAGGCCTGAATTCGTCCATCACTGCTGCTCAAGGGCATTGGGTCATGGAAACTTCTGGTTTGCTCAATTTTTAAACTTAAACACTAGATTCACATTACATTTGATATGTTTATTTGCTCATAACCGTCGTGGTTTTGATTTCTGTCAAATAGCAAGCATTATGATTTTCAACTTCCTTAACAGCTCCCTTTGTGCTTTAATTTTAAAAGACTGGATCATGATTACTCTGTTCTGCACTTGCTTGTTTCATTGGTGGATATGGAGTTCAAGATCTTTGGACATATGACTTCACATTTTTTTCCTCCAAATCTGCATGCACCTGCATTCCAAGGTACAGATTTTACTTTGTTTTCATGATTGGATTTAATTTTTTAGGTTTGTTCAATTTATGTTTTTTGGATTTTTGCCCTTTTAGTTTTAGCTTCACTACATGATTGTGCCAGTTACTTTACCTTCATTGTCTTATTTCATCATATCCAAATTATGTGTGTTTGGTTTTTGTTTCAATCTCTGATTTTTATTTTTTGTTATTTTGAGTTTTATGTGGTAGTCAATGTCAAAGTAAATATACTGAATTTTCTAAAACTTTCCTGTGCATTTCATAGGAAAGATGCCCACTTAAAATTGGGGTATTTTGGTTTGATTAGTTATGGTTTAGGTTTTTCGGTTAGGAGTAGTTTTGTTTAATTAGTTTAAATAGATGGGTTAGATTTGGTTTTGATTAAGGGATTTTGGTTAGAAGTTTTTTTGTTTAGGGTATCTGGCTTGGCATAAATTGGTTTTAGGTATCTAGAATTGATTTTGCATGTTTGTGTCGCTTTGATTTTGAATTTGCCTTCTCATTCAGAGTAAGATGAAGATTTTCTCTGTCACTTAAAATGCAAATCATTAATAATCAAAACTACTCCAAAGTTTTTTTTTTTTTTTTTTTTTTTTTTTTTTTTTTTTAATTTTAATATTTTGGGTGTGTTGTTTCCAAATGGTCCCTTTTTAAAAGCCAGTGGAAATATGTGGAGAAACTTGGTACAAATTAGATTTACCATGATTGATTGCACCTGTTTTATATAACAACTCTTCGCTGTAGTTATGAGGTAATATTGTCTAGGACATTTGGTGCCCAGTTTAGTAAATTCTTCTCACTTGGATATCCTTGCCAAAAAAAAAAAAATGTTGTATCAGTGTATGTTCTATAAAAACTCTCAATCATGTTATAAAATTAGAATCGTAATTAGATTGGTCCATGAAGGAATCATCCTTCAATTGTGTTCTTTATGGACATCTTTATCAAAAAACATGTATCATTTGTGTATGGTATCTTAGTACTCTCAATTATGTTATGAAAAATTAGAATCATACCAGATTGGTCTATGAAAGAAATACCATATTGCCTAGTAGTTTTTCTGCTCCATTATATTTTGATTTTTTTTTATTATAAAAGTTGTTTTAAAAGATTATCAGAGTTATTTTAATATTGTTTAAGAGAATCTATTTTCTATGTTGTATTCTTTTTCTATTTTTGGCAGTTCAAAACCTAATTGTGTGATTAAGATTTTGGATATTAAAAAAAAAAGAAAAGAAGCCAAGACCACGGAATTCTTGCTCAAACTAATGACGTTTCAGGCAGGTATTATTTAGGAATAATAACAATAACAATAATAATAGAGTACTGACACTTATATGGGATGAGCTAAAAGCAGTCTTCTTATTACAAAATGTCACTTATATGGTGAGATATGTCATTTTGCCTTAGTTTGTTCAGTTCTGTTTTACAGGGTGTTGCTGTTGCACTTCCTGTTTATTTTGCAACACAGAGTAAGATTCTGTGGAGGCATCAATGAGTTAACCCTCGGGTTTCAATTCTGTGTTTATATATGTTTCCTTGTTGGTTTCAATTTTTGATTGTTGGCTAATTTGATTCTTTTAGTTCTATGATATTGATCTTAAATGGGTATTTTGGGTGTCTTTGTCTTCTTTCTTCTTAAATCTTACCTGGGTTCTAAGGTGAGAGGAGACTGAAAGAGGGATAGAGAAAAAGATAATAAAGAAAGTGGGATTTGGTTCCATTTTTTTGTTATTTTCGGCTAACACAAAACAAGTAAGGCCTCTCTCTCTCTCTCTCTCTCTAATATTTCAAGTTTGAAGTTTCACCGGTCATAATTTGGTTCATCTTTTTTCATTTTCGCCTAATCCCGTACCATTCTCTCTATTTTACGAATATATAATCTTTCTCTTTTTTGGTTTGGTTTAAATAAATCTTTTGTGGAGTGATAATGAGTTTTATATATATATATATGGTGTAAAAATTACCTTATATATAATTTCTCTCTCTTTTTATCTTTTGAAGTGTTAATTCAATTTTACAAAATTGCTAATGTGAAATCTTGCAAGTGAAGCATATTTATGGATTGTGACTTTTTGTCCGTTTATAAGGTGATTTTTTTTTTTGAGTTTAATTTCTTTCCTTCACTCATATGTTTCATTTGATATTTGTGTGACCAAATTTTTCTGATACCTAATTTATGGATATTAATTTTGATAAAATATCAGCTGTTTAGATGTTTTCATACCTGATTTCTTTGTCATTTCCCTTGCTAATAGAATATTTACTTGCTAATCCCAACTCCTATCCAA
The DNA here is from genome assembly GCA_035136125.1 of Quercus rubra. Classification (NCBI taxonomy): domain Eukaryota; kingdom Viridiplantae; phylum Streptophyta; class Magnoliopsida; order Fagales; family Fagaceae; genus Quercus; species Quercus rubra. The sequence goes on from CM068738.1 coordinate 48,888,980, forward strand.
GATCTTCTGTACAAGTCTGTCTCTGAAAACTGTTAATGTTAAATGAAGCTCGATAGATTAATTGAAAATGGTTTGTACAAACCGAAGCACCAATTAATCCAAATTATCACATATAAAGTTAACTATCAATCTGGACAAACCCTAACTATGGCAGAATAAGTTTCATCAGATTTCATATCTCTCTCCCCTTTATGTATATTATGATTCCTAGGCTTTTTTTGCTCTGTTTCTAAAATCACCATTTATGTACATTGCAGGTTAAAAGGGCGTTCTTGAAGCTGCCCTAGGTTTTCCTCAGGTATGATATCTCAAGCCTTATCCAAGCTCCTTTATTTTCTTTGAAAACGTGTGATGGTGTATAGTGAGATATAAAATTTGGATTTGTTTTCTTTTGATTTCTGATATCTTCTTATGTAACCTGTTGGAGTTTGTGTAATTAACAGGAAAGCTATTTAGTTACTAGAAAATGGATAAGAAGAAAAGTATTAAAGCTCTGAATTTCGAACTATGGCTGTTGTCAAGTTGAGGTTTGCTTAGGCTTCCACTTAATTATGAATGCGCTTTTCTACTTTATTTCATTGCAAAATTTGGTCATCTTGGTTGCTTCTTTTCAACCTAACCTGTGCTATTGATGGTTTTGGTATGTGGCTCTATTTATATGCTCCAGAAGTTAATTTTTGCTATGTTGATCAGACAAAGTTATGAAATTTTGTAACTTTACATGTATGTAACTTTATATGTAATTTTGAGCTAAATTGGTTCTATGTTTGTTCCCTTTCAGCTATGGCATCATATGTCCTAATTACGTTTTTGTGTATCTCTAGTTTTCTATGGAGAAATGGCAACATAACTAATGGAGGTTAAATGCACATATGTTGATTACTTTTTCTATTCTCTTGCTATTTGCTTAATATTTTCATGGGCTTCCCTTTATGAAAGAACAACATGACAATGCTCTCCTTTGCATGGCTTTTCTACACATTCCTAATTCAATCTTTCATTGCTTATGGAGTGAAAATTTCCTTCTCAGCTACAGGTATGCGACGATTTTTTTTTTTTTGATAAGTAATAAAAATATATTATAAAGAGAAGAAGGGTGTGAGCTGAGTATACGCGAAGTATGCATCAGGGACAATACAAATTAAGTGCATAAAGTACAAAAGTCCATGAAATACTTTTATTTTCTGGGTTGAGGTTCTTTGTAAGTGTTATTATGTAATATAGGTTTGTTACAACACGTAGTTGCTTTATAGATGTTCCTTTTTGGGTTCTATTTGGAAGATGTTCCTTTTTCCCCTCCTTTTCAATTCGTTGTGTTTTTAGATAATGACTGGTGAAAATGGCATTTTGAAATCTTATTATAACCGACATGTTTGTTATGTTATTGTACGACTACTTGTGGTTGTTTTTAGCCCCAACAATTTAAAGCCATATAATGCACATGACAATCTATGCACCTAGTTTGTAGTGCTATGGCTCTGGAATCTATTTACCTTTCACCAATGGAACCCAAATATCTGTGACGTGTTATGAAATCATATTTTTTCTTTTAAATAGTATTCTTCTACTCCCATATTAATTTTTTTTAATAAACATGGGAATGTTTACTTTGTAGATGCTAGATTATTTTATTTTCTTTCCTTCCTTTTTTTTTTTTTTGGGTATTGGTGTCTTAAAAGTGGGTTTATTGATAGGTAGCAAGTTAAGAGAAAGATTTTCTGACCACATTGATTAAGGAATGTAGTTGTTTAAAATTTAGCTTGAAAGAAGTTTTTTATTCTTTTACTTTTGGGTGTTTAAGTATGAAAATTTGTGCTATGCGTTTTTTTCCTAACAATTTTCTCTAAATTCAAGTAGACCCTTAATGTTTTAACAAATTTTCACATATAAATATTCTTGGATGTGGATTGAGATTAGACATTTTTTTTTTATTTGCTTGAAACTAATTGCAAAATCAGCTTGTGTATGCTACGTATAAAATATTAAAGACTTATTTTAGGGATTTTGCTGGAGAGGAGGAAGTTCTAAATCTTTCTTCAATATGAGTTCTTTTCCTTTTGTTTTTGTTTTTGTTTTTGTTGGATTTTATTTAAAGCACACAGATTAGTCGGTGAATGTGATACTAAAGACAATAATGAGCTCAAAGAAAACCCTAACATCAATTACAGTGTAGGCTTTGGAGTTTGGGCTCAATTTAGGGATAAATTTTTAATGCATAGAAAGCTTCTTAATTCTAGTTGCTCGATTTCTTATCTATTTATTTATTTTGGACAGCGGTTGCAGAGAACCTGTGAGCTCCAATTCATTGTTGGTTAATAGGATTATATATTTGGTCAGTTTCCTATTTTTTATTAGAAATTTTTATTTTATTTTATTTTATTTTTAAAAAAATTTATTTATCAATTATGAATTTCTTGTGCATGGGTTTAGACTTTGTTGTTTCTCATTTTGTATGCAAAAAATGGCATGAATAAGGGAGTTTTTACTGAAATTTACAAATTTTAGAGTGAAAATTAATTTGATCTCAATCATATATGAAATTTTCGTAAGGTTTGTTTGTGTATTTGGTAGTTATTTTGGACTTTGGTTATCTCTTGGTTTTTGACTTTTGCAAATGCAAATATGCATTGCACATTTTTTTCTCCAAATTTGCATGCACCCTTCACTCCAAGTTACAGATTTTACTTCTTTTTCGTGATTGGATTTAATTTTATAGGTTTGTTCAATTTAAGTTTATTGGATTTTGGCACGTTATTTTAGCTTCACTTCGTGAATGTGTTAGTTACTTTAGCTTCATTGTCTCATTTCAACATATCCAAATTATGTGTGTTTGCTTTTTGTTTCAATTTTTATTTATTTTTTATTTTGAGTTTTGATTTTTATGTGGTTGACAATGTCATAGTTGGAATGATAGCGAATGGGCATCTTATTACTCAGTATGGGCTTCTACATCATCTCTTTGGGCTTCTTGAATCTCTGATGTCCTAAACCTTCAATCTCCCTCTAATTTTCGTTTCTATGTTTCAGTATCAGTCCTGAACAATCAAGCATCCAACCTACAACATCCAAGACTTCATCGTCCTCTCTCCTCCTCTAATCGATTACACAGGTATGATTCGTTGTCCTTCAATAAATATTACTCTCTGTTAGGGCTAGGGTTAGGGTTTTTGATTTGATTCTCATCATTTTTTTGTTTCTGTTCTTGCCGAGCCCAAGAAATGAAGGCTAGTCGGGTGAGTCTACTTCACTTTTCCGTGATTTTTGGTTTTGTTTTCTGAAGCAATTTTTTTTAACATTTTTAATGCTGTTTCATTTGTGTTTGTTCATGTGGGTCTGCTTCAAATTCTGGAATCGAGGTCAAAGATTGCATTAAGGTTTACCTGGGTACGAGTATTAATTTGGGTTTTGGGTATTATTTATTTATCTATTTATTTTTTATATTAAAATTTTTGTTGGATTATGTTGATTTTAAAATTTTTTTTTTTGGTTGATTGTTATGTTTTGCTTGCATGCATTAGTAGTTAATACAATTGAGACAATGTTTGGCTAGTGAGAAAATGTGGGAAAGTTTAAACATTTGGGTTCTCTATTTCCCTGTTTGGCTAGTGAGAAAATGTGGGAAAATTTTAAACTTGGCAAGATATTAGAAAATAGAAATAAAAATGTTAAATGAAATACTGTAACTTACCCTCTTAACTTGCCTTGTCAATGGAGTTTTGTGACTCATTCCCTTTTCCCCCATTATTATACTATTTGCACTGCCAGTGCTGCATCAAACATGAACACGCACATCACACATGCACGCATGAAGACACAATTCTATCTTTCCTATGATTTTTTTTTTTTTCATGACCATTACATATGCAGAAAAACTTGGAATTCATTTTTCATGACTACTGCATTTGAAGAAAAGCTTGAAAATTTTAAAGAACTTATAATTTGTATTATTAGATATATCAAATACTTGGTAGAAAAACAAGGATGCAAGTAATGAACCCTTAATCCCATATTCCTGAACCTCTCTCTGTGCTTTGTATTGCTGTGATGTGTATAGTTGACTTTATGGGCGCTACTTTGTGTTGTAACTGCATATTTGTGCTCAATGTAATTTAGTTGCAGAGTTCAGAGGGAAAATTATGAAATAATAACATTTGAAAACTCTATTTCCTACATATGATTAGTTGGATATTTGTAATATTGTTGGTTCTCAGTGTTTCATGCTTTAGATAACCTCATAATGATCCCTTTTTCTTTCTCATGTTTTTGCTTTTTGTAATGTAAAATTTCACTCTATAAAGAATAAATAATAAGTGCATGCATCTCTTAAGTTAGAATTGATGATGATAATATTGAATGATAAAACAAAAATCAAGTGGTGTGTTTTCAGTTTTCTTGTAATCTATAAAAATGAAATTAACCATAAATTATGGTAATTTCTCCTATATTTTTAGATGGCCATGCTTGTGGTAAATCTGGTAACAGATTCAGTTATTAATGTGAGAGAACATTGAAGTATTCAACTTAAACAGGCTAATTAAGCACATGTGAAATTATTTACAAAAAATATAATAAAAGTTATGACGTGTCATACATGTTATACTTTTGGTGGCACTGGCAGCCTAAGCAACCAGTTTTGCTTTCAGAACCTGGAATAGTCAATGAATGGGAATTGTATGTGTTTTGTGTAGGTTTGAATTTTTATATTTGATCATAAAAATTCTGACCAAAAGGTTGCAATCTGAAATCCTATGCTGGAATGGGGAGGGGATGTGTGTGAGCATAAAAAGTATAGATATTAAGCAAGTGGCAGGAAGGTGGTCAGTTTTGGCTCCAAATTGAACTACCCATCTATCATGTTGGAGCTCCTAGTCCTTAATAATGTGATATGGTTTGCTTTCCCGATTTTAATATTTCTGTTCCTGATTGTTGAGATTATGACGGTATTTTTTTCATTAAAGTAAAATGGGTTACACATTTTAATAGAGCAGTTCGGGTGTATTCTACCCTGATTTAGTTGTAATCTCACAAGTGAAACTCCATGCAAAGTGAGACAACAAACATGAGCCCTTATTCAATTCTGATGTCACTTATTGCTGTTTTGAATGTGTCTTTCAATTATTTTAACTCACAAGTTACTGAGAATAAACTGAAGAGGTAGGTTCCTGTCTTTGACCATTTATAACACATTTGCTTATGTACAAATGTAAATGATGTCCCTGAACAAATTTTTAACTTTTTTTTTTTTCCCTCATTTTAGGTTGTGGACTCAAGCACTATTCATGGACCAAATTACCTTGCTATTTCTGCAAAAGCAAGACAAGAATTATTGTCTGCAATTCAGGAGGCTAGGAACATGGAGTGTTCTAATCATGCAGAGAGAAGTTATGTTACTCAGATTAGTGCCTTCCCTCACTCAATATCTCTCTCTCTCAAACATATCATTACAGTTTTTCTTTTTTAGGTTTTCAAATTACAATATTGAATAGTCCCACCCAATTTCTCTCTCTCTCTCTCTCTCTCCCTCTCTCTCTCTCTCACACTCTTTTCCTCTTGCGATCTCTCTTTCGGTTGTGTCGCTTGTGTGCGTGTTTATGGTTGTTTGGCCATGGGTTTGGGTATCGCCATTCTTGTGTGTTTGTGGCCATGTATGTATGTAGATGTGAATGAGTGTAATGTGTGGACTGTTTTTGTATGTTTTTGATTTGGGATTTTGGGTTTACTGTTTCGTATTGCGGAGGTTGTGAAAATGGGTTTGCAAGAAGTAAGGCTTGCCATAGTTACAGGTTTTTTTTTTAGTGTTCTATCATTTTTCGTCTCATAAATCTTGGGTTTGTGGACTTATTTGTGCTATTTGATTTCTGTAGTTTTGGATTGTGGTTTGTGTTTTGGGTTTTGATTTCTCTGTGTGTTCTTTGGGTTGATTTCTCTGTTCTTTGGTTGATTTCTCATGGATTTGGGTTTTTATTTCTCAGTTATTTGAGTCTGGGTTTCGAATTTCTCTGTTCTCTTTGTAGGCCATTTGTCTACATTAATATTACATGATCAATCACGTTTCAACATAAGCTATTTTTCTTCTTTCGAAGATATATTTTGTCAATGAGATATTTTTCTTCTTTCAAAGATATATTTTGTCAATGAGATCCCAAGTAATATGTTTATTTGTTAATTCCAAATAAGGTCTCATTGGCAGCAATACCAGTAAATTGGTTGAAAATTTTTGAAGGCCAGCTTCGTCAATACTCTTTTTTCAGGTGTTTACTCCTACAAAAGGAGGTGCAGTTTTTTGTTTTGCTCTATATCTATAAATTTATTGATTGCCTTTGATAGGGTTGAGCTAGCAACCACTCACAGTGAAATCAAACTTAAGTCCCTTCATTGTGTTTTCAGATAAAGACTAGTGAAAATGGCATTTTCAAATCTTATTATAACCTACATGTTTGTTATGTTGACATTATAGGACTACTTGTGGCCTTTTTTAGCCACAACAATTTAAAGCCATATAGGGCACACGACAATCTATGCACCGAGTTTGTAGTGCTATGGCTCTGGAATCTATTTTCCTTTCACCAATGGAACCCAAAAATCTGTGACATGTTATGAAATCATATTTTTTCTTATGAATAGTATTCTTTTACTCACATATTAATTTTTTTAAAAATAAACATGGGAATGTTTACTTTGAAGATGCTAGATTTTTCATTTTCTTTGTTTCCTTTTTTTTTTAGGTATTGGTGTCTTAAAAGTGGGTTTATTGAGATATAGCAAGTTAAGAAAACCACGTTGATTAAGGAATGTTGTTTAAAATTTATCTTGAAAGAGGTGTTTTATTTTTATTTTTTATTCTTTTTCTTTTGGGTGTTTAAGTTTGCAAAATTGTTGGTATGCGTTTTTTTCCTAACAATTTTCTCTAGACTCTAGTGGACCCTTAATGTTTTAACAAATTTTCACATATAAATATTGTTGGATGTGGATTGAGATTAGACATTTTTTTATTTCCTTGAAACTGATTGCCAAATCAGCTTGCGTATGCTACTTATAAAATAAGTAAAGACTTATTTTTAGGGATTTTGCTAGAGAGAAGGAAGTTCTTCATCTTTCTTCAATATGAGTTCTTTTCCTTTTCCTTTTGTTTTTTTTTGTTTTGTTTTTTTTTTTTTGTTTTTTCCCCCTTTATGCTTACATACCTACACGTATGAATTCTCTTGTTGGCTTTCATTTAAAGCACATAGATTAGTCAATAAACATGATACTAAAGACAGTAATGAGCTCAAAGAAGACCATAACATCAATTATAGTGTAGGCTTTGGAGTTTGGGCTCAATTTAGGGATAAGTTTTTAATGCATGGAAAGCTTCTAAATTCTGATTGCGTAATTGCTTATTCTTTTTTTTTTTTTTTCTGGGACTGTGGCTGAAGAGAAAACCTGTGAGCTCCAATTCAATGTTGGTCAATAGGATCATATGTTTGGTTACTTTCCTATTTTTTATTTAAAGGTTTTTATTTATATATTTATCAATTGTGAATGGCTTGTGCATGGGATTAGATTTTGTTGTTTCATATTTTGTATGCAAAAAATGGCATGAATAAGGGAATTTTTACTGAAATTTACAAATTTTAAAATGAAAATTAATTTGATCTCAATCATATATTAATTTTTGGTATATTGTCTGTTTGTGTATTTGGTAGTTATTTTGGATTTTGGTTATCTTCTGGTTTTTGACTTTCACAAATGCTAATATGCACAACTTCACATTTTTTTCCTCCAAATCTGCATGCACCCTGCACTCCAAGATACAGATTTTACTTCTTTTTTGTGATTGGATTTAATTTTATAGGTTTGTTCAGTTTAAGTTTATCGGATTTTTGCACATGTTATTTTAGCTTTACTTCGTGATTGTGTCACTTACTTTAGCTTCGTTGTCTTCTTTCAACAGATCCAAATTATGTGTTTGCTTTTTGTTTCAATTTTTATTTATATTTTATTTTTCATTTTGAGTTTTGTGTGGTAGTCAATGTCATAATTGGAATGACAGCATATGGGCATCTTATCACTTAGTATGGGCTTCTTCATCATCTTTTTGGTCTTCTTGAATCTTTGGTGTCCTTGACCTTCAATCTCCCTCTATTTTTTGTTTCTATGTTTCAATATCACTCCTGAAAAATCATGCATCTGACCTACAACAATGCATGACTTCATCATCCTCTCTCTTCTCCACTAATTGATTACACCAGTATGATTCGTAGTCCTTCAATAAATATTACTCTGAGTTTGTGCATAGGTTTCTGTCCAATGATATCATTTATGGGTTTCAGTATGGGATTGGGAGATGGAGGCAGAGGAGTAGATGATAAAAGCAGAATTAGTTGTTGTTTTGGTATTCTTCTCTCTAAAATTTCTAATTTGATTTTTGATTCATCCTTACAAAATTTCAGGCCTGAATTCGTCCATCACAGCTGCTCAAGGGCATCGGGTCATGGAAACCTCATGTTTGCTCAATTTTTAACCTTAATCACAAGATTTACATCACATTTGATATGTTTATTTTCTCTTAACCATCGTGGTTTTGATTTTTGTCAAATTGCAAGCATTATGATTTTCAACTTCCTTAACAGCAACCTTTTTGCTGTAATTTAAGAGACTGGGTCATGATTACTCTGTTCTGCACATGCTTGTTTCAAGATTCTTTGGAAGTGATTTAGTTTCTTTCGTATTCATTATAGGCTTAAATTTTCTGATCATGCACTTTGTTTTATATTATTTTTGCGAGTGGTTATTTTCAGGTAGCAACATTACAGTGTCCCATAAAAAAAGGGGACTGGATGTTTTTGGTTTCCCACTTCAAGAGTTAGAATTTTGTAAAGAAATAAAAATTTTCTATTGCTATCTTTTCTCTCTTCTCTCTGTTAGGGTTAGGGTTAACGTTTTTGATTTGATTCTCATCAATTTTTTTGTTTGTGTTTTTGTTTCACAATTTTAATACTGGTTCCTTTGTGTTTGTTCGTGTGGGTCTGCTTCGAATTCTGGAATTGAGGTCAAAGATTGCATTAAGGTTTACCTGGGTATGATTTAGGTTTGAGTATTAATTGATTTATTTTATATTATAATTTTTGTTGGATTATGTTGATTTTAATTTTTTTTTAGTTTATTTATGGTTGATTGTTATGTTCTGCTTGCATGCATTAGTATTTAAAAGGCATGTTTGGGTTTGCTATTTCCCTGTTTGGATAGTGAGAAATTGTGGGAAAATTTTAAAGTTGGTACCTTTTAATATTTTTTTTTGGGGGGGCTTTTAGATAATATTCTCAATAAAGTCAACAAGGATATGATGGTAAATAACAAAATCTTGATTTGAGTTTCTGTTAAATAGTTAAGTTATGTTGGGGTTGATAACAGAGTTTTTTGAACTGTGGTTCTTTGAAGATCAGATTGGTTTCTTGAGAATCTGGAATCTGAGTATTGCCTGAGTGAGTTGTAAAGGGTTCGTAAATGCAATGTTTGGTTGTGAATATTGAATATGATATCCTTGTTCTTTGCAATATTTGGTTTTATGGATATTTGGCAAAATTTCTCTGGGCTGTTTGCTAGTCTAAAAGGATAGGTAATGTAGCACTGTATGGTGCTTATGTGCATGTGTGGATTTGCAGCTAGTTAACACTTCTGTGCATGTGTCAATATACAATCAATTAATGCTTGCGCGTGCAAGCATGTGTTTGTGTATGTTCTTTACTTCTACTGCACAGCTGCTTGTTTGACATTTTAACTTACTGCATAAGTTGTGGAGAAGTACCTGACTTCCCTGGCATGGTTCTTGATTGTATGATAACATACATGATTTTGAACTTAGTCTTGATTCTTAACAAGTCAAGCATCCAATTTATCTTGGTGAACTTATCAGATAGGCAGCTACAAATTAAAAATTAAAAAAAAAAAAAAAAAAAAAAATCTTCATTATATGCTATAATTTTTCTTTGTAATATGTTGAGCTTATGTTGGTGTGCATTGTGTTATAGTTTCTAGCAAAGAGGAGGTGGGTTCTTTGTAATATGAACTCATCTTTATTTGATTCATGATATGTGTTGAAGTATTAAGGTTTTCAAGTATTTGATTCTTCGTCTTTGTATAGGAGTTTCTTTAAGAGGACGAGGATGGAAATATGGATCTGTTTTTGTTGATGGAATATTTCCAGTATTGAGTTCCATTGCTCAGCAAATTATGGACTTTTCCCTGAACGACCTCGATCATTGGAGCTTATGTGTTGTGTTACTTCAGATTTGGTTTTGTTTATGGTAGCAGCTTTTTACTTTGATTTCTCTAAACAATTATTAAGTGATGTGTACTTTATCTATTGGTGGATCTTATAAGTTTTTTTTTTTTTTTTTTGGTGTGTAGCTAACACGATTGTCCAAGGCTGTTTGTGCACCTGACTAGGTGTGTGAGACAGAACAAACACTTGGAGAAATGGCAAGATAACTAATGGAGGTTAAATGCACTTACTTTTTCTTTTTCTATTGCTGCTTGTTTAATATTTTCATGGGATTCCCTTTATGAAAGAACAACATGACATTGCTCTCTTTTGCATGCCTTTTCTACTCATTCGTAATTCAATCTTTCTTTGCTCATGGAGTGAAATTTTCATTCTTAGCTTCAGGTATGCAACATTTGTTTTTTTTTTTTTTTTTTTTTGATAAGTAATAGAAATATATTGCAAAAAGAAGAAGGGTGTGACCTGCGTATACAGGAAGTATACATCAGGGACAAAGTACAAATTAAGTGCATAAAGTACAAAAGTCCATGAAACCTTGAATAGGTATGAAATATTTGTTTGCATATCATACTTTTATTTTCTGGGTTGAGGTTCTTTATAAGTGTTATTATGAAATATTGGTTTGTTACAGCACGTAGTTGCGTTATAGATGTTCCTTTTTGGGTTCTATTTGGAAGATGAAAATTATAGAGTATTGACATTTTCAAATGGCATCTTCAATTCTTATTATAACCGACATGTTTGTTTTGTTGACATTATAGGACTACTTGTGGCCTTTTTTAGCCACAACAATCTAAAGCTATATAGGGTATATTACAATTTATGCATCTAGTTTGTAGTGCTATGGCTCTAGAATCTATTTACCTTTTAACAATGGAACCCAAAAATTTGTAACATGTTATGAAATCATATTTTTTCTTATGAATGGTATTGTTCTACTCCCATATAATATTTTTTTAATGAACATGGGATTGTTTACTTTGAAGATGCTATATTTTTTATTTTCTTTCTTTCCTTTTTTTTTTTTTTTTTTTTTTTTGGGTTATTGGTGTCTTAAAAGTGAGTTTATTGAGATATAGCAAGTTAAGAGAAGAAAGATTTTCCAACCACGTTGATTAAGGAATGTAGTTGTTTAAAATTTAGCTTGAAAGAGGTTTTTTATTTTTATTTTTTATTCTTTTTCTTTTGGGTGTTTAAGTTTGAAAATTTGTTGCTATGCGTTTTTTTCCTAAGAATTTTCTCTAAATTCGTGTAGACCCTTAATGTTTTAACAATTTTTTACATATAAATATTCTTGAATGTGGAATGAGATTAGACATTTTTTTATTTGCTTGAAACTAATTGCAAAATCGGCTTGTGTATGCTACTACCTATAAAATAAGCAAAAACTTATTTTTAGGGATTTTTCTAGAGAGAAGGAAGTTCTACATCTTTCTGCAATATTAGTTCCCTTCCTTTTGTTTTGTTTTTCCCTTTATGCATATGTTCATACATATATGAATTCACTTGTTGGATTTTATTTAAAGCACCCAGATTAGTTAATGAACTTGATACTAAAGACAATAATGAGCTCAAAGAAGACCATAACATCAATTACAGTGTAGGCTTTGGAGTTTGGGCTCAATTTAGGGATAAATTTTTAATGCATTGAAAGCTTCTTAATTCTAATTGCTCGATTGCTTGTTCTTTTTTGGACAGTGGCTGAAGAGAAAACCTGTGAGCTCCAATTCAATGTTGGTCAACAGGATCATATGTTTGGTTAGTTTCCTATTTTTTATTTGAGAGTTTTATTTATTTATTTATCAATTATGAATGTGTTCTCCATGGGTTTGGATTTTGTTGTTTCACATTTTGTATGCAAAAAATGGCATGAATAAGGGAATTTTCACTTAAATTTACAAATTTTAATATGCAAATTAATTTGGTCTCAATCATATATAAATTTTCGTATATGGTCTCTTTGTGTATCTGGTAGTTATTTTGGACTTTGGTCATCTCTTGATTTTTGACTTTCGCAAATGCAAATATGCACAACTTCACATTTTTGACTCCAAATCTGCATGCACCCTGCACTCCAAGGTACAGATTTTACTTCTTTTTCATGATTGGATTTTATTTTATAGGTTTGTTCAATTTAAGTTTATTTGATTTTTGCACATGTTATTTTAGCTTCAATTCATGATTGTGTCAGTTACTTTAGCTTCATTGTCTTAGTTAAACATATCCAAATTATGTGTTTTTGCTTTTTGTTTCAATTTCAATTTCTATTTATTTTTTATTTTTCATTTTGAGTTTTATGTGGTAGTCAATGTCCTATTTGGAATAACAGTGTATGGGCATCTTATTACTCAGTATGGGCTTCTACATCATCTCTTTGGTCTTCTTGAATCTTTGGTGTCCTTAACCTTCAATCTCCCTTTATTTTTTGTTTCTATGTTTTGGTATCAGTCCTGAACAATCAAGCATCCAACCTACAACAATCCAAGACTTTATCATCCTCTCTCTTCTCCCCTAATCGATTACACAGGTATGATTCGTAGTCCTTCAATAAATATTACTCTGGGTTTGTGCATGGGTTTCTGTCTAATGATATCATTTATGGGTTTCGGTATGAGATTGGGAGATGGAGGCAGAGGAGTAGATGATAAAAGCAGAATTAGTTGTGGTTTTGGTATTTTTTTCCTCTCTACAAATTTCTAATTTGATTTTTGGTTCATCCCTACAAAATTTCAGGCCTGAATTCGTCCATCACAGCTGCTCAAGGGCATTGGGTCATGGGAAATTTAGGTTTGCTCAATTTTTAACCTTAAACACAAGATTCACATTACATTTGATATGTGTATTTTCTCAGAACCATCGTGGTTTTGATTTCTGTCAAATTGCAAGCATTATGATTTTCAACTTCCTTAACAGCAACCTTTGTGCTTCAATTTTAAAAGACTGGATCATGATTACTCTGTCAAATTGCAAGCCATTACTTGATGCTTGTTTCATTGGTGGATATGGTGTTCAAGATTCTTTGTAAGTGATTTAATTTCTTTCATATTCATTATAGGGTGAAATTTTCTGAATAGTATAAATCTTCCTGGCCAAAAAAAAAAAAAAAGATGTGTGAGCATCAAGTAATGGCTTTGAACTTTCAAAATCAAAGAGAAACCTATTAATTTAATTAACAGGACTTGGCAGTATTATTATGTTGAAAACTTGATATTGCATTCAAAATCTCATAAGGCAAAATTCTATCAAGCATGGCCAAATTTTCAGTTTTTACTATTTTAAAAAACAAACCCCCATGTGTGCGCGCGCGTGCACACACACACACACATATATATAAGGAATGGTCTTACAGACTTTGTCACCGCCAGACAAGTCTTTCTCTGAAAATGTTACTGGTAAAGTTTTTAAATTTTGTTTTATAAACGTGACGGTTAGGTATGGTATTTCAATTAACTTGATTTAGATTTAGGGTTACGTTTGTTTGTTTTTTCTTATGAATGATTACCAGAAATTGATGAAGTTTTGATGATTTCAATTACTGGGCTCATTGCTCTCACATTCGTATTTCAATAATTCAATCAAAACTCCTTGTCCTAATAGTATCCTCGAGAATATAACCAGGTGTGCTATTCATAATTCACCATCTGTTGTCTCTCTCTCTCTCTCTCTCCCCTTTTTTAGGTTATGGAATTTTTTTATTTGTGGTTGAGATTTTCTTTCCTAATCTTTGTCTTTTGTTTTGTTTAGAATTGGTTCTCTTTTGAGTATTTGTTTTAGTCTCCATTTTTATATTGACAACTGTTTTTGTGTGATTGCATAATCTGTTGGAGGTATTCCTTTGATATTGTATATGGAAGATGGAGAGCTTCCATTTTTGGGTTGAAATTCCTACTTATTGTTGGATATTTTAAATGGCAGATGAAGTGCATCTTTTTTTGGTGAAAAATCAATGCTAGAGCCAATGTCATTAGAGAGTAAAGCAAGGTGGAGAAAAGAAATCAAATTGCTTTTATCTGAAAAAAATCTTTTTCTCTCGCAACCTGTGTGATTTTGATTATGTTAATTTCCTCTGAAATGTTTTTTTCCTTCCATGATTTGATAGATAATGGTAACTCAACTAAGAAGTGATATACTTGATCAGTTTGGAGTAAGCGTTGCTTGTTGTATTGTTTATTATTGTCTTTGTTATGAGAAAGGGGCTACTCTTTATTGTTTGAAATTTCCCTTTCTCCAAAATATTATGAATGACCCTTGGTGTAAATTATAATAAATTTGCTTGAATGGATTTCCAAAAATTTCGTTTTAGAATTTTTTAAATTTGAATTAAAAGTTCTTATGCTTGATGCAAAATGTTTTGCTCCATCATCTATTGCTTCAAGTTTACTGCATAATATTTTTAATTATCATAGGGAGCAAAACATGATCTCCCCTCCTTGATTTTTCCAGGCACATACCTCATTTTAGATGAATCATAACAAACAAAATCATGTTTTCTTTTCCTTCTACAAAGAGATTATGTTTTTAATTCCAAGTTCCTTCATTATTTTTTATGTTTGCAGGTATTATGTGAAGCATATCAAGTTTTAAGTGATCCAATGCAAAGAGATGCTCATCATTGAGATGGAAAAAATTACATATCTAGGTTGGTTTTTATGCTTGCACTTGTGGAAATATTATGAGTTGTCACATGCTCACATCACTGCTCCTTTGTGTTTCATATTACTACTATATTGAAGAACAGCAAGGATTCTACTATCCAAACAATATTTGAATTTCAATTCCATTTCCTTTACTCAAGTTTCATGGAATGACTTTTTTTTTAACACAAATTTTGGTTTCAACTACAGCATTTATTATATGTTTAAACCAAACAAACCCATTCATCTTGCTAGAAGTAAAAGTCAAACACAAGATAAAATAGTCATTAACTTAACTATGATTACAATTAAAATAAAATGTTATTGGAAACACTTATAATAGAATGAGATGTTAGTTTATGAATTTGTCTTTAGCTACTTGAATTTTGTCAGATGAAAAGTTACATTCAAGATGCTTGGTATGCTGTTGAAATAATTGAAGCTGAATTTTGATCTTGGGTTTGAGACACAGCCCTATATATGCTGATAATTTTTTACTCAAGAAATTTTTTTTCTTATAATAATGTAGTATCACACTCAAATAGTCTTATATTCCTTTTAGCTATTAGTATATGCTCTTTTAGGCTATTTGGATTTTAGTAATTCTGAATCATAGGGACTGGTTGTGGAGGGGTATATTGAAACACTCTAAAATCTTGGGAGTTCAGTAATATCCATTCAAATCACAAGATTTCTTTTAAGGGTTTGCATTTTAAGTACTAATATGTTTATGTTTTATTTTCCTCTATGAGTTGAAGGTTTGCAATTTTTTGTGTGGGTTTGCATGTTTACATTTTAGGATATTAATGATGGATAAGGTTTAAAGTTATAGTAGTCATTAATCTGAGCATATGTTTTATTTGGATTTTAGTAATTCTGAATCATTGGGAGTGGTTGTGGAGGAAACACTCTAAAATCTTGGGGGTTCTGTAATATCCTTTCAAATCACAAGATTTCCCCAAGGGTTTGCATTTTTAAGTACTAATATTTTTATGTTTTATTTTCCTCTATGAATTGATGGTTTTCAGTTTTTTGTGTGGGTTTGCATGTTTACATTTTAGGATATTAATGATGGATAAGTTTTAAAGTTGTAGTAGTCATTAATCTGAGCATCTGCTTGATATGAGTAGGATGTTTAAAATTTTAGAAGTTTCACCAGGTAACAAGAAAGCTGTTTAGTTGCTGGAAAATGGATAAGAAGAAAAGTATTAAAGATCTGAATACACTTTTCTACTTCATTTCACTGCAAAATTTGGTCATCTTGGTTGCTTCTTTTTATCCTAACCTGTGCTATAATTTGGTTGATGGTATTGGTATGTGACTCTATTTATAGGCTATAGAAGTTAATTTTTGCTATGTTGATAAAACAAAGTTATGAAATTTAGTAACTTTATATGTAATTCTGAGCTAAATTGGTTCTATATTTGTTTCCTTTCTGCTATGGCATCATATGTCCTACTTACTTTTTTGTGTATCTCTGGTTTTCTTTGGAGAAATGGCAAGATAACTAATGGAGGTTAAATGCACATATTTTGATTACTTTTTCTTTTTCTACTGCTGCTTGTTTAATATTTTCATGGGATTCCCTTTATGAAAGAGCAACATAACAGTGCTGTCCTTTGCATGCCTTTTCTACTCATTCCTAATTCAATCTTTCATTGCTCATGGAGTGAAATTTTCCTTCTTAGCTTCAGCTTCAGGTATGCAACATTTTTTTTTTTAATAAGTAATAAAAATACATTATAAAAAGAAGAAGGGTGTGACCTGAGTATACTGGAAGTATACATCAGGGACAAAGTATTAAGTGCATAAAGTACAAAAGTCCATGAAACCTTGAACATGTATGAAAACTTTGTTTGCATATTGTACTTTTATTTTCTGGGTTGAGTTTCTTTGTAAGTGTTATTATGTAATATTGGTTTGTTACAGCACGCAGTTGCGTTATAGATGTTGCTTTTTGAGTTATTTGGAAGTTGAAAATTATTGAGTATTGATATACTCTAATTTTTCCCCTCCTGTACAATTTCGTTGTACAGGAGGGGAAAATGGCATTTTTAAATCTTATTATAACTATGTTGACATTGTAGGACTACTTGTGGCCGTTTTTAGCCACAACATTTTAAATTTGTTTTATAAACGTAACAGTTAGGTATGGTATTTCAATTAACCTGATTTAGATGTAACGGTTAAGTATGGTATTTCAATTAACATGATTTAGATTTAGGGTTACGTTTGTTTGTTTTTTCTTATGAATAATTACCAGAAATTGATGAGGTTTTGATAATTTCAATTATTGGGTGCATTGCTCTCACATTCGTATTTCAATAATTCAATCAAAACTCCTTGTCCTAATTGTATCCTTTTGCGAGAATATAACCAGGTGTGCTATTCATAATTCACCATCTGTTCTCTCTCTCTCTCTCTCTCATTTTAGGTTGTGGAATTTTTTCATTTGTGGTTGAGATTTTCTGTCCTAATCTTTGTCTTTTGTTTTGTTTAGAATTGGTTCTCTTTTGAGTATTTGTTTTAGTCTCCATTTTTATATGGACAACTGTTTTTGTGTGATTGCATAATCTGTTGGAGGTATTCCTTTGATATTGTATATGGAAGATGGAGCGCATCCATTTTTGGGTTGAAATTCCTACTTATTGTTGGATATTTTAAATGGCAGATGAAGTGCATCTTTTTTTGGTGAAAAATCAATGCTAGAGCCAATGTCTTTAGAGAGTAAAGCAAGGTGGAGAAAAGAAATCCAATTGCTTTTATCTGAAAAAAAAATCTTTTTCTCTCGCACCTGTGTGATTTTGATTATGTTAATTTCCTCTCAAATTATTATTATTTTTTTCTTTCATGTTTTGATAGATAATGGTAACTCAACTAAGAAGTGATATTCTTGTTCAGTCTGGAGTAAGTGTTGATTGTTGTATTGTTTATTATTATTTTTGTTATGAAAAAGGGACTACTCTTTATTGTTTGAAATTTCCCTTTCTCCTAAATATTTCTCCTTTGGTTTTATATTTCATCAAGTGATCTAGTTACAGGTTCCCACTCCATGCTTAAATGATCATATATTTTCACCCTTTCTTGATTGGTTCATGTGATGACTTAATATTATTATAGAGTGGAATATTATAATTGAACCTTTGCTTAACATTTATCAGATTTTAGTGAGACAAAATCTTATTAGAATTCTGTCAAGTTCTTGGATGAAATTTATTTCACAACGATGATTTTGCTCTCTCTTTAAGTTCATTGGGGGACCAATTTGATCATTACAAAGCAATCACCTGTCTTTATAGATAATTTATAATATGATGAGTGGCCCTTGGTGTATCCGTGGGACCAATTTGATCATATCAAAACAATCACCCATCATAAATATATGATGAATGGCCCTTGGTGTAAATTATAATAAATATGATTGACTGGATTTCCAATACTTTCTTTTTAGATGTTATTTAAATTTGAATTAAAAGTTCTTATGCTTGATGCAAAGTGTTTTGCTCTTTCATCTATTGCTACATGTTTACTGCCTAATATGTGTAATTATTATAGGGAGCAAAACATGATCTCCCCTCCTTGATTTTTCCAGGCACGTACCTCATTTTAAATGAATCGTAATAAACAAAATCATGTGTTCTTTTCCTTCTTAGTGATTCTTCCCATAGAACTTTGTTGCCAATATTAAAACTGCAAAGAGATTATGTTTTTAATTCCAAGTTCGTTCATTATTTTTTATGTTTGCAGGTATTAAGTGAAGCATATCAAGTTTTAAGTGATCCACTGCAAAGAGATGCTCATCATTGAGATGGAAAAAATTACATATCTAGGTATGTTTTATGCTTGCACTTGTGGAAATATTGTGAGTTGTCATATGCTCATATTACTGCTCCTTTGTGTTTCATATTACTACTATATTGAAGAACAATAAGGATTCTACTATCAGAACAATATTTGAATTTCAATTCCATTTCCTCTACTTGAGTTTCATGGAATGACTTTTTTTTTTTAACACAAATTTTGGTTTCATCTACAACATTTATTATATTGTTAAACCAAACAAACCCACTCATCTTGCTAGAAGTAATAGTCAAACAGAAGATAAAATTGTTATAAACTTAACTATGATTACAATTCAAATAATAATGTTATTGGAAACACTTATAATAGAACGAGATGTTAGTTTATGAATTTTTCTTTAGCTACTTATAATTTGTCAGATGAAAAGTTACATTCAATGATGCTTGGTATGCTGTTGAAATAATTGAAACTGAATTTTGATCTTGGGTTTGAGAGACAACCCTATATATGCAGACAATTTTTTACTCAAGAAAATATTTTTCTTATAATAAAGCAGTATCACACTCAAATAGTCTTATATTCCTTTTAGCTATTAGTATATGCTCATTTAGGCTATTTGGATTTTAGTAATTCTGAATCATAGGGACTGGTTGTGGAAGGGTATATTGAAACACTCTAAAATCTTGGGGGTTCAGTAATATCCTTTCAAATCACAAGATTTCTTTAAGGGTTTGCATTTGTAAGTACTAATATTTTTATGTTTTATTTTCATCTATGAGTTGTAGGTTTGCCGTTTTTTGCAAGGGTTTGCATGTTTACATTTTAGGATATTAATGATGGATAAGGTTTAAAGTTATAGTAGTCATTAATCTGAGCATCTGTTGGATATGAGTAGGATGTTTAAAATTTTAGAAGTTTCACCATGGTCTGTTTGTTATTTTACTTAGTCAAAGTCTTTTGCAATTACTTATAAATTATGATGGATGAGGATAAGAATTAGATTAGTGTTGTAGCTACTACTTATCTTCCATATCCCCATGAATTTTAGTTATATAAAGAGGAGGGGGGGGGGGGGGGGAGTGCATACAAATTGCAATTCTTCATTCACTGCAAAATAATGACAAAAGCCAAAAGGGTCAACGCAAAATGCAATGGTGTAGCCTATACCTTGGGTTAGTGAGAATCTAATTTCCTTGGGAATTTCAAGATTTTGTTGTGAAAGCTATTTTAGTGGCTGTTGTATCTCTATTTGTGAAAGAGGTAGTGTTTATAACTAATTTGGATGAATTTAGCAATAAAATTATCTCTGAAAATAGTTAAATCATTAAATTATGATAATCTCTAGCATTTATTATTAGTTTCTTTCTTTATATTTGTGAGACAAATTCTATGCTCTTGATATTTTTTCCACTTTGGCTCTTATTTTTTAGGGTAAAATATTATTTTTGTTCCTAAACTTTACTAAATATTTGTTTTTCGTCCCTAAACTTTAAAAAGTTCTTTTTTCCTTCCTAAACTTTGTAAAGAGTTTTTTAAATAGTATAGAGACAAAATTAAGGATGAAAAAAGAACTTTTTCAATAGTTTAGGGATGAAAAACAAAGTTTTAGTAAAATTTAAGGACATAAATTAAAAAATTTCAATAGTTTAAGGACAAAATATGAACTTTTCAATAGTTTAAAGACGAAAAATGAACTTCTTAAAGTTAGGGATGAAAAACAAAGTTTTGGTAAAGTTTAGGGTCCAAAATAGTATTTTACCCTATTTTTTATCTCTGTTGTGCTCATTTGGAATATGAGTATCATCTTCTGTTCTAGAATATAGAGGAAAAAGAATATGTGGTTTATTATGGGTTTGTATATTGGATTATTCTCTTCACTGGATTTTTGTTTGAACAACTTTCAGTGAGTTCATTTGGGCGTTATGAACACAAATTTCTCTCTTTTTTTTCCACATTTTCTATTAATATCAGTTCGTGTTTAATACATTGTAGTATTAAATAGTTTTTACTGATGTCTCTCTTACTCTGGATTTCCGTGTTGAGTGTAAGGCTTAGTCATTGGCAGCTTGGGGAAGGTTGGATATTGTGGGTCTTCTAAGGTTGAAGTTCAGTAGCAGTTTTGGGCATATGGGGACAACCAAAGCTGCAATGTACATAGATTATGAATCAGTCTTATGAGGTGATGTTAATAAAAACTACACCTTTGTGCAAATGAAATCACAAAACTACAGGTATGAACTAAAGATTTTGAGCTAAATGATATGGCCTCCAGGTAACTTTTAGTTTTGTTTTTAAGTCTTCCATTCCACTTATCTTTCAACCTTGCACTTGCAGTGCCATGACTACACAATTGAAGTGCTCATCACCAAGAGCTTCAACAACCTTGACATTGTCCTCATACGCAAACAGATTGGCCTGATGAATATGGAGAAAGCTACATCCTGGACAAAAGTACCTAATCTTTCTCCCTCTCTCTTAGGTATTGGAACACCAACATTTCATATGTTTTCCTCTTGGCTTTTTAATTCTGGCAGATTACTGTTTTATTTGGTTTCTCAATTTTGTGAATTATATTTTTTTCTTCAATATGAGTTCTTTCCCTTTTGTTTTTTTATTTTTTCCCTTTATACATACATACATATATAAATTCTCTTGTTGGATTTTATTTAAGGCATGAATAATTAGTCAATGAACATGATACTAAAGACATTAATGAGCTCAATTAAGACCGTTACATCAAGTACAATATATACTTTGGGGTTGATAAATTTTTAATGCATGGAAAGCTATTTAATTTTAATTGCTTGATTGCTTGTTCCCTTTTTTTGGGCAGTGGCTCAAGAGACACAGTGAGCTTCAATTCATCTTTGATCACACAACGATTTGTTTTGGTCTTGATTGGCCATTGTTTCGAAGAAATTTCATTCCATGCTTCGTGATCAGTATTTAATGTAGGTCAATAGCATTATTTTATGTATCAATATGAATGTCCTGTGCAGGGTTTAAGATTTTGTTGTTTCACATTTGGTATGCAAAAAAGGTCACGAATAAGGAAATTTTTCTGAAATTTACAATTTTTAAAATGAAAATCAATTTGATCTAATCTTTCTTAAACATATATAAATTATTCGTATATGGTTTGTTTGTGTATTCAGTAGTTATTTGGACTTTGTTTATCTCTCGGTTTTGATTTTCGCAAATGCAAATATGCACAACTTCACATTTTTTTTCCTCCAAATCTGCATGCACCCTGCATTCCAAGGTACAGATTTTACTTCGTTTTCATGATTGGATTTAATTTTTTTAATTTGTTCAAGTTATGTTTTTTGGATTTTGCAGATGTAATTTTAGCTTCACTACATGATCGCGTCAGTTACTTTACCTTCGTTGTCTTATTTCAACGTATCCAAATTATGTGTGTTTGGTTTTTGTTTCAATTTCTAATTTTTATTTTTTGTTATTTTGAGTTTTATGTGGTAATCAATGTCAAAGTAAATATATAGAATTTTCTAAAACTATCCTGTGTTTTGCATGGGTTAGCAACTAGTCTATATATCATATATTATATATAAAAGCAGAAGCTGAGAGAAAGTTAGATCCTATAATTTAACTTGTTTTGTTTCTCAAAAAAATAAAAAAAAATAATCAGGGTATATTGGTTTGATTGGTTATGATTTAGGTTTTTCAGTTAGGAGTGGTTTTGTTTAATTAGTTTAAATAGATGGGTTAGATTTGGTTTTGATTAAGGGATTTTGGTTCGAAGTTGTTTTGTTTAGGGTATTTGGCTTGGCGTAAATTGGTTTTAGGTATCTAGAATTGATTTTGCATATTTGGGTTGCGTTGATTTTGAATTTGCCATCTTATTCAGAGTATGATGAAGATTTGCTCTGTCACTCAAAATGCAAATCTTTAATAATCAAAACTACTCCAAAGTTTTATTTTAAGATTTTAATTTTTTTGGGTATGTTGTTTCTGAATGGTCCCTTTTTAAAAGCCATTGGAAATATGTGGAGAAACTTGGTACAAATTAGATTTACTTTGATTAATTGCACCTATTTTATTTAACAACTCTTCATTGTAGTTATTAGGAAATATTGTCCAGGACATTAGGTGCCCAGTTTAGCAAATCCTTCTCACTGGGATAATCCTACAAAAAAGTAATTGTAGTATCAGTGTATGTTCTATTAAAACTCTCAATCATGTTATAATATTAGAATTGTAATTAGATTGGTCCATG
The DNA here is from genome assembly GCA_035136125.1 of Quercus rubra. NCBI lineage: Eukaryota > Viridiplantae > Streptophyta > Magnoliopsida > Fagales > Fagaceae > Quercus > Quercus rubra. The sequence continues at coordinate 48,911,916 of CM068738.1, forward strand.
AAAGAATCATCCTTCATTTGTGTTGTTTGTGGACATCTTTATCAAAAAACATGTATCATTCGTGTATGATATGTTAGTGCTCTCAATTATGCCATGAAAAATTAGAATCATAACAGATTGGTCCATGAAAGAAATACCATATTGCCAAGTATTTTTTCTGCTGCATTATATTTTGATTTTTTTTATTTATTATAAAAGTTGTTTTAAAAGATTATCAGAGTTATTATAATATTGTTTAAGGGAAACTTTTTTCAATGTTGTATTCTTTTTCTGCCTTTGGCAGTTCAAACCCTAATTGTGATTAAGATTTTGGATTTAAAAAAAACAAACACACAAACAGCTGAGACCATGAAATTCTAGCTCGAACTAATGACGTTTCAGGCAGGTATTATTTAGGAATAATAACAATAACAGTAATAATAGAGTACTGACACTTATATGGGATGAGCTAAAGCAGTCTTCTTATTACAAAATTTCATTTATATGGTGAGATATGTCATTTTGTCTTACTTTGTTCAGTTCTCTTTTACAGGGTGTTGCTGTTGCACTTGCAGTTTATTTTGCAAAACAGAGGTAAGATTCTGTGAAGGCACCAATTGGTTAACCCTTTTGAAAGTTTTTATTTTTTATTTTTACTTCAAATATTTATTTGTTTGCCTTTGTAAATAAGAGAAGAGTTACATTGATAATAAATGTGGTGATAGAGTTAGGGGTGGTGGATGTCATTGCAGTGCTGGCAGCATGGTGTGAAAGAGATTTATGGTGGTCTCGGAGAGAGCAATTGTTAAGAGGTTATCAATCTGGTGGTTGATATTGTAGTGTCTGGTAGTGCTGAAGATAGGGAAGACACAGCTTGAGGCATTGGAGGAGATGCTCTTCATGGTTAAGCTTATTTATGTTGTAAAATATTAATATACAGTGTTAGTATTTTTTTCATTTACTTTCTAAAAATTGTCTGAGTGTCTTATCCCTATTATATGTTGGGGTTTCTAAGGAGAACATAATGCAAAGGCAGAAGTTGGAATAAATAAAGGAGCATCAACATTCTACATGTGAACCTGATGCGATTAGTATCAGCATACGGGTTGAAAAACACCATAATCTCGTTTAATTTTATGATTTCATGAAAATTTCAAATAGATTTTTTATTGTTACAAGCCGAAAGTTAGATGAAGTTTCTTGTAGTCTTTATATGTTATTTTTGGATATTTCTTTCCTTGGAATGATTTATTATTTCTTTTTGTTTGCGCCTTGTTTTTTTTGCCGATAATAAGAGAAAAGAAATAAATTTCAAGAAATATTTTTGATTTAATTGTTTTTTTTATATTGAATTTTCAAAATTTTTGGGAAAAAGGCAACAATATTATTTTCATCCCTAAAATTTGCTTGAAGTTCATCTTTCACCTTTTAACATTTATTTTCTATATTATGGCAGCCCCGCTAATTGCAATGCTGAATGAGGAGAACCTTTTGGCTGAAGTCCAGTATGTCTTCTTTTCTTGGTTTGTATGGAATTGGACTTTTATTAATATACCATAAACTGACTGTATCTATCCTCTCTCTCTCTCTCTCTCTCGTCTTGGAAATTTCAGATTTTAGATAAAGGCATTTGATTTTCATAGGAATTGAAACTTTATGGAATATGTTAGTGTATTGGTTCAAATATTTTCAAATCTTAGCATCTATCTAGAGATGGTTTCTTTGAATAGAAGGGTACCCCGAGCATTGCACGGGTATTAGGCTAGTATACTATAAAACTGAAGACGGTTTGACCTGTAGTTGACTTACTCATGTTGTGCCACATAGGCTTTGGAACCTCCACAATTTTACACCTCATTATTAATTTTAACGACTCTAAAAACTTTAAACTGAATGTCTAAAACCTCACATCCCGACGCAAAAACCAAACCTTGTTGAACGGTCTCCCTGAGTCCCTCCACCAAGCCAATCCTACCCCTGCTCCGGTCATGGCAGGGGGTGTGGCTGCTGTGGTTTTTCACCAAGGCTCTCCCTCATCTATTTTCACGGCTCTTCCTTCCTCCAGATGTTCAGATCCTTTCGATTGCTGCTATTTCTGAAAAACCAAAGGCTGGGTATTTAATGCATTGTGAGTTTTTTATTCTCCAATTTTTTGACATAATGAGAATATGAGAGAAATTTTGGAGAGAGGTTATATTTTTTAGCCTAAATCGTTCATGGCAAACTAAACCTGCTAATTTCATAAGATTTGTTATTGTTTCTGACCTCAACTCAAATAAACTTCAATTCTAAGTATTCTGAAGAAATATGTTTGAATATGTAGATGTGGTTCTGGGTTTGTATATTGTATCATTCTTTTCATTGGATTTGTGTTTGAACAACTTTTAGTGAGTTCGTTTGTGCGTTATGAACACATATTTCTCTCTCTTTTTCCACCTTTTCTATTAATATCAGTCTGTGTTTAATACATTGTAGTATTAAATAGTTTTTACTGATGTCTCTTTTACTCTGGATTTCCATGTTGAGTGAAGGCACAGCTTAGGGAAGGTTTTATATCGTGGGTCTTCTAAGGTAGAAGTTCAATAGTAGTTTTGGGCATATGGGGACAATTATTGCTGCAATGTACATAGATTATGAATGTCTTATGAGGTGATTTTAATAACAACTACACCATTGTGCAAATGAAATAGCAAAACTCTAGATATGAACTAAAAGATTTTGAGCTAAATGATACGGCCTCCACGTAACTTTTAGTTTGGTTTTTAAATTTTCCATTCCACTTATCTTTCAACCTTGCAGTGCCACGACTACACAATTGAAGTGCTCATCTCCAAGAGCTTCAACAGCCTTGACATTGGCCTGATGAATATGGAGAAAGCTACATTGTGGACAACAGTACCTAATCTTTCTCCCTCTCTTTGGTATTGGAACACCAATGTTTCGTATTTTTTTCCTTTTGACTTTTTAATTCTTGCATATTCCTATTTTATTTGGTTTCTCATTTTTATGCATTATATTTTTTTTCTTTGGTTTCTTAATTCCCCACTTGTGTTCGAAGAAATGCTTAAACTAGACTTTGGATTCGATGTGTGGATCCCAATTGTTTATGCACGGGCTATGCTATTTACAGATTTCTTTTAAATTTTGTTGTGACTTGTGATATCAATATTTGGTTAAGAGTCATAATTTTTACAGATTAGTTTGTAATTTTGTTGTGGGTTTATTTAGGTAATTATTTTAGAAGGCTGAAAATGATGCTACAATTTATGACTTCACTACTTAAAACTACTTTTATCTGAATATATATATATAATGAAAATGGAAAAGATATGTAATAGCACTCTAATGCTATGCTTTGAATTTTCTTATGGAAAAGATGTGTTGAACACTTATTTTATATGTATGTGCGATTGACCTATGTAAGCTCTACATACATATTCATATTGGTATATTCATTTTGTGTTTGCCAATTGGGTTTGTGTGTGACCTTGGGTCCTTGCTATCTAATTGTTACTTTGTCTCAAAATGCGGAATACTCTATTTGTTATGTTGAGTTATTCGGGTTTCGTTTGATGATTTTCACTGTTTTTTGCAGGTAAACTTTGGCAATGGGAATTATTATTATTTTTTAATTTTCTATTAATAAAGTATATTTACACTCAAAAGCTGTTGGGTTAGTAAGTGATGGGTTCCAGTGTTTATTAGCTTCTTAATTCTGTTTTTTTGTAGGGTGCATATACTTTATAGGAATTTATAGAATTTTTGGTCTTTTGGCTGCTTTTTGTTTGAGTGAATTCCATGAGGTGAATTTTATGTAAGATGTGGTTGAGATTTTTAATAGAAATTGGATGTGCAGTTGACCACAAGCACTTGCATGCCTTAAAATCAAATCCATCATCTGGTATGGTTGTGCATGTTCTACCTCCTACTCTTGATAATGTCCTCTTTGAACTGATCAATCTTTGTGCATATTCTACCTCCTACTCTTGATAATGTGCTCTTCGAATTTATCAATCTTTGAAGCCTATATAGTTTCATGATAAATTATTTCATCTTGGGTCCTTCACATCTTAGTTCCCTAGAACCATTATTGTCCATAAATTCAACCATTAGTGCAAGTTGTTGATTGGCTTCTTAAAGGTTAGGCCTAACAAGTTTTCTGGGTTTTTTTTTTTTTTTTTTGGCTTTTTGCATGATTTTACTAAAAATTTTCTTAGTTGACAGGTTTTGCAAACTATTTTGTTATGTAACATCTTGAGTCTATGAGACTCACACTCAACAAAGGAACTCAAGTCTCAAAGACTTAAGTTCTAATGTGGCCAAAGCTGATGAGGATAAATAATTCATGTGGAACTCGAGTTTCAAAGACTTGATTTCTGTAAAACCCATCCCCTTTTTAAAATATTTTTGGGTTAACTCTTTTGGAGTCTAGCCCGCAAAATGCGGCAAAAGGAAGGAAAATCCATGAGCCGACTCCATCGTATCTGCCTTGTAGGAACCTTTGGAAGCACACACTAGAGTAAGAGGCTAAAACTAATTGGTAGATTATTCGATCAACACTTCTCTTCTTTCTCTTCTCTCCTCTCTCTCTCACATCCTCCTTCTCCCTTGTTCTTCTCAGGGACCCATCCTCCGTCTCTTTCTCTCACATCCTTGTCCTCCTTCATTTTTCTTAGGAACCCATCAACGTCCATGCCCATGAGCACAAGCGACAAAGAGTTTAATTTTTTTTGTTGGTGTGTTGATTTTTTTAATCAGTTGGCAGAGTTGGGGTGAGAGAGATTGAAGGAACTCAAGTCTCTAAGACTCGAGTCTCCTTTTTCTCCATTCCCATCTGGGACAATATCTTTCCTAGCTTCAATAAGAGATAGAGATTTGTTCTCTCTCTTTTCACACCCATTTCAATTGATGAAATAAATGTTAGATATTTCTATGAGAAGAGAAGAGATGAGATGGACGGTGGTGGCAACTTAACAACCCACTTACAGTAGAGGGAATGCTTTAAGTATTGTAAAGGCTGTAGAGCTAGCATGATTATGGCTCTCATCAGTCATCACTGATATCTCTCTTTGTTTTTGTTTTTAATACTATATCCTTATGTTTTCTCTTTTCATATTTACTAGATTGAATTTGTTTGTTTTTCATTGGTGCAGATGTTGAAGAGTTTTATATTTGACTTGCTCCTCTTTGTTTGTTTGTTTTTTAGGAGATTGTTGTTGTTTTGTAAATTTGAATTTTTTTTTTTTTTTTTTTAAGTTTGTGTTGGCATTGGTATTTAGCTTTGGAAGACAATTTCAAGTTTTGTAAATGAGAGGTTCTGGAAACTGAAGGTAAAATGATTGATGGGTTGTTGGGTTTATATGCTTGGAGTTATGGATCGTTGCAACAGTTTTCTGCAGCATAGGTAACTGATACTTGTGGTTTTTGGGTCCAGTTTGGCACTTTGGTTTACTAATTTGTGTTCTTCTAATTCAAAGCTTCTGTATAAGGTTCTAAATATATTATAGATTTATGGGTGTCAATGTCAGTTAATTATTGTTGGGTTCTATTAGATTTTACCCATAAGATAATTGTGGACAAGCTAAGTTTTCTATGTTTGAAAGACTTAATCTTCATCAAATTATACAGAGGCTTAAAAACATAATATTTTTAATTTTAATTTTAATTTGGGTGTTTCATAGGATTTAGTTTTAGGCGTTTTGGTTGGTTTTGATTTTGGTGATTGGGTTATACTTAGAATTAAGGTTTTGATTTAAAATTGGTTTTCAAAAGGCTTTTGTTGTTAGTCATTTGCTATTATTTTAATGATTTAATTTAAAAGACATTGCATTAAACGACTTTTGTTTTAAGAAGTTGGGTTAATTTGGTGTTTTAGAAGGTACAAAAGTGGTGGATAAAGTAGAGGTAAAGGTAGAGATGGAGGAGTATGAAGCCCTTGATTAGTTCGGAAATGATATATGACATTTAGGTATTATATCTTTCTTTTGTTTTTTATTTTTTGTTAGAAGATTTTATTCAGTTATTCAACTTGGTTTAATAATTAATATATAGATTTGTTGATATTGGGACAAAGGGAAAAATAAAAGGGTTTTACATCTTAGGTCTCACACCCTTTACATTGTTTAGGATTGTGCTGCATTCATGATTTCCCTCTCAATTGTCTATGCTTCTTTCTAATAAAATTGTTTGTTTTATGCTATTCTAGGCTATAGTTATCATTAGTTGAGATAAAATTAAAAATGAGGGTGCTATTATATCTCGTGTATAAAAGAATTAAACTTATCCTATAAGATTAGATTGTTTGCTGAAATTTTTATTTCTATGATTGATTATTGACCACAATAATTCATTTCTTGTGACCTATATGGGGGCAGTTTTTTCTTATAATTTTATTTTACCATTTGATATCTTAAAATTTTCTGCATGTGATGACTACTTTTTTGGTCACTAATATAGCAATTTGATTGATTGTATCAAAGTTTTGGCATAATTTTTTTAAAGAACTAGTATTATGCCCTTGCGATGCACGGCTTAATTAAAAAGTTATATGTAAATAAATCATAATTAATGAACCATACGAATAAAACCACATTAATTTATAAATATAATTGAGTTAGTTTATACAAACACCATTTATGACTTCAAAACTCTTTTCTTCTAGAAACTTCATGACTCCACATGTTTGGCTGCATGTAACCCTTTACAAATCTTTTTGCAAAATTAAATATTTATAAGTATTAATAAAATAAATGATGAGCAAAATGAATAAAAAAATATTTGAAACTTAATCATATATATATATATATATATATATATATATATATATATATATATATATATATATATATATATATATATATATATATCACTCCCATGCGGCTTAATTCACAAAGCATGAATTGCATGAAATAAACTAAAATACCTAAAAATGAATAAGAATGAAGATCTCAAAATAGCAATAACTTCTTATAAACAAATTTGAAAGTTAAGCCATAGAGGGTATTTCAAACTATATGAAATTATTATATGTACAAAACCTAATCAACATGAAACGTGGATAAAAAAGAGGGGGGGAATCATAAATAATTCCGGTTGTTATTGATTAAAATTTTAATTCTATTAGGAGTTATTATGAAACATGGCCAAAATTGGCAATTAACCTCAATTGCCCAACTATATAGTTAGTAAGCACTATTTCGAAAGTATATTTTTAACTAACATCTCGTGCTCCTAAAACTTGATTTAGGGCTTATAAATCGAGCCTCAAGGACTCAATTTTCATGTTTTGATCAAGTCTGATTTGGCGCTTTTCCACGTGGCGTCCACCTGGAAATCAAGTTTTAGAGCCTCGATTTATATCTCGATAATTAGAAGCTCAATTTATGTTCACACCTACATCCACATGGATTCCAGTTAGATATCGAGCCTTAGAGACTCGGTTTTTAAAAAGAGTAATTGAGTATTAGAGACTCGATTTGCAAGCTGTGGTCCACAAGCATCCACGTGGTTAGGGTAGCTGCTTGTCCTTAGTCCTCATAATGTGGGTCTCTAGGTCTCTCGGTTTCCTCCTCCAAAAAACCCAGTAGCTCTCTCTTCCTCTCTCACTCTCATACAAAACTAAGACATGCAAATCTAAATGTTAGAAACTAAAACAAAGTGATTTTTGTATGATAAAAAATTAAAGATAGAGATCAAGGTTAATTTACCTAATTGGCACATTCAATACCAAATTGAAGAAGCAAACTACGAACAATAAGCACCCAAACCCTTTAGGCAAAACCATTGATAAATGCACCAAATATTCTAAACCAAAACATCGTAGTGTCCCACTTCCATATCTATATAGAAATAACACCAATTATATAAGAAAAAATATAGAAGGGTTGCAATACTTGTAGTATGTTACCTGAAATTTGGTGATCATAGCCAAAAATTGAATCACTCGTAATTGCAAGCATGTTATTAAGAGTTATGACTTTGGCAATAAGTTTTTATGGATAATTGAAAATACCTCCTTTAACATTAACATAAGATGAGAATTGAGTAGTAATACCTTTTGGCGAAAGCATGCTATTAAGAGTTATTGATGCAGCCACCCTTTATCCTTAGGACTGACAACCAGCCAGCCAACCTTTCTGACCTCTTAGGACTACCAGCAGCCCCTTATTTTGACTTCTCATATCTGCCATGTACCCCTCCTCTACCATTAGGACTGACAACCAGCCAGCCAACTTTTCTGACCTCTTAGGACTGCCAGCAGCCCCTTATTTTGACTCTCATATCTGCCATGTATCCTCTTTAATTACAGCTTTGACTTATGTAACTATTAGCTACTTTATTTGCAAATAGTTAAAGATTATAAATAGGGTAGCTATGTAAGATTACAATCAGTTTTTGATGTGAATATAATTCAGTTTCAGACCTGGACAGAAACTTGTTTCTCCAATTTCTTTGTAATTCCAGCTTTAATTCTTAATTTTAATGCAATTCTAGTTCAAGTTCTCAATCAATTGATCTTGACTCCCATCAGTTATGATTTTTGCAATAAGTTTTCATGGATAATTGAAAATACCTCCTTTAACATTAAAACATTAACATAAGATGAGGATTGAGTAGTAATACCTTTTGGCGAGGTCTTGCATGCCGAAAGTGCATCCTTTCTTGGGCTATTCTTGTGAACAACAATTTGTATGATGAGTAAAATAAATAAAAAAAATAATTTGTATACCCTATGTAAAACAAAGCAAAGATCAAATTGAAAGTAGGAAAACTTTTATATAAAAATATGTCTCATTATAAAATAAAAACCACTTTAAAAAAAGGCTAACTTGAAAAGAAAATAAAATTCACACATCCATTAGCATTGTTGAAGCTTTCATTACTCACCTAGCATCGTGATTGAAGTTTTATTATTTCATTCAAGGTCGCACCTATATTATATAGGTGTTAGATACATCATATAGAAGTTTGATTGAAAGAAGGCCTCCAACTCTTCATGCCTAATTTTTTTAAAGAATTGTAAGTCTATCCATAATTCCTCTTATGCACAGATACTCTTGTACTGTTTTCGTGGTGTTAGTGGGTAGATGTTTATGATTATAATTTTGTGATATGGATTACATCTTGTAGGATTATAATTTTTGTTAAATCTTATCCCTTAATTAAGTGTTTTGTAGCTTGATATTCTAATAAAATATTATTTATTTAATAATAATAATAATTAATATATAAAATGTAGGTTGCAACTTGATGAAAATAAAAACAATGAAAACGTGGGATGAGATTTAAATTCAGAAAAATTTTAAAATAGACTTTTAGTTAAGAGTAGAATTAAAATTCTAAAATTTAGATGATAAAATTTTATCTGAATTAAATTTTTGTATGTTAAATACTATCTCTTAATTTAAGAAATATATCCTACAAATAAAAATAATAATGTTAATCTAATTTTATTTCAACACCACAGAGAAACCTACTTTAAAATAAGAAGAACAAAAACATAACTTTAAAATTACCATCTCTTGCTGCCTTCTTAGCTTAGCATTCTCTTCCTGTAAATGTGCAACTTCAAGTTTGAAAGAATCAGAGAGCTTTATGAGAAACTTTTGGACAAACTAAAGCACCTGAAGGTATGGATAAACTATACAAAGTTGTTGTTTTTAATTTTGCACCTGAACAGAATAGACTACTAGAATTTCTCAAATTGTTGTACTGTTTTAAGATATTTTAACTTCTATTAATACTCATGTATTAATTAACACTCTTTTTTGTATGTAAACTTTGCGTTGATCTAACTTTTCTTTATTTTTATTTTATGAATTATTTTTTTGTTATTTGAAGAAATCAAAATCAACCAAAACTAAAAGTTATAGACGCTTCAATGCAGAAATTCTCAAGCTTTTTGGAATTCTTCTATGCGTGTGTCCTTTGTGAAGAAGGAAAAGATTGGGGTTTTGTTAAATGCTTGTGGCATTTGCAGACATTTTACAGATGGATTTTTTGTGGCTTAGAACCAAATTTGATATCACCATGATCTTAGAAGCAAATTCTTTCGTCTGAATATATATATATATATATATATATATATATATATATATATATCCCCTTTGGTGTTTTGGTGGCTTCCATTTGAACCATTCATTTTTCCCATTAATTGCTTTTATCTGAATCAAAAACTTCAATTAATCCTCCACCCAAAACACCAAAGTGGAATCCAAAGAGACAGGTTGCAATGTATTGCACACGTGGATTAAGATGTTAGAAAGCTTCAAGTTGTCTCCTTAACAAAAGATTCAAAGATGTGATTCTCTTTGGAAGATTGATTTTATGTTTTCTAATTATTTGTTTTATAATTTTTCATACAAATGTACTATCAACTTTTTTTATTTTTTGTTTTTAATATTTTATTATTTAAAAAAAAAAAAAAAAAAAAAAAAAAAAAAAAAAAAAAACAACAACAACAACAACAACAATTACTATAAATACAATAAACTATGCCACTCTTTCCCCATTTGACTTCAACTCTGACTTTTCACTTCATACGCTCTGCTGCTCTCCCTCTGATAAAACCCTAAACGGCTGCTATCTCTCTTCAGCTCAGCTTCTCTTTAGCTCTACCTCTCTTTAGCTCTCTCTCTCTCTCTAACCTTAGCAACAACGAAATGCCACCTCCTTCCTAAACAAAAAAATTTACTCCTATCTTGCTCTTCCTTCTTCCTAAAGCTTGCACCTCTGTTTTATTCAAACCCTATGTTTGTTTGCATAAAGTTTGTGTCTTTCAATGGGCAATAATTTTTTACATCCTAAAGAGTTTTACATCCTACAGGAGGTTTGTCTTTCTCTTTGAAAAGTATTTGGAAGCCCAAAGTCCCAACTAGAGTGGCTTTCATTTTATGGATAGTAGCACTGGGGAGAATCCTAACTACAGATAATCTGAGGAAACAAAGGAATAAAGTTGTTGATTGGTGTTGTATGTGCCAAACAAGTAGATAAACTACAGAAAATTTTCTTCTTCATTGTGACATTGCGGATTTTTTTAGAAAATAACAATAAATTTCAAACAATATCATTAGTTAGGAAACGTCTCAAACTATTTTGGTTTTTAACAACTCGAGTTCAGAGAAAACGATTTATGGGTTATAAAATCGAGTATTTTTTACTCGATTTTCCTATTTTGCACTGATCTGAGGTGGGTCCCAATATGCCAGAAATTGAGTTCATTAGACTCGTTTTGTAAGACTAGAAAACGAGTTCAATGAACTCGGTTTCTATTCTTGCAAACCGAGTTTAATGAACTCGGTTTGCAAGAATAGAAACCGAGTTCATTGAACTCGGTTTGTTTTAAACTCACACCATACGTGTCAACCATCGCAGCTTCAGTCAGGCACACAAAGTTCAAACCATCGCAACACACTAAAAAAAAAAACTAAGTTCAAACTTCAGTCTCTCCCTCTCACTCTCAGTCTCCTTTCTCACGAGAAGTCGAGCTCTCTCTCACTCTCAATCTCTCCCTGTCGCTCCGTCGCCAGCACCGTCGCCGGCAGCTTCAGGCACACAAAAGTTTAAACCATCGCAACACACTAAAAAAAAAAAATAAGTTCAAACTTCAGTCTCTCCCTCTCACTCTCAGTCTCCTCTCTCACGAGAAGTCGAGCTCTCTCTCACTCTCAGTCTCTCCCTGTCGCTCCGTCGTCAGCACCGTCACCGACTGCTCCCGGGGCCGTCGCTGCCTCTCGCTTCCGTCGGTCCGTCTCCACGTCGCTCAGTCTTTCTCCCTCAGTGGTTGACAAACTACCTCACAAAGTAAGGACTCTCTCTTTTTTTTGGGTTTATTGGTAATCCGCATGCATTGTACTTGATGTTTGGGGGTGCAGAGTTTTGCTGCCATATCTGCTGTGAGGCAAATGATTTTTGTTCAATTCAAGTTCCAACAGTCAACAGTCCCACCATATCTAGTTCATACCAGATCTAGTTCATAAGAATATTATGGTCAAAGCCTGTTTAATCAATGCATCATCAATCTTTCAGTCCACCGATTATAGCTAGCCTAAATTGTTACATTTTTAATATTGTAAGTTGTGTGTGATATATATATAATGAACCGAATGAAATACATTTGGCTTAGTATATAACATTTGGTGTTATAAAATTACTATAGTCTATTATATTAAAAAAAATAATCATGGTTTATAATATATATATAGTAATATTCAGATATATATATATATATATATATATATATATATTATCCTAACATAATCTATCAGGCTCTATTCTTAAAGTTAAAGACTCAACCGCCATCTAGAATGGCAAGATATTATGGCTCTTGGCTTTCAATGTTGTTTTCTTATGATAAGATTATGGTTATTCTCAAAATTATCTCTTAGTGTGAGTTGTTGAACTATATCACTAACCTCTCCCTTCCTTTCCCTTCTTTTTTCCATGAAAAGAAATATATGTTTACTAGAAAGTCGTTTCTCATAAATATACCGACTTAAACATCAATGTATTGTCTCAAGGAGGTGTAAAATTAAATTGTTATAGGTTATGTGATTAGAAGTACTTGATAGCTCATGATAGGGGTGTAGGCAGAACTGAGAAAACCAAACTGACCACCCAGCACCTGACACTGATTTGAAAAAGGCTTCTAATAAGTATGCACTAAGTCTAAAATTAATAGATTGCAAAAGCTTGTTTAGTTTTATGCTAGTCGTACTAGTGCTCATTATGCAATGGTATTAAATTCTTATAACTCGGGAATTTAAACTATTTAATTGCACATTTTCTTACCATTTTCATGAATTACATAGAGATATAAGGGTTGGTGCAAACCCTTTGCTTTTTTTTTTTATTGATATGTACATCAATGACATAGTGTTTCAACATACCCCTTATATTACTCTTGACTCCCTAAACTTTGTGCAGTATGGCTGCTGTTCCTGCTCAGATCCCGGATCAGTTCGATCCTGGTCCCATTGAGGGTTCGGTGTTAAGGTTTCTACAAGAACATTGATCGTATGCTGTTTGGGAAGGCAAGGTAAAATTAAAACCGACCATTTGCTGAATATTCTCTTCTTATCCTTTTTTACATTATGTTGATTTTTTTTTCTTCCCATTTCTAAAATTTTAAGTTTGTTAATGGTATTACTAGCTTTAAATACATAGTCATGTCCATTAGTTGGGTTAAGTTAGATTGGCATACTGTTGGTTAGATTGACAGACTGTTGGGCACCCTTATGGCATATTGCATCTCATTACCATGGTTCTATCATGTGCAGGATCCAAGCCCATTGACATGCCGTGGTCGTAATGCCGAGTTTCGAAAACGACGCCTGATAGTGGTAGATGATCGCGTCGTCGACATTGTCAAGAGAGTTGGATTAGAGGGGTTGTATAGGATCCCGTGCAGAGAGATTGATCATAATTTGATAACGGCCTTCGTTGAGCGATGACGGCCTGAAACCCACACCTTCCACCTGCCACATGGTGAGACAACGATCACATTACAAGATGTGGAGGTTATTTTGGGCATTCCAATCGATGGTGAGGCAATTGTTGGAACAATTGACAAAATATGGGCTACTGAATGTCAGAGTATGCTTGGAATCAGCCCTACTGGGACGGTGCTTCAAGGATAAAGGATCCTAATTAAGAAGCTACTAGACAAAATTGACCAATTTCATATTCTTTAAAAATTTTAAATCATTCTAGGGTCATGACTTTCAAAACCCATTCAAATCAGTTATGATGAACAAAAATATTCTATATCCATTGAAATCTCTATTACAAATCTTAAACAAATATATCTTGAAATAATTTATGGTAAAAAGACTATTAGCTTAGGTATCAAACTTATAATCCATTTCATATCCATAAGAAAGACCTAAAAGTACTAAATATTCCTAACTAATTGATCACAATATTATTTAGTACTAAATATTCCCAATAATTAATCACAATATTAATTTTTTTTTAAACTTAGCATATTATCACAATATTTACACTAACAAACAAAACAAATATTCCCATATATTGTAATAACATAATAATCACAATATTTGGTACTAAATATTCCCAATAATCACAATATTTGTAGTTATTTTCTAAAAAATCTCCAATAACTGCTTTTTGCCTTCTTCTAGTCCCCTAAAAGCCTAAAGGGCTATGGAAATGAACAGCGTTTGCTCTCTTTTTATTTTTAAAGTTTGCTCCTTTTTTTCTAACTTCTTGGAATGTTACAAATGGTAACAACACCAAATATTTGTAAATTTTTCACAAACTATACGTGCTCGTGCTGCACCATCATGAATGGTCATGGTCATGGTCATGACCATGTGTTTATCACATAGATTCATGCTACAATTTTACAGTTGCAACTTCCTTAAAAAAAAATAATAATAATTGGATTTATAAGATTTTGAGCTTCGAACCTTTAGCCAAAAAAGTTTTATACATTCTCTTAAATGAAAAAATATAAATAAAAAGGAAAAAATTGCATATCTAGAGTACTCAAATTTTCACATAATAATCACAATTGTTGGTACTAAATATTCCCAATAATCACAATATTAATTTTCTTAAAAAAAAAAAACTTAGCAAATAATTTAATCACAATATTTACACTAACAAAAAAAAAAGTTCCCCAATATGTTGTAATTTAATCACAATTATTTACTAAATATTCCCAATAATTAATCATAATATTACTAGTCATTATAGATATTTTTTCTTAAGTAGATTCATGATCTTATATAAATGTGTCATAATATTAATTTTTTTAAAAAAAAAACTAGCAAATAATCACAATATGCTAACAAATAAATTAATCACAATATTACACTAACAAATAAGAAAAACAAAACTTTTCCTAATATGTTCTAAATTTTTCTTTAAAAAAAAACCTAGCAAATAATCACAATATACTAAACAAATAAATTAATCACAATATTACACTAACAAATAAGAAAAACAAAACTTTTCCTAATATGTTCTAAATTTTTCTTTAAAAAAAAACCTAGCATCACAATATTTTACACTAACAAATAAATTAATCACAATATTTACACTAACAAATAAGAAAAACAAAACTTTTCCTAATATGTTCTAAATTTTTCTTTAAAAAAAAAATCTAGCAAATAATCACAATAACAAATAAATTGATCACACAATATGTAACTAACAAATAAGAAAAACAAAACTTTTCTTAATATGTTCTAAATTTTTCTTTAAAAAAAAAAACCTAGCAAATAATCATAATATGGTAAAAATATTACCTGAGAGTGTTGTGTGAAATGAGTGTTCTGTGAGTGTTCTAAACTTGTTTCATAGAGGTAAGAGCTGAGTGAGTTTGTGAATATGTTAGTAGAGAAGCTGAGTGATATTTTAGTGAGCTGAGTGAGTTTCAGAGTCTTCACAATACAGAGAAGTTATGAGACCCCACGGCAAGGAAGGACAAGTCCAGCTGGGACCCACGTGATGTTGGGGGGACTGTTATGCCCACGTGGAGGGTTGGGGACTGATGCTGCTGTGGAGGGACTGTTTATGCCCACGTGATGTTGCTGCTGTGGGGAGCTGATGCTGTTGTGGGATGGGAGTGATGAGACAGAACGATGGAAATTGGCAGTGCTTGATACAAAGAAATCGAGTCCAATGGACTCGGTTTTTAAGGCTGGAAACCGAGTCCAAAGTCCAAAGACTTGACATACTCCATCACAAGATAGATCCTTTTTGAGTATCTATAACCTCATAAAGTCTAATTATATGAGGATGCTTCAACAATCTCAATATTTTGATTTCTCTTTTCACTGCACCAATTTAAAGGAAAATAAATAAATGAATGAAAATTTTAAGGTAAAAGGAAAAAATAAGCAAACATTTTATATCTATAGGCAAGATTAAAGTAACCATAAGCATGGAGAAGCAAAGTTAGAAAACATTTAATTTATTCCCTTGGAATAAGGATAAAATGTTTGCTGTTCAAATTTTAGAAATACTCTCTAAATCCATTAATTTTCTTATAAGTTGAAATCATCGAGTACAAGTAATTTTTAACAGAATTGGACAAAGGCCAAAATTGAATAAATTTGAAGTTTAGATGACTCAATTGAACAAAAATAAAATTAAAAGTTTGAAATAAATTTTAGTCAAACTTAGAATTTGCAATTTGCATTTTAACCTAATTTTTATATAAGGGAATAAGATGAGAACTGTTAATTTTTTTTTTAACAAATTATAAATAACAAATGAATCATTTCTAATTTAATCTGATACATTTTACAATTTAGATATTTATTGAAATTTAAATCAAAATTGCACTGAATTTTGATTGGTGAGTTTGACGGTAAAAAAAAATTATGTGCAATAATAATTAATGTGATAAAACAAATAATAAAATTTATTACCTAATTTTTTTTTCCAAAACCGCTCATTCCAAACGTGAGAAACACTGCATTTTTCTACCATTATGCCCAAAAAAAAACCTGTTTTCCCACCGTGGCATATCAACCATACTGTGGATACAATCACCACTGAAAATGGTGTTTTGTACCACTAAAAAGTCAAAAGACAAGGTGTGGCGACTTGTACTTGAGGAATCGCAGGTCCAAGTTGCCATTAGTGGAGGAAGGGATAGGGATGAAGTTGATGTTTGGCTAAAGCAAGGAGGGAGTCCAATCAAATGGTCTAGGTGAAGACTGATGTGAATGCTATGTATTATTGGTGAAGTTCAATCTCCATCTCTCCGTTTCTCTCGAATTTAAGTGGTTTGGGTGAAAAAGATGAGAAAGAGATTAAATTTTATTTAAATGGAATAAAGAGATAATAAAGAAGTTGTTGAAACTTGCAAGGTGTATTTGCTATGGTTAGTTTTAAAAAAAATAACAATCATGTTAGGGATGGGGTATTTCTTCACAACTTATAGGCAACATCATTTTCACATGATCCTATTGCAACATTTGATTTTTGTTTATTTTTGTGTCACTTAACTTTAGTTTGTGGCTTCGTTGATTTTCATATAAATTAGTTGAAGGTTCGTTCGTGCGTTGCACAATATTGATAATGAACTCATACAAAAATATTATATTATACTAGTTTTTGAGCACGCACTCATGTGCATGTTTAGACTCTTATATTTTTTTAGATAAAGATTAATAATTTGCATATATTATAATTTAAAAATATATTTTTTCTATTTTTCAAACAAATAAAAATGAGAAACTTTAGAGATAAATAATAACTGTAATTTCTTTTTTGAACGTGAAGAGAAAAAAATTCTAAATTTTAAGAGTTCTCTTTTTAAATTCAAAATGAATTTTTTTTTTACATTTATGATTCTATTTCTAAATGAAGTTATCCTTCATTAACGAAAGTATTTTTGAACCACATAAAAGTCTAGTTGAAAGAGACGAATCATTTTATATATAGTATATATATTGAAGTTAAATTCAAATTAATTTCTAATTGCTATCTAATTTGTGTCACATGTCCATTTTTTTTTCGTGTCAAGTGACCCATTCATAATACTTAGTACAAAAGCAGAGATGAACACTTTATTGTCTATATTTCATGCATTTCAACTTCCACTATATTAAATTACATAATTTCAAAATTTTACTACTCCATAGAATATATCTTTATTTTCAGTATTAGATCAGAAAGTTTTATATCACACATGGCTTGTAGGTACATTTGGTATATATGACATGAAGAGAAGAAGAAAATAATTCTCCTCTTCTTATTTTTCACTCTTCTCATTAATTTTGAAACAATAATCTAAATGTTCATGGACATTTGGGGTTTCTATCAGGACCACCATAATAGAAGGAGCTTCCACTATTTAGGATATCATTGCAATTGGGTTGTGTAATGACTATGCCCGTGTCCTTGGGATCCCTGAGAGCCTTTGTACCATCAATAACTTTGAGAAATTTGAAAAAAACTAGCCTTGCCAAAGCCTTCTTCAGGGAAATGGCCGCTACCCATTTGTGTTGTCGTGTGCTTCCCATCTTTGATGTGTGTTTATCACCGCTCCTCCCCATTGAATCTCTGAAGGGCTATCAGACAGGATCGTGAATAGGGAGGATGGCCAATATCCCAATTGATAATTACTGGTACCCCTAAGTTGCAACCACCAGTTTCCATCTTTATCGTCCTACCTCATTGTACATATATGTCCAGCAAATCAGTTTATAATATTTTGAATGAAATGAAGGCGTAAAGACTAACTATTCTTTCACTTGTTTAGTTACTTGCACATATGCTAATAATTGAAGTGACAATATACACATCTAAAAAAGATTAAAAAATATATCTATATTTAAAACATAAAAATAAATGTGAAAGAATGAATGTAAAAAGTTACGTGAGTGACAATAAAAACCTATAGGTAAAGCATTACGTTTTTGTGTAATATATTTCTAATGAAAGAGGAAAAAAAAAAAAAAAAAAGAACTATCTTGTGCAGAACAACTAGACACTTAAATTTACCGTCTTAAAAATAAGTTAGGTAAAAATAAATTGTGTATAGAAAAAATTGAAACTTTAAATTAAAAATTTGTATATAAAAATACATAAATCGAGCAATAAAAATTTCAAACATACACTATTTGAACTAAAACCAGAAGAATTTCAAACACATCTATATCATTTGTACTATGAATTTTTTCCTGAGAAACAAAAATACATATGATATGATTATGCATGTGTATCCAAAAATTAGAGGTATTTGATACAGTAATTTAATAGAAATATTGTTCTACCTTCCACACATTGAAATTGAGTTCATATTGGTTACCACCATAGACGGAAATACGGCTAAGGCATGCACCCAACGCAATCCGATTGTCAACTTGAACAAAGCCAGGGCACAACAGATTGTAGCAACCAATTTTTTTATATGAATCAGTCTGCAGCCATGATAAAAAAAATAGATACTCTTTTAAAAAAAGAAACAATATAAACAGGCTGGTGCTGGCATGGAGGTCAAATATTAAAACACGTACGGTCCAAAATGTGAAGATTCTAGTCTTGTTATCTCCATATAGAACTGGGTTGACCTGTTTGTCCACACAAATAATTTTGCAAAAAATGGAAATTATTAGTAATTAAATGTTTTGCATGCGCCTAAAGAAAAAGGTGATGATGAAATTGTATATACCAACATGCCAGCTTCAATGGTATTAATATTACCAAAACCACCACCTGTGATCCAGAATTGAGACGAGCTGAACTCGTTTTTTATTTGGGTTTGGAGATTCCACACGTTCATGGTTGCCTGAGCTCCATAATACTTATCTCCTCTCTCATAAACTATTGCATACTAGAAACTCAACCAGAAAAATAAAGGTTGTGAGTGTCAACTTGAGTCCTTCATTTTAGTAGATATCATTGACCTCAAACCTATTAATAAATATTGGTTAAAAATTGAGTTGTACCTCATGCAAATCACCCTCGTCATCATTAAGGGTGGTATGGCGTTTTTTCCTTCCATAATTTGCTGCAGAGCTTGCCCTTAATAAATCTTCTTCTTTTGTTCTTCTTATGGGAATGGTTCCTCCTGGGCACCTTCCATTCAAATGCCATAGCTGAGTAATTTCAGGCTTGGAGTTTGAAGAGACGTGGTTGCTCTCATCGTATGAAAGCCCTTCTGGGTGAGAACCTGGTCTCATCTATGGCATTTGGCATAGATACCAACGCAAACCCGGCCCATACCAATTATACAATACGTATCAAATTATTCGCGATACCAAATGAAATGTAGTTAATTAATTAAACCAGTCACTGGAATTGGGTGATTTTTTAACAAAAGATGATCAAAAGCTGGCTGGTTTTTGATATGTACGCAGTCGATTATATCTCCATCTGGGCTCTATATTAGATACATTTTCTTATTATACACACATAGATATCAATCTGAATTCTTAGTGTTGTGATAAAATTACACTCCTATTGTACTTGGGAGTCATGGAGACACCACAACCCTCAAAAGTAAATGATTCTTCTAAGATTAAAGCTAAAAATACCATATAGATCATAAGCTTTACTTACCCCAAAGAGAAAAAAGGTGGGAATGTATAAAATTAAGAAACATGTTATATGAAGTACACCTTGATGGATTTAAGAGCAGGCTTGTTGAGTCTCTTCAATTGCTGCTGAACTTCCAATTTTTGTTTGAGACCAAAGATAGTGTCAGTGTTTCTAATTCCAGTTGCTTCCATTGGTATGAGAAAGAATAAGCACAAGGTCATCTTTACTGCTCTTAACCACCTCCTCCCACTTCCACAAGGCGGCACCATGAGATGTAATAGCTAGCTTAATTTGGCCGTCTCCTTTACAATACTTAAACGTGCATTTGTTCGTCCGCTTTGAACTGTTCCACATATTTATACACAAACAAATTAACTTCTATAATAAGGATCACCATATTTTTCAGCTTATAAGTACAAACTTCATATTTAATTTCCTATTGACTACTGCCATTCTTTTGTTTCTTTGTCATTTTGCGGGATTAAACAGCATTTTTTTTCGTTCTCTTTGAACTACTGCTCCACAAGTTGAAAATTTGGGAAGTTGGTTTTTTTTTTTTTTAAATAAATACCTTAAAATTAGAGAATACTAGAAAATTTTCCGCACATACTTGGTAATTTCATTTGAAAATAAATTTTTTTTTAAGACTCATATATAATAATCATTTTGTTATATAGTATTAATGATGTTTCCCATAATATTGTTGAATGGTTTGAAACTTAATTTTCTTAATTCATATTTTATAATTTTAATTTTTCCTTAAAATGTAACGAAGTTTTTGCATCGAAATTGCCTATTGAGTTGTAAAATGATGATCAAAATTTCAATAAACTCCTAAATTGTACAATAAATCTAATCATATACATGTTTTTAATAGTCTTACAATTATTAAGTTACTCGAAACCTAATATAGTAGATCTAGATGTTTTAATTTCGTTAACAACCTAGAAAAATAATACAATATATACTATTGTGTGTGATCACATCTAACGTAATAATAAAGCATGCGTATTTGAAAGAGAGTAAGTGCTTCTACATGTAAAAAAATAAATAAATAAAGACTTGCTTGGAGCTTAGTGGTGGTGGGTTACTCATCCACATTGATGTAATTCCTGTTAATGGCAACCAGCAAACTGAAAAAAGAAATGCATAAAAATAAGTTCATGTAATGCAATTGACTAGACATGCAAATTATTATTGAATTTTAAACATATGGTAGCCAACATGCATTGTTATATTGCACGGGTAAACACAACCACAGACTATAGAGGAGAAGATAATTTGGTGAATGATTCCTTTGATGACAACCATCGTACACCAAGACTTGCACTCAATATGTGAGATCAGGAGTTAAAAAAAAAAAAAAAAAAAAAAAAAAGTTGAACAACCCGTGCATGGAAATGAAGAATAAAAATATATTAAAAAAATAACAAAAAGATTCTGATAGGTGCAATCTTTTTCTTTTATTTTTTAATTTTTTATTTTTATATTACATGAATTAATTATTAAAAAAAAAAAAAAAAAAAAAAAAAAAAAAAAAAAAAAGGTACCCAAAACCAAAAGAGGTTGCTAGGAAAATCTGAAATAAGTGGAGATTAAGAGAACAAATAGAAAAGAAATCCTTGTTTCACTTGGAGTGGGAAAACAAAAAGAAGGAAAATTTTTTATTGTGGAACTTCTCCCAACGGGAAGAACTAGGCCAGTGGATGAATTGACAAGAATTTTAGTATTATCTCAAACGAATTTAATTCCAACAGATGAGAAAAATAAATAGAAAACAGCAACTTAAATCCAATTGTTAAAAAAAAAAAAAAAAAAAAAAAAAAAAAAAGGCTGCATAATAACAAACACACACGAACTTTAATTTTAATACGATGAACAGTTTTGACTTAATGTTTCTCAATCTTTAGATGCCGGATACTACATATTTTCTATTTTAGAGTTCAAATTCAAAATCAATAGAGTTCATATATTTTTTATCAAGCTTGAAGCTGGGTTAACATTTGTTTATTTTATTTCGTATTTAACACACACACACCAAAAAAAAAAAAAAAAAAAAGTGAAAACGATTTCTTTCATGTCAATCAAAAACTATTAGTACTTAATATTTGCTGTTATTCTATCAAATAAAAATATTTTTAAAAAGCCACGATAAAAAAGTTTGGCTTCAAACATACTTAGAACCATCTTACTCTAACCTATTATGTGACGACTAAAAGGACCATTCATGCATGGTTTTAGTCGAATAACTTATTTAATGAGTCATGTTACTTATTTAAGTAACACGCATGAATAGTCTTATAAATCATCAGGGAATAGCTCTAAACTTGTTGAGAGCTAAACTTTGTAAAAAAAAATTATTACTAATTATCTGGAGTTAATAAGAACAATTCAAAATTCAATAAAATGTAGATAACAATAAATAAGTAAATAGATATTATAGATTAATTTGACAATCAGGTAGAGTGTCTATTTAGTGCAACCACAACTTCTAAGATATAGAATAACTAGGGGTGTCCACCCACCCGTCGGACCTGACCTACTTGTCAGAACCGATCCACTCACAACCAATCTAAGACATTCAGTGATTAGAGGCGGGTTTCAAACTTGAGAAACCGACTCCAACAGGTTGGTTGATGGGTTCTCTTCTCTAAAACTTGGTTCACCCAATTCGATTGTAAAACCTAGAAAAATCTGACAACTCTAAGCATTTTTCGGTGATTATTTGGTGAAATTTCATCAGATCAACCTAGATTTCTGCCAAATCTGGTGAGATCTCCTTCAGACCTGGTGGAAATCTCACCAAATCTAGCAAAATCTCACCAAATCCGTCAAAATCTTGCCAAATTTGGCAGAGATCTCATCGGATTTGGAGTGTTTTTGGCCGTTTCTCCACTGTTGACTGTTTAGAGCAAACCGACTGCCACCCAACGCATATCTGACCACTCTAAACTAACTCCCTCACCAATCAGCAGCGGGTATGAAAGTTCTCCACTCGATTTGGTCAGGTCAGTCGCGAATTGGGCACAAACCCAACCGAGACCAACCAATGGACACCCATAAGTATAAGACTATATGCTATGATAAGAGTAGTTGTGAAAAATGTAGTGTGTTCTATTAATAAAAAGACAAACAAATCATTTTTTTATTTAAAAAAAAAAAAAAAAAAAAACAACAACAACAACAACAACAACAACAAACAAACAAACAAAACCAGGGGTAATTTGTAGAGTATAATAAGTTTGTCACACTATGTCATTAGTTAGCACACATTAGAAAGAATTGAGGAGAGAAGCATCTCAAGCCTTTGAGACTCAAGTTCTGATTGTTGACATGGAGATTTTTTTGCCACATAGAACTCGAGTTTGAAGAAGAAGAAAATTTGAAGAAATTTAAAAAGAAAAGAAGACGAAGAGAAGAACCCATAGAGGAAGAAGAAGAACAAAGGAACTCACAGGAATAGAAAGAATAGAGGGAGGAAGAAGAAGAACAAAGGAACCCCAGTGAACACAAGAAATCAAGTTTTAAATACCCGATTTTCTATGTGGATTTTTTTTCACATCAAATTGTTATCACGTGAAACTCGAGTTTTTAAAACTCGAGAAACTTGGGTTCCACCTTTGAACTCAAGTTTTATACATAAGTCCCTTTGAACCCAAGTTTTGAATCTCAAGCTACTAGTTTATTACACCGTTTTGAAAACATGACAACTAACTAAAATATTTAAAAAATAATGCTAAATGCAAAAAATAATAATAATAATTATAAAATCAACAAAACGGAGCAGTTTGGTTTGGGTGTTCGGCTGCCCGAGAGACAAGGCTAGAACCAGCCCCGCTATATCTACCGCTACACCGTTTCCAACTTTCACTGCCAAGTGCCAACATTTTCATTTCATCACCGAAGCTTAAACCCAAACACACCGCAACAAAAATAAATAAATAAATAAATAAATGGTTTCTGGAGATCCAAAAATCCTAGAAGGAGAGCCTTCATCTTCGTCCACTGACAGCTGGAAAGAGCGCATCTTCATCCCTACTCTCCTAGCAGGTCTCATTTCTTTTATTACCCATCTGTTTGGTTGCTGAGAAATCAGAGTAAAACATAGGAAACTAGAAAAAAATTTCTCATTTCTTAAGATTTATGTTGCTCTTTAGTGAAAACAAGAGAAACTCATTATTTCTAAACCAATTTGCTATACTGGGTTCATTTGGGTTTGGGGAGTGAGGCTCATAGTAAAGGGAGTGTATTTGGTATTGAATTTAAGTTTTATGTTTCCGTTTACTTGAAAATAAGTGAAAGCCTTTTTTTTTTAAACCAACTTGCTATACTGGGTTCAGATGGGTTTAGGGTATTAGGCTCAGAGTAAATGAAATTTTTTTGGTAGTGAATGGAAATTTTTGTTGCTTTTTACCTGAAAACAAGTGAAACCAATTATTTCTAATCCAATTTGCTAAACTGGGTTCAGTTGGGTTTAGGGAATTAGGCTCAGATTAAAGGGAGTTTATTTGGTATTGAATTAAATTTTATATTTCTGTTTACTTGAAAACAAGTGAAACATTTCTAAACCAATCTGCTATACTGGGTTCAGTTGGGTTTAGGGACTTAGGCTCAAAGTCAAGGAATTTATTTGGTGTTGACAATTTGAGAAATTGACCTGTTTTTTTTGGATTTGGGCAGGGATTGTTGGTGGAGGAGTTGGGTTGGTGTCAAAGCATCGAAACGCTCATGGTCTAGCAAAGATTTGTGCTACTTATGCTACTAATCTGGCCATTGTTACCGGTTGCTATTGCGGTAATAAAAATCTCTGCTTCATAAAACTTTCAGTCATGTGATTGTGTTCAAGTTTCAGTCTCTCACCTTGTTTGTTTAGTTTTTTTTTTTTTTTTTTTTGGTTCATTCATTAAAACTGTTTTGAAATCCCATGAAATTTCAATTGCTACATACAATTGTCTTCCACTTAGAGTTTAGTGTCATTGTATTACATGGGAATCATCATCTTATACATTACAAATTAAAATGAAGTCATTTCATATGTGTGTAGCAAATCCTACATCATTAATTGTGATGGAGTATACCATTTTCTTCAATGGCTTGATGCAAGCATGAACTGTTTTGGTATTGCTACTGCTGACATTTTGTCCCTTGATGAATTCACATTGTCAAAAGCACTGCATCTTGCATTTCAAGCAGAGATAAATGGTCTTTTTGTCAGTTTGGGGGTAGTGAAAATTCTTTGGTCACCAATGTGTTTTATTAGATTTACCCAACAACTAGTCAATGCCTAGAACCTCATATCTGAAGCTGATGGGTCGTCAGTTTTTTTGTAGACCGACTTTATGATTTTGAGTTTCTTTTGAAGCGAATAAGAATTCTAGAATATCTTTTAATATAAAATATGGGGATATAAGCAATGACCTCTAGCTTTGGGTTAAATGGAAAAAAATTATAGGGCTGTAATTGGTAGTTGTGTATGTAAATCTGTTGTTGATTCTAGGATACCTTACACCTTTGATTGTAAGATCTTGGAAGCTTCTCCTTCAGAGCTTCCTTTTTTTATAATAGAAATTCTTATTTTTTAAAAGTAAAATAAAATAGAGCATGTATAGCTTTCCTTGTGTTAAGAGCATAATGTAGACATCATGTTGAAGCCAATTCCTAAGCTTATATGCTAAGAATATGCTAGAACTAAAGACTCACCTCATTTTGGACCCCCTTCCCCTTCCATCCCAACACCCCCCACCCCCACCACCCCCCCCCCCCCCCCCCCCCCAAAAAAAAAAGACTTACCTGATAAGTGGGTTGGTTTAAGGTGTGAGACTGTTGGCAGTTACTTCTTCTTCTTTCTACTTTTTTTCTTTTTTTTGGCTGAACCGCTGATAGTTCTTTTTGAGAACCTGTGCTAGAGTACTACTTTTTCAAGACTAGAAATGTGGTGTGCACTGATTTGAAGAATCTATGTGATCTATTCTGAAGAAAGACACTGATTACAGCTGTGGGAGGAAGATAACATATGATTTTGATAGTGTCTCCAATGGGAATTGTAGGACACTCAATTTGGAATTTTTTACAGTTATTTTTTGCATATCTAATATACCACAAGGCAGTTTGGAACATTTTTTGTCATTGTGAGATACATGGTGAATAAATATTGACAACACTAACTGTTGCACAAGTACAGGAATTATGCATTTAGTTTTAATGAGGTAAACAGATGAGTGTATTTTAGCATACTGATTACTGTTTGAGAAGCATGTGGCTGCCTATTTGGCTGAAACATCACTTCTCTTTGAGTCTTCAATCAAAATATAAAGTTATTGGTGGTCATACAATCTAAGAACTGCCTATATGTCTTCATTATCATTCCCCTAGAATCATTTATTTTGTTGACATCCTGTTCTCTTGAATGAGTTGTGGTTCAACGTTTTTCTTGATTGCTTCCTTATGAATATCTAAGCAAGAAAATTTGAATGAATCAATCTAGGTAGATCATTAAGATGGAAAAAAAATGGCCTGAAAACAGGGATTCAAGTATTCTAGGATAGTAAAACAGGTGATCATTAGAGTTTTGTTTTGATATAGACATATTGTATGAAAATATTAATAAACTTTGACTTTGATACGTTATATATGTAATATGACTTTGGATAGTAAGTTCTATTGTTAGATTGGCACCCAAGAACTGGGTTTTGTTATGTTTGCCTTTTTTTGAGGCTAAGGCTTCAATATCTTTCCACTTAATCATGCTGCCAACTGCATCACTTGGATTCTTTGTGCTTCATTGTCAAGATTCAGGATCAAGGCATATATGATAATCTGAAAAAAAATTACCTGTGGACGCATGCATTCTCATAGTAGTCGTCCACCTTTTTCAGAGACTCACATATGATTGCATCTCAAGAAAATGCAAGGCAACCAAAGACAGGCTTTGGCTGCAAAAAACAGCAATGATGAAGAATGACAATGGAAATTGATTGAAGGATCACCATAGTTTTGGAGACAATTTTATCATAGAATTAATTTAATTAAAAAAATTTTCCAATTTTACAGGAGCACGTGAATTTGTGAGAGCAGCTAGGAAAACGGGACCTAATGATCTATTGAGCTCTGCAATTGCGGGATTCGGAACTGGTGCTCTTCTTGGGCGTCTTCAAGGTTAAATTCTAAGACTCTCTCTCTCACTCTCTCTCACCTGCCAGGGGGTGTCTGGTTGTGCAGGGATGTCTGTATTGCAACTCTGAGCTTGCTGCAACCAAAGCAACAAGAGGCTAATAATTTTACTGCGTCCCTTTCTTAATTAAATTTGTTTTTCTTTGGCATGTTAGGTGGTCGACCTGGTGCTATCCGTTACTCTATCATCTTTGCTATTGCGGGGACTGCAGCAGATTTTACTGCAGTTAAACTAGAACCCGTCTTGAGAAATTATGGTGAATCTATATTGGGTAATAACAGTTCAGAGAAGAATGATGGCTGGTTGAAATTGCCGGAGTGGTCCCCCATCCAAGTACTTGATGAGGAAGCCATTGCTGCAAAACAAGCCCGGGAACAACAGCTCTATGCGCAGAGGGCACTTGGCAAACTAAACAAAGAAGAATCTTGAAAATATCTTATCTTGTACCTTGAACTCTTATGTTTTAATAATAATGTTTTTGGTGCCTGTCTTCCAGCCGTTTCAAAATGGCTTCTGTAGACAAATTTTGACAAAGTCAGTTTCTTTATCTCAGTAATTTCCTGTTCAATTGATGAATTTGCAGCTAGTCCTATAGAGACTAGTAATGTTCTTAGTATGCAAGAAGATTATTACGTGTATATACTCACAAAATTCATAAAGCTTTTTGTCAATTAAATTCTCGAGTTTATCTTTTTTCTTACCTGGACTGTCCGTTTTTAAGGGCAATGAAATCTGTTGGTGAAGATGTGATGTATTCTGGTGGGTATTGCTGTATTGGTTATCTGGTTCTCAGGCAAACCTTTTAGGTTAGCATTTGCATCATTAGGTATGCCAAAATAGCATAAGACCCCCAAAAATGTGATCCAAGTATTCATCCATCAAATCAGTCATCACTCCATAAGGGAAGACAGTCCGAGTGTTCCAATTACAATTTTTTTTTAACAAAGTATGGTTCATCAGTTTTAACCCTCAAATGGATAAATTAAAAAATAATAATAATAATAATAATTAATTGGAAACCTCTGAAATACATTGGAGGATACTTCAGTGTTTAAGCAAAATAGTTGTCACCTTGCAAAAAACTATGCCAAAAAAACATACAGGGTTGAATAGAATCACGATATAATGTTGATTCTTTTTTGTTATTCAATTCTTCTTCTGTGACAATAGCTAAAGTAGGCTTCCAACTTATCATCAAAAGAAGATGAGTCATGTTGACGCTCGTCAACTTCAAAAATAAAATCTGAGTTCAAAAGGGAAATTTATTGAGAGAAAATAAAGATAGAACGGAAAAGAAAATTGGGTAGAAGTGGAGAAAAATTAAAGAGAAAGTAATCTTATTTATAGAGCAAGAATGTGATTGTAGGTTTGAATTTAAAAAATATGACCCTTGGATTTAAATTTAAAAAATATAACTCTTGGGTTTGAATTTCAAAAATATAACTGTTATGTTTAAAGTTTAAAGATATGACTATTTTAAAATATTTTGAGGTTTAATACTGTTAAAACTTTAAAAAACAACATATATGTATATATGAAGAAAATTATTTTATTAAAATAAAGTTTAGAATTAATGTAAGTGTTTTGAAAAACGGTTAGTTAAAATAGGGAAAAAAAAAAAAGAAGTTGGTTCTTATATGAAGTAACAATCATTTTTGCACATATTATTTATTTTTTATTTTTTTATTTTTGGCTTTTAGAGAGCTTCAAAAAACTGATGTGAATGCACTTTTTCCCTGGTTTGACCAATTTTATTGCAAGGAATATGGGCTTGATGTAAAACTACGAAAGTAAAGGAAATATATCTGGTTAAACTTTAAAGTCGTGTTTTTCCTAATATCACAAATAAATAAATAAAGAGTTGTGTTTTTTCATGTGCAACGTGTAGTATGCTCAAGTTTCCAACATGTGTGGTGTGTGTATGTGTTTTGTGAATATTCACTGCAAAAATCACCGAGTATAGATATCGTACAACAGAGCCAACAAAAGACCACGAGGGCATACCTTAAAAAAAAAAAAAAAAAAAAAAAAAAAAACGAAAATGACTTCCCTGATTCTCTAATATCATTTTTATTTGTAACAATTTCAGTCTCCCAACCAGGAAAGAGCATCCAATGCTGTCACCCACCACACCAATATTAAAGTGATTTAGATTTAGACCCTCACCAGCAGGAGCCAAGATGAGAGCTGCTTAAACAGCCTTAGCCTAACCAAAAGGACCGCAATCCACAAGCTGGGTTACTAGTTAAGACTAGACTAGCCATTTATTATTTTTACCTTCATAATTTCTGAAACCAGCAGGCTATGGAGGCTCAGAATCGCAATTAACTGACTGTACCTTAAGGCCGAAGCAAGCCTCAGCCATCTATGCTCTGAAATTGTGAGTTCAGAAATGTTAAATCCTTGCCTAGCAGCTTGATGCTTCTCATAGCACTTAGCAATATTTTTAGGGAATCTCTTGCACGTTAACTTGAAAGGGAGAATAGTTGTTTAGGAACAACCCCATTTAGTTTTTGATAAAAATAGTACAGTTTTAAAAAATAACTGAAAATTAAATTGAGAGATGGTGTCACCCAGACTCGAACCGAAAACCTCATCTAGTATTTTTTTTTTTTTTTTTGGTAAACAAAACCCCATTTAGTAATTGATCTGATGGATAACCACCAGTTTATAAGCTCAAAAGGAGAATCTACTTATCCAAATCAACCATTCACTACCCTCCTTCCTCCTATCTTGGGACTGACGGTATAATAAACTTAGGACACTAAATATCAACACTGATAGAGTACCAACAATCTCATATGTCATATCAAGAAAACAGTAGCTTAAACAACAGCAAAATAATTCAGATTCAAGCTTGTCATTTACATATATTTAACAGGGTCCTATCTAAAGCTCACTATTGGTGGTTTGACCCCATTCCACAACAATAGTAGGTTAGTAAAAAAGTTGACAATCGGCAATTTTGTCTCTAGAACCTAGATCGTCACTATAGAATACACCTCGTAAGAATTCCTTGAACAATTGAATCTCCTTGTTCCTGGCTGCTCAATAGGAATCCCTTGCTATTCCTTTCCTAATAAACTTCACCATAAATTATCAGCATCATGGAATCACCCATAGCCACTTCATTATTTTATGAGAGCAGAGAGACAAGAGAGACAAACTCCAGTGTTACCCGACCCTTGGACCTTGTGTTGATGACAAAGTGTTCAGGATATTTCCTTAGCAACATAAGCAAGCCGTACCAAGGTTTCCCCTTGGATTCAGGACCAGGCCAGTCCTCAGATGTAAGATATCTCCTTACTCGACTATGGTGCCAGACATTAGCATACTTCTCCAACAACTGAACAAGATTAGAACCATCAAGGAACACTCAGTAATGTGAACAAACCAGATGTATATGTGAGTTTTAACTCCCAATGCAATGACAGTAGTACAAATCATCGTTATCAATGCAATAAAAATGGCCCATTAGAGCTGAGCCAAAAAGAAAAGATAGTCAATATCATTAAATTTGTTGCCATAAGAATCAAAACTGAATAGAAACCATGTCTTTTAACAATATCCTTATGAGGGGATGGTGTCTTTAGCTTTTGTTGCTTCAGAAAATTCTTAAAGAAACTCAGTGTCTACAAAATGCCTAAAGTAGTAGCCTCAACCCTACGATTCAATCCCCCTTACAAAATCATCTAATTGCAAGAAGCCCAAATTGATTTGACTTCAATAATAATTGTTAAGATAGGGGATGAGAACCTGGATTTGGCAACAGCAATAATCACATTTAGATGAGTTAATGAAACAGTAAAATCTGAACCTTTAAGGAATTGCTCAATGTGAGAGCTGTGTGACAAAAAAGTCAAAAGGAAAATAAATTGCAAGGTGTAGTGTCTTGCAATGGAAGGTCCACATGGTAGCACTAATCAAAAGATGTAATGGGTGGGTTCTAAGTTTACAATTTTTTTTGCACTGTATCCTTCTGGGAAATGTGGTACTAAAAACCCAGCACTTAACTGAAAAGTATACTTGCATCATACTAAATATTTTTTACGACAAAGTGCATCAAAGAAGTTAATAGAATGCTATCTTCCATGTGGAAGACTTTGCAGTATGGAAAAGGAGGCATGGCATCAAAAAGGGATGGTGAGGTGTACACAGTTCAAGTTTCAAAAATGAACTTAACAGGCTAATACACTAGAGCTAGCATCCATTATTCAGAAGTTTTTTTTTTTTTTTTTTTAATAAGTAATGAAAAATTTTATTAATAAAGAAGCCAACCCAAGTACATTGGCAATGTACTGTGGGGGCAAAAATCAAGAACCAAAATTATAACAATCCAGTAAAACAGGAAGGAAAAACAAGAAAAATGCGACAAAGCCACACTCCAAACAAGGAGAGTATGTAAGAAAAACCAAAATATAGTTGTGCTGCAAGCACCACATCCATGTGGAGCATGGTAATCACAAAAATGTAAAATCAGTTTTTAATGGCACAAACGTAGCATGTTTAGATTAAAAAAATCCTCTTTGAAAACCTAAGTTTAAGGCAAAGTCTGAGAACAATTTCCCATGGAAGTTAAGTAGGTTATTTGTATTTTAGTTTATGTTTATTTTGTTTCTCTACAGTCAAATGTATTTTTTAAATTCTGTAATTGTTGGGTACAAGCCATAATTGTGGGCCTTAGGTTTAATTTTATTAATAAGATTTATTTAGTTTATGAGTCTTTATGTCTGGGATTTAGTTTCCAATTTAATTAGGGTTAGATTCACTGGTAAAAGTAATAGCCCTAATTCTATTAAGAAAAGTTAAGTTTTAGCGTCCATATAGTACTCAAAACAAGGAGTTGAGTTGATCAATAAAATATTGAGTGTTTTGAGTATTGAGGTAAATTGCCTTATTGTTCATTTCTTCTTTTTCTCACTCTTTCCCTTCTTTTTGATATTTTGTAGCTATTCACAGGCACCATTCACATGCGTTGTTCATGCTGCTATCAACGAATTGTGGTAGATTCAATTCTGTTTCTTCTTACCTCTTTGCAACGATAAATCAATTATTTCTCTTCCCTACAAAACCCTAGTCATTCCTGAACCCTAACCCTTCTTTCTAAAGGTTCTACACCATAACTTCACAAATCCTCTTAACCATATGCCTACCACAAGCACACATAGACAATTTTCCCAGATTGTCTCAATTTTTAATTTTTATCTATGTAGGGTAAAATGGATTTGCGCCCCTTAAACTTCTACTCACGCTCCATTTGTTTTGAACTAAAATATTTCCAAGGTCAACTGTAAAATATTTTTAGTCAACCTTAAGCGCAAAGGCAAAAAGTAGTAAAATGTTTTACGTTTAAAAAATCAGTAAAACATTTTCCACTTTCTCACTCTCAACTATTCTCTCCATTTCTCGCTCACATTGCTCTCTCCTTCTTCCCTCCATCTCTCACTTCTCTCTCTCTCTTCTATCCCACAAACTAGCCAGGAACTCACCTACCCTGCGGTCCGGCAACCACCTGCAATGCCACCTTTTGTCAATGTCACTCATCATCGGCTCCACCACCAATTCTAAATTTCACAACCCAAATCCTGATCTGAACCAATTGCAAACGCCACCCACCTCTCTCACTCTCTCACACCGATCAAGTTTCGAATTTGGGTTTTGAGTTCATGCAATTTTGGGGTTTCCGATCTGGCCTTTGTGGGTTTTTTTTTTTTGGCTTTCGGATTCGGATTTGTATTGGTTAGTGGTGGCTTGGTGGATGCTTTTTGGGTGCTTGTATAGATAACTGACTCTATTTAGGTATTAGGCTTTCAGTGAACAGAGAGGGTTATTTCAGTAACTCAGGAAGTTCCTGCAAGCACTTAGAACCAAGATGGACTCATTGAAAGTCCAAGGCACTTCACTTATCAAAAAAAAAGTCCGAGGCACTTCATACAAAAAAAAAAATGCTGAAGGTTAGCACAAGATCCAAACAAACCCCCCAGGACCTCACTTAGATGGGATAAGCAATGGGCAATGACCTTATATACAAGCAATAAAGGTAACGATACTAACCACAGCATGAAGTTTCTCCATAGGCATCCATTCTCCAGGACCACAAATATCTGAGAGTGCAGTAGCTACAGTTGATACCACATCCTTTTCTTCCAACTGCAGAAGTTGATGATTGTCAGCATCTCGATCAACCCTTGATCTTCCATCTGCTTTCTTCTCTGCAGGAATTGGAGACAATACCATGCCAATGAAAGAGTATTTCGTAGGTACATGTGTTGTATCATTTATACAGCCATTTTGGAACCAAGCAGTCAAAAAGGAAAAGCAAACTGTCAAAGCAACTATGTGGCAATTCATTCAGGAATGCATGATATCAATATAAAAACAAATTTTCAGGATCATTTTCAAGTGATATAGTGAATATGAGAACATCTTATCACAAAATCAAGTCAATAACCCTTAATCGGTGAGAAAGGAATGCTAGAATCTTTGAGGGGTATGAAAGGACCATTTTCTTTTCTTTTCTTTTTTTTTTTTTTTTTTTTTTGATGCATGGAACCTCAACAAGGTAAGGACCTTTGGACCCACCCCTAGGAAGTAAACCAGAGATACACAACCCCACCACCATAAGAGGACCATTTTAGATTTGAAATTGCTGTTTTTCATAACCTTGTTTGAATGGATGACAGCATCAAGATTATTTTCATTTTCCAACTTATTAGATTCTATGGATCATAGTTGAATTGTGTGTGTTCCTATTGTATATAGCCTTTGTGGTTGGGCTTCATACCTCCATCTATTTAAAAAACTTATTTACTTATCAAAAAAAAAAAATGATGCCTTTAATGGTGCTTCCATGGTCCTCCATCACGAGGACTAGCCAAGGTCCTCAT
The DNA here is from genome assembly GCA_035136125.1 of Quercus rubra. Taxonomy (NCBI): domain Eukaryota; kingdom Viridiplantae; phylum Streptophyta; class Magnoliopsida; order Fagales; family Fagaceae; genus Quercus; species Quercus rubra. The sequence continues at coordinate 48,945,975 of CM068738.1, forward strand.
GCTTTTTGCTATTGAGTGAGAGCTCCTCCATGTATTGATTTGTAATGCGCCCAACTTTTCTGAAGAAAAAAATTCTTCAGAAAAGTTTTGTTTCTAGCTTTTTCCAGCACAAACTAAATAAATTTTAGGAACATAGTTAAGGTTGGCTACATAATACATGTGTTTCTCTTTGAGGTGAAAATTGGTGTACATATGATAAATTCAACAAAGAAGAATGTCATATGCATTAATTTGATGTCAGCTACAGTATTTTATTTTTAATCAAGTTTCAAAACATCGTCACTAAGCAAAGTAATAAACTAAAACTTACAACAATAGTCCATACCCAGTTTGTGACCATGGTCCATACGATGGCTTGCTTACAATATAAACTTAGAATAAACGGTTGTAACCTAGAACTTGGACAATTAATAAAGACAGTAGCATTTACCCCTACCCTATGTCTGTGCATATATACCCCATGAAAATGGATACATGAAGTCAACATAAATTATAATAGCACCATTGGATGGACATCCTGGTAAACATTAAACAGCTCATGAACAGAACAAAATTCTAAGCCTCATTCTAATTCCACAAAGAATCATAACATCAGCAACAAAAAATCCCAGTTGCAACACATGATCCAAGGGTTTGCTTTCCTTTTCAGCTTCTGCACATTCCTTCTCAAAGGTTCATTCCAAGTCCCCTTTCAATTTATATAAAGTCAGCATCTTCCCTTTCAGCATCTGTATATCCTATTTATTAAAGGAAATCCCAAAAAGAAGCCATAAACACAAAAGGATCTAATAAATTGTACCTAAAATTTGCCCTCTCAATACATTGGGTAATCACATGTAATGCTGTGGGAACTGGGAACACTATTTCTCAAAATGGAATCCATAATCTCTTTTTAAGGCACGAAGCAATGCACTTATTTCAAATAGTCAACCTTTCCCTTCAATTTCCCGAAAGCAAATTGTGGGTGTTGGTTATCACCAACACTGCTATCGGGTTTACATTTTATTTCACATTTGTTTCCATCCTCATTGTCCTAAGTGATCTATATCTATTAAAATATTTGACCATCCAATAGATAAGGTCGATATTTTCATCTTCTTTAGGGGCTCCAATCATTCTCAAGAGGGATTTTCCATAGTCTATAATGCATTTTTCAGTGTTAAGGATCCTTGGATGGATTCTTTAGTTACATTATACGATGGAACTTTTTCAAACTAAAATTTTCTTATAAAAAAAAAATATTATATAATGGAACTTGGAGCTAAAATTGTATTTTTTGCAATCTATGTTTGAGTGGATGGCTTGCTTAAGTAGCCATTCTTTTTCTACCTTGAAGGAAATTCTAGATTAATGGAACTTTAGGTAAAGTTTTGTTGCCTTCTTAGTACACTGCCTGTGTACATGAGAAGCATACTCATTTTCTTTTCAATAAAGTTTTTTTTTTTCTTATCAAAAAGCAGGTATAGATGTTAAAAACCTAGTTTAAGTGGGTCTAAATGCATACATGGATGATTATACCGACTGTACCAATTAGGAATCTCATCAGCTATAATGAGAGGTTTATTCGACATGTTTCTTACAAACACATCTAACACCTTATATTTATTGAAATTGTGTTTGTGATAATGTGCGCGCGTGTGTGTGTGTGTGTGTGTGTATTTCACTAAAATGAATAAGACTCAATTTTTGGGAAACTAAGTCTAGGTTGAAAGGGGGGCCAAATGGTGGATGAGGAGGGGAATAAATACTACTAGGCCACAAGATGAGTGATAAAGATATTCTTTAAAAAGAAATTAAACCTAAAAACATTGAATCGGTTCATAATCTATCAATTGTGCATCCTCCAACAAACACAAACACATAGTAAACACCAACTAAACATAAACATATCCAAGTGGAAAGGGGAAAAAGTTCCTATGACCAACTGATTAACAAAAAAAAAATAGTATATTGTTCATAAGAACAGAAGTAGCAGGTTTGCATAGTCAATAACACAAACGCAAAGTAATCCAAATAATGGAGTATATCAAGGGGTTTAACCAGCACCATCCATGAGTAATCCCAAAGAACTTAATGAAAAGAACCAAGGAATTCAGCATTCAACAAATTCTCATGTAGAACCAAAAAAACCTCCACTACCATTTTTATATATATAATCAACAATTACAAATATTGGGTTTGAACCCTGAACGTCTTCATTGGAAACACCAGGAGGGTCCAGTTGAGCTACAAGGCTCTTGGCCAAAAAGCTCCACAACCAATATCAACAACAATACACAAAGATTTTCCCCCCAAAATCCAATTACTAATTCCTACCAATATCACCATAATCAAAAGCCCTAACTGAAAAAATTCCACACTGTTCTCAGTTATTAAACCAATCAATCGAAACAACCCCTTAATACCATTCAGAAAATGCAAGCATAATCTAACAAAGAGAGAGTCCAAGCAACCCTCAACACAATCAAAAGCTCACAACCACATGTAATAAACAGCATCCAAAATACCACACTGCCAAGAGCCTCAAAGCTCAGTAGCATTGCCTAACCTCTATTCTGAGGAGATCCAAAATCTCACATCCCAATCATTAAAACTCATCAAACAAAACAATCATATCATCCACAAAACACACCCCACATGCCATATCCTCCTACTCGTATTCAATTCTAAAAAAAATTGAAAAACTAAATCATCAAAACAAAAATCCAAAATGGCACATACCAGTGATTAAACTCACCAAACAAAACAATCATATCAATATCTTAGTACCCAAAACCAATAACCAAAAACAAAAAACCGGTATATACCATCGAATTAAAACTCTATTCTACCATCTCCTCCTACTAGTATTGAATTTGAACAAAAAATTGAAAAACACTAACCCTTACCGCCGGAGCCTCCGGCGCCATAGCTGTACCCATCAAATCCTTCTCTCCTCACCTTCTTCCCACTACTCCCACCAATCCCATTATTATCATCATCACCATCATCCTCCTCATACTCCTCATAATACTCTCTCCCTCTCCCCTTCTTCCCACTCCCCATTGCGGCCGCCGCGATATGATAATTCCCATAATGCCCCGCCGAGACTGGCGCTGCCACAACCGCCCCTGCCCCCGCCCCGGCCGCCGCGGCGTAACCCCGGGCACCTACCGGGCCACCGAGGATGCTCCGAACGGGCAAAAGGAAGTAAAACTCTTTGTCACCGATCTGGAGAAGGTCCTGAGAATCGAGCTTCACGGGAGGGTTGCCGGGGAGGTGGAGGACGCCCTCGACGAAGCAGCCGTTCTTGCCGAGGACTTCGAGGGCGAAACGGCGGCGGGCGAAGTCGTAGAAGATGCGGGCGTGGTGGCGGGAGATGTTCATTCCGCCGCCGAGGCTGGACAGGTCGACGTCGACCGTCGATTTCTTGGAGTTCCGGCCGAGGATTATGGAGTAGGTTTGCATGTAGTACTCGAAGTCTTCGCCTTGGAGCTTCGCGAACCCAGCCTCCACGTCGCCGCTTGTGGCGCCCATTGATTGATGATGGATGTTTGGTTTTTACTCTCTCTCTGTGATTCTGATTTTTGTGAGAGTGAGAGAAAGAGAGAATGGAATTGGAATTTGAAGAAATGAGAATTTGGAAATCTGGGGAGACTTTTTTCTTGGGCCTTGTTTGTTCATTGTGTCTGTTTGGTTTGTGAGGGTTTTGTATCCCGAGAGAGAATGGGATTTTCTTTTATTTGGCTAAATGACAAATTATACCCTCTAAGCTTCCGTTTAATTAGAGAAGTGGAAATGTGAAAAAGAAGGAAAGAACAGGTAAATGGACGAAACCTTTTTTGTTTGATTAAGTAGAAAAATGAGAAGATAAAAAATGTAATTTGTATAAATTTAAAATTATAATTTTTTTAGATGACACAAAAAATAACATTTTGTGTGTGTTTGGATTGCACTTAAAAATTAAAATTATTTTATTATTTAGCTTATTTTTCCTATTTTTTATGGAACTCATTGTACTATTTCAACTAACTTTTATTTTTATCTACTGTACTTTTAGCAATATTTTTTCAGTTTCAGTAAAATAAGCAGTATCTAAACACACTCTTTGTTAAATTTTTATTAAAAATATATACATGAATGGACACTTCCTTAAAAAAAAATCAAAACAAAAGAAATTCAAGAACCCAAAACTGAGGAAAAAAATTTATTGAAAAAAAAATGAATAACCCCTAAGAAAACAAAAAACCAAAACCGATGAAAAATAATTATAAAAATAAAGAAACGAATAGCACTTCAAATGAAAACTTATAGGAAAAATAACGTTGTCAGGGAAAAAAATGAAAGAGGCAAAACAAAAAACACATTGTAGACTGGACATTTTAGTCCAAAATTTTGCATCCCATTTTTACTCATTTTTTCTCCATTTTGGATATATTAAGTTTTGGTGACCCAGAAAAAAAAAAAAAAACAACTAGGCTCTACAATTTTTTTCTCCTCTCCCCCTTTCAACCAAAATACCCTCCCACCCATTTTTTCTCCTATTTTTCACTTATTTTTTTCATCCTCCCTAAAATCATTCCAACCAAACATACCCTAAATTTGTCAAAATTTGACTCTTTCGCTTTACTTTCATTCAGTTAAGTTCTCTAACTTTTAAATCTATTCAATTAAGTTAATTAAGTTTCCATTAGTCTCCATTAAAATTGTGTCATTAACTTTCAACTTTGTTCAATACAAAACTACATCATTTTGGGATCTCAATGTTGATGAAGAGTAATGGGAAAACTGAATTAAACAAAGTTGAAAGTTAAATAACTAAAATTAATGAAAATGAACTAGAATAATGAATTATATTTTAGGCAAAGTTGGAGGATGCAATTTATAATTGCCATTTTTTTTCTTTTTCATTCTATATGCGATTATGGGATTTTTGTTACACAGAAATAAATAACATAATAAGGAACAATTATCTTATTTCCCTATGAACCAATAGATTCATTTATCTCTTTTGAAAAGAAATATTATACAATTCAACTTTTCTTCCCATACAACATAGATTCATTTATCTCTTTTGAAAAGAAATATTATACAATTAAACTTTTCTTCCCATTCAACACATAAATCATAGGATAAGTTATGGTTTGGTTGTATCATAATTTAGTCCATAAATTGTTATATTAACTATCTAAGGTTTGGATTAAAATTCAGCTCAGAACAAAATTTGTTTTTTTAAAGTTGGATTAAAATGAAAACAAATGAGTGTTTTGTCCAAATTAATACATTTTTCAGCCCACCTTTGGTTTATTGGTCCACACCCACTTGAACGGAGGAGTTTGTCTAAATGCCTCTTAAGTTGGTAATTCATATGATTATATATTTCCTTTTATATCAAAGGTTTTACGTGGAGTGAGAATAAAGGGGCATGATTTATATAGAAGACAAATGAGGATTTTGAAAGAAAGGCAATTAGTTTTGAAATTAATGCAATTTGAGGAAAAAGAGAGCCAATTTTTTATTTTTATTTTTATTTTTAAATGGAGTCAATTAAGCTCAAGTGATTGCCACTTGGCTTGTGTTATTTAATATGTCCATCAACATATGAATGATTGGCCAGGTGTTGATCAGCACTTAGGCCTAGGTCATCCTAATTTCCTTCAATTTTTTCAGCTCCAAGTTGCAATTAATGCTTAGATTTTTTCCAAATTCTGCCTTTGGACCTTGGTTGGAGCTAAAGACTAGATAATTAACATTTAATTCTTCCAATCGCAATTAAATACAACCAAGAATTAGGAATTTTAAAATGTTGACTAACCAAATTGAATTACATGCATGCAATCACATTATTATTTTTTGTTTTAACCAATAGGATCATTACATGTCATTAATTTTAATTTGGAATTAAATTAAACCAATCAAAATTAATTGATCATAATCATATGTGGTTGGATCTAACTTAACTGTTAAAACTTGATTTGATGATATTTTTCAATCTGATAGTCCAATTGATACACGTGTTTTGTCGTTTTGATCATTATGACTTTAAGATTTATGTTATGTGAAGCAATTAAAAATCAAACAATCAAAATTACAATCTTACTTTTGTGGCATGAAATTACCATTTTACTTTAATATGAGGTTAAATGCAAATTGCAAAATAGAGTCTTAACGGTAAATAACCATATTGAGGCTCATTTGACCTATCTGGTTGTGGTTATCACACTTTTATAAATACATAATTATTTTTAAATTTAATTTCCATTGAAATTAAACAAATTATTTTGTTACACTACCATTCAAAACTCATAGTTGCATTAATACAATTACTCCAAAACCATGCTAGAGTAGGAAACAAAAGTTACAAAACAATGGCAACAAAATTCTCTCTAGTATTAATAATATCAAATTTTTGTGTCATAAAGCACACCTCTTAAGCATGAGCAAGACACAAAGGTATCTTGGTTTAACTCCAAAAATGGGAAAAAGTCTTCCACAACTCCAAACAATCATGTTTTAACATATTACCTAAAATTTATATTTCAAGAAAGTAATCAAATATGACAATTCATTACCATTGGTAACATTTTTGCAAAAAAGGAAGAAAAAAGCATGGCTTATACCCAAATTAAGAAAAAAGAGGAATTATTAAAGAGAAAGAGAAAACATCCAAATTAAGAAAAAAGCATGGCTTATACCTAAATAAGAAAGAGAATGAGAGTACTGATTTTTGGTGAGAACTTTGTTGGGGGGGGGGGGGGGGGGTGGAATCTAGGAATTGGAGTGACCTAGTTTGAATGTAAAATCAATTTTAATTGTTTGAGCTTGAATGCAAGAGTCATTCCCACCACCACCCTCATGGGCCTCATCCACATTTTCGGGTGACAAATCAAAATCAGTAATATTAATCAAATCTTCGTCAAGCACTCCTCTATTATGGGTATTATCCTTATCTTGAAAATAGAAAAGGAGAAAGAGACCACTGTGCATTTTTGGTATGGTGGTCATTCTACAAGTATAAATGTTTGTGGGGGGTGGGGGGATAAGGGTTGGAGTTTAAGTTTTCAAAAGAGAACTTCACACACATATACACTTAAATTAAGTTAGAATATAAATTTTATCTTAATAAATAAATAAATAAAAAGAAAAAAGAAAAGGAGAAAGAGTATTAGAAGCAAAAATGGGTTTATCACTAATTCACTATTAGATTCATATGCTCGTCAGTGTTGATCGTTGTTACACAAATAATGTGTTTTCAAATTTTTTTTTTTTTTGTAGAAATTTAATATAAAATGAAAGTAAAGTAGGAAGAAACCTAAACAATGGGAAATTTTTAGAAATTGTTTGCTTAGAAAATGTGAGTTTGTGTAACAATTGTTTTGATAGTAGGATTTGGTTTGGACATGAGATTTGAATATTATGAAGGACAAAGTTTAGCTATAAAATTGATTGTAGCCTTAGGCTATAAACTCACTTAATATCTTTTTATTGGAGGTGAATTTTGACAAATCTACCATTGGATTACATCTTCATCTTATATCCTATATGTTTGCAAAATTTCAAAAAAATTAAAAATTAATAGCTATGTCATCAATAAATTTTTAAATTGCAAGTTTTTGTAATTTAAAATTATGCATAAAATATAAGATTATAGATTATATAGTAAATAATATTCGATTGACATAAAAATTGACATGTGTATTAAGAGCGTAAAGAACATGTAATTCAACGGTTAGATTTTCAAAATATGCAGTAATATTTATTTTATTAAGTGAGTTTGTAGTTTAATACTACAACCAATTTTGTAACTAAACTTTGTCCTATTATGAAATAGTTTCGAAAAAACATCCATTCCTGCTGCAATGAGTTTTTAATTTCCTTCTACCTCCTCGGTATATGTTTTATTTTCTAAATAATAGATTAAAATATACTATTCAATTTTTTTAATATGCGTTTTCAGAGAATTTAAGAAAATGGGTGCTAAAGAGTTTTTTATTTTTTAATTTATTTGAGAAGAGGGTACTTTTTAGAGATTTTAAAAAAATTAAAGATAAAAATAACAAAATTTTTATAACTTAATTTGTTGGCACATATTTTTCAGATTTTAATTCCTGTTATAGTCAATGAATTTAAAAAAAACATTTTAAAGTTATAATTTAAATATTTATATTTTAAGTCAAAAGTAAAATTTTAAATTCTCAACTTACTAATATTAATAATATAGAGTGAATTTGTCCTATAGGGCTATTTTGGAATTATAAAAAAGAAGGACACTAAATAAAGTTAATAATTGATAGAATCTTTGTATTAAAAAAAAATTAAAAAATGTTTGCCTTTATTTTTTATATAACGCGACCGCATTTGTAAGGTTACGCCTTTTTGCTAGGCCTCGCGTTCTGTACTCTCTTCTCTTAACACATTGACTCACATCTCAAATCTTCACACACACACACACACACACAGCGAAGAGAGAGAGAGAGAGAGAGAGAGAGAGCGAGAGAGAGAACCCTAGAGGGAGCAGCCAAAGGAGGATGCTACAACTAAGGTACGTCGTCGTTTTCGTTTACCTTTACTCTCTTCACTTTCTAAATTCTAGGGTTTTACTTTTTTGGGTTTTCTAGCTCCTTGTGTGTGTGTGTGTGTGTCTCTCTCTCTTAATTCGATTTTTCTAGGTTTTCGTAACCTAATCTATCGCTATAATTGCTTCCTTTTAGCTTAATTTTCTTTACCCTTTGTTTGGTTTCCGAGAAAAGGAGAGGGAAATTGAGAGAACCCGAAAATTTCTGGAATTTGAAGACTTGAGAGAAAAAAAAAAGTATGTCTTTGCGGTCTGAAATGTGTTATTTTTCCTGTATTTAATTGTTGAAGCATCGTTGATTTGTTTTTGGCTTTGAAGCTTAGCTTAGGTTTTGTTTGATTTGACTGAAAAATTATCCCAAATATTATTAATAGGGTTTCATCAACTGAAATGTATGATTTTTCATATATTTAATTGTTGAAGCTTCATTTTATTTTATTTTTTTTTGTGTGGCTTCGAAGCTTAGCTTAGGTTTTGTTTGGTGTGACTGAAAATTATCTAAAAAATCCCAATTTTATTTTAAAGCTTAGGGTTTTATTAACTTCAGAATGAAAATCTCTCTCTCGGTAATCCATGGATAACTCGTATAATTTTTATGCCTTTAAAACGTCTTAAAAAAAAATCATATTTAGCAAAATTTGATTTCTTCAATAGTAAAAATGGTAATTAGGAATAAAAAAATAGTACTTGTCTGCTTTGTGGGGCTAAACTTTTTATTGGTTTTTATTTTAAGTCAAACTTAGAAAAAGTGGATGTTGTGGGTTTATGATTATTGAGTACTGTTTTTGACATTTTGTCTAAGCTTTGTGCCATAATGTTAAAAATGATCTTGTAATGCTTTGTTATTTGATGTTTACTGACAACAGGGATTTGAATTGTCTTGATGACTTTTGTGGTTTAGCATTTTCTGTAAACTAAAATGAGTTTGAAGTATTCAATAACATATATGTTGTCCAATTTGAATAGGGTTGAGGATAAGGTGATGCATTTTTAACTTACCAATAAAAAAATAAAAGGGATTATTATATGTGGTAATTTTAGTAAATCATATTTAGGTGGGCCAATGAGCTCTAGCTCAGCTGGAACTTCCTCTGTGTTCTATGGGGAAGGGTTAGTGTGGGTTTAAAACCCATTGGGTGTGTGTGTGTGACTTGCCAAGAAGAAAAAAGTACATTGTATTCAGATGGTCTCTAATTGCTGACTTGTTTTGTTATTCCATGAGCAGATAAAATTCCTGTGCTTGCTATAGTGGTTGCATCTTTGGCCATTATATCATACTCTTTTTGAAGACAAACATGGCTGGGCTTTTATCTGGGGAGTCATCGCATCATGGAACTTCTGATGGTGGGTCTTCAAGAAATTCTCAGGACAGGCAAGAGGAATCGGGTCGCTGGTATATGTCCAGAAAGGAAATAGAAGAAAATTCACCATCAAGAAGAGATGGGATTGACCTGAAGAAAGAAACATATTTACGCAAGTCATACTGCACATTTTTGCAGGATTTGGGAATGAGGCTAAAAGTGTAAGTCCATAATTATCAACTATTTTCTGTTTTCTTACAAAATATTTTACTAATAATATGCTATGCTTTTGGTTTCTTGTCAGTTTCAGTTCAATATGATTACAATCTGATGTTGATTTGAGTTTTTAGTTAAATTGCAAAAAGAAAAAGAAAATAAGAGTTATTTACTTGATGCATTTTGTTATTTTATTGGATATTTTGTTCCTGTGGAGTTGAAGGTCCATGATCTATCTATCTAAGTTGTTATTTACATTCTGTATGTAATAAGTTAGTCATCTTATTGATGGAATAAATATTTTTAGAATCACAAGCTGCCTTCTGATTAGAAAATTGATTTTTCTTATTTTCACGATGCTGGTTTTTCTCACTAAATCTAAAACATTGTGAAAATCTATGGAATTTCAATGGAGTAGAGAAATTTATGAATAAACAATTACTGGTTGTAATGTGAAGAGGTAGATATTTGTACACATGGGAATCCAAGCTGCAAATGAGCATATTCTTTGATGGCTAATTACATATGATATAGGCTTTTTGGGATGTTAGTCATATGTTGGGATTTTAACAGTATGAGGGGCATTGTTACTATTAAGCAGCATCTCTATGGATAAAATAGTCATCTTTCATCCAAGAAGTGCTTTGGTGCTTGTTTGAGATAATGACATTTTGCTTCTATCTATTTGAAGAAGATTCATTTTGTTGTTTCACTCACCTGAAACTTTTTCTTTATTGGGGTAGAAATTTGTCCTACTCGTATCAAGCTCCTCCATGACTCCTTTTGATCAAAACCCTTAGTCCAATTTCCCTCATTATGGAGGTCAACTTTTTTTTGACAAGCTTGTGTAACTCATAGAAGAATGTGTAAGCTATTTGTTTTAAACGGTTGTGATGGAATAGGTTAATATTTGCTATTCCATAAAGCATCAAATAAATGAGGAATCTTTGATGGTAAGTATAGCCAACCAAATAATAGGCAATGGAGCTAAAGGGTTAGCACTATGGGTTGTGCTTTATAAAAAAAACTCTGTTTTTCTTTTGTTGTATCGTGATTTTAGTTGGTAGGGGGTTATAAGACTTCTTGTGGAGCTAAAGGGGATTAATTATGAACTCCTAGAGATTCTAGAAAGCTGGAAGATCTCCATATGGTTTGAAGGCTTGTGTTTCTGAAAATGAATGTGTCAATTGAAATAGGTTTTATCTTGTAAAGGATGTGATATACTTTTTATTCACTTTGTTCATCATAATATTTTTTTGTATAAGTAGTTCATCATAAACTAGTATAGGACCTATAGGTGAAATTCTACTGTGTTCAGTCTTTAAAACAAGCTCCCCCAATGTGTTTTTAATTTTTTGGTGACATGCAAACACTACCTCTTGTTTGCTTTGGAACATTTACCTTCATTGTGGCTTCTTTGTGAATTGTGATTTTTACACCTCGCAGTATTTGTATCACCAACTGACCATAGCAGCTTATTCTTTGACCTCTATTTGCCAAACAAGAGTAATAAATTTTTTTCTTCTCAACGTATACACAAAGCAACATTGTTTTTGGTATGGTGGAGAGAGTTTAGTCTATAGTCCCCCCCACCCTCCAACCCCTTTTTATGGACATTGGTGTGTGGAGTTTGTTTGGTCTTCTATGGGTTATGCTACAGGGGGTCCCTGATTTGTTCTCAGCTTGGAAGGTCACTTTGGTAGACATTTAAATATGGCCTGTTTGGTTGTGTTGTTTAAACAACAGTTTTCGTTGTTTAAATAACACAACACGTATTTCCACAACATTTTTTCACCCCCACATATTTCTGCAATACTTAAACAATGTTACTAGAACAATATTACCAAACGGGCCCATAGTTTTTTGGAGGGCTGTGCCACGTTGCATTATGTGATTTCTTTGGCGTGAATGGAATGCGAGATTCTTTGAGGGAAGTGAGTGGTCTATTCTTGAGATTAAATCCCTCTTTTTCGATTGTTTACTGGATTAGAGTGTTGCTTTTAAATCTCTTCCTTGTTCTAATTTATTAGATATGCTTGAGCATTCTAATTTGAAAGATTGACTGTACTGCTACCCGAGTACACCCCCCATTTTGATCAATAATTACTTTTAAAAAAAATGTTGGGGAAGATTGTTTAAAATAATTGTGGTATAAAAGTATAAAACCAATGTGACATGTAGCAATAATGTTTTTGGACTCCTGTTACTCTCACACATGACATATCTAGATTGTATCTATGGTTTACACCCATTTGCTTAGTCTCCAGGGGTGAAACTGTATAAGTTGCTTTTTTTTTTTTTTTTTTTTGGGTGTGATTTTTTTAGATCACATGTATTAATAGATTTGTTGGTATATTCTTTAACTATAAAACATATATGTTAGTAAGTTGTTCACTAGGACATGGCCTGAATTACATTTTGACTGAACTTGTTCTCAATGCAGGCCCCAGGTAACCATAGCCACAGCAATAATATTTTGTCATCGGTTTTTTCTTCGCCAATCACACGCCAAGAATGACAGAAGGGTAGGCTGTTCAATAACTCTTTCGAATTACTGTTATGTTTGCAATTAACTCATCTGAACTTTTAATTTGTTGTGCATTGGTCTTTGTTTAATTTATTGCATGATTGATGGATCACATAAGTGTCGATGACCTGTAGTGTTGTTTAGTGGTGTGAAATTCAAGTAATAGATTTACATTGGAAAGCATTTTAAAGATGTTGCATGTGAGAATTTCATTGTTATCTAGAACAAATGGAATGGATGCTACCCGTTAGGGTGTAGCCTAGTTGGTGGAGGCTTGGGGATGAGCTATAGACCCAAACATCCTAGGTTTGATCCCAACAGGAGTTCCCTTGGATAAACGGTTCTAGTGGGTGGGGTTGTATATCCGTGGTTTACCCCCTAGGGGTAGGTCCAAAAGGCTTTGCCTTGGTGAGGTTTTCATCATAAAAAAAAGTGGAATGGATGCTTTGAAAAATATTTTTGCGTATATTTGGCTATCAAAACTTATCCAGCATTTTTTTGATATGCTTGGCCAATAGACCATTTTCTTTCCCCCCCCCTTTTTTTTTTTGGAAACATTTCATCCAATTAAGGAAAGGGGTAAACATTAAATGATACTTGTTGAATGAAAAATGAATTAATGTGAGATTTTAAATAGGAAAGTGTGATTAAATAATGGGAAAATTGGGTATTTCAAAGTTTCCTTATTGTGTGAAGTTTGTGTTGTGTTAATGAGTTTGTGCAAGTTTCTTGTATGAAGGATGTTTGTGTTCTATCTGATGAAATGGTTTAAAAATGTGTAACGTATGGTTGTGGACGTATTTGTATTGGATACACGGTGCAGTTTTATTTTCTTGTGTTTTTTTATTGTGCTTTATAGGATAAATTTGTCTTGTTTGTGTAATGGTGAGTGACTAGGAATAATTGGAAATTGCTTTTGGTTGCAATCCAATATGGTTTATCAAGTTATGAAGAATGATTTTGCCCATAATTGTTGATCCACAATAAGTCATAAAAAAAGAGTATTTTTCTTTAAAGTTAACAATTATTAGATTATGTTATGAAAATTATATAATTTTTAATGCTTTATATCCAATCTAATGTCAATCAGCTGTTGAAGTCTTGGAATTTGAATATATTATTATTGTCATACTTTCTTGCTTATGAAATATATTCTATTTTAAAGTTAAAAAAAAAAAAAAAAATAATTATTGTTCAAACTTTTCCTATTGTTTATGCCAATTTAGGTAAAAATAATTTCTTTAGGGAAAGGGTAAAGACCAAAAGCACACTGTATGAAATATTTTCCTAAATATTTACAAAAGAAAATTTGAAAGATTTTAAAAAATCAATAAAAGTTGTGAAATGGGCGCTGCCTAATGGAGTCATCCAATCATGCAGTGATATAAAAGATAAGGTCTCATTCCAACTTTTAGTATTCTCATGACAACCAACTGTCCCTTGCCAACTTTCAAGCAGGTCAGCATAATCTAAGAGACTAAATAGGGAAAAAAACACAAACTATCAAATCTCTTTTGTAATTGAGCAATATAGTAAAAGATGATCAATAGTCTCTACAAATATTATCCAATGTTGTCCTAGTAAAATAAATAAATAAATTCTGAGGTACCTTATGTATCACCCTATATTTTTGAAGTCCTAAAGGCTATCTCAACTGGGAAGGGGTGTCCAATGGTATACTTCAACCTCTGTGTTACAAGTCGATGTAAGACCCACTATGCTCTCATGTGGCTCATGAAATGGCATGGCTTAGGATATGTGGTCCCATTGAGTAGTACATCCATTTGTCATGATCCAAGGAAGCATTGGTCACATTTGTGTCATGCCTCAGAAAGACTAATCATATTACAATTGGGGCACCTTGCAAGCACTTACGTAGTCTAGTTCAGCCTAGTTAACACTCGAAGTGGACTCAACACACTTCTCCAATCCAATCCACATAATTTGGGGTATCACATTCTCCCCCTTTTAAATTTTGACGTCCTCATCAAGTTCCATGTGCTGCAGTGCCCTTAGTCGGGTTGGCTTTGATATCATTTGTGATGCAATGATCAAATGTGACTAACGCTTTACTAGTCATTGTGCCATGCCTCAGAAACAAGAATAACACCCTTTGCTAATCATTGTAATCACTTGTTGTTATGGGAAAAATTGAGGAATTTTTTTACATGTGGTTTTGGTGGGTTTGGCTTTAGGAGAATTTGTGGGTTTGAAGGTTTGGTTGTGATAGTACTTAAAAGGTGGGCTTTTGATCGATAAAAGGACTAGTCAAGTTACAATTGCCACTCTTTGTAATCACTTGTTGAGGTAGGACCAATTGAGAAATTTGTGGTTGTGGTGGGTTCAAGGTGTCATGTGGTTGTGATTGATAAAATAAATGGCTTGATTTGGAGACGTTAGAGTGGTAAAAGAGAGAATCATATGGTGTTTAGGGACTGTATGAACAATACTAGTGAATAGTACCGCAAGGAAAACGCCAATAACAAAGCCTTGAGTTCCAAATTTTGGGGTTGGCTATGGATCCTAATCAAATTAGTTAGGGTCAGCTACGCGTATTCTTTTCCTCCATTCTATTTTATCTAAAGTCATATTATAGTACGGCAAGGAAAACACCAATAACAAAGCCTTGAGTTCCATCCCTATGTTCCTTAGTTCTCTTCTTTGTAATTAGTTTTTGTTTGCTCCGTTTGTTTTATTGTTTTTTCTTTTGCTTTTCTCTTTGTTTGTGTCCCTCTCTGTACTCTCTGGTTTGCCTTATGTTTTCATGAGGTTCTATTTGAATATATATTTTCTTACTTATCAAAAAAAAAAAAAAAAAGCCTTGAGTTCCAAGATTTTGGAGTTGGCTATGGATCCTCAACAAATTAGTTAGGGTCAGCCACCTGTATTTTCCTCCATTCTATTCTATTTAAAATCACACTCTTTGTTACTTCCTTAATTGACATGTCTTTTTTTTATTACTTTAACTAGTGTTAATTTTGGTCCTCTACCTTTTTTGTTCCCTCAACTTGGTTCAAAACTCACCTTTTTTAATGAGGTCGAACTTACCAAGGTAAGTTCCTTTGGACCCACCCTTGGGGAGTAAACCACAAATACACGACCCTTCTCACTAGAACCGTGGTAATCCTAGTGGGGATTGAACTTAGGATGCATGAATCTATAGCTCATCCCAAGCCTCCAACCACTAGACTGCACCTTGACTGGTAATTCACTCTTTCTTGCCACATGAAAAAGATTGGTTGTAAAGAACACACAAAGGAGAATGGTAAATATGCCTCAATATGCAACACACTCAATATTTTAATTAATCAATTCCATCTTGTTTGAGTTTAATAAAACACTTATATGGACCATTTTATTAAACTCAAAACACTTATATTGACCATTTTATTAACTTCTAGAAGTAGGATAAAAAAACGAAGAACTTGGACTGTGACTAGCAAACCAAACCCTATTTGAATTGAATCAAGGTCTGCACATAAAGGCCCATAAAGTAAGTAAGAGATACTCTTAATATAAGAAATCCCGTGGCCCATGCCCAACAATTGTAGAATTACTAAAATACCCTTGACTCTATAATGACCAAATAAAATATAAAAACCTAATTAAGTACTATGGACATTTATTTTGGCTTTGCCTTCACCTTAGGCTTTCAAAGAGGAAATTGATTCTCTAACCATCCTATCACTTGTATAACCCAATTTGACATGGTAAACAGCTGGGGTGGGACTTACCACATGCCTGCCCAATGCACACTTATCAGTCTTATCCAATTCAATTCACATGATTCGGGGCATCACACTTTACTATTTAAAGGGAACTTTCACATCACCAGAACCTCTTTAGCATGAAACGGTTCCTAACATTGAACCTCTTAACTTATAACCTAAAATTTTTCAGACCATCTCCAAAGTGGTTTATATTTTCCTCCACTTAAGGAAAATTGCAATACAACAAATCAGAAACTCAATCACATAACTTATTAAAAGAAATGCCACATATTCCGATGTCAAATCTTGGAAAGCAAGATATGCTAGTACTCCACTCCCATCTATGTCGAACAACCTGGATATGAAGCCAACTAAAGCATATTTGACCCAGTTAAAAGAAATGTATCTAGGAAAAGGTCTTTCAAACAAGAGTCACCCTGCCAATGAGCTTTAGCTCAACTGGCACCCCCTCTTATAAGTGGTAGGTGGAGGGTGAGATCTTGTGTCCAAGACCCATTGGGTACACAACTCGCCAATCAAAAAGATATCATTACACCATAATTCATGTTGATGATCTTCAAGTCACATCCAATAATGAATTTCTTTTATATCATGTATTATCAATTTTAAGACATTTGATGACCCTAGAATCCCAGAATTTATTTTTTGACTGTGATGACCCTTAATTGGTCCTCTGCTGGATGCTGACTCTTAAAGCAAAGCTTCATAGTTTGGAAAATGGCGGTTTCAATTAGATTATTCATTACTGTATGTTTGAAGTGACAATGTGACATTATTGAATGTTTGAGGTTAGTCACCTGTCTCTTCAACCATCTAGTGCCAATCCCAGTTGATCTGTATGACAAATGGTCAGATTGTTCTTTTCTAGATTGATTTTACAGACTGGAGTGGCCTCTGCATTTGTGCCAAGCGATTGATACTTTTCTCAGTAAGCGGGGTTTGGCCAAGTGGTATACCTTTCTTTAGTTACTGATTGATATGTTAATAATACAAGCTCAATAAATTTAGTTTAATAATTTTATTGTAGCTTTTATTCATTGATATCATTTTCGTTTTTGATATATGAATAACATAATTATTTAAATGATTTTCATGCTGATCTACATTTAGTTGTACTTGCTGTGGTAGTTACTGAATTTACAGTCTATATGATGGTAGTGGTGTAATGTCAAAAGGTTTTTTTTACATTTCTGCTTTTCCCCTTATGGATTTCCTCATTGAGTAAATTTTAAACTGGGTAGATTAATTAAGAAAATTAAAAGAGTTGAGTTAAAGTGATCATCCATCAGTTATTATGCCTAACTCCATTAATATGCTTGGCAGACTATTGCAACTGTGTGTATGTTCCTGGCTGGGAAGGTTGAAGAAACTCCTCGTCCGCTAAAGGATGTTATTCTTGTTTCATATGAGATAATGCACAAAAAAGATCCTGCTGCGGCCCAGAGGATCAAACAGAAGGTGTTCACTTACTGATGGTGCTTACACCTGTTTTTTGTGTAGTTCCTGAGATTAATGTTTCCCTAGTTGAGTTGTTACTGCCAGTACTTCAGCTCTACCTCCTACTCTCTCTCATGTAAATTGATTATCTTTCCATAAATTTGTGATCTCATGACATCCACCTTTCTAATTCAAGTTGCCACCTTTTTTATTCAAGTTGCAACCTCTAATTGTTCATTTTTCGCTTAAGAGTCAATCTAAGGTAGCCATGCAGGTAGAGCATGATCCTGTCCTTATTTGCAATCCACTTAAAAAGAGATTGTTTGTTTGGTAATTACAGTACCCAGCAAATAATTATGCTGAAGTGCCATAACATACATATTTATAAAATTTCTTCCCCTATCCCTCCTTTAATAATAAATTCTTACCCAGCCTCCTCACTCTTCACACCAACAGCTGTACCATTGGTAAACTATCTCCTTGATACCTTTCAGTTCTATTGCTCTCTGCGTTTTTAATGTTTTATGTATTGTAGTTGTTCTTGTAGTTGTCTCATTGATCCTCATCTTACATGCAGGAAGTATATGAGCAACAAAAGGAGCTAATTTTACTTGGGGAGAGGGTTGTGCTTGCCACTTTAGGTTTTGACCTTAATGTTCACCACCCATATAAGCCCCTTGTTGAAGCTATAAAGAAATTTAAGGTTGCTCAGAATGCCCTTGCTCAGGTTGCTTGGAATTTTGTGAATGACGGGTATGACCCAACAGTTTTTCTTCTAAGTTTTAATAATTACAGTTCAATGGTTTCTTTTCCTTCTCTTGCTCTTCTTCACACACTGGAAAGTGGCTTGCAGGCTGAGAACATCGCTCTGCCTGCAATTTAAGCCTCATCACATTGCGGCAGGTGCCATTTTCCTTGCTGCCAAGTTCCTCAAAGTGAAGCTTCCATCGGATGGTGAGAAGGTCTGGTGGCAAGAATTTGATGTCACCCCACGCCAATTGGAGGGTTGGTCTCCTCCCTTTATCTAGTAGTAGAAATTATTTAGACCCAAGAGGACAGCCTTTAACAGCCCTGTGGCTAAAATGCTTCCTGTTGTTTGCCGGTAGCATTTTTCCTTTTAGAATAGTGAAAATTGACCAAAGCTGGATGATTGTAGCTGTCCTTTACATATCATTCCTTCTGCTAGTGCCTAGCAATAGAATTGCTGGGCAGTATGGAAAGAACGATAGAAGTGGATGGCTTCTGTCGCCTGATGAAGGTCAGAAGTTGCCACCTCCCCAAGGTGGCATACAATAAAAGATTTGCCATGGGTATTTCTGTTCAAGTGGTGGGCTGTCCTTTTGAGTTTTCATTAGGTGGATATATCTAAATATTCTCTTTAATCATTATGGTTATTTTATCTTGCAGAGGTTAGTAATCAAATGCTGGAACTCTATGAGCAAAACAGAGTGCCCCCATCCCAGGGGAGCGAAGTGGAAGGAAGTGGTGGCGGTGGGTCAAGTCATCGAACCCCTGGAAAATCTCAATCTGTAAATGAGGAACAAGCTTCAAAGCAAGTATCATCTCGTCCAATGCCTGATCATTTATCTGCTGACCATCATGGCATGCCACCAAGAAGCATGCAAAATCAAAATAATGAAAATGGGAGTGCGGAGATGGGTAGTGTTATTACTGATCACAAGGTGGATGTAGAATTTAAAGATAGTCAGCATCTTGAGCATTTGCCCCAAAAGGAGAACATGAGAGAAGTGCCAATTAGATCCAAGCCTGGAACAGAGCGAGTTGTGAGTGAAGACCAAGAAAGGAATAGTGGGAGAAATGAGACTGCAGAACCAGGAGAGTGGAGGGATGATGGTGCCTCACGCAAGTCCAGCAGCATGGTTGGTCGAAATCTGGAGCTTCGGGAAGGTCCCCTTGGCCAGTCACCCAAAGAAGCAATCAAGATGATTGACAAGGACAAGGTTAAGGCGGCACTTGAGAAAAGAAGGAAGTCTCGTGGGGAATTTACACGGAAGAAAGATGTGATAGATGAGGATGATCTCATTGAGAGGGAACTAGAAGATGGGGTTGAATTGGCAGCTGAGGATGAGAAAAACAAGCGTGATAGAAGGCAAGGCTGGTCGAAATCTGAGAATTTAGATTATGGCAAGGACCATTTGGAAATTGGAGATGAAAACCACATGGGCATAAAAGGGCAATCATCAAGGGGGCTGGAAGTAGAGAATGCAGAAGAGGGAGAGATGTTAGATGATACTTCGCCTATGCCAAATAGCCGTAAGAGAAAAGGTGGCAGCCCACTGGATAGACAGTTGGAGGGGAAGAAGCGGCATGATTATGTGCCGGGTTACAACCATGATTCTATAGAAGATGGACATAGGATGAGTCGAGTAGGTTATCCAGATAGGGAGCACAGAAGGCATTCCCAGGAGAATCATTTGTGAGTGGTAAGATGCTGTGTGTTAGTCTTACATGGTTACTATGATCTGAGACAGTCAGAATGCTGAGTAGACATTTACATATGTTTGATTTGGATTATCATGTAAGCCACATCTGTATTGTAAAAGATGGTGATAGATGAGGGTGTTTCAACATGTATAATGGCAGGGCCGGTGAGGAAGTAATTTATTTAGTCAGCGTCAAGAACCGATCCCAGATCCACTCCTCCCTGGTAAATGCTTTGCAAATGTGCTACGGAGAAGAGGAATGTAGCATTTTTGCCACATTTTTGGAGAACATATTGTTTATTAGTTCACTTGACCATAATTATATAAACACCTATAATTTAAGTCTCATTTTCCTGGCAACCTTGTTGAAATTGTTATATCCATGTGAGTAGTGCATCCTTAATTTCTTTGTGCTCAACTCTTGTTCTATCTATATGTTAATTGTTATTTTCTAGCAAAGATTATTTTTTCTTGGTAGCTATATTAGACAACACAAATATAGAACGTAAGACCGTTTGCTGATTTCATTAGTGCCAGTGATTACTTTAGAAAGTTCTTGGTATAAAAGTCTTGGCCCAAGAGGGCTTGTAAAACAGGCTCGAAGCGTTGATTGTGAATGACTACAAATGGGAAATCTGGGTCAGATCCCTTCGATTTCATGAATTGAAGTCAGCCATAAATGATTTGTCAATGCTTCTGTTCTTTGGGGGTGCTTATTCTGTCTAGAGTTGTGATTTGGAGATATACATGGTAGAGCTTACTTGAACGAGGAGGAAAAGAATCATTGTTGGGAGCTTGTTTGCAATTGAGCTAACCTTTTTAGGGTGAAGCATAGAGCGAGTGAACGTTATATTTATATTATAAAAAGTAGCTTAGTTCTAAGAGCACACAACTTTGACATGACAAATTGTGAGTGATTGTCTATCACTGACAGATGAGTCTACCAGTTTTTGTCCACCAATCACGTTCTACTACATAACAGTTGTAGCAAAAAAAATTGTGAGGGTGAAGCATTGGAGTGAGTGAACTTTATAAAAAAGTAGTGTAGTTCTAAGACCAAATACCATTTTACAACTTTTTGCCACAACTTTGACGTGACAGATTATGAATAGTTGTCTATCATTTACAGATGAGTCTACCATTTTTCTTTCATCACTCACACTCCGCCACATAACAGTTGTAGCAAAAAAAATTGTGAGGGTGAAGCATTGGAGCGAGTGAACTTTATAAAAAGTAGTGTAGTTTTAAGACCACTTCCTATTTTATAATTTTTTGCCACAACTTTGACGTGGCATTCTGTGAGTAGTTGTCTATCACTTATAGATGAGTCAATCATTTTTCTTCCACCACTCACACTCTACCATGTAGCAAAAAAATTGTGAGGGTGAAGCACTGGAGTGAGTGAATTTCATAAAAAGTAGTGTAGTTCTAAGATCACACCCCATTTTATAACTTTTTGCCACAACTTTGACGTGGTAAACTGTGAGTGGTTGTCTATCACTTATAAATGAGTCTATCATTTTTCTTCCACTACTCACACCCTGCCACATAATAGTTATAGCAAAAAAAACTGAGATAAATTGTGCTAGATTTTCTCTAAAAAGTAGCATAGTTAAAGCTATTTTGGATCACTTGGGAGCCGAAAGAGAAAATGCTTGTTGGGCATTGAAATACTTTAGCTCAGGGTCACACGAAGGGCATTAGTGCATGAATTGAAAAGTGGGATAAGGTGGAGTGTAAATAGAGTGAGTGATGCCCGACCATTTTTCCTCTCACTCCAAGCGTCTAACCAGTTCAAACAAGTGCTCCAAGCCCTGGGACTATTAATTAGTAGAGGAGTAACGATTTTTTCTAGTCAAAATAAATTAATAAAGAGTTTGATCTTTGATATTGTTCCTTTTTTTAAAGAGTTATTTTGTTATGTTATATTGCAACCAATTTTTATACTCATTAAAAGGACCCTTTTGAAGACATCCCTCTAACTTTTTTCATGATATATATATATATATATATATATATAATTTATTTTTAAAAATTGATAGTTTAGGGAGGATATTTGAATCGTGAACATTTTTGTTAGAAACATCATAATGTGTCAATTGAGTTATAAGACTTTTTGCTTATCACAATCATTGGAATTGTACTCTAAAAATTCAGTTCATAATCCAAACAATATGAGAAGATTTTCCTAGTTAGCTTATACATGATTTTGCTTTCAACAATTTTGTTCAGTATCATGACTACTACTTTCTTGGACAAGTTACGTTTACTCTGATATATATATATATATATATATTATCTTGAAAATTTTATCATACTTATTAAAAATAATAATTTAATCAATTTCAACATTTTTAAGAAAATAGTTATATATTTATCTAATTAATAATTTAACATGAATTTATACTAACTAATAAAGAATTTAATTAAACTTGTCAATACTTAAACTAATATGATATTAAAAATAAAGATATTTATTGTATAAAAACTATATGATAAAGGGCTTAATATAATCAATTTCAATCCAATTAAAAAAAATCTAAAAGTTAAGTAATTAGAGAGAGAGAGAGAGAGAGAGAGAGAGAGAGATACCATGCATACAGCTTGTTCAACCCCCCTCCCTTCCCGAAATTGTTTTTTTTTTTTTAGAGTGAGGGGCTATTAATAGAATTTAAGGAGAGGTTTTTTTGTAGGAAACCTAGTTAACCTACCAGTTAGTTTGAGGCCTAACAGCATTATACCTGTCAGCTAGTTGTCCCTTTAGGGTGGTTGAAGGGACATCCTTCAAGGCAGCAACCTCAAGATGTAGAGGGATGGGGCAGGTCGTTGAGATTGGTAGTTGAAACTCTAGACTAGTCATCGAGAATGGTAATCAAGATCGGTACTTGAGATCAATCATGGTCCTTGATAAGTTTTGTATTTTCTTTGGATTGTAAAGTTGACCTCATAATACCACTTTTAAGAAAATATAAAACCACGATTGATTTGTTTTGGGAGTTGAGACCTTATCTAAAAAATGCACATTTTTTTTATTACTTGTATATTTAGTATACAAATAAGTTTTTTAAATTGTAATATAACCTAATTATTCAAAGAGATTCTCCTAATTAACCCTATATAATACACTTGATTTCAGGGGATGCAACTGCACCTACTTAAGCATATGTGTTTTTTTAACACTGCCAAATAATCACCACCAATTACTTAAGTGAGCCGCAGAACCATATTTTCAAAACTTCCAAACTACTAAATTCCAATGTGGGCTTGGTCCCAAGTATTGGCTTTATAGTAGACCCACAAACTGTTAATGATATCTGCTTACATAGGTGGGATTTAGATGGACTGAACAAAATTCCCATCAACTGCATTTGACTTTATCATTCTTGCATCCTTCTTTGCTTAAGCGAGCACTTGAACCGTACTTAATCCTTGTGCCATGTTGTTAATACCAAATTTTGGATAGACTCCAAAAAGGTCTCGAGTTTAGAGGGTGAATAGAGTTGAGGGTGAATAGAGTTGCCACCAAAGATAGGATTATTCATGTGTGTTTGAGCACCTAATCTATAATATAAAGAAAAATACTAAAGGTATTACAAATTTTATTACATAAAACTTACAAATTGATGTGAAAATAAATATGATTGGTGAACTTTAACAATCTTATAAATGAATATTTGATTTGCCTTTTTAGGATCGGTGACATATTAATTTGTAAACTCAATGTAATAAAATTTGTAATACCTATAACACTATAAAACCAAAGATGTTATCCTATTCTATTAAGACCTCATAATATTGTGTCATTTAAATTTTTGAGACCTTATAATTTTAGATGACCTTATCCTATTCTATGTTTTAAATTCTATTCTATATTTAAACATTCTATTAAAATCTTACCCATATAATTTTTTTTTAGAATATATAGTTCATATATAAATACCATACAATAAATGCAATAATTATCATAATTATTAAATTTTATATTTAGACAATTTTTTTTTTATTAAACTTTCTCGTGCATTGCACTAGTTGAGTAGTTGTCAACTAGTATCTAATTTATTTCTTGCCAGCTTATGGCTAAGAACATGCAAAGTTTCTTATGCTAAATTGAGCAATAGAATAACTATGAATCATCGAAATAAGTTTAGGAATTCATTTATGTACATAGAATGAAAGTGTTAGGCACCCCACATCTACCTAACAACGATTACCTCATTATTATCATTTTGGCAACTCTAACAATTTAATACGTAAGTATGATGGGACCAACTACTTTATAATATCATTTGAATAATATCATTCTCCTACCATGTTAATATATTTGGAGAGGGCAGGACCTTGGTCGAACTGAGGTTTTAGGTTTGAATTGTTTTTCTTTGTTTATATAACTCCTAAAATAGAATTACTAGAACCATGCATTGATAACGAGGTGGTCTTAATACTAATAGTGAGCTAGCTTTGATTATGTTGAATGGGTACTTCTAATTTGAGTTGCCCACCTTTAACTGCTTTCTCTTACCCTAGATATAAAGGGCAGTAAGATGCCAGCTGACAATGTAAATAGTAATATTGTTCATTGTATTTTCTTAGTGGCTTTGTTCAAAGCTATTGTCACGAAAGTGTACATAGTTAAAAAAAAAAAGAAAAAAAAAAGGAGGAGAAGTTTGACATGCTTTATTAAACGATTGTTAGTAATATGTAAATATAGTAGATGCCCATTTAATGTAATCGAACACATACGGTCTTTGAATAGAAAGTTGTATCATTCCATTTTTGTCCGATTGCATCTCTTTTTATAAATCAGATGTCATTCAATTTTAAGAGGGCAACGAGTAATGACTAATGATAGCAGTTTTTCTTCAATTTTTTTTTTCCAGGTATTTGTTTGCAAGTAAAATGTGGTTAAATTGGTAAAATATTTTTCATTGACTATAAAATCCTTTATAAAAAGTTGTAAAATGTTTTACTTTTAAAATTTTGGTAAAACATTGTACAAAAACACAATAGCTTCTCTTACCCCATCTAGTGGCTAGGTCACCGGTTTGATGGCTGGAACCGTCGGTATGGTGGTCGAAGCTGCCATTCAGACAATCAATGCTGGCTGTTCAATTGATGGAGTTGCCACTCCGATGACCAATGTTGGCATTCCAGTCATCGAAGACACCGTTCCAACGATTGGTGCTGATAGTTCGATCATTGTAAGACACACTCTAGCGGCAGTCGCCAACAGCCCAGTCACTGGAGTCATCGTTCCTATAGTTCAGTCACCAGACCGTTGGCACTAGTGTTTCTGGTGGCTGCGCCACCAATTTTGATGATTTGCTTGAAAATTTTTACTTATCATACCAAATAACTAAAAATACTTTACATATAAAATTTTATACCTTTAAAATATTTTGCATCTGAAAATATTTTACTTCAAAACAAACAAACCATTTGTGTTTGTAATTGGTAAAGAAACTCACTATGATCTCTTTTTTTTTTTTTGACAAACAAGAATGTCCAAACCTCTTCGAGTATCTGACTATTTTCTCAGATATATGCAATCCCTCCATACCAAACACACTAAGTTATTACAAAGAGAATTCCCCCTAGGTTATTACAGGATTCTTATGAGGGTAGTCTCAAGATGCTGGCAAGAAGTTTCAAATCCAAGATCTCATGGATATTATGAAGTTTTAGGAACCACTAAGCTATAATCTTAAGATTACTTCTATTTAATAGATGGGGGTGCCCTTGCGTCCCATCGCACGTGCCCGCGAGGGAGAGGGGACGGTGGGATAGTGGGGCTATTTATAGTAGTTTGGAACTTTGCTGGTTGTTCTTACAAGCTGCCATGTTCGCTCTTCCAGCCATATTTTACACTTCTAGTTCTCGAATTTTGTGCTTGTGCCAAGCGCACGAACTTGCGTAGGTTACCACTTGCCCTTCTAAACAACTTTTGGGCTTTGTTGAGTTAAGCCTAGTTGAATTGGGCCTTGGAAGCTGTTCATACACTGTAGGTACAGTTGGCAATGGCCATATATGGTGTTTTGGGCCTTTGGTGGTGGGCTTTGGGTTTTAATTGAGGGAGCGACCAAATTGGGGGATCGACAACCACCTCAAAGATAAGCTGCACTGTTACTATAAAATACCACTAATATTAGTATTATGTTTGTGCAATGCATGAAAATAAGGCTAGTCTAACAATTGACTGTCTAAGAGGAGTCAACTAACATTTACATTAAATTTAAAATTTAAATATAGATTATAGTAAGAAACTAAGAATATACATGTGAAAGCAAAAAATAAAAAATTTTTGAGGGAATGTACATTTAGAAAACTAAAGTTTAACTAGTTTTTTTTGTACATAAATATAGCTTCCCTGGTTTGGTATAACTCATTTTCTTTGGCTAATTTTGCCTTACAAAATAAGCTGGAAAAAAAAGTACAACACTACCTAAAAGGAAGTGAATATTTAAAAAGTTGTACCTGTCAAAATTAGCCAATTAAGCTATAAAAAAAAAAAAAAAAAAAAATTATGCATACATACTTGCACGTCCCAGTTTTTACTAGTTTTTTGAACGAAAAAGCTATCAAATAAAACAAATTATGTTGTTCCTGATTGGCTTAATTCTATGATATGCTAAAAACCCTTTAGGAGCACTTGTTTGTGAATGGAACCTAAATGTCTTGCTTCTGTTGAATTTGGCATTTTATTTAGCTATAAATGTCGTCCATGTTTTCATGTACTCTTTGCATTCATGAAATGAGGCATCCATTAATAATAGAAAAAAAAGGTTTGATCGGTCATTAGAATGCATAAATAAACAAATTGGTCAAAAGTAAGAATATCTCTAGGACCTTGAATTGAAAAATGACCGATATAAATCACTTTCTGGTAGCTTCTGTTTTGACAATAAATCAATCAATAATATCAAATATTGGACAGAAATATTGATAGTAGAAGTACCACCCTACTATCAAGTTGGGGTCAGTTTGAGAAGACTGCTGCCTTTTAAAAATATGAGAACATCATCTGCATAAAGAACAGTTGTTTCTTAAAATCTACTTAAAAGGCACACTTCACAAAATCAACTTTCCTTCACCGAATAAAATGCAAATAGCTTATGCTTTTTCTAAAGAAGAGGAATACTTTCAAAATCCCCACCAAACAATGTCACTATATGTAATCCACAACAGAAAATGCAAGCAAAATTTTCTACATGCTAATATAACTTA